>CM017328.1:16736008-16789889 GCA_006937295.1 Carpinus fangiana | reverse complement strand
TTATTCAATGGGTGGCTAAAATCTTCAACTTAGGTTGAAGATGAAGCCTCACCCTTAGTTTATATTTCTTGCTTTTACATTTTATGCTTTATTTTCCGTTATTTAATTCCGTACTCGTCATTTAATTTCTATGACAAATAATTGAATGGTTGTGTGTTGTTGATACATTGATAGTCATCCTGTGATGTGTTCCAAGCCGGGTGCACAACGAGTTTTTGGTTGTGATTCAATATCCACTATGATCCAATGATACAGTGGATGATTTTATCCATAATCAATACTCATTGTAGCTCCTTAACGGTAAACACATTATTCAGTTTGACTTGTGTCAATTACCACAATAGAGTGTGTTGAAGGGTTTAAAGTTTAAAAACGGAGAATAAATGTTTAATGTATTAAGTTTATCTTTATTGGGTGAGGTTCATCTTTAACCTTAGTTAATTTTATCCCTACATTTTCACTTTAATTTAATTTCTGCATGTTTCATGTTCTACATCAATTCTCTTTGGGACTAGGTTAAGATACATTTAATTTAAGAGTCGTGTTAATTTTTAATTACAAAACTCCGTTCTCTGTGGTTCGATCTCGGTACTTGCGCAACGCTATACGACCTAACGGTTCGTTCTCTTCCGAGTACCTAAATTTGGTACGATCACACAACTCCTTCTCTTCTAGGGTTTTGCTAGAGAGAAAACATATCATCATATGCGCGTGGTTGCAGTTTGTAAATTTAATAGACTCAAAAATTCTTGAAAGTTGATAGCATTACATGATAATTAATTCAATAGCATTATATTTAATTTGATAGCATTAAAGGCATTCCAAGATTGTACTACTGCTTGTAATTGATACATTGTATGATTATGTAATGGGTTTTTCTTGTGTTTGAGTGATATTTTTAGGTTTAGATGTATTAGATGAATGGATGCTCAAGAAAGTGTAGAATGGAGATGATTTGATGATGGAAATACTAGATAAAATTGTATTGGAATGATAGAGAACAGTTCAAGATGTTCAGTCTCCTGGAATTATAATAAAGCTTCTGAGATATTCTTTTCTCCCCCCTTTTTACTGATTTAGATCCAATTGCTTACAACTGTCCAAAACTCATAAAACTACTAATAAAACGCAATACTACAAAAATGACCTTATTAAAAACTCAATTTTTAAAGGATTTACTAACATAATAGACCCATAAAGGCCCACTACCTAATAAGCCCATTAAAAGCCCACTATATTATATACCCATTACATTCCTCACACCTTAAAAGCACCTTGCTTGCAAAGTTCGATTTTAAAGAAAAAAAACCCATTACCAACACATAAAATGCCACACCAAGCATCGTGAAACGTAGCTCGTTGCATATGAATTTTGCCGACGTTAACTCAGACACGTCAGCCTCCTTTAAGCTGCCAAAATCTCTAGCTAGCTTGCATTAATTCCACCTTCTTTGTTGCCATATCATCCACCGTAATGTCACAAAGCAGCTGAAATTAGGAATCTGTTATTTCCGAGATTAGGACCTCCAGACTCTATTTTGTTAAATCTTCCTTCTACAAACTTTGCCCAAATTGAAAAGTTCCAACTCATTTTGACTTTTCAATTTCCCAATATCTCATCTTTTTGCTCATTAACTGTTTATGAGATTCTTTATCAAACTTCATTTTCAAAATTTACGCAACACATTAATTCTTTGATAAGTGTGATCAATGTTTGGCTATGAAAATTTCGGTCAGCAATTGAAATGGTTTCTAGCTGAATTTATTTTCCGTGTTGGAATCTATCCATTCATATTTTTCTTTTAAGATCATGCTTCTAATGATTTCATGTTATTTAAAAATGATTACTTAATCATAAGTGATTACATATTCATTATCCTAATCATTTCCATTTGGTTACCATGTATAAGTTGATTCTTCATTATTGCAAGCATCAAACATTCGATAAATTTGTAGAACATTTGGTGCAACAGTAAATTCTTTAAAAAATTCAAAGTCTTACACTTTACCAAATGAGAACTAACTCTTTCATCCTTAAATCATAATTAGAGTGTGTACTTAACTGAAATTTATTTTTGGAGTATTACAGTCTATAAGTAGCTTCTTAGTGCTTGGTGGTGCTCGCATAATTAGTGAGATTTGGAAGGGCGAGAAAGTTGAGGCGGTGGTGAACAAGCAAGCTTGGGATGGAACAGGGGAAATTGGGTTTGGATGGAAGATGTTGACTTTAGGCATTCAACATTTTATTTCTTGAAACATTGTTAACTTTATACTTATGGCATGACCAATCATTAACAATAAATTGTTTTGAAGGTATCCTAACTATGAATCGGCTCCTCTCCCCTTCGAGGATCCTATTCCTAGGTGACAGGACTAGATCAGTTTGTTATATGTTTTTAAGTTATTTTTTTTTAATAATAATTTTTTAAATAAAATACACATACCCCCTACTGTCAATGTCGCTCATAAACTATTAATAAAATGTCAATGTCCTTCCTAATAACAAAAATACCTTTAATAAAAGTTTAGTAAACATTGAAAATGAGATAATAGTTTAAAGGATTTGTGTACTTTTCCTAGGGGTGTTAATACGTAACCGTTAACCATAACCGTTTTTGCAATTAATAAATTTCACTAACGACAACCATAACCGCCTAGCAGTTAGTGGTTAGCGGTTAGCTACTAACAGCCAGTTAGCGGTTAGCTACTAACCGCCAGTTAGCGGTTAGTAAAACATGTAACCACCCGCTATAACCGCTTTTTCAAAATTGGGCATTTTGAGCTTTTTTTGGGCTTTCTCAAAATAAACATGTAACCAATTTTCAGTTTTGGGCCTTTTTTTTTTTTTTTTTTATCACATTATCATTGTACATTAATAATAGGGAAATGTTAGAATGCAATAAACCACCCACATTTGGCCTATAAAAGTTTATGTGGCATCCCTCATTTATTTTATTTTATTAGTTTTTTCACTGCAAAAATATTCTAAAATGTTTTTTTGAATTATTTCTCTCTCTCTCTCTCTCTCTCTCTCTCTCTCTCTCTCTCCGTATGCTTCTCAAACTCCCATTTTCCCTCGTCCTCTCTCTCCCTCTGAAATGTCTCTCAAACTCTCTCTCTCTCCCTCGCAGTGCTCTCTCTCTCACACGGTGACGATGACGACAAAACTCACTGACGTCGGTTGACTGTGTTCGAAAATGACGGTGGTTTGGGTCCAGTGAAGTCCTGCTTAGAAGACGCCAGCGGTTTGGGTTTGGTAACGATGGAGGTTTAAGTCCAACGAGGGTTTTGCCTAGAAGACACCAGTTTGATCTGGGTCCCATACAAGAGCGAAGCTGAATCAAAACCCTAGCTTTGTCCTCATCCAGAGTCAATTTGAGGTAATAATGTAATAGAACTATTTTTTTTTTCTTTTTTTATTTTAAAAAAAAAGGAAGAAAATTATCTGTTTTAATGGAGTTGCTTTTTCGTCTAAAATTCTCGATTGAGTTCGGCTTATTAATAATGATGTGTTAATGTGTGATGTGTTTGTTGTGGCAGAGTGAGTATGTGTTTGCATGGGACAAGAGACGTCAATTTCTTTTTGGCTTTAAGGAAAATGCTTCTAATGGTAGGGTTCATTTAAAATATTCTGCTTTGAATTTTAATTACTGATACATGAAATGTTTGGAGATTCTTTGCTACAATTTATATGGGTAATATAACAAATTGTGGAGCTTGTCCAAAACACTTAAATGTTATTTTGTCTGTAGTTAAATAGTTCTATGTTGTTATGGCGTTCTTGATTCATGCAGAGACTAAGCTTTTATTTGAAGATAGAATTCTAGAAGTAAATAAACGAAAATTCCTATTAAATCACTCATTGATGTTATTAGTAATGAAGTGCCATATGTCCTCAAGCCCACATTTTCTTTTGGGGTCAGAATTAGGAATTGGAGGTAACCTAAATACTCAGAAAAATATCATGGTTGCTAGTAGTGCAAAAGACACTTGAAATGGTCCTCCAATTGCTCTGTTTGAGTTTGAGAGTTATTGTGCTAGCAAAACACCTTTGGTTTGCTCTTAATGGTAGCCTTGAAAAACTTGGTTTTGATTTATATGTTGTTTGTTGATAGAATTGGGGCTTTTAGCAGTCTTGTTTCATGTTCAATGGCACAATGCAGTTTATTGAAAGTTGCAATTAACTTCATCACATGTTTTACCAATCAAAAAGTGCAAAATGATAGAGTATGTTGTGCATTTTAGTCCTCTTCGTCCTAATTATTTATATATGTATTTATTTATTTTTATTTTATTATACATTTGTAGGATTAATTGGGACCGCCTTCTCTTCTCTTAAATGGACATTTCAAGCTCACACTTGGACAATGAGGGCAAAGTTGAATCTCTGTATGCATGTATTCCAAATGATGACACGGATAAAGAAGACATGTTGGTTCTTTGTTTTGAGGAAGAGTTTGATGATAACGAAGACAATGTTGTATTATCCGAGATGATTGATGGGGGATGACAAAGTTGAAGAACCACATAATTCAATGACATTTAATTCACATGAAGAAGTTATCTCATATTAGAAGAAGTATGCTAAGCAAGTTAGTTTTGGTGTGTTATGAAGAATGATTAAAAAGACACGAGATAGTCATCCAAATTAATTGATCCTTACATGCATATCCAAGATGATAGATGGGGATGACAAAGTTGAAGAACCATAGAATTAAATGACATTTAGTTCACATGAAGAAGTTATTTCATATTAGAAGAAGTATGCTAAGCAAGTTGGTTTTGGTGTGTTAAGAAGAATAATTAAAAAGACACCAGATGGTTATCCAAATTAAATGATCCTTACATGCCTTCGTGATGGCTCAGGAACACGCAAAAGTAATACTTCTAAAGCAACACCAACAACTAATAGAACTGGGTGTAAGGCCAGGATTTGTGCAAGGTTATGAGATGATGGAATGTAGTATTTAAGTAAAGTGGTGCTTGAGCATAACCATCAAGTAAGCCCAAGAAAAGCAATGTTTTTAAGGTGTTTTAAGAATATTAATGATACTGCAAAAAGAAGTCTTGATCTTAATGATAGATTTGGAATATTTTTATGTTGATAATGACTCAAATTGTCAACAAGTATGAAGATAATTGCTGAAAAATATAAATATTCAGGTTGGTGGGCTCAAGTTCTATTTATCTATAAGATGATAAAGTTAGTTTTAAAAGGAATCTAAGAACAACTTGGAATTTGATTTTTGGATAAAACGTGTGTAGATAAACATGTGGGCTGCAAAGTTTATCTTCATCATGAAAAAGACTTTGTATTTATGATGGTTTCGTTTTCCCTGCAGCAATTAGGATTAAAATTGTTCTCCTAGTGATTAAATCTCTATAAAAAGATATGTAGTCCTTAGTTGAGATGATCCGAAAAATCCAAATTGGTAAGAGCACTGTGACATTTACAAAGTGTAGAGTTGTTCTTTACTGGGTAATTGAGAGAGACAATTAAGTGGGGTGTACAAGGGGTTAAGGGCTTAGGTTTGAAATATTAAACTTGAGCGGTTCAAGCTTGTACCATTGTACTCAATATTTCTAAATAGTAAAGAAGGAGACCGGATCACGCTCTGTAGATGTAGGCATATTGTTGAACCCCGTAAACTATTTATGTATGTGTGTGATTGGTGTGTGTTCTCGTGCGCTTTCTTTCAAACTAGTATTTCACATAAAAGGCTGGTGGGAAATTGGTTGCCAATTAAATTACAAATTTTCTCAACAATTGTATTGTTGTGAGTGCACTTATGAGTGTTGTGTCCCACATTGAGAAAATATAAAAAGAAAATAGTACTTAATATATCAAAGTGGACCTTAGCCCATTAGCTTAGGCTTTTGGGCTAGAGTTGTTTTCAATTATATATATTAATGTACTCTTGGTATAAACTTCATAACTGCTTTAATCTCCTAACAAATAGTATTAGAGCCATGGTTGCTTTCCTGGGACAGGTATCTGGATGCGTCGGGTTCAGAGTTGTGCCTCCACCAGCAACTTGGGTTTAGAGTTGTGTCTGTCATCCGCAACTCTTGACGTAAAACACTCTTAGAAATATAAAAAGACTCACAAGCGATGGGGAGTTTGGTCAATGTGAAGAGACTCACAAGTGAGAGAGAGATTGTTGTGAGTGCAATTGTGAGTGTTGTGTCCCACATTGAGAAAATATAAAAAGAAAAGAGTACTTAATATACCTAAGTGGACCTTAATGTGTTCAATTATGTATATTAATGTGTTCTTGGTATAAACTCCATAACCGCTTTAATCTCCCAACAGTTTAAATAAGAATTTTAACTCATTGGTTGTTGAAATGGGAGAGTTTGAGAATGTTCCCTTTGGGGAGAAAGATTGTTGAAATTTTACTGTCAAGGCAAGAGAGCTTCGGATTGGCAAAGGAGGTGGTCAACCATTTGTGATTATTTTAAAAGAATGTAAGACATGAATGATGGCTTCTATTATGTGATAGAAGGATGATGATGCTAGGTTACGAAATATGTTTTGGGCTGATGCACGAAGTAGGGTAGCATATGAATTCTTTGGGGATGTCATTACATTTGACACGACCTACTTGACTAATAGGTATGACATGCCATTTGCTCCTTTCGTGAAAGTGAATCATTATGGTCAATCAATACTTTTTAGGATAGGACTAAGATCAAACGAGGAGACAGATACATTTATGTGGTTGTTTAAGTCGTGGTTGAAGTGCATGAATTATCGAGCTCCAAGTGCAATTTTAACAGATCAGGCTAGGGTAATAAAAAATGCAATTGTGATAGTTTTTTCGAGAACTCGAGATTGATATTGACTATGGCACATTATAAGAAAAATTCCTAAAAATTTTGGTGCACATGATCATTGTGATGGCATTAAGAGTGCCTTAAATACTTATGTGTATGATTCTTTCACTGTTGATGAATTTGAGGAAAATCGAAAAATTTTAATTGAGAGCTATCAACTTCATAATAACTCATGGTTGAATGGATTATATAGTGAACGGACTTTTTGAGTGCCATCATATATGAAAGATGCATTTTGGTCGGGAATAACTATAACGCAACAGAGTGAAAGCATGAATGTCTTTTTTGATGATTATGTGCATTCACAAACCACACTAAAGTAATTTGTTGATAAATTTGATAATGCTTTGAGGAAAATGGTTGAGAATGAGGCGTGTTTTGATTTCGATTGTTTTAATTGCACAATTCCATGTGCAACCAATCTGTCTTTAGAGAAGCAATTTCAAGATGTTTACACAAACGCAAAGTTCAAAGAAGTTCATGAACAGTTTGCGACAGATGTGCATTGCAACACCTCTCTTATTAAAAGTGAAGGTGCAATTTCTACCTATCAAGTGGTTGAAACTTGTCAACCTCATGAAAACCACATGATTGACAAAACATTTATTGTTTTCTTCAATGAAGGTGAAGTACACTTGTGCAATGTTTGAATTCAGAGGCATCCTTTGCAAGCATTCTATTTCGGTTCTAGTGACAAAGAAAGTTACAATATTGCCACCAAGATATATTCTTGATAGATGGAGGAATGATATAAAGCGCAAATATACTTTAATTAAAAGTAGTTGTGATGCGCTTGTGAGTACCTCTAGCATCTAAAGATATGACAGAATGTTCAAGAAATTTGAAGAATTAGCATTGCTTACCTTAAAAAGTGTAGAATATTCCATGGAAGTGATGAAAAATCTTGATGTGTTAAATGAGAAATTTTGTGCCTTAAAGTCTGGAAATGTGCTTTCTCCTGTTAAGGTTAAACAGCTAAGGAGACCACGGTCACTAAGAATGGCACCGGCTATAAAAAAAGTGTCCAAAAAATCACAAGGTAAGATAGTGCCTGTTGTAAAGAAAGCGGCCAACAAATCCCAATTAGAGAAAAAGCCATCAAGCAGCAACAATGTCAAAAATAAGGGACAAAAAAGAAGGTTCATAATTTTTTTTTCTTTTTACTTGAAAAATCAATCATTTCTTAACTGCAGACTTTACACAAATATTTATTAATTGTAGAATTCCAAAGCAATGCAAAATGATGCCAACACTTGCCAACCTTCATTGCCTCCTACAACTGGTGATTAGCACATCCAATTAATTAACACTCAGGTGATTTGCTGAAATATGACAATTTCGCATGTGTTTAATTATGATTTTGCATTTATTTAAATTTGTTCATGTGTGCGTTAGGTGGATCCAACGAATGAGTTATCAAAATTAGTTAGCCAACACAAATATGATGAAGCTTTCGCTGCAGCCTTAAGATTAAGTGACGTGTCCATTGTATATTTATTATGCACTCAGGTTTGCAGTCTTATTATTATGTTATCTTACTTATTGAAGTATACTTGTTGCAACCATTTCTTATTGATGTTTTTTTTTTTAGGTTGATTTACAGTGTATCTTATCTATAGATCCTCTTCCTTTGAGCCAATTAGTATTGCTTTACCTTTTGCAGCATCTAACATACGGTATCAATAATAACATACCCCAAAAAATTGGTTGGATGATAGACGTTAACAGACCCAATGATTGCAATGTATGTGCGGCCAATCCTCAATGAAGTCTATGGCTTTCTCAACCATCAACAATACTTGCCTACAATTACTGGTGATAAGCTCTCAAGTATCCATCGTTTAATGCATGTAATTTATTCCAAGATCATGTAATATGCCAATAACTGATTTGTTGTGTATAATCAAAGCCATTCTTTTGATGTTGGCTTCATATTTTGTGTTTCCATGTAGCCGTGAATGTTTAGATTATTTTGATGATGCCCATTAATTTAGAGGCTTAATTTAAAGATCTTTTTATGGTACCTTAAATCAAAAAAATGATTGAATTTTTGAGCTGAAAGTGTGACGCCTCGTCCAATGGGAATATCAATTAATCAGTAATTAACCCCACGGTGCGCCATCCCAGCCATGTCCCTCCAAGACACGACCTCCAGGTAAACACCTTCCTCGTCGTAACGAAAAAACTGTAACGGAAGACTTTACTAAGACTATGGGATTAAGAGACAGTAATTGAAAATCACACAGCAATACTAGAGATAAAGTACTACATCCATAATATAACAAATAGTCATCAAATGTACTGGTCGTCAGACCATCATCAGGAAATAGATACAACCCAAAGTAAAATACATTAACATTGTTCACAAAAGATCAACAGATCAAAGCCTAGACTTAAGCTTCAACAAAACTAGGAAAATCAAAATCTCTATCATATCTGTACGGGCAGATCCTCCTTCTTCACACATCGTCCTAAGCCAAACAGGATTCATATCCTTAAAGATCACCCGTATCAGGTCCTGAGCAATCACTCAAGTAGTCTTAGACTGCATCTTCGTCTAGTGCAAATAAACCGCGTAATTATTCGTAATGATGGGGGAAAGACATAAAATAAAAGGGATAAGTCTAAGACTTAGTGATTTTTAACTCAGATAATACTTGGTCGTACCAAAAATAAGTACTCGCCAATTACACAAATCGTTTTGCAGTGCAGCGGGTGTGCAAGTGCGAGTGTCGAACTCACAGAGAATCGCGTTTGTGATAATTAATTCTATTGCCTAAACTAATCCTATCTTACCTAGTCCCAACATCAAACGGGTAACGTGCATTAAATAAAAACTAAATTAAATGCATAAAACAAATAAATAAAACGCCTAAGGTCTAGAATCCACCTCACCATATTAATTAACACAATTAATTTCTATATCTGTCTATCGATTAAAAGCGATGCCTGACCTAGTGTCACGCTAGTTCATGCATCCTTACGCCCTATGCATGTCCTATCATGCCTATTGAAATAATCAAAACATCCGTCCAATTGACAAAAGATAAAACATGAATGGTTTAGGTCCAAAGGATTCAATGTGAATGTGATTTAACTCAAACTACAATGGATAAATGAACGTAATCCGAACGATGAAATGTATCCATCGGACTAAATGCAAAGACTATCCAACTATGGCACAATCGATACAACTTTGTCACGAAATTGAACCGAAACGAACAAGCCTGACAAATAATAAACGGATTAACGTAAAAACTAATTATGAAAACATTTAAGTAAATCCATGGTGAGACTTTATCTTCAACCTTAGTTGAAGATTAACCTCCAATGCTAAAGGGAAACATAATCGACAAGAAATATAAAAGCAATTAATAAATAAACGACGTTTAGGAGTGTTTACAATGAAGAACAAGGACTTTTTGGGCCACTGAGGGCGCCTCAAACATATCCCAAGCGTCTCCCAAGCGTAGGAATAATGAAAATCCACAAAGTCCTATTTATAGGCAAAACTAATGTGCTGCCAGGTCACGTGGGTGCGCTCAATCGTAGGCGATTCGCTCGATTGCAAAGCTGTGTGTGCTTGATCATAAGCATGGCGCTCGATCGCGAGGTGTACTCTCGATCGCACGCAACTGCTCTGAAATCCCATGGCACAAGGCGTGAAGCGATGGAGGCTAGGGCGACACGGACTTCGCGGGCTGACGAGGCATGCACTCGATCGCGGGTCTTGCGCTCGATCGAACCAAGTGTGCTTGAGCGCACTTCCAAGGGCTTGACTCCTCCTTTGCTCAAATCCACCCCTTTAAACCACAATTTGCACCAAGGACCTACAACACACTAAAACATTAAAACAACACAAAATATAAGATATTAACAACACTAAGAGCCTAACAAACATAAGTTAAGGGGGGTCCAATATACAATATTTGACACCGATCAATACCCATGCCAGTTTTAGTAATGAATTCAGGTGTTAAATAAACAAAAGCGGTTCCATCATAACAGTTTAATTATGCGTGATATATATATAATAATGATATATGCATATGATGTAAATAATAGTCATAGTTCAACAGTATGGTCTACCCGAAATATTATCCATTCTCAGTAGGGTTGATACTATCCCAAGGGACCTATAATACAATGCCAGTACCCCAACCATTGTACAACATACCGTACGTAACATTAGTGACACAATCGGGTTCGACCCCAAGTGGCCCACACTAATTAATGACGTCCGTCCTGTAATGACCGAACCATTGGGAATGGTTGCATTAAGGTCACGAAACCAATGGATCCACAGCTCTCACATAGCGCACACATTTGACCATAAAGCTAACATGTATAGTAAGCCCATGTCCATTACTACCGCACGTACCAGTGTACTATGTCATATGATGCAATTATCTTGTCTGTATTTTATATGCATGTTATTTTACAAGTTCCAATTGGTTAACATATTCAGTACAACGTTTTTCTCAAAAGACAGAGTCCATGTGCAATACGTACAAAACGTGAGAATTGTAAAATATGCATGTTTGCTCAGTACACAAAATAGACGTGCAGTGCATGAAAAATAACAATGCACTGAGTTAAAACTCACCTGGATCGATACGTGTTTTCGAAAACTCCAAAAGATCCGGGTTCTCCAAATCTGTGGAAAACCTTCTATTAGTCCTAATTCCACTAAACAACTCTAAAGTAAGGGAAAACAGGAGTTATAGGACGGTTGGTGAAAATAGGGTTTCCCTATCACACAGTGACCGTACGTCCGGCTCGGGAGTGTACGTCCGCCATACAACAACAAATCGTATGTCCGGCACAACACCGTACGTCCACTGTATGGGTTCTCGGGGAGAATCTCATTTTCTCTCCACAATTCGCCTATTCTCCGACTCTTAGGACTACTAGGAACAACCTAAAGCCTTCTAGTCTAGTTAATAGCCTCTATGCAACGTAACAACGCTAAGCTAACGAAAACGCTAACCCAAACGGGTCTTAAAAGCACAACTAAGCTAACAATTATAACTTAACGTAAAACGGGCTACATAACGGCGTAATTAAAAGCTAAAGATTGAACGTTACCTCCTTGAAACAAAACCGCAAGAGTTTTGCCTCACGAACATCCCAAAACTTGCAACGCCTCGCACACACGCTCACAACCACTTGAAAAACACTCTGGCAGCCTGGGGGCATTATGAATTTGTGAAAAACACGAAGGGGGTATGATGCTATTTATAGGCTTAGAAAAGTAGGAGACGTCCAACCAAGGGGCATACGCCTGGTGGTTCTTGCCTAGCGGTCCAAAGGCTGCTTCGTACGTCCAAGTATTATCCAAAGGGTATTCAAAAAGTAGGGTACGTCCGGTACTTTTGGCGTACGTCTGTTGTACGATTTGCAGAGCGTACGTCCGGTGGTCTCCCCACTTACGTTCGCACTACAGACAGCAGCGTACGTCCGCCAACCTAGCGTACGTCCTCTAAAAGGTCCAAATTACCTCTCTAACGTCCTTAGTGACCCAAAGCCCAAATTAATTCCCCCAACTAAGCTACTTACGCCTAGTTAATAATTTGGGTCACTACAGAAAGTGTTTCTCTTTTTGTTTCATGCCCTAAATTATGGTCCTCCTAGATATGAGATGTTTGCCAGTCAAGATTTCTTATGGCTTCATTTTTTGATTTTCCTTAAATTTTGTACATTTATCACTTGAATTTGCTCCATTTCTCCACATTCCATTATGTTACAAAAGCAAATACAAGCACCTTTCCCATCAAAATGATCATTGCAATAAATCAATTATGGGAACACTCAAAAAGATTAACCAAAAGAGACTAAAAGAATTGGAACAAAATAGTCATATGAGCAAAATGATTACATTGTGTAGAACATTACAATTGGGCAAATCAAAACTAAAAAAAAAAAAAAAAAATCTACACATCTGTTTGGAAGGAGCTCTCCTACAATTAGATAATACACAAAAGTGGCTTTTATCGCTCATCCTTCGCAACCATGAATGAGCAGGATAAATGAATTTTCTTTCTTCTTTGTTTCCTTAATTTCTTCCATTATTCAACTTGGTACTTTCCTAGTAACCCACTAAGCAATCCAACCTAAACCATCATACAAGACTTCTCCTGTGAGGGCACATCAAGCTTTAATGTGCCAATCATGATTCTTGATGCTGTGGAGAGAGGCCGTAATTTCAGTTGGGGTAATGGCATCCTTGAGGTCTTGTTTGTTTGCAAAACTAGTATAACAGAATGTTGAAGATCCTTATGTCCCAGCAACTTGGAGAGTTCATACTTCTATAATAAGAAAGAGAAATGGTTAACAAACCACCCACCAAGCATCTATATATAACAAACTTTCAAGAGATTTGTTTTCATCAAAAAAGCCAAAGTGGACATCACTCAAATACGTGGGAGTGCACAAGAATCTTCAATAACTATTGATGCAAGTTCGAATAAGGGTTTGTGCACATATAGTCTAATTAGAGCTTTCTTTACCATTTTTAATTGTCTTTCCGAACCATAAATTTCTCAAACTCATCCAAAAACCTCAGAAAACATTTCCAACAAAAGTTTCTAGCAAACAGATAACAACAAAAATTCATTAACATTTTTACTCCAAAAAATTACCAATTCACTTACATATTACTCCAAAAAATTACGTTCCGGCCATAACAAACACAGAAGTGCTTCCTTCATTGTTATAAGTGCCAAACCTGGAAGAAACCCAGCTAAGGAAATCAATTACAAATATACAAATGCAAAGTGAAATTGAATCAATGATCGGACTGGGCTATCAACATTGTATCTTTTTTGGGGTGGGGATCAATACAATCCATTATGCTACGAAAGTGCCCCAAAGTCATACTATCATCGTCTAATCAAGCACTTTCATCAATATTGCACAACAGATAGACACAAAGCCTTTATGTGTCAACAAAAGGCAGAATAAGCCATCCCCAAGGAGTTCATAGAGTTGTGATAGGAAATGCTTCAACAAGCTAAACTTATGATACATTATGGCCTTAAGAGAATACAATACTATATGATTCCTACATTCAATTCCAAACAAACCCACTCGTAATGGTATAAAGTTGTTTCTTGGAAATAAAACTGACCAGCACTTTCCTTAAAGCCAAAAAGAAATTGACGTCTCTTGTCTCGTGCAAACACATACTCGCTCTGCCACAACAAACAAATCACACATTAACACATCATTATCAATAAGCCGAACTCAATCGAGAATTTCAGATGAAAAAGCAACTCAATTAAAACAGATAATCTTTTCTTTTTTTAAAAAAAGCTCTACCACATTTCTACCTCAAATCGACTTTGGACAAAGCTAGGTTTTGATTCAGCTTCACTCGTGTACGAGACCTAGATCAAACCACCGTTTCCGTAGCCAAACCTTGGGATCTAATAGAGTGGTCTGAGAGAGAGCCGGAGCCAAACCACCAACGTCTTCTAGGCAAAACCCCCGTCGGACTTAAACCTCCGTACCGAACCCAAACCGCCAGTGTCTTCTAAGCAAAACCTTCGCCGGACCCAAACCACCGTCGTTTTTTAACACAGTCAATCGACGCTGGTGAGTTTTGTCGTCATTGTCATCGTGTGAGAGAGAGAGCACTGCGAGGGAGAAAGAGAGAGAGAGAGAGAGTTTGAGAGACATTTCAGAGGGAGAGAGAGGATGAGGGAAAATGGGAGTTCGAGAATCGTACGGAGAGAGAGAGAGAGAGAGAGAGAGAGAGAGAGAGAGAGAGAGAGAAATAATTCAAAAAAACATTTTGGAATATTTTTGCAATGAAAAAACTAAAAAAAATAAAATAAATGAGGGATGCCACGTAGACTTTTATGGGCCAAATGTGGGTAGTTTATCGATTCTAGCATTTCCCTTAATAATATGATTAACTTGAATACNGAGACCTAGATCAAACCGCCGTTTCCATAGCCAAACCTCGGGATCTAATAGAGTGGTCTGAGAGAGAGCTGGAGCCAAACCACCAGCGTCTTCTAGGCAAAACCCCCGTCGGACTTAAACCTCCGTACCGAACCCAAACCGCCAGTGTCTTCTAAGCAAAACCTTCGCCCGACCCAAACCACCGTCGTTTTTTAACACAGTCAATCGACGCTGGTGAGTTTTGTCGTCATTGTCATCGTGTGAGAGAGAGAGCACTGCGAGGGAGAAAGAGAGAGAGAGAGAGAGTTTGAGAGACATTTCAGAGGGAGAGAGAGGATGAGGGAAAATGGGAGTTCGAGAATCGTACGGAGAGAGAGAGAGAGAGAGAGAGAGAGAGAGAGAGAGAGAGAGAGAAATAATTCAAAAAAACATTTTGGAATATTTTTGCAATGAAAAAACTAAAAAAAATAAAATAAATGAGGGATGCCACGTAGACTTTTATGGGCCAAATGTGGGTAGTTTATCGATTCTAGCATTTCCCTTAATAATATGATTAACTTGAATACATATTTAAATTGTTATTGAATCATATGATTAAGTATTAACCTTATACATTTATATTATTCAATATGCATAATTGCATATAGGTATAATGTATAATTATAATTTATAACATATATGGACTTATAAGTTTATAACTAAAGGTTAAAAGGCGGTTGCGGTTAGCAGTTAGTGGCTAAAACCGCTAACCACAACCACCTAGGCGATTAGTAAATTTTACTAACTGTCTCTGCTAATCGCTAGGTGGTTAACCACCCGATTAGCAGTTAACCAAATTTTTAAGAAAAATAAAATAAAAATTTTGTACCGGGCATTCTATGCTTAACCAATATTAGCTAATGTAAATATTTTTTAAAAATTTAAACTTACAATAAAATAGCTTAAGAAGCCAGTTTTGTATTGCTAGCATCTAGCAGAGAGCTTGTGCTAACTCAATATTGGAGCACTGCATTTCTTAGGTTTCAAGAAGGAAGGCATAAGGCATCCTTTATATAGAGAAGCAATGTTGAGGTATTTTGGTTTCTTAGCAATGTGGGATGTTGTCCTTGGAGCTCCAATACTACAACGTTTTTGTTTAAAAAATGGTAAAAATAATATATAAATGTAATATATTATATATATAATAAAAAATTATATTATATTTAAAAAAAGTGGCTACCGGTTAGCCGTTTTCAAAAGCCCACTAACTGCTAATCGCTTTTAAAAGCGGTTAGTGCGATTAGCGGTTAACAAAGTAGTTAGCGGTTCTAAACTTTCACTCCTATTTAAAGTCTCTAGATACTTAATTGTTATATTAGTATGAACTTGCATACTTATGACTTATAAGTTATGTCATATTATATATGTATACTTTTTTATTATATAATCAAATGATTTAATGATCAATTGATTATGTTATATGTATAAATATTATTATAATTATAATTATAAAAATATATTATATAAAAGACGGTTAAACGGTTATAACGGTTAGTGGTTAAGACGGTTAAGCAGTTATAGTGGTTAGTAAGGGTGTCAACCCAGTCCCGATTCCTTGTTTTTGGCCAAAACCGGGAATCAGAACCGGAACCGGGGTACCCCGGTTCTTGGTTTTTGAAAACTGGAACCCCAGTTAACCGGCCAATTCCGGTTGTACCTGGTTATCCGAACCAGGCAACCGTTTTTATTTATTTATTATTAAAAAAAAAAATTGTATTTTTTGCTTATTTGGGTATTGGGCCTAAAATAAGCCTAATTTTTTTGCATACTTTGGGCTCATTTGTAAAAAATTTATTAGCGTTTTTGTCCCAATTACCTAGGCATTGTTATAATTGTTCCAAATAATTTTAAAAACAAACATAAAAAAGCCAAAAAATCCTAAAAAATCATTTTAAATTAGGTACCTAAAGAAGACTTCACTAAACCTAAACCTAAACTAAAAAATATTAATATATAATTATATATATAAGTGGTACCTCGGTTCTCGGAAACTTGGTAATAACTGGGTGCCAAAAATCGGGTACCGAAACTGGGTCCCCGGTTTCTCAGTTTTTCGGTTCGGTTCTGGTTTTGATTTCTTGGTATTTTTTTGACACCCTTAGCGATTAGTGGTTAACGGTTTAAAAACCGCTCGCATTAACACTCCTACTTTTTCCTAAATTTTTAATTCTTTTTTTTTTTAAAAAAGGAAGTGACACTTCCTTAGAACATCCACATCAATCTCTTCAAATCTTACTTTTCAAAATAACTAAAAGTACACTTTTGGTTATTTTAACAACTCACCTTTTTAGAGCACCCATTTTAGCCTCATTACTTTAACAATTTACTTTCACTATTTCATTTAAATATTATTTTTCAAAGATTTGTTTATTTTTTCTCAAACTTTTGTATTTTTGATTGTTTGTATTTTCATAATGGTCTATTTTAAGAATATTTATATTATTCTAACAGTAATATTTTTAAAAATTTGTAATTTTTTTAACAGTCATATTTTTTAATTTGTGTCTTATTCTAGTAGTCATATTTTCAAAATTTTTGAAGCCAAATTGCCACCAAAATGTTGAGAGAGAGAAAAAAAAACAAATGCCGAGAGAGAAAAAAATAGAGAAATAAACCAAATGCTGAGAGAGAGAAAAAAAAATGGGGGGGAGGGGGAAGAGCTGCGAAAAGAAAGAGAGAAATGAAAAGTAAAAAAGAAGAAAGAGAAAATATATTTGTTTAATGAATAAATGAATGAATAGTAAATTTTATATTTGAAGATTTACTGTTCATTTTGTTATTTTTTTTGTTAAAATAAAGAGATTAAAAAGTGATACTTTAAGCCCTTTTAATTAAATTATTAATTTTTTTGCGTGAACATATTAAAAAAAAAAATTAAATTACTTTTTTAAAATAATTAAAAATTAACTTTAAAGAAGTTGCTGTGGATAGTTTTAAATGGTTTCAAATTTTCAATACACAGCGTGTCAACGGAAGTGAGCCAAGGCATTCCCGCGTTTGTCTTTATTGGGGAGTCACGATGCCACATTTCATTTGCAAATTGCACCACATCTTACTCTCTCTCTCTCCCCTCTAGGCTCCTCGCGAGGGTAAAAAAATAATAAAAAATAATAAAAAATAATAAAAAAAAATCAACAAATAACTATAAAAGCGACAAAAGTACAACCTCGTACGCTAAGCGGGGGAGCGTGCAAAACACTCTCCAACCGTATGCTCCTTCAATCGCGGCCCCCACGTGACACGTCGGTACCTCAAACGAACGCGCCCGAGTCACGCGTGGAGAATCTGGGATTGAACACGCTTTAGCGAGGGACGGTTTGCCCTAATCGTCTGCGAGCGAGAACTTGCCCTCTTATCCTGAGAACCTCCCCCAATTGCCCTTCTCCGATAAATCCATATATCAACCATGCCCCTACTGCTCCTCCTCCTGATTTTCCTCCAACTCGGGTCTTCAATCGGTTGACCCGTCCCTGCACGCCCGTAGATCCACGATCGCCTCCCTGATTCGACTCAGTAACTCGGTGAGTCACAGCCTCAACTCCCTCTCTCTTTTGCATCGCTGAGTTTCAGATCTGTATTATATCTGAGTTTTTGTGTTTTTGTATTTATGGTTGGATTAGGTTTGAAGGTTTAAGGATGGAGCCGATGGACATCGTTGGGAAGTCCAAGGAAGACGCTTCGCTTCCAAAAGGTGAAATTGATTATATATATGTATATATATTTTTTATAAAAAAAAGAAAAAAGAAAATTGATTTTAAGGAATATTTGAGGATTATTGAGGTTTTCGTTTTTTCTGTGCTCTTTCAGTTTTGGTTTTATCTATTTTATTTATGGTTTCGTTTTCGTTTTCATTTTGTATTACTTATTATTTCTAAGGGAAAATCGGTGATTTTTTTATGTAATTGGATATAAAATAGGTGGTACAATTAATTAGTAATCTGTTTGGGGGCTCAGGGGATTATTTTTCTAAGAAATTAATGAAGTGGTCATGTTAAATTAATTCTGTTGCTATCAGCTGTGTTTCATTTTTTTTGGTTTGCAAGTTTTAACTTTATGTAAGATTATGACTTTGGTGTAAGCTTTCTTTACCTTAAGAATAAACGAAGTTGGTAATTTCTCAAGGAAAGTGATTAATGTAAAAGGCAATGTACTGCTGCACCCCGCCTCAGCGGGGGGTGAGTAAAGTGAAAGTAGGAAAGCAAAATAGTTGAGGGATATGTTGGGTATATCGATTTGAGTCTGATGGGTGCTAAAAACATTTTGGAGATGTTGATATGCATAGGGAAAGGGTCATTTTCTTACATGTGTTCTTTGCCTTAAGTTTAGAATGGTCAGAGTGCTGGGGCATATGATTCTCGTTCCTTGTTCACAATCTTTTTTTTCTTATTTTTAGGGAAAAATGTAAAATCAGTCTATGTAGTTTACCTAATTTGCAATTAATTCCTTGTGGTATCAAAATAAACTCAAAGTTCCCTAAGGTATGCCAAAACAACAATTTAGTTCCTACAGTCAAATTTTGTTCATCATTGACTTGACAGATTTTGATGGCGTGAAATGTTAGAGCCAATAAAATTGTGATACTTGTTCTATTTAAATCAGTGTCACACTAACATAATATGTTAAATTAGTGGACGGAATTTGACTGTATGGACTAAATTGTATTTTTGGCATACCTCAAGGACCTTTGAGTTTATTTTGATGCCACATGTAGCTAATTGTAAATCAGGTAAACCACAATGACTAATTTTGCATTTTCCCTTATTTGTTAGAAAAAATTATCATCAATAGCAGTTACAGAGAATAGAAAAGTCATCTTTATGTGTATGAATAAATTGATTCTCACACAATTTATGCTTCTTGATATGGATTACCTCATTACTTTATTGATGCAAACCATGTTTTCTTTTCAGCAACTATGACCAAAATCATCAAGGAGATGTTGCCCCCAGATGTACGTGTTGCAAGAGATGCTCAAGATCTTTTAATCGAGTGTTGTGTAGGTGTGAAAAATTATGATTTATTTTTGGCTTTTATATTGCATTAATCCCATTTGATAGGTAAATAAAACTCACACCCCAGTATTGAACCCGTGGATAAAATTTTAAACCCATTTTTTGGGAAGAGGAGTTGCCATTTGGTCCAAAGACCATTGGCATAGATTTCATTTTCTGATACATCATTGATATATCTTTTTGTTTCTATAAATCTTAAAGGTGTTTATTTTTTTGCTAAATTTTTCATTGGAATCCAATATTTCCCATATTGGTAGAAATCATGATGAATACTGAAATAGGATTTTTCTGGTCACCTTAAGTATTGCAATGTCACAGGTTTTTCATTAAGATAAACCTTAAGCTTTTTATGACATCTCAAAGGGTTTGCTAGTTAAGGTCATATATGGAAGGGCATCTTTATTTTAGACACACACATAAACAAGAGGGACAATGAAGAAATGACCTGTCTCAAGGCATGAAGAGTTTTGGGTTCCGAGTTTGAAGACTATGGCATCTTTCTTAAGTGGCTCACAAAGAAATGGGCTGCTGCTTGTGAATATGTAGAGCTTGCTATGGTTTTAGATTTCCTGAGTTTACTTTCCATTATTTAGTGTAGTTATGAATTGGGATTAAGTTTTAATTTGAGCACCAAAGTTCAGCTCAATTATGCTGTGAAGAGTTACAGGCTACTAAAGCTGCATCTCAGAAACTTTTAATCCTAGGAGTTGTAAAGTTACCACTCAATTCTTCCATATTCTGGACACTTACACAATCCACTTTAGGATCTGTAATTGAAATTAGGCAAATATACCTTGCTTTGATGCATTACCATGAGGTTTGCCTATGAGATCCTATTTTTCTAATAATGCCTCTTCATGCAAATCAAAGTATAATATTTTTTTTTTTAAACAAAACCAATTGTGAAGGACCTCTTCTGCTTCTGAGATTCCCCATATAGGGGAATATGATTATTTGAGTAACTAGTGTTTCCTACATAATGAAGCATGATGTGGTACTGTGGCCAAAATTAGTTTCTATCAGAAATCATATTTTGGATTAGGATTAGCTTATAAATCTCCCCATTAATTTGCACCATATGATAATTTTGTGTCCCAGTACTTTCACCTTTTTTTTGGAACCAGAATTTCTTGTGCATAAAAACTGTTGGTTTGACAATTCTGAGGCTCCTTAAATCTGGAATGTCATATACTGCTGCTTTTTATGAATTATTGAGAATCTCATTGAGAATTCGAAGAAAATGATTTGATTAAAAATATTTAAAGAAGACAATTAGGAACCTCAAATTTTGTTTGATAATGAATACAAAATGTTTCATTGAATTATCAATCTTGAAGTCTCTGCGCCTGCCCTTATTGTTTAAACCAAACCTTTTTATAGTCCAACTGAGATTGCTTTTGAGATGAGCCAACTTAAAGGCTTTTTAATAGAATGTAAAGAAAGGGAAATCGTTGCAATTTTCATTAGCTCTGTCTGCCAAGTGCCAACCATTTTGATGTGTAGAATAAAATGGTTTTTGTGGTTTTCTCTGAGATATTGACACCTTTTAAAGACAAGTTTGTATATAGACTTCAAAGCTGAATAAATCAAACTTTGGCTTGTTTATGATTAGAAGTGATTTGTTGAAGTTCCCCGTCATAATATATATATATAGAGGTGACTTAAATTTCTTTTGAATTGTATATTAATGACTTTAAAGATAACCAAACACTTCTTTTGTAAGTGACTTAGACCCTTCGGTAAAAGTATTGCACTCGTGTTATTGATGTTTCTATGCTACTGGTATTCCCCGACAGTATTGACATACTAGGTGAATTGGGTAAATATATTATTTCTTTCTATACTATACTTTTACTACAGATTGCTTGCACATTTTTATTGTAGACGTTCAGTCAATGTTTCTTTTTGTACTAAAGGGAGATTTTGTTCTTTATTCTATGCTCTTGCAGAATTTATAAACCTTGTCTCATCAGAGTCTAATGACGTTTGTAGCAGAGAGGAGAAAAGAACTATTGCACCTGAGCATGTACTTAAGGCTTTAGAGGTTTTGACTCATCCTATAGATCTTAGCTTGATTGTTCTGTTTGTGGTTGTGTTATATTTTCTTTGTTGTTAACCGTCCATGATGCATTTGCACTTCTATGTTCTGGTATCCTATTACTTTTATGCATACATTTGTTTCGTCTTACTTATAGCCATTGTTTTTGAATTGAGATTTCACGCACTCGATTATGTAATCATGCTTTCTACCATATTGTGATCAAATCCTGTCTGGTACCATCACGCAGTTTTGGCGCCCCTCTCTTCTCTGTCTATCTCCACGTGCCTCTGACCTCTATACTTTGTCTTGAGAGACTATATGTGCTTTTGAATATCAAACTTTGCTTGTCCTGTATGCTTTTAGACTTTGTTAATGGTTCATCTATGCATTGTCTCCTCATTTTCAGACAGGATTTGACTGTGTCAATTTATAGGGAACTCCCCACAGCAAGGAAGTAGTCAGTTGTTTTTCTTGGAAAATTTAGAGTGACTTATTTAAAAAAAAATAAAAAAAAAAGAAGCTAAACAGAGTTCTCTGCCTTATGGGATAATTGTCACCGGAAATTGTTCATGCTAATAGTGTCTTACATGCCATTTTGTCAGAGTTGGCAATATTCTTTCTTCTATTATGACTCAATTATGTTTGTGTTTGAAAACAGCAAGCAGTTGGTTTTCGGTCCAATTGTTGAGAAAGACTCGACTTTATATACAGTGATATATATCTGTAAAGTGTTTCCACGATGACTCATGGATGTAATTTCTTTATCAGGTTCTGGGGTTTGGTGAGTACATTGAGGATGTCTATGCAGCTTACGAACAACACAAGCTTGAGACCATGGTAATTGGTTATTTCTTTATGCTGCTTATGGAGGTTCACTTGCTAATCTTTTGAGAACTGGAATGAAACAATAACTCTGAAATTTAGGAATTAGCTGTTGGTGCAGCTCTGATTCAAGCGTTGTTTTTTGGACTTGAGAAAATTCTCGAGCATACCCTTAAATCTTTTCTTTCTTTTTTTTTTAATGCAAATTTCTTAATACCGGTTGGTTGAGCTGGGCAATTGAAGTGGTGAAATAGGCAGATGTGGGTATTTACTAATGATATAATGGGAATGTTTTTCCAGCAGGACTCTCTAAAAGGTGGCAAGTGGAGCAATGGAGCTGAGATGACCGAGGAAGAAGCATTAGCTGAGCAACAGAGAATGTTTGCGGAGGCTCGCGCAAGAATGAACGGCGGGGTGGCTCCCCCAAAGCAACCCGACCCTGACCAAACTATAGAGAGCTAACTACTACTGTAGGACCTTTTATTTTGTAGGCATAGGCAAGCCTCCTTGACTCTTCCATTCCATCCATCCATCCATCAGGGCTTCTTCTAATATTCTCTTATGTTATTTGTACAAAAAGCATTGACAAATTTGCTGGCCTATGTGGATATGCGTACTTCAATTTGTATTCTATCTATGGACCCCATGTCTATAAGTTGATGTAATTAGTGGTAACAGACACTACTGTTTGTCCAATTCATTCCCCTCTCTTCGGAACTATTATGTAATTATTTTTGTTTTTATGTAAATCCTTGGAAGGGGTTGGTTAGTGGTTTTTTTTTTTTTAATTTTTTGGTGCTATTTTTGTGAAATTGAGAAAAAGAAGGCCATTTTTTTTTGGTGGTTGTTGGTGAAATATGAATGAAAGAATTGAGGATGACGCAAGTTGAGAATGAAGGGGAGGTAATACATTGTATTACTATGGGTTGTCAGAAAGAGAATATGATGTTTCAATGTTTGTGGTGGTGGTCCACCTCCACCCCCCAGAAAAGAAAGAGAAATGAGGGTGTCAGTTCGCAGGTAGGTGAAATCGTAAATTGTATGCTCTGCACCCAACATTGTCCCATGAGAATTCAGAAACCCCAACATTATCGTGTTGTACCCTCTCACACTAGAAGACATTTTTAGACATCATTGATATTTGGGCTGTTGATTGACCATGTCTACTAATATGATAGCTTTGGTTTCACAATTTGATTTAATTAATTTATTTTAATTTTGTGGGATTTAACAAGTCAAAAGAGTCGGTCAAGCAAAATCCCCTTCTCTCTCCCTGCCCCCACAAGAAAGTGAAACAACACATACCTTGTCTCCTTAGATTCCTTTCTTTTCTATTTCAAAAACTCTCTCTCTCTCTGTCTCTCTGTCTCTCTCTGATTTCCTAAATCAGTTGGTGGGGCATCCTCTATGTTTCTTTTGTCAGGATTCTTTGGCACCACAACAAAGAAGTAGAAACAATTAAACAAAGCTTTAATGGAAGCCCCCACATATATCAGTACAATACAATACAAAACAATCTCTCTCTCTCTCTCTCTCTCTTTTATAAGGAGCTGCCCCCCCTCCTGCTTTGATTTGCTTTCTCACATGAAGCAAGCCATGGCGAAGAGCACTCAAGATTCCTCCTCCAAGAGGCACTTCCACTGGACAAACAAGGTTGGAAACGAAGACGACGAACAACAACAACTTCCTCCAACCTTCAAATCCTCCTCAAACACCCTCGATGAAGAAGAGAAGATACAAGACGATCACAAGGCTGCTGCTCTTGCTGCTGCTGCGCCCGAAGTACCCGTGGCTTCTTCGGCGCACGTGCCAAAGAGGAAACAACTCCAAGCCATAGCAGTTTCCAGGCTCCGATCGGTTTTGACCGCGTTTGGTAAGAACCGGTCGAGCCCGCCGGTGGGTCTCGGTCCCCGAGTGGTAGGCACCCTGTTTGGATATCGACGTGGGCACGTACATTTCGCGTTCCAAAGAGATCCCACTTCTCAGCCTGCCTTCCTCATCGAGCTGGCTACCCCAATTAGCGGCCTGGTTCGGGAAATGGCATCTGGGTTGGTTCGAATCGCGCTGGAGTGCGATAAAGAGAAAGAAGAAGAAAAGAAAGGTGTGAGACTGCTTGAAGAGCCGGTGTGGAGGACTTATTGCAATGGAAAGAAGAGTGGATTTGCAACGAGGAGAGAGTGCGGGCCTAAGGAGTGGAAGGTTTTGAAGGCTGTGGAGCCAATTTCAATGGGTGCCGGCGTTCTGCCTGGGAATGAAGCTGAAGCAGGGTCCGATGGAGAACTCATGTACATGAGGGCCAAGTTTGAGAGAATTGTGGGGTCCAGGGATTCTGAAGCTTTCTACATGATGAACCCCGATAGCAATGGAGCTCCTGAGCTCAGTATCTACTTGCTTAGAGTCTAAGAGAGCAGCAATTGGAGGAGATATCTTTCTTCATTTTCCTTTGCTTTGAGGTTATCAAAGAGTAGCTAATGATACTTTTGCTTGCTTAGTAGCTCTTCAATCATGAAGATGGAGGCCTAGTTTTTCTCTTCTAATTAAGTACTTTTTTTTTTTTTCTTTTTTTTTCCTTTTGTTTACTTTGTGGAGAAAATGAAGGGAAATGGGTGTTTGTATTTTGTTAGTTTAGGTGGGGGTGGGCAATACATTACAAGATGATGGTAGGTGGGGTCATGAAGGTGTATATCTATAGTTTTTTTTTTTTCCTTTCCTTTTATTTTTAAGTGATGAGACAAGGAGGCTAATGCAGTCATGATTGTCTTGGCATTTTGTTTTATTTCATCTTCTTCTCCTGTAATACTCAACTTCAATGTAGAATTTCTTTTACAAAAAAGTAGTCAACTTATTCCTAGTGTGGCTTTGCAGGGCAATTCCCTCTTAATAGCATCTGCATATTTGAGTATTTATTGAATCTACTCATTCTCTTAGGATCCATCATCCCCTGGAAACTTTCAGATTTGTTTATATTATTTATTTGTTGTCTTCTTCTTCTTCTTCCAGTCAAGTAACAAGCAGAGACCAACAAACAGATAAAGGAGAGGTTTACTTGCTCTTTGTTACAATATCAACCTTTCCTCTCAAACACCATAATAAGAAAAGTTCACTTGGGTAAAAGGATATATATGCAAACCAATGATAATTGCTCTGCAAATTTCATTCATTTGAATGCTGATTTCTCTATTGACTGATAAATCTGAAAACACATAAATGTCTAGAGAGAATAATGTAAAGAAAATGATGCAAATGAACATATTCTCTCTCTCTCTCTTTTTTTTCCTCATTTGTTTCAAGTTCTCTTCTTTCACTCCCTGTGGAGCTAGGATACTTTGGCAACTTCTTTGTAGTCTAAACCCATCCAACCCCTCCCCTAAATTTTTCAGCACTTGGTCTAAAAGTGTAAGATGGTTCCAATCATTGCTTTTTGGTGCTCAAGTTAGTGTGTGAAATGATCCCAAGAAAATTTTATTAAAGCCTAATCATAGAAGTCATCAAAAGCAAAATGCAAAAAGAAAAATCCATATCCAATTCCTCCTGACATGGAATTGAGCTCTTTTTCCCCTCTTGTTGACTGCTTTCCGCCTATGCCATTTGATTCCCTGCGGATTTAAGACTGCTGTTGCATTCTCCTCATCTTGTGACCTTTTGTACCCAAAAGTATTGCCCCCATTTTTTATATGACATCTTGGACCCCAGGAAAACCCACAAGAACTACATGTTTTAGATGGGTGTTTTGGTCATCTTGTGTCGACCCCAGTGCTAGTTTCAAGGCTTTTCAAGCTTCAAGTAGATTGAATTGATTATCATTCTTTTTTTTTTTTTTCCTGCAAAAAGAAAGAAAAGAATGAGGAGGGTTTGGATTACAGCTGGGACAAAAATATCAAATTGATTAGATTACCTTCACAAAAACCAAGGAGGTTCTGATCATCTACCTATCATTCTTCAAAGGATTCAAAAGTTGCTCGCTGTACATAAAGCTCAGGGGTAGGCAACTTCCTTCTTTATACCATTATTACTCCAATAAATGCAACCCTAGCTTTTTACCACCCTAAGAGATTAAAAAGAAAAACAAACACATTGCACTACTTTACATCAAAGGTGCTCCAATTATACATGTGTATAGGACATGTAGAACTGCCACTTACTTGTGTGCCGTGTATTATTATTATTATTTATGTCGGCTATTATCCAAGTTAGAAAAGTTAACTTGAAATGGAAACATGAATCATGTTTTTTTTTTTTTAACCGAACTTTCATAAACTAAATAGAAACAGTACAAATTGAGAGGCAACCAACAAGCTGAGAATCAGTCAAGAAACAAACCAGTGAAACCCAACAACAAGACTACAAAGTAAAAGCAGCGTGGTAGCAATAACTGAATCATGCTTGTTTGATTCATAGCAAAAATAAAAAAAATAAATGTTCTTATGTTGTAAAATGGGGTTGAGTATGAATCTACATATGTGATAAAGTAGTACCACTTCTTAATTTAAGGTGACGTTCGGTTGGCAGCATCTAACATTTGTTCCGACATCTAACATCCACATTTTTAGAAATATAATGCTTGAAAATATGGACTTCTAGAAATGTGACTAAACTCACGTTTAAAAATTATTAGATATCTGATAAGATTTTCGAGAGTATAAGATTCTCATGTTCAGTTATTAATTGTTCATTTCAAAATATCTTTATGTTTTNAACCACGATCCAACGATCTGACGAACCCAGATCCACCACGTCATCCTCGGAAAACTGTGTTTTAACAGAGAGTATAAGATTCTCATGTTCAGTTATTAATTGTTCATTTCAAAATATCTTTATGTTTTCTCTTCAAGTATATATATATATATATAGAGAGAGAGAGAGAGAGAGAGAGATACTGAAATTGAATAAGAGGCATTTTGATTGATTGATTGATTGAGGCATTTGATCCTCCTCAAAAACCTAACTCATCGTTTTCATTTAATGGATTCTGAGCCTGCGTTTGAAGGAGCTCTTCTCCTTGGAAACTACTTTTGTCTTGTATATGAAGAACCTTATGCAAGAGAAAGCGATCCGTTCCTGACCTCCATAGAAAGAAATTTTGATACAGCCCTTTTGGTATGCTGTGAAGATACCAAAGGAGGATTCATACTAGTCTCCACACCAAACATCAGAGTGCCTTCAGGCCTCAGCCGAGCGAGGTGAGTATGAAATAGAGCACCAGAGGTGGCGAAGCCGGACTGGTGATTGCTTGGACGCCAACCACAGGTGGCTCTGAAAGGCTCCTAAACACGGTTTGCCGTTTGCTGTACGTGACGGCGTGAATCTTAGCAGAAGAGTCCAATTTTTCAAGTTAAAAACTACGCCGTTTGCAAAGAGACCTACTTTTGCTATATACAAAACGACGCTGTTTCGAATAGCAGCATCTGTGCGGTAGTCGAAATCTTAGGGCATATTTGAATGTGAGTTTGATGGGTTTAAAAGTGCATTTAACACTCAAAAGTTTGCTTGGTAAAATTGAAAGCGATTTTAAGGATTTAAAAAGCTTAAAAATGACCAAATAGCTTCAAATTATTTGAAGCTTTTGCCAAATTTTTTTTTTTTTTTACTTAAAAGCCTTATTTCTTAAACACAATCCCAATCATGCTCTTAATTGATGATACAGTGACCACAAGCATGTCCAATTTCAACATTGCATGTGTTATAAGTTGATGTAGGGTGAAAATTAACCCCTACGAACTTTGATGATGAAGATGTGAAACTGGGGAGAGGATGACGTAGATCGAAACTCTCGTCATTCTATTTATCTTATCTTTCAGTCTTATATTTGAATTATGTTTCTTTGTTAGTCTTTATTTTATGTTTTATTAGGTTTAGGATTTTGAGTCTTTAATTAAGTGTTTATTAGGTTTAGGGAGTCTACAATTTGTATTTTATCTTTATTAAGTGTTTATTAGATTTAGGGTTTTGGGGCTATATATAGATGCTTATAGCCTCCATAAAAAGTAGTTGTTTATTTATTGATATTGATTAATGAGAATACTCAAGAGTTGAGTTAATCCTCTTTTTCCTTCAAAATGTTAGAGAGTATTTAGATTTTCAAGATCTAGAATTATCTATCCGCTGCTTATTTGTTGTTCTTCGATGCAGTCCACTAAGTCACGTTGCATCATAAGTGCAATTGTAAGTGTTAAATCCTACATTGAGAAAATATAAAAGAAAATAGTGCTTAATAACCTAAGTGGACCTTATCCCATTAGTTTAGACTTTTGAGTTAGAGTTGTGTTCAACTATGTATTTAATGTACTCTTGGTAAAAACTCCATAATTACTTTATCTCCCAATAAATGGTATCAAAGCCATGGTTACTTCGGGTTAAGAGTTATGTCCGCTTCCACAATTCTTGACGTGAGACACTCTTGAAAATGTAAAAAAACTTATAAGTAAGGGGGAGATTGTTGTGAGTGCACTTATGAGTGTTAAATCCCACATTGAAATATATATATATATATAAAAGAATGCTTAATATACTTAAGGGGACCTTATCTCATTAGCTTAAGCTTTTGTACTAGAGTTGTGTTCAATTATATATATTAATGTACCATTGATAAAAACTCCATAACCAGGTTAATATACCTAAGTGAACCATAGTCTTAGCCCGTTAGCTTAGGCTTTTGGGCTAAAGTTCAATTATGTATATTAATGACTCTATAATCACTTTATCTTCCAACAAATTGGTATCAGAGTCAGGTTACCTTCTTGGGACGGGTGTCTGGATGTGTCGGATTTAGAGTTGTGTCTGCTTTCGCAACTCTTAACATGAGACACTATTGAAAATGTAAAAAGACTCATAAGAAAGGGAGAGTTTGGTCAATGTAAAGTACAAGTGAAGGGGAAATTGTTGTGAGTGTACTTGTGGGTATTGAGTCTCAAATTGAGAAAATATAAAAGAAAATAGTGCTTAATATACCTAAGTGGACCTTAAAGCTTTTAGATTGGAGTTATGTTCGACTATGTATACTAATGAATTCTTAGTAAAAACCCCATAGTCACTTTATCTTCCAATAGTGTGGTCTATCAAAGGCTGAGTATAGGGTCAGACAACTCTTTTGTTTTGTAACAACCAAGCCGCATTACATATTGCTACAAATCTTGTCTATTATGAAAGAACAAAGCATATCGAAATTGACAGTCATCTTATACGTGAAAAAAATTCAAACAGGTGTTATACGAACTCTGCATAGTTCTCAACAGCAACTTGCTGACATCTTTACAAAAAATCTTGATTGGACTTAACTTCAATCATCTCTTATTCAAGATGGGTACGTGTGTTCTTGAGCAATTATGATGAGTTGGAACATTAAGCTGGTTAGATTAGTAATATTTATGTTTCTTTTGTTATGTAATTAACTCCACAAAGCATGGTTGTACCACAAAGAGAATGTCTTGGTAGAAAAAAATATAAAAAGCCCTTCAAATTAATATTTATTTGCAATAGAGCTCCACAATGTTTAAAATATTAAAGTAGTCCATCAAACAACCATAATGTATTAAAAAGATCACTTATTTTTTTATATTCCTATAATAATCCTATTCTTTTAACAAATAAAATAATAAAACAATTGTAAAAAAAACCAAACAATTTTTGTTTTCTTAAAAAAAAAAACCAATGGGCAAATAGATACAAATAAATAAATAATTAGTTATTGTAGTTGGCCTAAATTAGAAGTTGATTCATGTCGTATGAAAGTAAAATCAAAGGTTCTTGAGATATTAAAAATAAAAATAATAATACTAATAATAATAATTTAGTCCTGGAGTCAAATTTTGTTAAAAAATTGTTTGGTTTTTTTTTTTTTTTACTATTATTTTAGTACCTTTTGAATATTGTGGGGCTCTATTGCAAATAGCGGTTAGTTTAGGGTTTTATATATATATATATATATTTCTTGTTATTAGATGATTTAAAAAAAAAAAAAACCACCAACAGAACCTATTTTTCAACTCCTCATCACAAGAATTTAAAAAGAAACAATTAAAGAAAATAAAAGATGAACATCTCTACCAAGTGTTTATGTGGAAATTTTCTCCAAATATATAACAACACGTTTTTTAGTAATTACTATACGCACTAAGCATTGATGGAATATTATGAACTGGAATCAGAAATTAGATTTCAACTTCCATCAAATACACTTTTCTCTTGTTAACTTGAGTTTATCAAATCATCATTCGAGCATGATTGAAATATAAATTTTTAAAATACTAAATCAAACTTACAAAGCTTTTGAATTGACAGAAGGATACTAGACAAGAAAAACCACTCAAATCATATTCTTAAAAACAAATAAATAATAAATTTTATTTGTTTTTTAGGATTCTCCAAGCATGGCTAAGAACTAGATCGAGGAATAAGTGAGGGTGGTATTGTTTGATGAGGAGATTGTAAAAATGAAGCATTGAGATACGTGCTTTTTGTTGATCACATGACAAGTAGAGGAAAACGCACAATACCACCTACCGTTCGAGCAATAGTTTTTTCTTCGTGTCGAGCAGATGGAATGTTCTAATTAGGAAGATACACTATATGCAGAACATGCTGGTCTTCCCTTCTCCTTTCTATGTTGTTACTTTAGTGGCTCGGGCTTTTGTCGAGCAAAACCTGGCTGCATGATGTATGGTCCGAACATGAACACAAACCAGAAACATTGACATGCAAAGCTGCATCAGTAGCGGAAGAAAGAAACTCGTATGCATACAGCATACGTATATAATATATCATATGCATGCATGTATGTATACATACAAAGAGGAAACATGCAGCGAGAAGGGAGATAATGAGATAATGATCACAGCACCTGAAGAAGCATGGAGGGAGCCGCTGCAGGTTCAGAAATTACATGGCTTCTAGTTTTTCTTCCATTTAATGTGGCAACTGAGGGGCTGTTAGCTGTTGTTATGTCCCAAAAGCTTCTTTTTTTAGCTGAAGGGATTGGTGACCGGAAACGGTGACTGGGGCTCTTCAACTCACCTGTGCTTGGCTCCTTTGGCCGCAAGCTAGCCCTTGTGACGACCCTCTTCACTCCTGATGATTGCTTTTCACTCTTCCGTGAGAGCTCGCGAATCAAATCATCCTTTTGCTTTAACTGCAAAGTATGATCTTTTTTCATTTTCTCAATTTCTGCCTCCAAAGCTTTTACAGTCCGCCGAAGCTCTCTGACTTCTTCCTCTGCCCCCTTTTTCTTGGGTTCTGGTGTAAAACAATTCCCAGCTAAGAAAGAGGATCTGGGTTTTGGTTTCTCGTTTGGTTGGGCAGTAGTAGTAGTGGGAGGAGTCAACAGAGAAGAAGTAACTGAAGAAGGGGTTGGAGAGGCCTGTGCAGCCAAGGATTGTGCTTGAATGTTCAGTAGTTTTTGTTGCTGGCGTACCATCTGTACTCGCAAGTCTCGGTTCTCTTTCTGCAATTCAAGTAATAGCTTGGCCTTGTCAGTTTCAGATTCAGGCACTTGCTGTTGTAATTCTTCACTTGCCTCACATGCCTGCAAGCCATGTGCAGATAGATAACAAGGAAAATACTGTTAAATATTATCTTGAAGACTAATCTAGAATCTGTTAGCCATGAATAATTGGCACAACATTTGTAAATAATTAGATAAAATTGTATAGAGCTGTCCTGTAGAGGCTAAAATGTAAAGAAAGGGAGCATTGCATATAACTTAGAACACTTGTGTAAAAGAATGTGAAGATAAGAGGATGATGAACCTTTGTCCGGATCTCCTTGGCTCTATCAGCCCAATGAAGGGTGTTTTGGGTTTCACCAAATGAGAGATTGCTTGGGCTGATGTTGGCGATCATTACAGTATTACATGCACCACCTAGTGAGTCCTTGAGGAGTTGGGTGAGCTTTGAATTCCGGAATGGTATATGTTTCTTGCCCTCCACAAGGGCGTTGATGCAACTGCTCAGTGCAAGGAGTGATCGATTTATGTTGGCTCCCTCCAGAGATCTAAGTGTCCTCTGATCTGTAGCAAGGGCTCTCTCTGACCCAGCAAGATCAATCAGTGACAGCTTGCCTACTCTCTTAACAACATTCATGCCAGCATCCTTAACTCGGTATTCAACCACAACCTGGAAAACAAATCATATACATGGAAAACAAATCACAAACCTGACAAGTTTAACAACCTAGAAGGCCATATCTCTCTCCAAGTACCTGCAGAATAGCATGGGAACGTGAAGAAGTTTCATTGGCACGAGTCGGTTCAGTGGTTCGGTTTTGGTTTCCTTGTTGAAGCATTGCCATCACCTGGAACAACCCAAATAAAAGCAATTAAAGAGTAATCTTAGTCACCATCTAATCAGTTGTCTAAACTTCCAAATGTTCTTGAAGAAGAGGGAGGATTATTACTTCATCTGTAGAATAAGCTCTGTATTGTGTGAGACCTGCTGCCACCATCCCCTGCGAAAAGATCTGAACAATCAACTTTCTATACATATATCACTTAAACTAAAAGTCTTTGGCTTTAATCCTTGTTTCTAACAAGTTACCATAAATCAGTTGTATAAGTTCTGTACAAACATAGGGCATCAGAAAGAAATTTGCTGTTTGGAAATCATTTGAAAGACTTTGAAAAACACAGGACACATGATTCTTGTAATAGCAATTGAAATTCATTTGAATACACCACCTGTTTATCTTCTCTAAGGACCAGAGGCCTTCCAGGGGAGAGCAAGTCCCGTACGGTTTCATTATAGACCTCAAGATAGGACAGATGAACAGTGTGGTTTCCATCAGAGCTCCTTTGCCTTATCTTATTGAAGAGATCCTTAATTGCCAAAACCATCACTCCAGGATTCTCCACCGTGCCTAGCATTGTATATGTTTTCCCAGCTCCGGTGGCACCATAGCAGAATACTGACCCATTCCTTCCCTGCAGGACAGCTTCCACAAGATCCGCTATTCTGAAGAATCAGCAAGCACACAAAGATGTTGGCAAAAAATAAAAAGAAACTGGGTTCCAGGCATATTGAAGAATCAGGAAATATTAGCAGCAGTTTTTGAATTTCTGTTTGGTTGTTGAGAAAATGTAGAAAAATGAAAGAAACTTATTGATTATTATTCAAACTCTTGACGGCAGGAAACAAAACCCTAAAATTTACTAGGACTAAAGTACCATTAGCTTTGTTGGGTCGAATTTTCCAATTCTTTTAAACATTCGCAATCTAAGATTCATTTTTATTTCCCTTTTCTTTCTCTCTCATTTTCTCAGCTATTGAACAAATATGAAGAACTTAAATACCTAGATTGTTCTAGAGTTTCAACAACAATCAGAAAAAACATTATGCAACAAGATCCAATCATTAAAAGGGAATAATAGCAAGCAACATTCTCAGGAATTATCTAAAATGTTCAATGAATATAGATATAGAAAAACAATTACGAAGCTCATAACTTCACAGACTCACGTCGTCGAATAAACCTCCTGCTGAGTAGCGTTGTCCGGAAACGAAGCATTGAAGGTAAAATGTCGTCCACGAAGCCTCTTGAGCCTCAGATAATCATTCTCATTTGCAAATTCCGTCAGATAAAGGTCCCGCCGATTCACAATCTTGACGCAGCATCTTGAACCAGCTTCCTTTTCCTTCTTGGCCATGGGCCTGACCCTCACAAACACAAGAATCCGACTCCCACCCGAGTCGGGCTTCTCCGAAACTTTCTCCAATTCTTGCACATTCTTGCTCACCCCAATGCCCGCTGATGCCCCCATCGAGAGCTTCCGTGCCACCGTGGTCGGAACCGTTGCCTTTCTTGGGCATGAAAACCCGACAATTCGATCCGAACCCCCCACCACATTCTCCTTCGCTTCATCGATCAGCGGCCGAGGCAGAACATAAGTTTTTGTGATTGTAGAATTAGGCAATTTGGGCATTGCGTTCTCTCTCATGACATTGTTTCGCTTCGATTCCTTGTCTTCTTCTTCTTGCTTACCGATGAGCTCGACGATTGGGTGGGTCGTAAACCTGTGCTCTTCGGGCGGCCTCAAAGACTTGCTCTTGAGCGCTGCAGAGGCTTGCTTTTGCTGCTCATACAAGAGGGTCAAGGCTTTCATCTTCTCTCTGAGGCCATGGTGTGGATTTCTCAGAGGAAGACTCACATGGCTGTCTTCTCGATTAGCCCTCGGCCTGGTTCGTTCCTCTGAGCTTGGCTCATTTTGCCCATGTTTGGTGATCTGAGACCTTGTTGACACAGGCATTCTATGAGGTTTTTCCCACTATCCAAACATTCCCGGGAGGTTTTCTCGCTGACCCAGTTGGAAAAACCGCTCGAAATGCCAGAAAGTTCAAAACTTTTCCCGGAAAGAAACCCAAGAGCCTTCTGGGAAAATTAATAGGAAGGTTTTCTGAGGTTTTTCTCACTATTCAAACATTCCCGGAATGTTTTCTCGCTGACCCAGTTGGTAAAACTGCTCGAAATGCCAGAAAGTTCAAAACTTTCCCGGAAAGAAACCCAAGAGAGCCTTCTGGGAAAATCAATAGGAAGAAGAAGCTAAAACAGCAGAGCAGAGAAACTTGTTGGAAATGGAAATAGGGGAAGTGGCGGGGCGGTAGTGTTATGATTTTGAAAAACCTTTTGAATGAATCGTTCGTAACGGTCAAAATGTTGTCAGATCCAAACGGCTAGCTGTTGAGAACTGTGGGGTCCAGTTGGAAAATTTCTTATTCCACGGCAAACTCTCTCCCTTTTATAATTAGAAATTCTTAAGAGGGGGAGAATCTTTTTCAAAGCGAAAGAAGGATGGGTATATATACTATGGTGGAGCTCAGTTGCATCACTTGCATGAGCACAATAATGTGTACTACAATTTCACACCATTGATGAGGTATCACCAATGTGATCCGTCAACTATGGTATCGAGGAATCAAAATTAAGTAGCTTTCGAAAGTTCTAAAAAAGTCATATATCTAACGGTTATAAATAACTTGTACGCCAAATGGATGGTCTAGATCAAGTATTACTTTTCTCATGTTACCGTATAGTTGGAGTCATGATGACATACAAATAGTTTTATGGAACATGAATTTTGTTTTGTTTTGTTTTTTTTTTTTTTAACTTTCCCTCAAAAGAAGCATCACTATTTAAATTAGTCTTTTTTCTTTTTTTTTTTTAAAGTAGATGTACCCCTTAAACGATATTGTTTTTCTCAAATTTTTAATTGTGACAATGTTCTTTCAAATTATTAATACATTGTCAATATCATTCCATGACTAACAAAAAGATAAAAATGTGCCTATAAATTTCTTAATAAGACAAAAATAACCCTATAAATTCAAAAAAATAAAAAATAATAATAATTTTTTATAAAAGCAAAAATTTTAATTTTCAAAAAATGATTTTTTTTAAAGGAAAGTTTTTTTTTTTTTTTCCAAATAGAAATTTTAATTAAAAAATTATTTTTTAAAAAAGGAAAAAAATTTATTTTCAAACGAAAGAAATTTATTTTTTAAAACGATTTTTTTTTAAAAAAAAAAATTATAAAACAAAAACAAACAAAAAATTTCAATTTTTATTGAAAAAATTGAAAATTTTGTGAAAAATGTAAAAAAAAAAAAAAAAAACCCATAAACTAGTTGTTTGCGGTAAAACTCCACAATGTTAAAAAAATACTATAGTAGCCCATCAAATTGCTAAAATGTATCAAATATGCCACTTAATTTTTTTTTTTTTTTTTTATATTCCTATAATACCATTATTCTTTTAAATAATAAAATAATTATAAAAAAACAAACAATTTTTAAAAAGAAAAAAAAACCAATGGGTGAATAAATAAATAAATATATTTTTCGGAATAAATAAATGATTAGTCAGTTTAGTTGGGCTAAATTATAAATCAGTTCATGTCATATGAAAGTAAAATTAAAGGTTCTTGAGACATTAAAAAAAATAATAATTTAGTCACTAGAGTCAAATTCTGTTTAAAAATGTGACAAATTGTGTTAAATGTGACGTTAACGCCAATAAAAATGGCAACACGTGTTATTCTTAATAAAAAATATATGAATTAAACTAAAAAAAAGGAAAGCTGCCATTTTTTTAAAAGAAAATAGGAAAGCCGCCCCTTTCCTTTTTTTTTTTTTTAAATGAATTTTTAGTTTTTTATTTTAGTTTTTAAAAGAATAAGGGTATTAATTTTTTTAAAAAATATGTGGCCTTTTTAAATACTTTGGTAGTTTGATGGGCTACTTTAGCACATTTTGAATATCATGAAACTCTTTCAAAAACAGCTGTTAGTTTGGGTTTTTTTTTTTATATTTTTTCCCAATATTTTTAACTTTATATATATAAATATGTATCCAAGGGGTGGATTTAAAAAAAAAAAAAAGTTCTTTTATTTTTATTTTATTATATATATATATTAGGTTTTTTTTTTTTTTTTTTACTAAGTTAGTTTTATCATTAGGAGGACATTGACAATATTTTGGTAGTTTGGGGGAACATTGTAAATTGGATAGTAGTTTGAAAGGGGTATGTAGACTTTACCTCATTTTTTTTTTTAAATATATTGATTTACCCCAAACATCTTTTAAAGTTCTCTAGCTTTGAAGTCTAGCTCTACGATTGAAGTGTTGAATTTGGACCATTAGATGTAATCAAGCTAGAAAAATGTTACACATATTTTCACTCTCATACTCTCAAGTACACACTCCTTGATGTGGTACAGAAAATTACTATTAAATATCATATAGATCATTATTGTATTTTGGATTCAATAGTAATTTGGAACCAGATCCTCTCCATTTGGAGAGGAGCCGATTCATGGTTAGGATCTCTTTAAAAACATATTGGGTTAAAAAATGGTCATGTTAGTTGATGGCATCTACAAGAAATAGAGCGGAAACGTTCAACTTTAACATTGAATACCTTTTTTTTTTTTTTTTTGAACATCTTTTTGTTTTTAGCTCAAATCCCTTCTATCATTCAAACCCAAATGCACCCCAGCGCTTCTCAGCTAATGGGCTTAGGTCTATTTATGTATATCAACTACTATTTTTGCTTTATACTTTTCGGGGCTTCCCATCCCCCTATTTCCTGCATCTTTGTTCTTAGAGCTTAATTTGGACCTTGTTAAATTGACTTTGATAAATAAAACAATTTGTCCCTATTCAAGTCACTATTTGCGAACTCTCCAAAAACTCTCTCGCTCTTCATCTGAGCTTTTCCTATCTCCCTTCAAGGTCAGTTATTAATTCGACTACGTCCCAACCCCCGCACTTCCATTGTTTACTTTCCATTAATCTCCACCCTTTTTGCACACCATACAACCTTATTTTATCTTTTTATGTATTTCAATTTTCCTACTTTATGGTGTATTCGATTATGTCCCAAGATGCATTTCAATCTCTTATTGTAGAGACTGAAGCTCTGGGCTAGGATAATCTGATTCAATTGGAATTGCATGATGGTAAATCCACTGCCCAAGAGGGTTTTGCATTTATAGGTAAACTATTATCCTTGAATCCTCAAAATACTTATCATGTACATATAACTCTATATTCTGTGTGGAGTTTTGCAGCACCTCCATCTATGGAGGTCTTGGCTCCCAACAAATTTTTGTTCACAATCCCATTGGAAAGTCATTTCACAAATATTATGGCTCAAGGCCCTTGGAATGTTCGAGGCTTACTTCTTCTGCTCCAACTTTGGTCTCCTACTCTTGCTATTGATGAAGTAAAGCTTCTTCTCTGCTCATTCTGGGTGCAAGTCCATAACCTTCCCCATCAGAATATGACCTCAAGGAATGCCAGTAAGATTGACAAAGGGATAGGTAGGATATTGGAGGTTGACAACAACAACTTCTCCGCCTTATCTGCCGTTAATTCTTAAGATTCAAGGTGGAAATCAACACTTCACTACCTCTTGCCCCAGGATTCAATATTCCTCGTCCAAGTATGAAACCATGATGGGTTGAATTCAAATATGAGCGTTTAGGTGATTATTGTATTCTCTATGGTCTTAATGGTCATAAGAAGAATGCTTGTCCTGCTCCCCAAATTTTAATTCCTCCAGAGAAATATGATATTTCTCTTAACTCCACATATATCAACCTTGGGATGGTTACTCTAATTCATCAAGAGGACTCTGATTCAGGCATTTCTTCAGCAGCTTTTGTTGGTAATTCACCAGGCAATGCTGAGCCCTCAATTGCAAATTTCTTCAAGGCAAAAAAAAATCTCAGATTGTTCATCAAGTGTCTGCTAGTTAAGATGGCTCTCAATCTTCCAGAAATATCTCAAGCTCTTCCATCCAACTAGGCCCAGCCCTACACGTGGATTTTTCAAGTTCCTCAAAGTCAAGCTTGACTGCTACCTCCATGAAGCACCATCAATGGAACAGCTTCCCTCACACTCAATCTCTATGTCATCTATAAGCCAAAGGTACTTCCTCTTCTTTTTCCATGCAATCTACTATTTCCACTTGTCCTTATCCTTTAATTAATGAGCCCTCTTCCCATTACCCCTTTTTTCCACACCTACCCATCTATTCACCAACTAGACCCGACTTTGTCTCCAACTCAAAAATATCTTGCTCACCCTATATACCCTACAGCTTCCCCATAGCCAATGCCGCCTATTTTCCTCAAGGAATTTGTATCAAATTGGGCCCAAAACTCCAACATTCCAAGCCTGTTTGGCCCACCTCCACCATTTAGTTTAACCCATCCTTTTACCCAAGGCCATATCTCCCCCATCAAGCCCACATATCTGCAACTTACCCAACCCACAGCAGCCCCACCTACACGAAAAATCCCAACCCACCCAACCAGAATCTCACGCTTTCACCCATACTCACTCCTCCAGTCCACTGTCTCAACCCCTGTCTCTACTACTTCACCATTTATATATGTCCAAATCCCCCAAGTGCCTACTACGACTTTGACCATAAAACCAGCTGATGAAAGTCCAAACGCTCCACCTCCGGCTAGAGGCAAAGGAAAATCCAAGCTTATATTATTTGATGATGACATCCTACTTGCACTTTTGAAGAAATCACAGTATGGGCATCTTGATTCTACTGGTTGTCTCTCTAGTTTGGAAATGGCAGCTCTCTCTTTCTCATTGAGCTCCAGGATTCACTCCCTCCCAGAGGACCCATTCAATCTTTTATGGCTAGCCCTCTCTATGGGAATCATGGTCAGAAATGGGAGGTTCTACCTCAACCGGCTATGGGCTTTGTTCCTAAGAATTTTGACACCTTAGACATGTCTGCTGAGACCCCTGCTACTATTTTGGATGAGAATGCTCCTATAATAACCTCTGTGGCTGATACCCCAGCAATTTCTCGTTGATTTTATCAAGCTTTACATGGTAGAAGGGGTTGTTTAATGATGTAGTGCATGGAAATGAGATGGATGCTCAACCCTCTTCCTCTCAGGCTACTTCTGATCAGGCTGATTTGGAGATTTTGGAGGTTGGCCTGGTGAGGCCACCTCCCCCTGCATGAAGCTTTTAGCTTGGAATTGCAGAGGGTTATCCCGTACTTCTACAATTCATAGCTTAAGGGGTAAAGTTTGAATACATTCTCCTGATATTCTCTTTTTGTCTGAAACTAAAGCTCAACCTTTACATGTTGTTGTTCTCAATAGTTTAGGTTTTTTTGAAATGGTCCATTCTCCACCCTCTGGTTCCAAAGGAGGGCTTTTGTTAGCATGGCGTATTTCGACTTCTGTTAATTTAATAAATGTTTGGTGCTACTCTAATTCTCCTAATAATCCAGGATTACTCTCTTGTATTTATAGTCCTCCAATTCATAAAAATAAATCTGGTTTTTGGGACTTTCTGTTGGATGTGGGTAAGGGTTTTGTTAGGCCTTGGCTATGTATTGGTGATTTTAACATGATACTTTCTCAATCTGAAAAATTTGGTGGTCGTCTATATGCATGCTCCTCGAATGATCCATTTCATAATTTTCTGGACTCTTTTGGTATGATTAATCTAGAGTTTTCAGGTAACCCTTTTACATGGTCTAATATTAAACAAGAAGTTAGCCAACTCATCAAAGAGCGACTAGACCGTGGTCTAGCAACCTCTCAATGGATTCGTCTGTTTCCACATTTCTCTGTCAAACATTTACCCGCGTACTCATCCGATCATAACCCAATAATCTTGAATATAGCCGCTCTTGATCTATCTCTTCCTCGTCCTTTTAGATTTAAAGAATTTGGACTTTTGATCCTTCTTGTAGTCGGGTTGTTTCTAATGCTTGGGTTAAGTCTTTCCATGGCTCTCCAGATTACATTCCCTCTAAGAAACTCAAAGCTACTAAGGAGACTCTTAAAGTCTGGAATTCCACTAATTTTGGAAATATTCAAAAACGGATTACTTCCACTCTTCGTCAGCTTGATGTAATTCAACAGTCTGTGCCTTCAGCTCACTATTTAGATCAAGAATTAAATCTCCAACATAATTTGGATAATCTTCTTCTTCAGGAAGAATCTTTATGGAGGTCTAAATCTAGGGAATTATGGCTCACTTGTAAAGATCTGAATACAAAATTCTTCCATACTTCCACTATTATCAAATGGCGAAGGAATGCCATTGATTTTTTAAAGCTATCCTATAGGGTATGGACTTTTGATCACCTTGAAATAGGTAGCTATTTTACCTCTCACTTCAAGTCTATCTTTTCCTCTTCTGCTCCTATTCTGGATGAGGAACTCTTATCTCTCTTTGATAATTGTATCTCTACTGAGGAAAATGCTTCTATTTGTGCTATTCCATTAGAACCTGAAATTTTTTCTGCCTTATCTAGCATTGGTTCTACAAAATCTCTTGGCCCTGATGGGTTTATTGCACTCTTTTATAAGAAATACTAAAGCATTATTAAAGATGTTGTGATTGCTTGCGTCTGGGAGTTTTTCGGGAATAATCATCTTCTAAAAGAGCAAAACCACTCTTTTATTGCTCTCATTCCTAAGAAATTGGGGGCTTCTTTGGTGCATCATTTTCGGCCCATCAGTTTGTGCAATATCATTTACAAGATCATCTCCAAAATTTTGGCTAATAGATTCAAGAGATTGCTCCACCATTTCATCTCTCCTTACCAGTCTACTTTTGTTCCATCCAGAAGTATTCAAGATAACTCCATCCTGGCCCATGAGCTGCTTTATTCTCTCAAGTCAAAAAGAGGCCGATGAGGGCTTATGGCTATCAAAATCTGTTAGTGTATATGTATGACTCTTGTCCCACATTGCTAAGATTGGGGAGCCTTCTCCCTTCTAGCCTCCTATATAAGGAGCCCCCATGTAATCTCTCAATATATATTGTAACACCCGAGGATTTTAATAGGATTACTAAGAAAAATATATTTGATGTCTAATTTCTGAACTAAGAAGCAGATAGTTAGAACTAGCTCTAATTCCCATTATGAATTATTTGGCATTTAAGATTTACCTAATTAAATGACTAAGAGTTAGTAATAATAGTACTATTAGTGTGTTAAATAATTGTTTGATTGGTTTAATATAATATAACATATATATATATAAATAATATATAAATGGACGTGGGCTGTAGAACATTCAAGTGAATGTTCATTTAATAGGAAGGGTGATTTTACATCAGATGATAGATATACATATATATTAAATATATATATATATAATTTTATTTTACTACTCTTTAACGTAAGCACTAGAAGAATTCTAGTGCAATGGATGGCAGGCGAGTCCTCTGTACAGTCCAACAAGAAGAATTGCATTCTTCTAAAATACTCTAGAACTTGAACACACGTCCACTACTGCAGCAAAAAAAAAAAATTCTCAAATGCTCACAATTTCGGCGCCTACAAAAAAATAACGGCAGTCTAGTTTTGTTTTCCACCAATCAGACTTTATAGTTAATACCAGCTAAGTCCTTAGTTTTCTTCCATAAATAGGACTGGCCTGCACTATTTTGGAACATAAATAAAAAGCTCTCTCCCTCTCGCAAAGTAAGGAAAAAAAGAAGAAGATAAATATATATAGACTTTAAATCTTAAGCTTTGGAGCTATTCAAGTGGGAGTGCTAAGTATAATTCTTTTATCCTTAATTTATGTCAATTCTAGTTATTATAATTTAAATTATGTCAATTCGAGTAATTAGAATTTAAATTATGTCGTTATAATGCCTAAATTGATTGGGAAAGTATGATTGAATATCTCGGGACGGATATTATATTCAATCATCATTTTAAATATTACAAATGCATCGTTGTGCTGCCTAAATTTTATTAGGCATTTTATAATAGCGCCGTTGTTGTGACGTCCCACATTGCCTGGGTATGGAGATGAGGATGTGCTTATATGTATACTTCCACCTTCAATGACAACAACGCGTTTTAAAGCCGTGATGGTAATGATCCCATCAGAACTCCGCAGTTAAGCGTGCTTCTGCGAGAGTAGTACCAGGATGGGTGACCTCCTGGGAAATCTGGTTCAGGGGAGCCAAAAGCGGACAATATTGTGTCATTGAGGTGAGATGTTACAGTTGTGATGCCCAAGTAATGTTAGATATTTTACATAAATATTATATTGATGCCGTAGTAATGCCCATATAAAAATATGTGGCAATGCTACATAGTCGTTATGGTGTCCACGTGACATTATAATATTTTAAATAGATGTCATTATGCTGCCCAATTTTGGATAGAGCATAGAGAGAAATTAAGAGGTCGTTATTTTAGCATTTTAATTATAATTTTAGAATAATATATGGTCGCGTGCGGGCGCACAAAAATGCAGTGAATTTTTATAATAAAGATTTAGCAGAGGAATCTCGCATAACGGTGACAAGTAAATATAATTACCTACTGAGCATGATACTATTTTAGTGAGTACAATTGCTTACTGAGATTGATACTATTTTATAAAGTTTTCGAAGTATGATTATTACGTGAGCCTGAATATTTTAAATGACATGATTATATGCTTTCAATTATTTTTATATATTGAAATGAGATACGAAATGAAAAGAGATGATTATGAGAACAAAAGAATGATTTTAGGAGATATGTTATTGCATACTGTTGAATATTGAGAATAAGAGATGAATTAAATATGAAGTAAGAAGGTTTTTCTATGTTAACGGTGGGAGCCGAAGGAGGCTCTTAGGTTAAATAAAAAGCCTTTTGTCTTCCTAAAGTTGAATATAAAATGTTGAGGTATTCTTATATTAACGGTGTAAGCTGAAGGAGCCTTACAGGTTAAAATAAGAAGCTTGGTACTAACCGAGGAGCCGAAGGTGTCTCCTGAAAACCGTAAACGAAAGGTTCAAGTCCTTTAGAAAGCTGAAAAGTAGCTGAAGGTGTCTCTTGATAGCCGTAAACGAAAGTTTCAAGTCCTTTAGAAAGCTGGAGAGGCTAGAGATTGCATTGCATACATTTAATAATATGATTTATGATGTATATGTTTTACCTCTTTGTATTTATATGCATATTCATTTTATGAGATATAAGTAAAATGCATATATGTATAAATATAAAGTGGTTTAGAAAAGATAAATGGATTTTATCACATACAACTCTATGATGCTTATTTTATCAGTTATAGATTATACAAAAATGATTATGTTTGAAAAACTTAACGTAGCTGTTATTATAATCACCATGCTTAAAAAAGATGGCTCGTATTAGAAATGTCAGTAATTTTTAATACTTGTTGAGACTGTGGACTCATTAATCGGCCTATGTAAATGTGGTAACATCACGATTGTACCACATTTACATAGATATTGATACAGATACAGAAGAGAGCGACGATGATCCATATGCCTGTTTAGGATATTATGGATAGGGTTTTGGTACTTTAGTTCATTGTAAAATAGTATGTCTATCTTTTGGAGTGTATTTATAGTTAGACATGTTCTAGATACATTTAGTGTGTATTTACTTGTGTGCCGCTTGTGGTACTTTTGACTAGTGTGTTTTGTTGTAAAGTACAATATAAAAATCTGTTTAATATAGAAGTGTTATTATCAGCTCTGATATGTTCTATGAGGGTTGTAAAAAAAAAAAAAAAAAATTATTTCGCTGCTAGATTGATAATCTCTGATGATATTAGTGAGAATTGGAGATTTCCACTTTCGCCTTTCATTAAGTAAAGTCGAGGCACTACATATACTACTCAATACAATGTAGTCCTTACATATGCTTCCGCTCTCTCTCTCTCTCTCTTTTCTCTATTTCATTCTTCCACTCCATAATATATTCAACATGGTATAAGAGCCATTTCCATATGGCCACCAATAAACGTCAAAGACGTTTTTCGGCGCTCCTTCCGGCAGCCTCCCAGCTCCGACCGACCACGCCGCCAAGCGGTGTTCTTGCTCCGTCTCCGATCACCGACGCACTGCCAGTTCCTCTGGTAGCTTCTGCCTAAGCCTATCGCGCCGTCACCGAGACCCCTCTTGGCCAAAAGAACCACCAAGTGGTGTCTCGGCCCCGAATCAGTGGATCTATGCAATCTCAGCCCTTCTCGGAGTTGCACGCGCCTCCACGCTCCTCCCGTAGTTTTTGCCGCTCCTCCACGCGCCTCCATTCAAATTGGATCTTTGTGGTTTTCGCTCTGTTCGGTAGATTCGTCGCCGGTGGTCTCAAATCCGTCGAGATTGCCACCATTGGATGCCGAACGTGCCGCCACACTCCGACTAAAGGGTTTGCGTGTGGTTTTCATGCGCCTCACGCGCCACACAAGGTATTCACGCGCTTCCATGCGCCGGGAGGATCATATCATGCGCTGGCACTCGCCGGCAGCTCCTCCCACGCGCGTCCATGTGCCCTACCTCCTTTTTGGCGTGTGAGACGCACGCGCCCCATGCAGCTGCCAGCCTTTGGCACATGTAACACACGCACTAGATGGTCCTCTCCATTCTCTAGCTGCCACGTGTCCCTCAGAGTGCTCGCCACGTCAGCCCTAGCCCCTGCCACGTGTCAAGCTCCCAAAAAAATAAAAAAATAAAAAAATCCGGATCCAATATTTTCGGCCCTATCCAACGGGTTAGAACCGGATCTTCTCAAACGGGTCAGACCATCCTCATTTGGTTCATGGGTTTTCGGTCTTTTAGGCCCATTTAAACCGGCCACTCATCAACCCGACCCAGCGGGTCTCAAATCCGGTTGTTCCACTATGTTACTGAAACCCGAACCGGATTCATCAAATTGGATCTATTCGACCTGATCCAATACCGGTTTTTCTAAACCGGGTCAACGGGTTCGGATCGTCAACCCAATCCAATACCGATTTCTAACCACGTCATCAGGGTTCAAACCGGATCCATGCAAGCCGCTCCAACCCGATCCAAAACTGGTTCCAACTGGGTCATTTGGGTTCAAGTCGGATTCTCAACCCAGTCCAATACAGGTTTCTAAACCGGGTCACCGGGTCAAGCTGCCACTGCTAGCCGCCGTCCACTGCCTCTAGCCGTCCAACTCTGGGCCGCTGGTGACTTTTCCGGTGAACCAAAAAAAAAAAAATCATGTATTTTTTTTTTAATCTGTTTTTTTTTTTTTAATCCTTGCTTTTGTTTCCCAACCTCAATGTTTAGACACATTGAGTTTGAGGGGGGATGTTAGTGTATATGTGTGACTCTTGTCCCACATTGCTAAGATTGGGGAGCCTTCTCCCCTCTAACCTCCTATATAAGGAGCCCTCATATAATCTCTCAATATATACTACTCAATACAATGTAGTCCATATATATGCTTCCGTTCTCTCTCTCTTTTCTCTATTTCATTCTTTCGCTCAATAATATATTCAACAAAATTGATATGGAAAAGGCCTTTGATTGAAAGGAATGGAGTTTTCTTCTAGCCATTTTATCCAAACCTGGATTTCATCCAACTTGGATAAATTGGATTAGAATTTGTATCACTTCTCACTCTTTCTCCATTCTTATCAATGGCAGTCCTTTTGGTCTATTTAGCCCAGCTCATGGACTCCGCCAAGGGGATCCCTTATCTCCCTTTCTCTTCATCCTTGGTACTGAAGTTATCTCTTGTCTGTTGCTTCATCAAGAATCTCTGGATCTTCTTAAAGGTATCAAAATTGCTCAAAATTTTTCTCTAATTACTCACCTCCTTTTTGCGGTTGATCTCATTCTTTTTGCTAAAACAACTTCTTCTGAGGTGAATACTCTCAAGTCTTGCTTAGAAAAATACTGCTTGTGGTCTAGATAAGCAATTAACATTTCTAAATCCTCAATCCATTTTAGCAATATTGCCTTATCTACTATCAATAACATTAGTGGGATTTTTCCATTCAAACAAGCATCGGTCTCATCCAAATATATGGGTCTACCATTCTTCTTTGGTAAATCTAAAGCAGCTGCATTTTAGGATATATTGGATATAGTCTCAAACAAAATTGAAGGATGGCGAGCCAAAACTTTATCCCAAACTGGGCGCACTGTTCTTATTAAATCAGTTGCGCCCACAATTCCCTCTTATACTATGAGTACCTTTTTGCTCCAAATTTCTTTGAGCTCTACTCTCGATCGGAAATTTAATAATTTTTTGTGGGGATTTCCAAAAGATAAATCCAAAAATCTCTCTAAAATCTTGGAGTTCCATTTGCCTACAGCGGGAATTGGGAGGCCTAGGCTTTCGCCGGATGCATGATTTTAATTTGGCTCTCACTGCCAAACTGGGTTGGAAATTACTCTCTAATTTTGATTGTCTATAGGTCAAATAACTTCAGAACAAATACATTAAGTATGGGAATTTTCTATCATCTCCTAATTCTCCTTCGGCTTCTTGGATATGGAAAGGAATTCATAAATCTAAAGCCTTTATTCTATAAGGAGCTTGTCTTAAAGTCTTAAGAACATTCTCCTCTCCAATCTGAACGTCCAACTGGATCCTACTCTTTCCTCTTTCAAACCTAAGCCAAAATTCCCTAACAATCGGAGCCTTCCCTCTTTTCAAATTAAGGATTTAATCAATCCTCTTATTCCTCAATGGAAGACCTCTTCTATTCATGCTCTGTTTGATGGCCCCATAACCCTAGAGATTTTAAAAATTCGCATTTCCATGGATCTCGAGCCAAATTACATCTGGACACCATCTTCCTCTGGGCTCTTTTCTACCTCATCAGCCGATCGTCTCATAAATATGCATTCTTCCATAATGATCCACTCTCTCCTCCCAATCACTTTTGGAAATCTTTATGGAAGCTCAATCTCAATGATAGGTTTAAGCTCTTTTTATGAAAAATTGCCTGGAATATTCTTCCAACCAAGGAGTGTCTAAGTCAATTATTTTCTATCACTTCAGATCCCTCTTGTCCTCTTGGTAAAGTTGAGACTGACTCTAGCCATCACTTGTTCTTCAACTGTGTCTTTGCCATAGTTGCTTGGCATCATTCTTTCTGGCCCTTGAATTCCACAGCCTTCAATTTCACTTCTATGGTGGATTGGATTAATATTATTATTTCTACAGGGAGCTCTCTGGGTATTCCTCTTGTGGATCATCACAAGTTTCAAATCTTTGCCTATGTGGCATGTGATATTTTATGGTTCTATAGGAATAAAGCTCTTCATGCTGGCCTTTCTTTTGATGCCAGCAGTATTTCTGTTCACATTAATAAAATTACTCATGAACATTTCCAAGCTTGGCAATCTAAGTCTCCAACCCCAGTGGAAAAATGGACCTCTCCTCCCCTCAACTCATTCAAGATTAATTTTGATACTGCTATCCAAGATTCCTTTCTACTTAGGCGGTGATATGTCATGATTCTAATGGGCAGATCATCCATATAATCTCCCAAATTAGTCCTCTTTGTCTTCCAAACGTGGGGGGAATTTTAGCAACTCTTCTTGGGGTTTCTTTGGCTTCTCAACTCCATATTGATCATTTTATTTTGGAAAATGATTTTGAGGTGGTGGTCTCAGCTCTTCAACACCCACAAATCTCCAAAGACTGGCGCATCTCCAACTCCATTTCAGATATTCTAGGCTCCATTCCTCTTGCTTCTTCTTGGGAAGCCAGGAAAGTTATAGAAGTGTAAACTTTTGTGCCTACTATGTGGCACACTGGGCCGCAACTAGATCTTTTTCTAGCAGCATTCCATTTTCTTCTCTTTCTCTTTCGTCTATTCCACTTGATAGTGGAAAAGACCCCCCTTCTTTTATTTGTTTCAAGTAGTTCTGGTTTCTTTCAAGGTACTTATAAAATTAAAAAAAAAGAAAAAAAAAAGACTTTGATTAGACGAAACCAATCAAAGAGGAATGCACTGCCAAATGTTGTAGATCATCAACTTAATTACTTAGAGCATCTTTAACAATAAGAGTTATTTTAGCTACTCAAAAACCCTTATCTTTTATTTTACTTAGAGCATTCACAATGTAAGAGCCAAATGTTACTTTTATCTAAAATGGCTTCTCAAATTTGGAAGTAAAAAAAAAAAAAAAAAAAAAAAAAAAATCCTGCATTGGATTAGCAAACAAAAATGTAAAATAGATATTTTATTGGAAGAGCTAAAAAAAAGCTAAATGTAGTAGCACTTTTTAAGGGAGCCATTTTATTTTTTATTATTTTTCTCACCTTTTTTTTTTCCAAATCTTTTCCCACTTTTCAAGGGGTGATTGGTTGGTTAATTTGGTGTTCCTTTCATGGAAATGGTTTTTTGAATTACAATTAATAAAAAATTAAATATAAAAAATTATTTTAATAGAATAAATAGAAATATAGCTAATAATATGTAGAGACATTTAAAAATTCATTAGCTAAACTAGATAAAAGTGAGTTTTGAGGAGTCATTTTGCATAAAAATTTGACTACTCTATTGTGAATGCTTTTAAAAATTCATTAACTAAATTAGATAAAAGTGAGTTTTGATGAGTCATTTTGTATAAAAATTTGATTCCTCCATTATGAATGTTCTTACTCATTTTTCAATACAAACTCCAACAGTTGACAAACTATTTTCTTTAAATAATATTTTTTAAGAAAGATGAAAGAGAAAGAAAAGAGAAAATAATAATAAAAAAATGCTAACTTTTTTCCTTTTTTGAGAAAAAAATGCTACAAGTTGTTAGAAAATAATAATATTTGAAAGTCTACTGTAGCAAATTGTTAGAAATTTTTTATTTTAAAAGGTTTAGGGGATGAAAACAACACATATATAATAGCTAAATTTAACTTAAAATTTGAAGGCCTGTGTTGGAGATGCTCTAAGTAAAAATTTGAGTGAAGCATTTTATTGAAAAAATTGATAAAACATACATGGAATATGATCTATTTGATAACAGCTCAAACCATAGAGATTTTTTTGGTTATATATATATATATATATAGGGGTTTGCTAGGGGTTCTCCCCGTAATGTTCTCCTGGCGTTCTCCCAGTTTTACGTAAAACATGATTTAAGAAATAATAAAATTGCATTACCTTTTTTTGCTAACAGATTAATTTTTATGAGTTAATAGTTAAGTTTTAATGCTTTAAAACTTGTTTTAGGATTCAAAACTAAAACCTAAAGGTAGAAGGTTAACCCTTTAGGGATGATATCACTAAAAATGGATTTAATCATCCTAAATTTGATGCTAATGCTTTACAAATTTGGTACTAATGTCTCAAATTTGGTGCTAATGCCTAAAAAAACCGGTGGTGGAGGCCACTACAATTTTATTTTTTCTTAAATCATGTTTTACGTAAGACTAGGAGAACACCAGGAGAACCTACGGGAGAACCCCTAGCATTTTCCATATATATATATTTATACATATAACCCTCAACTAACAACCCTTTTCCAAAAAACCTTCGAAATTTAAAGTGTACTAAAGTGGTACATCAAACTACTAAATTGTGCAAAAAATGCACTTTTTTGATTGTATACCAATAATACCCTTATTCTTATAAAAAAATAAAATAAAAAATTAAACTAAACTATTTTTTTAAAAAAAAAAAAGGTTCTGCGGTATAAAAATAAGGATAAATGCAAAATCAAACCATGTGTTTGGCCTACAAATCATTCTATGTGAAGTCAAATTCTATTAAATGTCATGTTAACTCTAATAAAATGATGACACATGTCATTTTAAATAAAAAATATATAAATATATTAAACTAAAAAGTTAAATTTATGAATTTTTTAGTTTTTAAGAGAATATGGTTATTATAGGAAAATAATAAAACATTTTGTTAGTTTGATATAGTTGTACTTTAACATACTTTAAACTTCATGGGGATGGGGCCATTTAAAAAATGTTAGTTGAAAGAGTTTTTTTTAAAAAATTTTTTTTTTTTCACATATTTATTTGATAAAATTGAAAACTAAGGAACATTTTTTTTTTTTTTTTCTAATTAAAAAGGTTGGAGGGGAAGGCCAATTGTAGCTATCTCACTCGGGTGTGACTATAGTAGTACCAATCTGTGGGGTGCCGCTCAGAAAGGGCCTAGACAGTAAAAATTGTAGGCGCTTTCTTAAGACCGATCGAGCCATAGCTTAATATCCACCCCACTAAGGCATCAATAAGACTTAAGGTGGCAAACACTAATAGGATAAGAGATTCCCATTGCAGGAGTCAAATCTACGCCCTAGTGCGTGCCCAACTTCAAGAACTTTTTGATAATGTAGAGAATTATATATTTTGCTCTTTTTGATAAATTGATAGTTAGGGCTTCCTCCTAGATCAACTATATAGAGAACTCATTGATCATGACTTAAAATTATCCCCAAGATAATTACGAATAATATGCAAAATTAATTTCTCATCTGATCAAAATAATAATCCAACTTTCCAAAAAAAAAAAAAAACTCAAACCAGAAAATGTTTTTAAAAAAATGTTGGAAATAAATACTAAGAAAAGAAAATTAAAGAACCCCAAAGAAAGACAGCATGATGAACAGCACGACAACAGGAGAAGAAACGACAGCCATCGGAGTTGCACCACTCTTGTTGGATGAGTCTGTACTTGTGGTGTTGTTGTCGGATTGTGGTGGGTTTGCCGGCTCAAGAACTTTGACGACCATCTTCTGCCCTCTCTCGCAGTGGCCGGCAGCCCCACTGATGAAATAGAACAACCCCGGCCGGTCAAGTTTGAAGACACCGTCGCCGTCGTTGGAGAAGAAGAGAGGATGAGCCGAGTGGCACTTCTCGTACTCGTCCTCACTCACCACCAAAACGGAGTCTTTCTTGAACTTAAAATCTGAAATTCAATGAGATTTTCTTAATAATTAGAAAAGATTATTCAACGAGAAAATTAAGTTGGTTTGAAATGGATATATACTGTACGTGATACTTACGGACAGTGTCATCAACCTTAAACCTGTTCGTGGAAGCCCACTGGTTGTACATTTGGCGGTCGTGCTTCGACTTGGGAACAACCCAGCCACGATCGCCGCCGACTTCGAATTCAGTGGACGTGGCAAAGAAGAATTGGTTGAAAGAGAAAGAGAGAATCGCGAAGAGAAAAAGTTTGCCGGAGGGTACCAATAGAGAAGAAGCCATTTTTGGACCTTTAATAAGGGAGCTCTAGCAAATTTGATTGTGCTTGAGGATGTTGCTAATTAGAGAGAGACTTGCATTTGAAGGCTTGAAGCTTGTTATATACTGAAGGAGAGAGAGAGAGAGAGGATTATTAGGGGTCGTGGCAGAATCGGAGGGGATGTCGTTAGCTAGTTATATTTACAAGGATAAAATTGTCTTTTCATATTTTTTCGGATAATTTTACCATCCAAATTCTATTGTGTACAACAGTTATTTATTTATTTATTTATTTTTTATAGAGGAGTGGTAAAGCTGTTGAGCAAAATCAGCTCAAAGATGTCGTAATATATTATCCAAATATGAATCTTACTTGCTTGAGACTATCAAATCATTAAAGGGAAATCTTTGAGTACGTATAGGATAAAATGCATGAATGGATATTGTTGGTACAGTTTTCAGTATGGTGGACCCAAGGGTTGCCTAGTAATTTCGTCCTAACTGCTTTCCTTTAATCCTGTAAAACGAGAACATATGTTAAGAGGATGCACAAGTGGTGGCTAGTCGTTCCTTCTCCGATGCTTTAGTTAGTGTCTGTTTGAGTTCGATCAATATGGTGTTTAGTACGAGAATGAATCATGTACTTGCTTTCTTTGCGACTATGTCTTTTATAGTAGGTCATGTTGGTGTAGTGATGATGATCGGGCGGAGGATCTGGGATTTGGGCGTAACAGATGGAGTTAATATTCTTGTTTCCTAACTATTATAGTCGACATGAAACCGCTATCGTCATTAACACGATTCCGGGAGTGATGCATAACGGCTATCATAATTGGCGTGATCCCGAGAGTGGCGCATAACCGTCGGAAGCATTCAAATGCGAATTGTAATTGGTCTGACAATCATGATGTATTTAAACTGTTAACATAACAGTCGTATCTGCGCAATATGTGGAGTTGATCTCGATATCGTCTGTTCAATAAGTGCTGTGTTCGTAGTTTTCCTAGAAGTGATTGAGTCGAGTTTCATGGAGCGACGTTGTGTCCATAAGTCCCATATTGGTTTCTGTTTATGTGGCCCATATAAATGTATTGGGCTTTCCCGAGTTAATGGATCTCCAGCCCATGGGTTTAGTGTTGGATTTGTGTGTAATAGATATAGAGTAGAATAAATTAAGGGTCCGTTTGGTTTGTAGATTTTTTTTTTTTTTTGATATGTCCGCACAAGAGGGGAGATGAGGATTCGAATTAGTGACTTCTGTTTAATTAGGCATGGTCCTAACCGATTGAGTTACCTCTTGGGGATTACATGAATAGAATAATAATTCCTATGAAATAGTAATTCTTTTGTTTGATAATGATCTATTCATAGTAATAGTTATTTCTGCAGAAATCACTAATATTCCCTTACACACAGAATAGCTATTTTGAAGGAATTGACAACTTTTTCCAAAAAAATCAATTTATTTATTTTATTTTTTTAAGTTTTAACCCTTAAATATATTTATTATTATTATTATTATTATTTTAAAAAAGGGAAAACCTAAATTTACAGGGGTGGCCTAATTTTAGGTTTTTTGTTTTTTTGTTTTTTGTTTTTAAGAATATTCTTTAAAAAAATGGTGGGGTTTTTGATAATTTTGGTTTAACTTCCATTAGGATACATATGTTGTTATCAAACTAAGGAATATGAATAACTATTTAATTCCGCTTTTCTCTACTCCTTGTAAATTTAGTGGCGGAGCCAGGAGTTCATCTTTGGAGGTGCCGTTGTTGTTGTTGTTGTTTTT
>CM017328.1:16664028-16724857 GCA_006937295.1 Carpinus fangiana | reverse complement strand
TAGGTGCGATCGTTCGCACTCGAGCATGCATTTTCAGTGCTGATGGGCGCAAGTGCGATCGATCGCACTATATGTGCGATCGTTCGCAGATGCTTCAGAATTGGCCAAAACTTGTGAAATATGAATTTGTAGATCTTCGAGTTAGCTTTCCAATGACGCAAAGATCACTCCAATCGGAGTTCTACAACTCTAGATATGGCCGTTTTGGTGGGACTCATCGGGTGCGAATCATCGCTCAACTCAAATTTGCTTCCAATGCTTCCCGAACTTTCTTAAGTCCCAGAATTAATGTGGTTAGCCCCAGATGTACCTTAGCAACCTGCAAAATACTAAAAAACCAAAACTAACCAAAAACATCAGAAAATAACAAAACTAAGGGTTTAACAAATACAAGCTAAAAGGCCCAAATATACAATATTTGGCACTCATCAGCACGACTCGATACAACGGGCCATTTACACCTTGAAACACCACCCAATCAATAAATCCAAATCGGGCTCCAATTACAACCGGATCACCTAATCGGGGCGCAACGATGAGTGGGCCCAAGTGCTTTAAATGTGGTGAATCGGGCCACAGAATTGCAGATTGCCGCAAAGAAGAGAAATATGGTAAGGGTCTACTTATTGACTTGGGAAACACCTTCGATGAGCAAGGTGAGAAGAAGTAGAGCAAGAAGCAATCTTTGACGATTACGGGAACGTTGAGGAAGAATTTATTACGGGGATAACAAGCCTAGTTTAATGGTTTGAAGGTTATGCTTTACACCCCGAAAGGTGGAAGGTGATGACGGACAGTGGCACAACCTTTTTCACTCAGCATGTACTATTGGGGGTAAGGTATGCAAACTAGTCATTGATAGAGGCTGCTGCGAGAACATGGTGGCAGAAAAAGCAGTTCAGAAGCTAGCCCTAGACACAGAGAAACACCCTACACCATATCACTTGGAGTGGCTCAAGAAGGGAAATGAGGTAATAGTCTTAAAACGTTGTCCTGTAAATTTTTCAATTGGCACTAAATACAAAGATAGAGCTTGGTGTGACGTGGTGGCCATGGATGCCTGCCACCTATTGCTAGAGAGACCATGGCAATATGATCGGAATGTTCACCTTGATGGATGAAAGAATACCTACAGCTTCTTGGTGGACAATATGAAGCTTACTCTCCTACCTAACCCGGGAGACATACACAAACCTCCAAAAGAGGTGGGCCAAACACTCCTAGCCAAACGAGAATTCATAAAAGAGATGCCCGACGCTGATCCCAATCGACCACACTACCACATGAGTCCCAAAGAGCATGAAGAACTATAGAGACAAGTGGAGGAATCACTGGCAAAAGGGCACATTTGGGAGAGTATGGGCCCATGTACAGTTCTAGCATTGCTCACACCCAAGAATGATTAGACTTGGATGATGTGTGTGGACAGCCGTGCCATAAACAAAAATAAGGTACGGTACAGATTTTTCATTCCACGATTAGATGATTTATTGGATCAACTGAGTGGGGCAACTGTATTTCCCAAACTGGATTTTGGCCCTATTATGGAGGACATGTCCATGAGAGTGCGGGGAGACTTCAGGCTGCATAATGGGTTTCTATTCAAAGGCAATCAATTATGCATTCCTAAAGGTAGTCTGGGGCTAAAAATTATCAAGGAATTCCATAACGAAGGTCACATGGGGCGAGATAAGACACTACAGCTGGTAGTCGAACAGTTCTATTGGCCGAGTATGCGGACAGAAGTGGACAAACTTGTGAAGAGTTGCCGGATATGTCAAGTATCAAAAGGATCGGCCACCAATGCCGGGTTATATTTGCCTCTTCCTATTCTGGAGTGACCATGGACAAATGTGAGCATGGATTTTGTGTTGGGTCTACCAAGGACCCAAAAAGGTAACGACTCCATCTTTGTGATTGTTTATGGGAGTAATCCTCGTGCCCCACTAGATTTGGCACCTCTCCCGGACATGAAGCGAACAAATACGACAGCGGAAGACCTAATGGTTCAAATACAAGAGGGCCACAAACTGACAATTCAGAAATTGCAAGAGTCCATAGCAAAGTATAAAGAGAGTGCCGACAAGAAGAGACGAGCTATAGAATTTGAAGAGGGAGATTTCGTGTGGGCTATCTTGACAAAAGACAGGTTTCTAGTGGGAGAATGCAACAAGCTGGCTGCTCGTAGGGTGGGTCTTGTAGAGATAATCGAGAAGATCAATCCGAATGCATACCGGTTGAAGCTACCAAGCCATATTAAGACATCTGATGTCTTTAATGTCAAACACCTTGTTCTGTTTTGAGGTCGTTAGATGAGGATACAAATTCGAGGACGAATTCTCTTCAACCTAGGGAGGATGATGTGTATCAGATAACTTCAAAGTTCATGAGGACGAATGGGAGTGATGTAAGCGTCAAGATACCCCTGAGGATGGTGACTCGCTCACAAACTCACAAGACAGGGAAGGACAGTCCGGACGACCCTTCAACCCGTCTGGACCTATAGCTTGGCAGGAAGGGTCCCGAACGCGCCGTTCGGAGGCCGTTCGATCCCCGTCCGAATGGATGGGTTATATTTCTACACTTCTACTATTTTCGTAGGTCTCGTTCAGACGGCCACTTAACCAGTCCGGACGCTTAGCCGTGTTTTGGCTTAAACCGACTTTTCTATTTACTTTTCCTTCTAGGTTTTGTAATCCTAGTTTATTCTAGTCTCCTTTTATGTTTTAACCTCTAGGCCTATAAATACAGGCTTAGACCTTCTAGAAACACATTTTAATATATTATTTGATTTCGTTAACAAGAATACTCAGAGTTAAGTTTCTTCATTCTTTTCCTTTCAAACTTTAGATAACATCTATTGTTTAGAGAAGATTTCTTTGATTTTGTGATAGTCTCACAATTTTAGGAATATTTATTCCTTCTACTTGCTAAATTCTTGATTAAACACGATCTATCACTGCATCAATTTCCCACATGGGTTCTCTGCCCAAAAAATTGATTGCATAATTACCAACCTTAGGCTAGGCATGCGTTGGAGTACATAGTGAATGCAATTTACAGTATTTACTATTTACTACCATATGACATTTGTTATAGCATCTTGTGGTGAGTACATCGTAGGGTTTTCCCTTTGTGTTAATTTACATAAGGATGCTGACACACTCACACAACTCCATTGAAAAACAATTAGTTCATGTGAATTATTTAATGCTTTTCCTGTTATAGAAACTTGATGCCATTATTTTTTGTTGTTGCCCTTTTGTTTGATGGACATGCATATTATTCATGTAAATATAAATTTTTGCATTCTATCGGTTGATCACTTGAAACAAATTTTTAATTGTTAATAGTGTTTAACATACTTTTTTATTTATAATTTTATCAGCTTATTTATTGTGTGACAAACATAAGTAAAAAAGGTCAAAGAAATGTCGCTGCTTTTGCAAATACTCAGATAAAGAAAGTAGTTTGGAATGAGAAAATGCTAGAAGATTATCTTGACATATGTATTATTGAGATTCATGCTGATAACCGCCTAGGAACACATTTCAATAAAACAAGATGTAAAAATGTGATAGATAAATTTAATGAGAAAACTGGAAAACAATATTGCTATAAATAACTAAAGAACAAGTATGATAGTTTGAAAAAAGAGTGAAACATTTGGAAGAGATTTATAGGTAAGGAGACTGGCCTTGGATGAGATCTGGTGAAAAAGACAATTGATGCGCCCGATGATTAGTGGGAAAAAAATTGCAGGTGCTATATTTGTACTTATTTGTTTTTGTTTAAATGATTTAAAAAATATTTTACTATTGATTTTTACATATACTTAAATACAGGAAGTTCCAAAAGCAACTGAGTTTCGCACGATAGGTTTGTTTATGCTATGAAGGTGGAAATATTGTTTAGAGATATAATTGCCACCGGGGAGGGATCTTGGGCACCATCCATAAGGTTGGTTCCTAATGATATTGGTGCCATAGATGCTGTTGATCTAATGTTTGATGAATATGACAATGTTGTAGAAGGTTTAGAAGTTTTGGATGATGAACCAAATCTCAATACACATGGCATTGATGATATTCCTGCTAATTTAGATACGCGGGATAAAAGAAATAAGAAGTTTGGTCTTATGGTTCAATGTAAGAAAAGAAAGAAAGGAGTTCAAATCGTTAGTCAACATCTGAGTTGTATTTGTGATGTGATAGAAAGTAAGAATACAGTGACATTTAAGAGTTATGATAAACCTGGATGTAATATTGAAGATGTTATGGATGTTGTTCGGGGGATTGGTGAAAGAGAAAATGGCATCAACATCCTTAAGTTTGCAACATAGGTATTTCTTAAGAGATCACATAGAGAGATGTTTGTGACTATTAAAGAGCCATGGTTGCAAATTGACTTTATCAAGCGAATGAGAAATAGAGAAATTAACCGTCGTAGCATGGAATAATGTTATTTTTTAATGTTGTTTTGTTATAAACTATTTGAAAAGCTATAAGGATTTATTTGAATGTTATTTTTTTTTTATCTCTTTTTCTAATTTTTATGGGTGATTATATATTTATTTTGTGTTTATTTTATTTTATTTTTTGTTTTTTTTCTTTACAGACATGGACAATAGTGATTATAGCACTCAAGATAATACAAGTGATAGTGATTATGGTGAAGAGGAAAATGAAAATGAAAATGATGTTTTTATTCTAGCAACTATAGTAGTAGAATTTGTTGAGAACTATTATATGTCATATATTGTAAAGGAACCTTGTAAGACCTTTTCTCAAACAAGTTATAAGTGGGTTATAGAGATTCTACAAGGTAATCCTAATAGGTGCAAACGAAATTTCAGAATGAAAATACACGTATTCATTTACTTGTGTAAAGAGTTAAAGGAAATATATCATTTAAGAGGTACTAGGAAATTAACTGTTTAAAAGTTGGTGGCTATGTTTTTGAGTATTTTAGGCCATGGGTTTGGGAATAGAATAGTGCAAGAAATGTTTCAACATTCAGGAGAAATGGTTAGTAGACATTTTACTCGTGTTTTAATGGCTATTTCAAGAATGGCGATTGACATTATTAATCCTATTGATAGGGAGTTTAGGGATGTTCCAAACAAAATTTGTGATGATGAATGGTATTGGTCATAATTCAAAGATTGTATTGGAATCAATGTGCCAGTTAAAATTTCTCCATCAAAACAAATACCATATATTGGTTGAAAAGGGACTCCTACTCAGAATGTTATGGCTGTTTGTGATTTTCGTATGTGTTTCACCTTTGTTTGGGCTGGATGGGAAGGTACTGCACATGATACACGTATTTTTTTGAAAGCTATTCGAAAGGAAGAATTATGATTTCCACACCCACCTAGAGGTTTGTATTTAATAAAATGGTTAAATACCTAATACTCCCCTGGGGTTTCATAACTTTATTTTTCCCCCCAAGGGTTTGATTTTTATCATAGGGGGTCCTTGTGGTTTTGATAAAGGACCAATTAGTCCATCCGTTAGTTGACCATTAATTGACTTAACATAAGTCTAGTCACTGACACATGGCCCAATTAGAAATTGACACATGGCATAACTTAACACGTCATCATTATTCACACTGCCACCTAATCTGCCACCTAATTAAAAGCAAATATCCAATTAATAAATTAAAATGGCTGAAAGTTGTTTTTTAAAAATACCTAATTAAACAAACAAAACAACTAATGATATAAAACAAATTCAGCCTCTTCGATTGATATTCACGAACAGGTGAAGAAAAAACTCCAACCCAAGCCCTTGCCTCCACGACCCAACCCTGTCTCTGGCCAAATCTGCACGAACCGGCGACGAAGCTTCCTCCCCAACCCTAAGCTTCCACGGCCAAATCTTAGATGAAACCCACCACTCTCTAGCGACAGACCCAACGCCCCTATCAGCAACTACAGAACCTTCTCCGACGAACCCCATTCTCCGGCGACAGACCCAACGCCCATATCTTCTTCGACAGACCCTAAGCCCCTTCTTCCACAATCCGAGAAACCCACGATCCCGTCAATCTCAAAACCAAATTTTGCTTCCGTTGCCCGATCTGTGTACGCGATGGCATCAAGTTGGACATACGCCTCGAAACAAAAGGAAGTTTCCCAAAGCATTGAGAAGGTATGCTCTACAAAAAATCTGCACCTTGTTTTCCTTTTACGAATTTTACAAAAAATCTACACCTATTTTACGAATTTCATTTTTTTGTCATTGATTTTTTCAGTTCTTTTTTTTTTTTTGGTAATTTAAGTAAGCTTCATTTCTAGTATTTTAAGTCATTTTTATTGCTTCTATTTTAAGTTAGTTCAATTTTTTGTATTGTTAGTCGGTTTTATTTTAACATGCAGACGAATTCATCAGTTGGATCTTCGTCAGTGTGCTGTAGTGAGATGTAATTTGTATGTTATTGTAATTTATTTGTAATTTACCTGCACCTTTGAAGACTTCAATGACTGGGGACAACCCTGGCATACGATTTTGGGGTTGCGCCACCTATGATTAGAGTGTAAGCAATCTTGTTTCCACTGCAAATTCATTATAAATGTTGAATGTTGAATGTTGGCTTTGGATTCCATTTGTTGAGTGGGTATTGATACGGGCTGTGATTCTTGGACTAAAGGTTGTCTCGAATAGCATGTGGAGCATTAAGATTAGTTTTGGATTCTATTTGTAATTAGATATTGATATGGTTGAGACTTGATGCTAATCAAAGAAACTTTGATTAGCATAGGTTTATATATAGTATACTTGCTCGTTAATATATATATATGAGGTGGTAAAAAGTAAATGCAAATAGGGGTGCATATTATTTGTTTCTTCTTGTGTACTAATGCACCTATTCTTGGTTGTTTCAGTGGAAGCAGGAGATCAATTTAGAACTTAGTGACTCACCTTTGAGGCTCCAATATTTCATCATTATCACCGAAGCAGCCTACTTCATATTTGCACTTGTTATTCCAACAATGTCTGCAATGAGAAGTTGCCTTCATGAAACGTAAACTTTTTGATGGCCCCAGGCCCTCCATGGCCTTCAAGGATTTCCACGTTCAGGTCACTTATGCCGTGCTTGTAAACATGTTATAGCAACCCAAATAGCTCCAATGTTATTTTAATTAGCACGATAAAGTGACGGTGTTTTATTTTTAAATTTTAATATTTAATCTCTTTGGTTTGATCTATATCTAGTTGATTGTGATGGATGCAAAAACGGAGAAGAAAAAGGCCCATAAATACTACCAAACTAAATAACATAAATGTGCCTTGTGATCTGCCAACTTGCATAAATTGACCCAGATTTAGGAATTAATAAGATATCATTTTTTTTTTTTTCAAATATTGGGTCTCCGAGCAAAAAATTATCATCCAATTTCCAATAAAATTATTAAGAGTATTCCTTTTTTATTGCTGACATGAGTGACTATTATGTAGAGGAATGTTGCCTATAGATTTTTCAAATGGCACGACAAACCAAGCTTGACTATTTACCAAAAGTAATTATTATAATTTCTAAATGAACATGAAATCATAGTATAAAGTAGTTTCCAATGCATTAAGAAAGAACTCACCCTAACTGCTATATAATGCATTCAAATGTTTCACTATGAACGAGATGTTCAAGGATGCCATAACATGTGACTAGTCAAATGACAAGTCTAGGAAGGAGAATACCAAGATATGACAAAAAAAAAGTCAATTGTTTACCAGGTTCGTCTATAATCCAAAATACATTCATCCCATATCAAAACATTGATACCACTATCCAAATATATAAAAGCATCCAAAAACCCAATAATCTATTGAGTTGCCCTATATTGTCCTAAACATGATCTTGCTTTGAATTGTCCTCCTGCTTGTGATCCTCCAATTTGAAATACATGCACATCCATATCAACGACAGACATTTAAAACTAAAGACATGCTAAATTCATTACTCACCCCTACTAGTTGGCTAATTGGGCCAGTGTTGTCAACAATGGTGGTGGGTTCTCTTACATCTTGTGATCCTCCCTGCTACACCATATGAACATACAATGTAATAAATACATGCTCACTATTTAAATAAAGGCAACATTAATAGTTTGTTAAAATAACTAACCTCAGTTTCATTGTTTGGCTTTGCCTTCACAACCTTCTTGGGCCAAATCTTCTTATTTGGATTGTGTGGTTTGCGGCAACTCTTAGCATTGTGACCCATTTGACCACAATTTTCACAATGTACACCATACCCTTTACGAGTCACCTTGGTCGTCTCAATAGGCTCATTTTCATCATCTCCTCTTCTTCTCACCTTTCTAGGCCTACCTCTTTGTTTTTTTGGTATAAGGGGCAATATAGGTTCCACATCATGATCAATAGGCCACTCATTGTAAGCTGATGGTATCGGATATATTTTAGGGGCATATGACTTCCTAAAATTATCCATCCAATACCACTCACTGACATACTGCTCAAGGACTTCCTTATGTACATAAATTGCAGAAATTGCATGGGGGCATGGAATACCATTGAGTTGCCATCTACCACAGCCACATGTTCTTCTCCCTAGATCAACAATCCTCCTAGGCTCATGACTATGGTCGACCTTAAACAACAATCTATTACTCCAATGGGAAATGTAATTTCTTGAATCCCGCTTGTTTCTCTCCAATTTTTTTTTTACAATCTTAGGTCCAATCACATTTTTTGAAGTTTCTGCTCCAACCCTTTTTTGATTGAACCTGGCCATTAGTTGCTGCCTTATTAATTCCATGCATCCCAATATAGGCTTATCTCTTGCCTCTAGGATCCAAGCATTGAAACGCTCAACTGTGTTGTTCATTAATATATCACTATAACTGTAATCACTAAATGCATGCCTTGACCACATCCATGGATCAATCTTGCTAATGTAGTCAAATGCAGCTTCACTCATACCTTTAATGACGGACAAGTAGTGTTTAAATTGCAACTCATTAGCTGCCCGAGCTACACCATCCAAAGCATCTTTGTATGCCTTGCCCTTGAACCCTTGTTTCTTGAAGTTTACATGCAAGTGCTTGAGACAAAATCGATGCTCCAAACCAGGCATCAAATCTTCTATGGCATTGAGCAGTCCCTGATTACCAATACAAAATAAAACATGTTAAATATTCGTCAAACAATCCATAATATTCAACTAATTTATACCTTTTGTCGATCAGACATGAATGACCAAGTGTGTACTCGTGGATTGCCAATATCTTCCAATAAACAACTCAGAAACCATGTCCATGTATTTTGATCTTCACACTCACATACAGCATATGCTAGTGGATAAATGTCGTCATTTGCATCTTGCGCAATAGCTGCATGCAGCTACCCACCGAATCACTCTTCAACAAGCAAGCATGAACACAAATCATGGGTCTACACGCCTCCAAGAAGCCCCACTTGCAGGCCGCCAATGACACATACATTCGTTGGAAGAATCTTCCATCCCGTTGTATATATGCCGATGTGCCAAGATTCAACTTCCTTAATGTATTTCCATACTCTCGCACATGTTTATATTGCTTACCTTTTTTCTCTGTCAAAATACCCATTGACATCCTCTTTGCTCGGTGGCAACTCAACAAAGTCATATCGACATTGTAATCCCTTCTGATCATTTCCTTCAATGCACTACATTTAAAATTCGGTTGGTCCCAAAAGTTGTCCAAATATCGGTGTGCTGCCCACTTGATTGTTGCCTTCTTGTTGTAGTAGTGAGTCCCACAATTGTGCTCTTTAATGTAACTCTTGATTTGGAAACAACCTTTGTCATTCGACCAGGATGCATGTATTTTCCATCCACAAGTTTTCTTACAAATGGCACTAACCTTTGTTTTCTCATTGCGAGTGTAGGTGTAGTCAAAATAATTTTGAACTGCAAACAGTTGCAATGCATCCTTAAATTGACGGGGGCCAACAAACTCCTACCCAATATACAATTCTACTCTCTCTTTCAAGTCAGTCTTTTCCATCCACTGAGGATACTTCCTCCTAACACGACTCGGTGACCCTTCACTCACATCATCACTATCTATGCTCGAGATGCCACCATCACTATTGCCATCTTCTTCATCCAACTTGTTTGAAATATCCCCAATATTCTGAGATGTATCTGTTTCATACCACGACTGAAACCATTCTATTGTATCCTCCTTAGCTTGACGTATACATTCTTCATCCTTTTCTAAGAAAATGTCCTCTTCGTTGCGATTCGTTACTTCAAATTCACTCAATCACTCCTACTGTACCCCCTCAGTGTGAATTCATTTTTTAGGCCTACCTCTTTGTTTTGCATACTTTTGCTTACTACCCTTTTGATTTACAGCCTGATGCTCTTCTGGATGCTCTTGCGCATGTTCTTGTGGAGCCTCTTCTGCAGGTAACTGAGAAATCAACATCAATGGAGACCTGACTTCAATTGGAACTTCTTTAGCTATAATATCAGTCACAAATACATACAATCTCTTTTTCTTCCCACTAGCCACTTCTTTTAGCATTTTCATTATGTCTTTGTCATTAGCAAGTCCACATATGTAGTCATTGGTTTCATCGTCATACTTGTAGTACAACATCAACCTTGGAATGTCCTTATAGTTGTACTCCAAGTAATCCTCCATTATGTTGGTTATATCCCAAAAACTTAGCATGTTTGCATCCAAACCTTCTAAATGCATCACATCACCTCCCACATATTCTAAATCCGGTTCACTAAAGGATCCATGATGGTGAATGAAAAGATCGACAATGGATGTAGCCATTTCTGTACATTGACAACAAACAGGTAAGTCATCATAAAATTATGAATTTTTGCCGAACAGTGGGTTGGGGAGGAATCAAAGTCGCTAGAGTCTGGGTTGAACGTCGGATACTGTGGGTGACGTTGGAGATGGGGGTTAGGGTGGGGATGAAGCTGGATATTGTGTGTTTGACTGTTTGTGGTTTACAACTTTACAAGTTCAATCCTTTTCTTAGATTTGAGATTATTATGTTTAAATGATAAATCTAGTTTTTGTTTGTTTTAAATCCTGATTAACAAAATAAAACCTTAAACCTTTATTTTAATTTGTAATCTGTTTTTTTTTTTTTTTTTTTAAAAAAAGGTGGCAACTTAATATACAGTCAGCATTGATGATGTGTCAAGTTATGCCATGTATCAACTTTTAATTGGGCCACGTGTCAGTGACTGAACTTTCGTTAAGTCAACTAACAATCAACTAACGGATGGACTAATTTGGTCCTTTATCAAAACCACAAGGACTCCCTGATGAGTGCCTAAAAGTGCTTATTTGAACCCCTTAATTTATATTTGTTGCTCTTAGTATTGTTAATTTCTAATTATTTGTGGTGTTTTTAGTGTTTTGAGTTGTGCAGGTGTTTTCAACAAAAGTTGGCCACAAGAAAGCAAAAAGACACCAAGTGAAGATTTGGATCCCTGCCAAGTGCGTTCGACCGCACTTGGTGCGTTCGAACGCACTCACGGTCGAACGCAGGGACGCGGTCGATCGCAGTCCCCGTCAGCCCACGTATCGCGCGGGTGCCCTAGGAGTCCATCGCTTCCGCTGCGCCGTTATGGTTTTCTGCGGTCGAACGCACTGTGTACGATCGAACGCACAACTCAGTAGTACGTTCGAACGCACCTCCTGCGTTCGAACGCACTCGTAGGTTTCTATAGCCTATAAATAGGACCCAAGGCCATTTGGTCGAAAACACATTCTCTTGGGGCGTTTTTAGAGAGCATTTTGCTACTGTTTGCATTGCTCCGCCCCTTTTCAGTTGTAAGCTTTTATTTTACAGTTATTTTTAATGCATTATTTTAATTCAATTTTGTTTTGTTGTTCAATGGGTGGCTAGAATCTTCAACTTAGGTTGAAGATGAAGCCTCACCCTTAGTTTAAATTTCTTGCTTTTACATTTTATGCTTATTTTCCGTTATTTAATTCCGCATTCGTCATTTAATTTCTGTGACAAATAATTGAATGGTTGTGTGTTGTTGATGCATTGATAGTCATCCGGTGATGTGTTCCAAGCCGGGTGCACAATGAGTGTTTGGTTGTGATTCAATATCCACTGTGATCCAAGGATACAGTGGATGATTTTATCCATAATCAATACTCATTGTCGCTCCTTAACGGTAAACACATTATTCGGTTTGACTTGTGTCAATTACCACAATAGAGTGTGTTGAAGGGTTTAAAGTTTAAAAAACGGAAAATGAGTGTTTAATGTTTTTAGCTTATTCTTATTGGGTGAGGTTCATCTTTAACCTTAGTTATTTTTATCCCTGTAATTTCAGTTTAATTTTATTTCTGCAATTTTTATTGTTCGAAATCAATCCTCTTTGGGACTAGGTTAAGATACGTTTAATTTAGGAGTTGTATTAGTTTTTATTTACAAAACGCCGTTCTCTGTGGTTCGACCTCGCATTTTCACGCGCACTTTACTGCACACGATTCGTACACTTGCGAGTATCATTTTTGATACGATCACTCCCTATGATAAAAATCAAACCCTAGGAGGAAAAAAATAAAGTTATGAAACTCTAAGGGGGTATTAAGTATTTAACCTTTACTAAAAATAACAATTATTAATTATACATGAAACAATATACTTTTCAATACTTTTTATGACTGTTATTTGTATTTGTTTTTTTGTAGAAAAATATTACTTAGTAGACACATGATATCCTCACATGAAGGGATACATAGGGCCATACAAAGGGGAGCAGTATCATTTACCAGACTTTCGTCGTGGAAGCCAACCGAGGCGTATGCATGAAATTTTTAATCATGTACATTCATCACTTAGATGCACTATTAAAAGAATATTTGGAGTTTGGAAAAATAAGTTGAAGTTATTGCATTACATGCCGAATTTTCCTTATGATAAACAAGTGAAAATCGTGGTGGGGTCTATGGCTTTTTATAACTTCATTAAGAAGCATGCAATAAAAGATGCTGCATTCTAACCATATGATGATGATGAAGATTTACTACCTACTGATAATATAGGTGATGACGAAGCACAAGATAAGTCAAACATACAACAATCATAGACATCCATTTAAAATTTTATGAACATTGAGCGTGATCATATTGCCAATCTATTTATGACCCGTTAATGTTTGTTTGTTTGTATGGTTTTTTTTTTTTTTTTTTTTTTTAAATGTTGTTTTGTTATTGTAGTGACCCAAATAATTAATTAGGCATAAGAAGCTTAGTTAAGGGGATGAATTTGGGCTTTGGGTCACAAAAATCACTTAAGGGGCAATTTGGACTGTAGTGCGGACATACGCTGGGTCAAGTGGATGTTCGTTGCTGTTTTTAGTGCAGACATACGATGGGGGACCACCGGACGTACTCCCTATAAATAGTACAGTATACATACGTGGGACCACATGGATATACGTTACTTTTTGGAATACCCCTGGTTAATACCTGGACATACGAGACACCATTTGGACCGCTGTGTAAAAGTGACAAACATACACTAGGGTTGGGCGAATGTCTGCTACTTTTCAGAGAGTTGGTAACAGCCCTCTCCTATAAATAGCCTCCTTACCCCTGTGTTTTCTCACGCCTTTCAAACGCCCTCAGGCTGCTAGATGAGGACCTCTTGAGGTTTTACTTCAAGGAGGTAACACTTGGTTACCTAGTTTTTGAATACATCGTTATACTGCTCGATTGTTGTTTTGTGTAGCTAATCGTAGTTGTTAGCTTAGTTATGCTTTGAATCTTGTCTAGGTTAGCGTTTTGCTAACTTAGCGTTGTTACGTTGTATGGAGGTTATATTATGAGTTAGAAGGCCTTAGTGAGTCTTTAATAGCCTTAGGAGTCGAAGAGTAGGCAGACAGTGGAGAGAAAATGAGGGTCTCTCTAAAAAAATTTAGAGTGGACGTACGGTCTCGAGACCAAATGTACGGCCCAAAGTGTAACATCTCACCCCGATGACACACAATATTGTTCGCTTTTGGCTCCCCTGAACCAGACTTCCCAGGAGGTCACCCATCTTGATACTACTCCAACAGAAGCACGCTTAACTGCGGAGTTCTGATGGGATCATTACCATCACGGCTTTAAAACGCGTCGTTATCATTGAGGGTGGAAGTATACATATAAGCACATCTTCATCTCCATACCCAGGCGATGTGGGACGTCACAATCACCCCCTTTTAGGACCTAGCGTCCTCGCTGGCGGCCTCATGGGATTAGCCTACTCTTGGCATCCGTCCCAGCGAGCATCCGCTAGCGACCTTCATGGGCTTGTGCATGCTCCCTCCATCTCAGGCTGGGCAATGGCTTTGATACCATATGTAACATCCCACCCCGATGACACACAATATTGTCCACTTTTGGCTCCCCTGAACCAACTTCCCAGGAGGTCACCCATCCTGGTACTACTCCAGTAGAAGCACGCTTAACTGCGGAGTTCTGATGGGATCATTACCATCACGGCTTTAAAATGCGTTGTTATCATTGAGGGTGGAAGTATACATATAAGCACATCTCCATCTCCATACCCAGGCGATGTGGGACGTCACACAAAGTGTCACAGTAAACATATGGCCCTAAGACTAGACGTACGATCAGAGTGTGACAGGGGAACTTCATCTTTACTAGCCATCCCATAGCTCCTGTTTTCCTTACTCTAGAGTTATTTTAATGGAAGTATGACTAATAGAATGTTTTTCATAAATTTGGAGAACCTGGATTAGTTGGATTACTTAGAGACGTTATTCGACCTAGGTGAGTCTTAACTCACATAATGCTCAATGTTATTTTTCATGCACTGTACGTCTATTTTGTTTACCAAGAAAACATGCATATTTGCAACTCCTACTGTTTATACTTGCTGCACATGAACTCTAGCATTTTGAGAAAAACGTTGTGCTGAAAATGTTAACAAAGTAAGACTTGTAAAAAGAACATCCATGTAAAATACAAGCAAGATAATTTGCATCATATGATATGGTACACCGGTACGTGTGGTATAATGGCCATGGACTTACTATACATGTTAGCTTTATGGTCAAATGTGTGAATTATATGGGCCTTAGATCCAATAGTTGTTCGCACGGTAGGGTTGGCGGACGTACGCTCTTATCTTTTTGTGCAAACGTACGTTGAAACGCCGGATGTACACTTTTGTCTTTTAGCGTAGACGTATGGTGGTCCCCCACCGGATGTATGCTCTGACAGATAGTACAACTGTACTCTGTGAACAGTATAGCGGATGTACGCCGAAGTATCGGACGTACGTGGCACTATTCACATAATCCATTGGGTAATACCTGGTCGTAAGAAACAGCCTTTGGACCGCTATAGAATAGTATCAGACGTATGCCCTTAGGACCAGACGTCCACTACTTTTTGGCCCAATAAATACCCCTTCACCCCTTGCCCATTTCACACCTATTCTGCCCTTAAACCCCTCTCTTTGCCCCTAGGCTGCTAGTAGACTGTTTTGTGAGTGTTTGTGAGATTTCATGTGTGTTTCAATGTTGCCAAAGGAGCAACTGTAAAGGTTTCGCTTTAAGGAGATAACGCTCGGTTCCTTAGCTTTTTAAATACGTCGTTATGCTGCTCGATTGTTGTTTCGTAGAGCTAGTTGTAGTTGTTACCTTAGTTATGCTTTATATCTTGTTTATGATTAGCATTTTAATAACTTAGCATGATCGCGTTGCTTTGAGGTTTCATTTCGACTTAGGAGACCATAGGAATCCCTTTGATAGGCTTAGGAGTTGTTTGGAGAATAGTAGGATGAGTGGAGAAAATGAGGTTCTCCTTGAAAACCTTGGAGCGGACGTACGGTCTTGAGACTAGATGTACGGCCCGAAGTATCACTGCGGATGTATGGCCCCGAGCCCAGACATACAGCCAGTGTGTGACAAGGAACTCTATTTTCATCAGCCGTCCCATAACTCCTGTTTTCTTGTTATAGAGTTGTGCTTTAGTATAAATAGAATTGATGATAGATCTTTTCTCAGTATTCGAGGTTATGGAGCCTCAAGGGAATTACATGGAGGAGCATTACGGCCCGGGTGAGTACAAACTCACATGGATGCTTGTTGTTACTTTGCCTGCATTCCATATCTATTTTATATATATATCAAACATGCATATTTTGCAACTCTCATGAATTGCATTTTGAAACTACTAGGAACTCTCTTTTGTGAAAACATGTGTCTGTTAATAAGATAATAATGAGACTTGTAAAACTGTGGATGTAAAAGACTGATAAGACTAATTCCATCGTATGACATGGTACATCGGTATGTGCGGTAGTAATGGCCATGGGCTTACTATACGAGTTAGCTTTATGGTCAATGTGTGCGTGTGTGGGGGGGTTTTGGATCCAATGGTTTTATGACCAATGATGCAACCATTCTCAATGGATGGTCACTATAGGACGGACGTCATTAGCAGTGTGGGCCACCCGAGGTCGGACTCGGCCGTGCCGCTAGTGTTACGTATGGTATGCTATACAATGGTTGGGGCACCGCCGGCATTGTATTACAGGTCCCTCGAGATAGCGTCAACCCTGCTGAGAAGGGATAATATTTTGGGTAAACCATTTTGTTGAACTATGACTGTTACTTTATATCATATGCATATTATATATAATATATATATCACCTGCATGATAAACTGTCATCTCACAATGTTACATGTGTTTTACAAATAAAAGAATCCACAAATTAATGACAGGTACGTCATGTGAATTTCTACTCACTAAGTCGTCAGACTTACTCTTGTATTATTTCCCTTTTTTCTCCATATGTACAATTATGCTGTTATAGACAATGGTTACTGCGAAGCATCTAATTATGTTGGAGGATTCGATCCGGGAGGTGCTTGAGGACTTATTACAAGCTTAGGCAGGTACTCATAGTAACTAGTACATTTGAGTTATAGACTTAGGGCTTGATGCATGCTTCATAAGGTTTAGCATAGATCCCTTGTAATGATGAGATGTATATAGTATGATTCCAGCTACTTTGATGTTCTTTGGTAGACGCTCTGGTTATAATGATTAATGTTTATAGAACTTTAGTATTTTTCGCTGCTTAGTGTCCTCTGTTTTCAAGGAGTAGAGGTCCCGGATGTCTTGTTCGGAGTGGAATAAGGCTGGGAGATGAACCGCATAATTAATTACCAGTTAATTAATTCTCGGGGCGTTACACTACAGGACGGACATCATTAGCGGTGTGGGCCATCCGAGGTCAGACTCGGTCGTGCTGCTAGTGTTATGTACAGTAGCGTACAATGATTAGGACACCGATATTGTACTACAGGTCCTTCGAGACAGTACCAACTTTAATGAGAAGAGGTGATATCTATAGTAGACCATAGGCCTATAATGGTTGTTGAACTGCTCGGCTAAAGCTGAACAGTCATGTAGGCACAACACGCGACTGTAGAGACGTCACAACGTACCTAAAGCTACTAAAGGGGTCAAACTTGTTTTCTCCTGGGTCAAAGTTTTCTGCTTGGCTAAAGCTGAACAGTCATGTCTCCAAGCCTAAAGCATTTGTCAAATAAACCGAGAAATGCGGTGATTTGATGAGAGATCTTTCCTCCTTGGGCGGCTCATCATGTCTTTGTAAGATATTCCATTTTGTCACACAATAATGTATGTCACATATGATTACGGTGTTTAATGACTTATTCCAATCAAAGTGAAATCAAATATTTTGAATTAAATTGTTGATTTAATTCTTGAGGAACAAATTATGGAATCAAATATGCTGTATTGATTAATCATTTGGTTTTATTCCTTGATGGGAGGAATAATTAAGGTAACAGCTCTAATTGAGGATCCCTGACCTACCTATAAATAAGACATGTGTACTCCATCAAATGACACTTACTGGTAGGCATATGTCAGAAGAACTCCTCAATATTTTTCTATTTTGTTTTCTGAGTTTTGTAGATGTGAAGCAGTTCTTCAATTGGCTTGAGCAAAACATGGATAGAGGTATTTATATAATTATTTATTCCGCTGCTAATTTTATTATTAATTAACATTTAATTATATATAGAATTCTTAGATGTGGTATCAGAGCCTTCTCTAGGCTATATTTGCTCAGTCTAATTTTTAGATATGCCTGTCATAAGATTTTATTTATTTTTGTTTCAATAAGTTTGTTTATTTAATTATTGAAACAAAATATGGTGGAGAGCAATGAGCATGAAACCCACGGCATGTTTAAATTTTGGTTTTGTTTCTTTTGAAATAAAAATAAAAGGAGCCTATACAGGTAATAAGGCTTTAAGAATATTTTGACCATATTGCCCTTGTGTCTGGAGAAACAACTGAAACACGTGAGACCCATTGCTCACAGGCGTGACCCACTGCCCAGCACCTCAAGCAGCGTTTTCGCCGTATAAAGGATCCCGAAAGGCTGGGTTTGGATGGTGCCATGGCTCCCTGCTGGTCGGCGCCGTCTGGAGCTGCTGAATGGTAGCCTTGTATGGCTGCCGCTTGCTTCAAGGAGCAGCCCATCACGGCCAACTGTGAAGAAAAACCGGCCGTTTTCTTTCGCCGGAGTTGCCTTAAGGTTGAATTGACGTCTGGCCGGAGCGTCGGCCCTTGGTGGCCGGTGCATGAGGAACGGCGGTGACGGCGCAAGGGTTAGGCAATTTCGGGTTAGGGCTTAAGGATTTCCGGGTAGTTTTAACCCATAAAGAAACCGGGTCTAGTGTTTTGGGCCACTAGGTATGGGTTTATTTTAACCCAAGCCCAATCCAGTTAAAAAAAAAAAGAAAAAAAAAAAAGGGGAAAACCATTTGGGCCTTTCTGGGTTTCGAACTTGGGTTTTCCAAGTATAAAAGGGGTCTAAGATACTCTCTTGGACCATTAAGCCATACATCTCTATATGCTCTTATGTTGCAATTTAGTATTTGTTATTAAACTTGAGATTAAATCATTCTTATTATTTGAATGTAAATTGTTTGATGCCTGGATCTAAGAATAATTAATTAAACCATATATGTTGGTGAATGTTTATGGTACTATCCAATGTTGCAAAAGGGTAACTCTGGCAAGGCGGGATTGGGATTTAAGTGTGCCATTGTGCGCCCCCTCACGGCCTGAGACATTATCCGATTGTACTTTGGAAAAATACTATTTACTCACTGATGTGTTGGTTTTGTCAATTATTATTGGGAACTTTATTTGGTATCTATACAGTTATTTGATGTTAATGAAGTCGTGGACTTCATAAAGAAAATTAACATCATAATTAATTCATAAATTTAATTACTAATCCCCACAGGGACATTGTTATTTTTATGACTTAATTAGAATAAGATAATAAATTTGACATTGAAAGTAAAATTTCTCTTAGGCCCACAGGTACGGAAAATTTTATTTATTGATGCTAAATTTATTAGTCTTATTGATAAAGAATAAATTTCATGCGTGATGCAACCTTTGCCCATAGGTAGGTTGAAATTTACTATTAAATTAGCATTGGTTAATTTAAATTAATTAGATGTTAATGAAGTCGCGATTATCATAATAATTTTGGGAGAGCCACAGCATCCCAATTTTAGAATGATAATTGCATCAAGATTATATATATGAACTTCATAAGGAAATTTAACATCGTGTTGTAATTAATTCATAAATTTAATTGCCAATCCCCACAGGGACATTTTTATTTCTATGAGTTAATTAGAATATGATAATAAATTTAACATTAAAAATAAAATTTCTCTTAGGCCCACAAGTACGAAAAATTTTATTTATTAACGCTAAATTTATTAGTCTTATTAATAAAGAGTAAATTTCATGTGCGATGCGACCTTTGCCCACAGGTAGGTCGAAATTTACTGTTAAAATTAACATTGGTTAATTTAACATAAATTTATTTCATGGCATTCAAGTATATTATTTTTCTTGGTTATTGGATGTATTCCTACTGTTTTAATTATTAGTATTTTATGTTCCAATAATTCATAGTGGTAATTTTTCCTGACTGAAAAGAAAATGTGCTTTAACTTTGGGGTATTTGAGACTAAGTTGGCGGTTCCTATGGACGAAATCAAGTACGCCACATGAGATTATTAAACATGAACGATTGTAGTGATTTAATCACTTAAGTTTCAACGTTCATGAAATCTCATATTAAGGAAACATTAGAGTTTTATCCCTTAATGTTTTAGGGCCAAAGAAAAGTCGTTGAGGAACATTTAGTGAGTTCCAATAAGGCTTTGGCAAACACCCTAATAGAAAAGCTTTAAAGCAAGACCTTTTACAGTTTCAAAATGTGCCTTAGCACATTATGGAAATGAAGGACATAATAGCATTATAAAGTCCCTAAAGGTTGAGTTTTTTGAGTCATTTTTGGTCTACTTTATTTTTTGAAATTCTCTCTTCTAAATATGATATTTTTTCAAATATCTTGTGGCACACATAAGGATAATTGATCAATAAAGAAACTTTTGATCATGTGTGTTCAAGAAGATGAGAGATTAAGACATGAGAATCAAAAGGTTACTCATGTTAAAGGGAAAGACCTTGATAGGCAATCATGCCCAATAGTTAATGTATGAGAACAAGGTGCCAGCAAAGTGCTTTGGTAATTAAGATACTTGTTTCTCTTGCAATAAGGAAAATTATGGGCATATAAAGAATGATTGCATAAAGTATCATAAATGACTTGAAATAAAGGTAATCTCATACATCTACTGTGTCATGAATCTCTTTTATTGACTCGTGTGGATTGAATTTGGTTTAGCAATCCATATTGTCAACATAATGCAGGGTTTTCTAAATAATACTTGTTTACAATTGAAGGTTGTTGGGACCTATAGATTAATTTTAAAAATTCAGTTACATTATTAATAATGTTTTATATATTCCACAATTTTTAGAAATTTATTAAATCAAGTTCGAATATTATTTTTGGTGGAATATTAAATTTATAGTCTATTTAAAATTGATCTAGATCCCAATTTTTGGAAAACTAATCCTTGCATATAAATGTTGACATAAAGCAGAGTCTTATAAATGAGAAAATCCTCTATGTTATGGCATTAGAGATTGAAATATATCTCTATAAAGAATAAAAGATCGATAAATGATAGAGTTTTTACAACTCTTGAATTTTACTATCTTTGGTATTTATGGTGACTGCATTAAGGAAAAGCAGGCCAACTATACCACTTAAGGTGCCAACAAAGGGTTTATGAGATTCTTGAGATCATGTACAAGTGTAGACCTTTTCCATACTTCTTGCCTAAATGGTTAGAGATATCTTATCTCTTTTAGTAATAACCATACAAGGGTTTTTTGTATCTCTATAAGGTTGGAGCATTAAATGCTTTCAGTACCTATAAGGTAGAAGTAGAGAAACAAAACAAAAGGGAAGTCAAGATCGTAAGATCTAATAGAGGCAAATAGTATTATGGTAGGTACATGAAAAGGGACATGAAAGGTAATACTAATATTCTATTCTCCTAATGGAATGAAGCCTTGAAAACCGCTGTGTATACATTTAACTGGGTCCCATTCAGGGTTGTCCCTGAGACACCTAAATTAAGGAATGAATGGAACCAAGTTTAAATTGTTTACACATATGAGGTTGTCCTGCTAATGTGAGGATTTATATCCACACCTAAGGAAATTATATTAAAGGACAACCAGCAGAATTTTATAGGCTGTACAGTAAGCTCCAAGGAGTTTAGTTTTTACTGTCCTTCATTTGATCATAGAATTGTTGAGTCTAGAAATGCAAAATTTCTAGAGGATGTTGAACTTAGTGGGAGTGCTTATCCTCAAAGGATTGAATTAGAGGAAGCACGAGAGTTGACTGAAGCTCCTTCATATGAAGCTTGTTTGATTGTGTTTAAGGAAAATCAAATTGATTATCTTGAACTACAATCGCTTTCAGAATAGTCAACTCATAAGGAACAAGTTCATAATGGACCTACTCAAACTTTGCCAAATGTAAAGGGAGTAGGATTAAGAAGATCCTCTAGAATAAGGTGACCAACAATTTCTAGTGATTATGTTGTATACTTTCAGGAGTCTGATTTTTATGTCAGACCTAAGGACGATCCAAAAATTGTTTTCACAAAGCCATGAGTGGAGATAACTCCACATTCTGGTTCAATGCCATGAAGGAGGAGATAAAATCCTTGGCTAAAATACAAGTCTACGATCTTGTTAACTTACCAAAGGAAGTTGTAGCCATAGGCTGCAAATGGGTTTACAAAACCTAAAGGGATTCTTCCGGGTAATGTTGAACAATATAAAGATAGACTTGAAGCCAATGATCTTACTCAAAAGAAAGGCATTGATTATCATGGTATGAGTGGCTCATTTTTGATTGAGAGCTATATCGAAAGGATTGGAAAAACAATTTTCATAGGATCTTAAGGAGGAAGTGTACATAAGACAACTAAAGGTTTTATTGATAACAGTCGGAAAGCTTGCAAATTAAGGATATCTATTAATGGGCTAAGATATTCTTCTCACTAGTATATAATATTTGACAAGGTTATTACCTCACATGGTTTTATTGAGAACCTTGTTAATTAATGTATATACCTTAAGGTCAGTGGGAGTAAAGTTACATCTCTTTTAGTCCTATATATAGATAATATTTTGCTTGCAATCAGTAATTTAGGTTTGCTACATAAAGTTCCTCTCAGTAAACTTTGAAAATGAAGGATTTGGCTGAAACCTCTTATGTCATTGACATAGAGATTCATAGAGACAAAAATTAAAGAATATTAAGATTGTCTCTTAAGGCCTACATTGAAAAGTTTTGAGAGATTCAGAATGAAGAACTATAAATCTTCAGTAGCACCTATTATTTAAGGGGACAAATTCAGTATAGATTGATGTCCCAAATGTATTGGAACAAGAGCAGTTGAAATATATTCCATATATATGCATAGGTCAATATTAGACCTGACATTGAAATAGCAGTTGGACTATTGGGTCAATATAGTATGGTGGAATATACAAGGAACCAAGAACTAAAGATACACTTACCGTTGGGTAGTGTTTATTCAAGTTTGATTTTTGCTAAATGTGTAGATAGTAGAAAATCAACTTCAGTTAAAAGGCTATATACTGAAGATGCAGTAAGCAAATTACAGTTGCTACATTTACCATGAAAGCAAAAGTCATTACATGCTGTGAATTTGTTACACATGCATTATAGTTGAGACATTTTGTTAAGGTCTCAAGGTTGTCGATTTTATAGTTAGACCCATAAAGATCTTCTGAATAGAAACAGAAGTATGTATATCGACATAAAGTATCTCAAGAGAACATTAAGTGACTTGAAGTGACATAAAGTATCTCAAGAGAACATTAAGTGACTTGAAGTGTCTATTGAGCATATAAGTATTGAATTAATGATTGCGAATCTCATGACTAAAGGTATACTGGTAAAGAAAGTATAGTCATGTGGAATATATGAGATTCATTAATTCATTTATGCTTAGTTTCTCTTTAATTGGTCTATAGACATAAAGTTAATGTTATAAATATTTTTTGTGCACATATATTATGGTTATCCATGGGGATAAAATTAAAGTTAGACCCAAATGACTTATAGGAAGTTCATTCATAAAGTTTGATTGCCCATATGGTACTCATTTAGGGAATATTATATATTGTGATGCATGGAAGGGACGACTTACTATATAAAAGTTTTACTGCCATGATTCATATGTAGTATTCCTTGAATGAGTTGGAGGATTCCATGAATGGTTGGAATAAATAAAGTAATGGCCATATCAGATAATTGAACACCATAAGGAATTTATGTGTCATAAGGGCCAAGTGGGAGAATGTAAGATATTCCATTTAAAGTGTGTCCCTTATGTCACATAATTGTGATTACAAAATATCACAATAATGTATGTCACATATTTATTGTGATTACGGTGTTTAATGACTTATTCCAATCAAAGTGAAATCAAATATTCTGAATTAAATTGTTGATTTAATTCTTGAGGAACAAGTAATTCTTGATGAACAAGTAATTTGATTTTATGGAATCAAATATGCTGTATTGATTAATCATTTGGTTTTATTCTTTGATGGGAGGAATAATTAAGGTAACAGCTCTAATTGAGGGTCCCTGACCTACCTATAAATAAGGCCTGTGTATTCCATCAAATGCGCTCACTGGTAGGCATAGGTCAGAAGAACCCCTCAATATTTTTTCTATTTTGTTTTATGAGTTTTGTAGATGTGAAGCTGTTCTTCAATTGGCTTGAGTAAAGCATGGCTAGAGGTATTTATATAATTATTTATTCCGCTGCTAATTTTATTACTAATTAGCATTTAATTATATATAGAATTCTTACATGCCCATTTCAATGCGCTAAGCACGAGCCAAGATTTTTTCTTTTGTAAAGTTTCTTCAGCATTTGCGTAACCATGTCTTCTCCGATTCCGGTTCCTAGTCCATCCTCCGCGGGGATGTGTCCGACCACTCGTCGGAACTTCCCTTAGTGCGTCGTTCCGGCAGGTCGTCTGTTAGGAATCGTCCGGCGGTCGGTGCAGCACCTCCCCCTCCCCCGTACTATGTTTGGATTATCCTCGCAAAGTCTTTTTTTTTACAGCTGCTGAGAGAGTGCTTCGCCACAACATCTTTCTTCATTTCCCGGACCCGAACAGATCCATCGGGATGATCGACGGGCCCGGAGATGTATGCGTTTACGAGTGCATGTTTCTGGCCGGCCTTCGTCTGCCGCTTCCTCCAATCGTCCGGGAGTTGCTTTTTTCCTTGGGATTGCGCCTGCCCAGTTAATGCCCAACGGCTGGAGGTATTTCTTTTCTACCTACTTATTATGGCCTATAGTATTCCCGGGAGTGATTATGTCGATCCCGGATTTTTTGAATATTTATGGGCCCCACATGTATCCCACCTCGGCGACGGTGACTTTCCAAGTTCGAGGGAAGAACCAGTTCATCCAGCTAGGGAGCAAGTTTTCCAACAACAAAGGTTTGGGGGATCAATTCTTCTACATTTCCAGGAATTGGGAAGCTGCGGATTCCGAGCCTCGTCCTTTGAGGCATTCCGTTCCTCGTGAATGGGGCGTCTCCCAAGAGAGGTGTAAGTATTTGTTACTTATTTGCTTTTGGTGTAAGTATTTGTTACTAATTTGTTGTAGAGAGTTGTGATTTGTTGATTTGTTGTAGAGAGTTGCTTTGTAGAGAGTTGCTTTTGGTCGGCACCTAAGTGATGTCCATTTTTCATATGTAGGGAAAGAGTGCCCCAACCTAAGTACCGAGCAACAGGCCCAGGTCAAGGAGATTCTCGGACTTTCTAAATGCACCGAGAATGCTGGGAGCATCGTGTCTAACTCCGCTCTTCCGGAGCAGTTTGGTTACCCCATACTAGCTAACAAAGTGATGTGGGATCGCCAGGGAAATCCGAAGAAGGGGGGCTCGAGTTCACCTGCTCGGCCCCCAGTAAGAAGTCTCGGGCGGCCCATAAAAACATGGGTACTTCGAGCCAGGCGGGGGCGGATCCAATTTCGTTGGCTCCCTTGGTCGAGGAGGGCCCATCGGGGCCGAAGCTAAAATCTGGTGAGGGTGCTTCCGCCTCGGAGCCTCAGACGAAGAAAGGGTGAGCCGATTTGGAGACGGAGTTGATGGGGACTATTGCTCTTTTTCGTTCCGATGCTGACTCTATCTCTCTCTCTCTCCTTTGTACGGGCCTCCCGGAGATGTTCGGTTTTCAGATGGGGTGGTCTCCTCCGATGTTGCCCCTTCAAATGCTGAAAAGGGGGAGAGAGAGGACCCTAGTTCGGGTGGTAATGGAGCCGGGAATCCTCCGGCCCCGAGAGATAAAGTTCAGCACGTTCTGAGTACGTTCCGAGTAGGCCATCGGAGCAGATTCCCGTGTACCGAGGTCAGCCCTTCCGAGGCCAGTCTGGGAAGAACTCTCCCATAATTCGATCTTTGGGAGATGGCTTGAGTGGGAATCCACTTTAGGCAGCTACTTCCGGCGGACTAGTTGAGGAGAGGGTAGGCTCACCCCCAAGCTGTTCGTGGACAAGTTGATTCACATTCAACATATGGTGGGTTAGGTAGCGTATGGTGAGTTAGGTATTTAATTTCTAGTATTTGACATCTTGTTTTGTTTTTCATTTGTAGTGTTCCACTCTTACGGCGAGCTGGTATAAGGAGTACGAGGAAGGGTTACGAGAGTATCCGTCAGAGCTGCTTGAGTTGGAGTTGGTAAGGAACCCGGAGGGTGCTTCCATTTCTAAAGGGCTTACAGATGTGGAGAAGTTGCGTCTTTTGCTAGCAGTGAAAGAAGAGGAGCTCCTTGAGAGTAAGAGCCGAGTTGAGGTCTCAGAGCAAAAGAGTCGGGAGTTGGCCAAACTTGTTGAAGAGAGAGGTTGACGCCCGGTATATGAGGTTGACCGTGGAGTCGGCCAAGTACACATACGTTTTAAGAGATGGATTACCCAATCCTTATTCTCAAAGGAAAATTAAACAAACTGACGGTTACGCAATCTGCATCATTCTCCCATTGTTGGAGAGAATTCATCCTCGAATTCTGCCAGTTCTTCCACGATCCTTTGGATGCCCGATCAACTCATTCCACTCGCCCTTCCTCAAGATCATAACAAAACGACATTTCCCAATGAATGCGACACTCATCATCATTGGCATACTTCGATGTTTGTCGTGAAAACCCCACACACCACTTGTCAATTCTTCGGATTTGCCATATATGTCTTGTTCCTTTTCTCTCCCACATGCCATGAAAATGCTCAAGAATGGATCAATTGTTACTTCCCTTATGAACATATAATTCTCCTCATCCGTATAAAATTCATCAACATCATTATTAGGAGAATTTAAAATATCTTCAACACCAAGGAAATCAACATACTCAACCTCTTCTTCATTATAATTAGACACCTCACCTGAAAGGCCTTTATCAATCTCTTCGTACTCGTCGATGTCATCCGTGGGCTCTTCATCTCCCAATTGGTTATCTTCATCGGGGTAGAGGCCTCCAAACATGGGAAAAAACTTATCTTCTTCGTGCTCTTCCTCTAGGACAGATGCCAATGGTTCTTCAATTGAATCTTCCTCATCGACGTCTTCATCATAGGTTGGTGGAGAATCCCAATCTACAAACCCTTGTGAAGTATCTTCATCTTCAACGCATTCATGTTCGAATTCCTCATCAGTGACTTCGAATTCCTGAAACTCTCCATTCACGGATTCTTTTTCCTCCTCCACAAAATATGGATTCAGTGTATAGATTTGTGGTTGGCAAGTATGAGCCCAATTGACCTGTTGTGGACTCCTTGTATCACTCCGTGTTTCCCAAAATACCTTCTTTTTGTCAAAATTTTCGTATTTTTTCATCACAGCCGTAAACCCTTGTCTCCAATCTTGTAGTTGTTTGCCCATGGTATAATCTTGGAGCACGAAAGCGTCTATCATCTTTTTCCATAGTTGCACCCAACTACGAATCTTCCTCTTGCCTTGCCGCCTCCTCTGTTGCTTCAGATGTTGCCACCACGAAGCAACTACTCCCCGGAATGTGAGGGCCACCAAAGGGACTCGTTGTGGATCACCCACTCTGTTGACTTCAAAAAACTCTTCCACAACCAACATCCAATACCAAAATTCTGAAGGTTGTAACACCCCTAGAATTCTGGAATCTTGAGTTTGGACCTGTCCACCCACCGAGTGGCATGAGCTTGCGCATGGTGCTGACGTCCGTGCGTTCGACGCTCCGCAGAAGGGTTTCTAGATCCATTCCCGTTGTGACGATACAAGTTGGATATTTGGGTAGGCGAGGCTTCACATCGATCCTCCAATGCCCGAAATTGATTCTCCTTGTATTGCCGGGTTTCAGCTTTAGTTTTGCCTTCCACCACCGTGAATTGCGGTCTTGGTTGGTGACGACAATCATTCGGCCCACGATCCATGTGCCGTAAACGAATTGCCGGTTGCTCCTTACGTGCTATCTCCATTTGTGCGTACACATCGTTCATGTCTGCAAAGCGGTTGCTCCTCCCCATTCATGGAAAGTGACTGAGCTCTGATACCAACTGATGCAGCACAACTTAGTGGGCTGCAGCGAAGATCAACAAACAAGCAGCGGATATGTAATTCTAGATCGGAGTCTATCGACGATCTAAGAACTCTTCTCAAAATCTAGAGTCTATCTACGATTTCAAGAAAAATATAAAGAAAACTCATCTGCGACTAATTCTTATTCAACAAAATAATAATAATCAACAACTGAATTGTCAACAAAGACTAGATGCCTTTTATATAAGCTAGGCATCTCCTAAGTTAACAAGGAAAAGGAAAACAAACCTAATTAGAAAAGGAAAACTAATCCTAATAGGAAAAGGAAAACAATTCCTAGCCTAATTGGAAAAGGAAAACAAATCCTAATAGGAAAAGGAAAACAATTCCTAATAGGAAAAGAAAAACCTAATCCTTATTAAAAAAGAAAATATAATCCTAATGGAAAAGGGAAAACCCAATCCTTATTCTCAAAGGAAAATTAAACAAACTGACGGTTACGCAATCTGCATCAGGATGTGTCCGACCGCTCGTCGGAAGTTTCCTTAGTGCGTTGTTCCGGCAGATCGTCTGTTAGGAATCGTCCGGCGGTCGGTGCTGCTCCCCCCGTACTATGTTTGGATTATCCTCGCAGGCAGAAGTCTTTTTTTACAGCTTCCGATGAGAGAGTGCTTCGCCACAACTATGATATTCGATATTCCTGATTCCATCTTTCTTCATTTCCTGGACAGATCCACCGGGATGATCGACGCCCGGAGATGTATGCGTTTACGAGCGCATGTTTCTGGCCGGCCTTCGTCTGTCGCTTCCTCTGATCGTCCGGGAGGGATTGCGCCTGGGCAGTTAATGCTGCGCAGTTAATGCCCAACGGCTGGAGGTATTTCTTTTCTACCTACTTATTATGGCCTATAGTATTCCCGGGAGTGATTATGTCGATCCCAGAGTTTTCGAATATTTATGGGCCTCACACATGTATCCCATCTCGGCGAAGGTGACTTTCCAAGTTCGAGGGAAGAACCAGTTCATCGAGCTCTGGAGCAAGTTTTCCAACAACAAAGGTTGGGGGGAGCAATTCTTCTACATTTCTGGGAATTGGGAAACTGCGGATTTCGAGCCTCGTCCTTTGAGGCATTCCGCTCCTCGTGAATGGGGCGTCTCCCAAGAGAGGTGTAAGTATTTGTGCTTTGGTGTAAGCATTTGTTACTGATTTGTTGTAGAGAGTTGCTTTGTAGAGAGTTGCTTTTGGTCGGCACCTCCACTAATGTCATTTTTCATATGTAAGGAAAGAGTGCCCCAACCTAAGTACGGAGCAACAGGCGCGGGTCAACGAGATTCTCGGGTTTTCTAAACACCCCGAGAATGCGGAGCAAATGCTTTTTGGGAGTTAGACACTCTCCGGGAGTGGTTTGGTTACCCCATACCAGCTCACACTTTAAAGTGATGTGGGATCGCCAAGGAAACCCGAAGAAGGCGGGCTCGAGTTCACCTGCTCGGCCCCCGAGTAAGAAGTCTCAGGTGGCCCATAAAAACATGGGTACTTCGAGCTTGGCGGGGGCGGATCCAATTTCGTTGGCTCCCGTGGTCGAGGAGGGCCCATCGGGGCCAAAGTGGAAATCTGGTGAGGGTGCTTCCGCCTAGAGCCTCCGATGAAGAAAGGGCGAGCCGATTTGGAGACGGAGTTGATGGGGACTATTGCTCTTTTTCGTTCCGATGGTGACTCTATCTCTCGCTCCTTTGTACAGGCCTCCCGGCGACTCGAGAGATGTTCGGTTTTCAGATGGGGTGGTCTCGTCGGATGTTGCCCCTTCAAATGCTGAAAAGGGGGAGAGAGAGGACCCGAGTTCGGGTGGTAATGGAGCCGGGAATCCTCCGGCCCCGAGAGATAAAGTTCAGCATGTTCTGAGTAGGCCATCGGAGCAGATTCTCGTGTACCAAGGTCAGCCCCGCCGAGGCTAGTCTGGGAAGAACTCTCCCATAATTCGGTCTTTGGGAGATGGCTTGAGTGGGAATCCACTTCAGGCAGTTACCCAGCTACTTCCGGCGAACTACACCCGAGGAGAGGGTAGGCTCACCCCCGAGCTGTTCGTGGACAAGTTGATTCACATTCAACATATGATGGGTTAGGTAGCATATGGTGAGTTAGGTATTTAATTTCTAGTGTTTGACATCTTGTTTTGTTTTTCATTTGTAGTGTTCCACTCTTACGGCGAGCTGCTAGCTAGTATAAGGAGTACGAGGAAGGGTTACGAGAGTATCCCTATGAGAAGTCGGAGCGGCTGGAGTTGGTAAGGAACCCGAAGGGTGCTTCCACTTCTGAAGGGCCTACAGATGTGGAGAAGTTGCGTCGTTTGCTAGCGGTGAAAGAAGAGGAGCTCCTTGAGAGTAAGAGGGAGTGTGCTGATCTCAAGTTGAGGAACGTTCAACTTCTTAACCGAGCGGAGGTCACAGAGCAAAAGAGCCGGGAGTTGGCCAAACTTGTTGAAGAGGTTGACGCCCGGTATATGAAGTTGACCGTGGAGTCGGCCAATGTTGAGGAGGAGTTGTGTCGAGCTCGCACTTCAGAGGAGTGGTTCCAACAACTTTCCCATACGCTTCAGACTCAACTGTCGGCGTCCGAGGATTCTCGGGAGAAGCTAGAGGCGGACCTTGCGAGCTTGAAGACTCATTGTAATCGGTACCGTTAAGGCTACCATTACTGGAAGGGCCCAATTATCTTTTGTTCCTTTGCTCAGAAACATGCAGTGGTGGCTTCGAGAATTACCGGTACTTGTATGTCAATCGGGGGCGCTTTGACATTGATCTTGCTACGGTGAACTACTTGTGCCTTCCTCAAGATGCTATTGACGGATGGTGGGAAGAACTCAACAATTATAGGCCAATGTCTGTATGCAATTGCTATAATTGTGGTAGAGTTAAGTCTGTTCTTGAGCTTCATAGTCAGGAAAAGGTTTATCAGTTTTTAATGGGGTTGAATGACTCATTTTCTTCTATTAGAGCTCAAATTCTCTTAACCGATCCCCTGCTTACCCTTCATAAGGTCTTTTCTCTTATAATCCAAGAGGAAAGGCAACGAGAGATCACTGTTAGCTCATCTCTAACTCATCTCTAAGTCATGATTCTTCTTCTTCTACCTTAATGACCAATTCCATTCCTACCTCATCTGTTTTTCCTCCAACTATGAATTCTGCACCTACTGCATTTTTTACCAAATCTGTACCAGGAAATAAGTTTTTCAAATAGAACACATTTAGGAAAGATAAACCTATTTGTTCACATTGTGGTTTAACTGGTCACATGATAGAGAAATGTTACAAGCTTCATGGTTTTCCTCCTGGTTTTAAGTTCACTCGAGGCAAACCAATTTAGCATTCAGCTAACCAAGTGCAGGAATCTGGTTTGAGTGCTCATCAGAATGCTTCTCAATTGTCTGCTCATCAGTTGAATGCTCCTCAATTGTCTATGATCTCTGAGCAGTGCCAACACTTGATGAATATTCTGAAGCAGTATTTAGTGCCACAAAATTCTGCTCATTCTGCTGTCACTGCATCAGGTGGTAATCCATCTCTTCATCGAGGTTAACTTTTGGCTGACGCCGTTTATACCCTCTTCTCCTTGCTAGGATAATGACGTAGGAAGACTTGGTAACCGGCTAGATGCTTCTGCGTCTCCTGACTTGATAAACCACAGATTGACACACAAGATTGACACACAAATCCCCACATTGTAGGATAAGTTCCCCGCAGAGAAAAATTGAGAAAATTCTGATATATATTTTATTGATAAAAGTTGGGATTCTTCTGAAAAGTTGGGATTCAACCAGCCCTTCAACTGGGATCTTACTTGGAAGATGTGCCTCCTTAATTTCTTCGGGAGGAGGAGCCGTCTTAAATCGAATTTGAGGCCGGGGTGTAGCAAAGTTCGAGGCTCCAGTGCCTCGAGCACTCCAGCCGAGCTTTAGCGAAGCTGGGGCCGAGGCTTTTTTACCGGAGGTTCACTCTCCTTGGCTTCAACCTTCCTCTTTCCTATCTGGGTGGATGGTTCCGCCGGAGTTTCTTCTCGTCCTGAAATACGAGACACAGCAGCACCAGGCCACTTTCCTTGTGGATACCCCATGAGGCACTCCAAATTGTCCTTAGTGAGAAGGCAACTCACTTCGAGCTTATCCTGGTGATCCTTCGCCCATTAGCGGACTTTGTCGATATTGGACTTCTCCATGTGGCTAAGCGATGAGGGAACACCGAGGCAACTTCTACGCAGAACCCCCATACCATAGGGACTGTTGGCGGAACATCCAGATACCTCTCCCTCCCGTTCAATTCCCGGCTCACATTCGAAATGAAGAAAAAACCCCGCTCATAGGCGTCCGCAAGGTGCCACCTATCTGGCATCTTGAGGAAGTGTGGACGCCCCTGAAAGCTCCATCCTTCTCTGTAGTTCGCCGGCCTGTAAAATGATAGAAATTCCCTAGCAGTGGGGAAAAAGCCTCTGTAGAACGACACTAGCAGAACCCATTCGGTCGGTTTAACCTGGCTAGAAGCCAAATTTAGCCAAATTTAGCTCTGCAAGCAGCCCGCGGATTAATGGATTAAGTGGGAGACTCAATCCCGCCTTAAACATTGCTTCCTACACCGCGACCTCGCGGTTATATGCAGACGGTGTGGCGATGAATAGCCACATCATCAGGAATGGCATAGGTCTTGCGCAGGCGCGGGATGTCCCTCGCGGATAGAGTCGACCGCCACCCAAGGAAGTCGTCGGGAACCTTGTCCTTGTTGGACGCTCCAGCGTGACCTCCCTTAGTTTTCTTCAAAGCTTTAAGCTGCTCTGGCAGTTTCTTCCCCATCAGAAATATGATATGGTAAACAAGCAGTACCGGAGTGAAGCAGACAATGCTCAAGTGTAACTGCGAAGCAGAAAGTCGAAGAAGAGGAAGGACCAGATCCAGAAAGTTAGAAATATGGTTTGAAGAGCCTACAAACCAATGGTATTCTGGGGTGGAAGTAGTGGTGGCTGTTAAAAACACAGCCCTGTTGAATAAAAAATGAAGGAAAGGGTGTAAGTGACGAAGACGAAGGATCGAAGCTTTGGAAGCTTTCGAGTTCTCCAGGGTTGCAAAAATAAGGGGTTCGCATCCCCTGTTGGCCCATTTATACGCACAGGCCACCAGGCACGGGTCAACAGTTATGGAAAAGGGTTATGCCCATTAAAGTTACCCAGAAATGGGTAGCCGATGGGATGCCCCATTTATTACGTCGCCTAACGTTGGGTCCTGCGTCGGTCCCGATACACACGAACCCACAACGCACGAAATCATGTCTCAAGGGAACTGGGCTAGATTTGATTTCCTACTGGCCCTCTCCGCCGGGCCTTATCCACTTCGCTTGGCTGAGTGGTTGTGAGCTCTCCGTTCCACTCTACGCGGCTGTTGTCCCCATTGTATCCAAGTGTAACACTCGGGAGTCAGCCTCTCAACCGGACTGGGCATAACACTCGGGATTCATCCTCCTACCCTTTTACGAGCCACCCCCTTTTAAAAATAGTTCTGGGCCACTCCATATGGCAAACGGAGAGAGAGGGAGAGAGGAGGCGGCGGATGCTGTAAGGGGATAAAAATCAAGTTCTTTGTTCTCATTTTATTTTCTTGGTCTGATTTGGCAACGGGTAAAAAACTCCTCTACTTTTCACCCAAGAAGTTATTCCGAAAAATAAAAGGGCCTCCAGGCAGGACAGTTTCCTCCAAATTGATTTGGTGGAAACTCCTCCATGAACGAGAACTGTTCATGTGAACTAATTGATATGTATGTGTCCTTTTTTTTATCCCTTTTTTTTATCTAAAAGTTCACATTTGAGTTTTTAATTTATTCCAACTCTTTATTCTAACTTTTCCTATTATTCTAACTTTGTCCCATTAGTTTCTCCCTAATTTGTCATGTTAAAGGGTCCAACAATCCAGTTTCGAAAGGGTCCAGTTTGAGGAAAAATTGTGTGAAAAACTATGTCCAACAATAAAAAAGTGAAACTAGTGGCTCCGGATCCTCCTCCTGGAGGAGTGCATTCTCACTTTTTGTCCCCCTTTTTGCACACGGTTGGGGATTTGGAGTGTATTACTTAAAAAAAAAAAACGATTGGATTTGACAAAAAAAAAATGTGGTCCAAGCCTCAAGGCCCTCCACCCGTAGCCTTGTTTACTAGGAAGAGACGTGCCTTCACCCATACCAGCCTCCAGCCAATGTTTACGAAAATACCCTTCTCATACAATCTCCATTAAATTGTTCTCATTAACGTTAACGGTTAGCCCCAACCCCCTAGTTACGGCTGGCATTTGGGTTAGCCCCAACCCCCTAGTTAATGAGTCAATGAAACCGAAGCTGATTTCCCCCATAAAACTTATTTCTTTGGTTTTGATTTTTGAGTCCCCCGGCTGGCATATGGCTGGCACTTATGATATATAGTCAATGCCATCAATGGCTACCTAGTAAGTAGTAAGGCACATCTCTACAACATATCCCATCACGTTCTCCCTTCTCCCCCGCCGCCAATAAGCCGCCAATAAATAATAATGGTGAGACACATTTAAAGAATTCAATTTCATGGGCGTAATCAAGCAAAATAAACACATATTGAACAAAAGACACTAAATATTAAATATCTTTGATTAGGCTTCAATCTAGCCTAACAATTATTTAATGAAACTAAAACTAAAAAGAAAAGGGAAACCTAGAGTTTAACTTCCAAGGCGTTTCTGTTGATGTCTGAGAGTAGGGATGCTCGGGTCTCAATCTTTTTTAGCCCAATTTTCAAAAAAGAGGGTTTATTGTAAAAATCAGGACCAAGTTTATCATCTTTAAAAAAGAAAACTATTTTATAAAAGGTTTAAAAAAATTCTGTGAAATTTAAAATATTTTATTATTATTATTTTAGATCCAGTAAACATTAAATAATACAAAATATATTTTTTAACAACACAAATTTTTTTAATTTAATTTCTCTATTTTTTTAAAATGGTTCCTTTTTTTGTGTAAAATATTATTTTTCTGTAAATAATGTTTTAAGCCAAGAAAAATTGGTTATTTTTTTTTCTTTCCAAACCCATTTATCTCTTCTATTTATTTATTTATTTTTATTTCTTCTAACTTAATTTTTTAACAAAAAAATATTTTAATATAGATTAGGGTTTCAAAAGAAACCCTAATACCAATTTAGCTATTTTGTCGTCTTACATTTAACTCATTCATCTTTTTACGTGAACATTTAACTCATTCATCTTTTGACGTGACGGGGGAGGTATAACGTGACGGGAGGTATAAGTGCGTATCTATAGGAATGGGATCCCGGTTAAGCCAAATTGGAAGCATACTTATTAGGGTTTCTTTCCTAACCCTAAACCTAAATCATTCTTGTTGGTCTTGCATTAACTCATTCCTCCTTACTACCACTACGATCTCATTAACCTAGTTTACTTCTAAACCTATATATACACACCTCAGCTTCTCCAGTTCTACATTACTTTGGGTTCACTTCTAAACCAATATACAAACTTCAGCTTCTCTCCCTTCCTCTTTGGACATTACACTATCGGATCACCCATTTCACTTCTATAAACAAATATACTCGGCTTCAACCTCTCACCTTCCCTATTCCAAGAGGCCTGCTCCTTAACAGCTACTTGCGGTACCTATATACCCTCCCTAGGCCTGCTTCTTAACAGCTGCTTGCGGTGTGAGAACATAGCGGATAGCTGTCAGTGAAGGCTTCTATATCCAAGCCCCCCCGATATTACCAAGCACCGAACTCCTCGGAATACTTAGATTGCTCAGATATTTCACGTAAACTTTAAACTTTATTAATAAAATTTTGTGAGACAAAAATGTTCTAGTTGGTCTAGTTTGTGAATGTTTGTGAGTATATTTTTGATTAACAATAGTTCGTCTATTATAGAAGACAATTTCGCGGATGGATTCACAAATCCATCTTCCCGCCCTCGTAATATTCACCTTTCACCTTAGCACTAATTTGATCTCTTGCATGCCTGAAAGCCCGACGGAAGGGGGTTAACGATCCTTTGTATCTGAGGGACTGGACAGGGGTTAGCTTTGTATGTATAGAGCCAAGCTTGTTAGTAACCTAGAGAAGATACAAGACAATGTAGTATTCTTTTGGCTTCTTTAATTTTTATGTTATATATCTTAAAATTGATTTATTAACAGAAGGTTTTGATGGTTAACAGGAGGATTTTGTGTTTCTTTGTTTTTGTTTTTGCAGGATGGAGAAAGTAGATGATAATTGGACTTGGACACTATTGGAAGAAAGACTATTAATATTAATAGAGTTAATAATGCTTCCTACAAACGGCCACAAACAGTTATTGAAAAACTAAATATGGGTGATAATCCTAGAAGATATAAAATCGACAAGAAGAGTGTGATCTATCCCAAGTAAAAAACAAATGGCAACAACTAAAAAGGAAATTGGAAAGCCGTCACACAAATCATTTGTGATTGATGAGGGTGGTCACAAAATTTGTAAAATTGTTGATGGTGTTGATGTCCTTTAAGTGGTAATAACTCTTAATTCCTTAATATAATTCCTTATTCTTAGTTCTTAATATAATTCCTTATTCTTGATATATTTATTATTATCATTTATTATTACTGTAGGGTCGTACAGAACAATGCACCGAAGGCCTCAAAAAATTATTCAAATAAAAGAATTTTGCGGGGGTGAATGTTGTAGGAAGAGAGGGATTGACTCCATGAGTACTTGTTATTCAAATAAAAGATCTAAAACGCTCGCATGCACGAGAGAGGTGGAAGAGGTGGAAGATGTGGGTGGTGACAATGATTTTGATAATTATATGAAGAAAGCGGAGGGGGGAGGGGGGACGAAGCACTACAATCATTTTGTGCATGGTGCACCTGGATATCATGATTCTGGAAAAGATAAATGGTGTGTATCTGCTTGCTGTGAGCTCTTTCCAAACAGAAAGAACCGCATTTCTATGGCCGTTGAAAAATGTAGGCTTATTTGGTTAACAAATACCTTTGTGGTCGTGGACGTGGTCGTGGACGTACGTGACGTATGTGAATATAATAATTTCATTTTTTTTGGACAAATTTTTTGAAAAATTGATTTATTTTATTTTTTATTTATTTGTAGATTGATGAGTGAGTGGCTTAAGGGATTTAAGGGATTCGTTTGGTTGCTTAATAAGAAGAGATATTCTTTAGCTTGCCCGAAGTACTCCTGTCAGCCCCACTATGCAAAGAGCCCGACTACACACATGAATTCCCACCCATCAAGGGTGGCGCATGTACTGGAGCTACTTGGGAGGAAGTACAGCCCTTCTTGGCTATAGCCTATACGTGATGCCCCGGGGCGGAATATGGATCAACAGAACACACCAAGATGGCTAAAGGGAGGGGTTCCTCCGAATCTGTCCATACAGAGGCTGGCCGTGGAGTCATTTGATGAAAATGGCGATACCCCCAGTACAACATGCACCACCTAGCATTTGCCAAAGAAAATTGGATTGTTGTATAGCGGTTGCCATGAGCCTCTATGAGCCTCTGGGCTTCATAAGTGCTCTAGTGCTCTAGAGACTTGTTAGATTTAAGTTCTATTTAAAGTTTAAAAGGTAGTTTGAGTACAAATAAAGAGAAGTTTATTTTTCCAAATATATGTTTGAAGGAGGCCTAAATTTCCTCTAATTTACCGGCTATAGACTTAATATTCAAGTTCGTAACAAAATTATATAATGGGGGTATGAGGGACAAATTGGACAATGATTGTGTACACTTTATGCTAATAAACTCAATTATCCCATCAAAAAGCATGAATCAACGATCTGATCTGATTCAGAGTGAATACTATTGACAATATTCATTATTTTGAAGAACTCAACATAGTGAATATTGTACCCTGCTTCTGCGAGAGTAGTACCAGGATATTACAAATGGTACCTCTGGGGTGGGATATTACAAATGGTATCAGAGCAAATGCCCAGCTTCTGCGAGAGTAGTACCAGGATGGGTGACCCACTGGGAAGTCTGATTCAGAAGCACCTTCTGCGAGAGTAGTATTAGGATAGGTGACCACTTGGAAAGTCTAGTACCAGGATGGGTGACCCCTGGGGTAGGATATTACAAATGGTATCAGAGCCATTGCCCAGCTTCTGCGAGAGTAGTACCAGGATATTACAAATGGTACCTCTAGGGTGGGATATTACAAATGGTATCAGAGCAAATGCCCAGCTTCTGCAAGAGTAGTACCAGGATGGGTGACCGGGTGGGATATTATAAATTGTATCAGAGCCACTACCCTGCTTCTGCATGAGTAGTACTAGGATATTACAAATGGTATCAGAGCCATTACTAATACTACTCTCGCAGAAGATGCTTCTGAATCAGACTTCCCAGAGGGCACCCATCCTGGTACTACTCTCGTAGAAGCTGGGTAATGGCTCTGATACCATTTGTAATGTCCTGGTACTATTCTCACAGAAGCTGGGCAATGGCTCTGATACCATTTGTAATATCCCACCCCTAGGGTCACCCATCCTGGTACTAGACTTCCCAGGGGGTCACCCATCCTAGTACTACTCACGCAGAAGATGCTTCTAAATCAGACTTCCCAGGGGGTCACCCATCTTGGTACTCTCACAAAAGCTGGGCAATGGCTCTGATACCATTTGTAATATCCTGGTACTACTCGCAGAAGCTGGGTAATGGCTTTGATACAGTTTGTAATATCCCACCTGGTCACCCATCCTGGTACTACTCTCGCAGAAGCTGGGCATTACTCTAAGACCATTTGTAATATCCCACCCCAGAGGTCACCCATCCTAATACTACTCTCACAGAAGCACCCATCCTAAATCAAACTTCTTCTACACCCATCCTGAATCAAACTGCCCAGGGGGTCACCCATCAGGATGGTACAACTCTCGCAAAGGTGCTTCTGAATCAGACTTCCCAGTGGGTCACCCATCCTGGTACTACTCTCGCAGAAGCTGGGCAATGGCTCTGATACCATTTGTAATATCCTGGTACTATTCTCGCAGAAGCTGGGTAATGGCTCTGATACCATTTTTAATGTCCTGGTACTATTCTAACAGAAGCTAGGCAATGGCTCTGATACCATTTGTAATATCCCACCCGGTCACCCATCCTGGTGCTACTCTCGCAGAAGCTAGGCATTGGCTCTAATACCATTTGTAATATCCCACCCCAGAGGTCACCCATCCTAATACTACTCTCGCAAAAGCACCCATCCTAAATCAGACTTCTTCTGGACCCATCCTGAATCAAACTTCCCAGGGGGTCACCCATCAGGATGGTACAACTCTCGCAGAAGGTGCTTTTGAATCAGACTTCCCAGTGGATCACCCATCCTGGTACTACTCTCGCAGAAGTTGGGCAATGGCTCTGATACCATTTGTAGTATCCTGGTACTACTCTCGCAGAAGCTGGGCAGTGGCTCTGATACCATTTGTAATATTCCACCCCAAGGGTCACCTATCCTGGAACTAGACTTTCCAAGGGGTCACCCATCCTAATACTACTCTCGCAGAAGGTGCTTCTGAATCAGACTTCTTAGGGGCTCACCCATCCTGATACTACTCTCACAGAAGTTATGCAATGGCTCTGATACAATTTGTAATATCCTGGTACTACTCTCGCAGAAGCTGGGGCAATGGCTCTGATACCATTTGTAATATCCCATCCCAGGGGTCACCCATCTTGGTTCTAGACTTCCCAGGGGGTCACCCATCCTGGTACTACTCTCACAGAAGATGCTTCTGAATCAGACTTCCCTGGGGGTCACCCATCCTGGTACTCTCGCAAAAGATGGGCAGTGGCTCTAATACCATTTGTAATATAACCCGTGCAAAAACCTAGCCATGGTGGCTTCCCGGTCCTCTTCTACATTAGCCCTGATCATAGCTAATTCCATCTCCTTGTAATAATCATCCACACTCTTGGAACCTTGTCTTAAGTTCTACAACTTTTGATACAATCCCCTATAATAGTGACTGGGTACAAAACGCTTCCTCATAAGCATTTTCATCTCCTCCCAAGTGTCAACAGGTGGCTCTCTATTCCTCCTCCTATTAATCAATAACTGATCCCACCAAACAATGGCATAATCGGTAAATTCAATTGCAGCCAACTTAATCTTCTTTATCTCCGAGTAACTATGACAATCAAATACCATCTCCATTTTAGTTTCCCACTCCAAATAAACTTCAGGATCATTTTTGCCTTGAAAAGATGGAATTTTAATCTTTATGTTTCCTAAATCATTATCCCTCCTAGGCCTACCCATCCTAGCTTCTCTATTCCCATACCCACGCTCAAACCTACCTCGGTTCAAATATGGCTCATCAAAGTCCTCCAACTCTGCCTCTTCCTCATCATTCCGCCATAGAGCACGCCCACCTCGCTGCCTATTGGGGATGTTTTGTTGCTGGCCCCTAGGCGTTCCTGCTTCTACCCTATCCAACCTCTCGTTAATAAGTTCTAATCAGCCCTTAACATACGCCTCATCTCCCTTAACATCGCTTGCATTTGGAGGTTCGGAACTTCAGGTTCTCGAAATTCTTCTTCTTCTTGATTACCGAACATTTTTTTTTTACAAAACCTGCAAAATAAGGTTAGAATCCTCACAAGAACTCCCTCACATGTTTCACTCAAGAATTGATACACTTGCACTCGTGTTTTCACTCTAAACGGCTTTTACCCTCTTATGGTCTCACACACTCCTGCCTCTTTCCACTATTTTGTGTCTTCTTTAGTTCTTAATCAAACTTTAAGAAACTAATTCAAAATAATCTAGCAGCAATTCAAAACAAAAATGAAAAACAACCAAAACTCATCAAAGGTCAAGAACTAGAATAAGGAGAGAAACAAGATTGAAAGGAAGAAATGAACAACAACCAAATCTCATAAAAAGGTCAAGAACCTGAATACGGTGAGAAAAAAAAGACTGAAAGGAAGATTTTTTTTTTTGGAACAGGAACTATTTTCTTGCTGAAACAAGATTGAAATGAAGGAATTTTTCTTTCTAGAACAGGAACTATTTTTACTGGAATTCTGCACTTTCTTCTTCTCTTTTTTTGTTTTTTTTTTTTTTTCAGCAAGAAATAGGAAATAGAACGAAAATAAAAGATAGTCAAAACTATGACTGTTACTTTGTATCATATGTATATATATAGATATATATATGTCACTCATAATATAAACTGTTATGATGGAACTGTCATCTTTTATAAAAATATTTGAGTTCATTACTAAACTGGCATGGGCATGATTTGTGTTAAAAATCACTAAGTCTTAGACCTACTCCCTTTATTTATGTTTCCCCCATCGTTAGGAATATTTGCCCAATTTAGCTGTACTAGGAGAGGATGCTGTTGGAGTTGACTTGAGTGATTGCACAGGATCTGATTTGGGTCATTTTTAAGGATATGCATCCCATCTGGCTGAGAACCAAGTGGGAAGGTAGAGGGACAGTTCATGCAAATATGATTTTGATTTTGATCTCTTTAGCCCTACTTAAGCTTAGATCTAGGCTGTGATCTGTTGATCCTTTTTGAGAACAATGTTTATTATATTATTATGGTTTGTACCCCTACTTGATGATGGTCTGATAACCAGTACATTTAGTGGTTATCTATGTGATGATGTTGTTATATTTTCTCTGATGCACGTTGTGTGATGTTTCATTTATTATCTCTTATTCCCATAGTCTTAGTAAAGTCTTCCATTGTAGCTTTCTTGTTATGATGAGAAAGGTTGAAATCCCTAAATCTTGTTTCACAAGGGATAGGGCCAGTGGCGAGCCATGGGATCAATTACTAGTTAATTGATTTGCCCATGCGGGTCGTCACAGTTGGTATCACGCCTTTGTGCTCTGAGAGACTACAGGATAAAGGGAAAGGGAACTTAGGCCATGATCACACCAGAGATTAGGCTAGATAGACGGTTAGGATTTAGCCTTTAGATTTGGTTGCTTGTTTCTAGAATAGTCGGTTCTAACTCTGCTCTTTGTTGCAGAGTATGCCACCCCGAAGTAACCCTGCAACCGGACCTAATGCGCTGGAAATCAAAAGCCTTGAGGGTAATGTTCACCCTGAGCCGATGGATATCCCCATGTATGAAGCAGCACCCCCGGGGAAGTCAAGTGATGGATGCCATTGGCCAGTTGGTGTCAGCCTTAAATCTCGATACGGTTGCGAGACAGCCAGTTGAAGGGACTAGATGTTCTTTGAAAGATTTCTGTAGTCATCACTCGGAGAGTTTTAATGAGAGAGGCAATCACATTAGCACAGAGAACTGGCTGAACGATGTGGAAGAGTTGTTAGCCACTCTTGGATGTATGAATGAGCAGAAGGTGGCTTATACTGCTTACAAGCTGACAGAAGAGGCCAAATACTGTTGGTAGGACAAGAAAGCTGTGGTTGTCGCTAACTTGGGGTCAGAGATTGCCATTTCTTTGGATGTCTTCAAACACGAGTTCAACAGGCACTTCTTTACCCGAGTTGTATAGGAGGCGAAGGCATGGGAATTCTCAGATTTGGTTCAAGGAGGGATGATGGTGATCAAGTATGTCGGGAAGTTTTCGCAATTTTCGTGTTTCGGCATGTACCTCATTCCCAATAAGGAGAAGAAGGCGAGTGAGGCTTGAACTCTCGCATTCGGATCATGATGAGTTGTTTCGACATTCGGGATTTCTCCCAGTTGGTCGATCGGGCATCGATCTACGAGGAGAGTTTGAAGGAGAATGTGGCCGAGTACGTGGATTAGAAGAGAAGGGCTCAAGGACCTAGTAATTTGGCTAGAGGGGCCGGGCTAGCTAAGAGGATGGCGGTGGGGAGTTTTCCACTTCAGAAGTCACAATGACGTACCTTTAGTAACCTTCCAGTTTAGCCATAGAGGAAACAGATGTCTAAGCTGTGTAAGAAGTGTAACCGAGTACATTGGGGACTCTGCAGGATGGCAACTGGAACTTGCTATCGATGCGACCAATTCGGTCACTTTAGCAAGGACTGCGTGGGCAAGGGAGTTGCTCAGAAACCTTTAGCGCTTGCTCGGGTTTACACGCTTATTCTAGGAGAGCCAGAATGAGGATTGGGAGTAGTGACAGGCATTGCCCCTATACTTGGATTTGAATCTTCAGTTTTGTTTGATTCAGGGGCTACCCACTCTTTCGTATCTATTATGTTCATAAGGTTGTCTAGACTCATAGTACGAACTTTGGAACCTAGTCTAGCTGTAATTACCCCTGTAGGGAAAACTGTGGTCTGTAAGCATGTAGTTTGTGAATGCCTTATTAGCATTTGTGGAAGAGTACTTCCCGCAAACTTAGTTGTTCTCCCTATGTTTAGTTACGACCTTATTCTTGGGATGGATTGGTTGGTAAGGCACTCTGCGATTATCGCCCTAGTACATCACCGTGGGGAGCACCAGTGTTGTTTGCAAAGAAGAAGGATGGGTCAATAAGGATGTGCATTGACTATCGTGAGTTAGATAAGGTGACGATCAAGAACCGATATTCTTTACCAAGGATTGACAATCTGTTAGATCACTTGCAAGGGGCGCGCGTGTTTTCGAAGATCGATATGCGCTCAGGCTATCGCCAAGTAAGGGTGAAGGAAGATGACATTCCTAAGATAGCCTTCAGGACTCTTTATGGACACTATGTGTTCTTAGTTATGTCTTTTGGACTAACTAATGCGCCAGTTGTCTTTATGTACACGATGAACAGAGTCTTTCATGACTACTTGCATTAGTTCACTGTGGTCTTTATTGATGATATCCTGATCTACTCGAAGATGTCGAAGGAGCATGGGGAGCATCTACGAAAGGCATTGAAGAGGCTTCGGAGGGAGCAGCTCTATGCTAAACTCGAGAAGTGTGAGTTTTGGTTGGATAAGGTGTCTTTGCTCGGGCATGTGATTTCTAGTGAAGGAATAGTAGTTGACCCGGAGAAGGTGAAGGCAGTAATGGAGTGGACTAGGCCAACTAGCGTGTTCAAGATTTGGAGTTTCTTAGGACTCATTGGTTATTATCGACACTTCATCAAAGGTTTTTCGAAGCTGTCTGGACCATTCACTGCTCTAACCAAGAAGAATACTTGCTTCATTTAGACGGACGAGTGTGAGCATAGTTTCCAAGAGCTGAAGAAGCGATTAATGACTACTCCAGTGTTGGCATTACCTACGAAATCTGGCAATTTCATGGTGTATAGCGACGCCTCTAAGAAGGGTTTAGGGTGCGTGTTTTTGCAGAATGACAATGTTTGCGTGCTTATGAAGAATGACAATGTTATTGTCTATGCTTCTCGCCAGTTGAAGCCTTATGAGTACAACTATCCTACACATGACTTGGAGTTGGCAATGGTCATGTTTGCTTTTAAGATCTGGAGGCACTACTTGTATGGCGAGAAGTGCGAGATCTACATGGACCACAAGAGCTTGAAGTACTTTTTTACCCAAAAGGAGCTTAACATGAGGCAAAGGAGGTGGTTAAAGCTAATCAAGGATTATGATTGTGAGATCAATTATCATCCTGGAAAGCTAATGTAGTAGTAGACGCGTTAAGCAGGAAATCAACGGTGGAGCTTGCTGCTCTTGGAATCTCTCAGCCACAGTTGATAAAGGAATTTGCTGGGATGGGATTGGAGGTGGTAGGCAAAGGTACGCCTATACACCTGGCTAACCTGGCAGTTTAGTCAGAATTGCTTGCAATGATCAAAGTTGCTCAGTTTGAGGACTCTAAGTGTGCCAAGATCAAGTAATTGCTTAAGGAAGGGAAGGCAAAGGAGTTTCGTCTTAAGGAGGATGGGTTGCTCACCCATTTCAAGCAAGTGTGTGTACTGGGAAGCAGAGGATTGAGGAAGGAGATAATGAGCGATGCTCATTGTTCCCTGTACACTGTACATCCTGGAGGTACCAAGATGTAATGAGACATGAAGAGGTCATATTGGTGGAACAATATGAAGAGGGACATTGCAAAGTTTGTGGAGCAGTGTTCAACCTGCCAACAAGTGAAGGCAGAGCATCAAAGGTCGGCAGGGACGCTCAAGTCATTGCTTATACTGAAGTGGAAGTGGGATGAGACCATTATGGATTTTATTTTGGGGTTACCAAGACACCCATCGGTGAAGATTCCATTTGGGTAGTCGTCAATCGTCGCACGAATAGTGCTCACTTCATTCCGTATGGCCTTGAGCCCGGACGTACGGTCAAAGTGTGACAGGGGAACTCCATTTTTACCAGCCGTTCCTTAGCTCCTGTTTTCCTTGCTCTATAGTCGTTTTAATGGAGGTATGACTAATAAAAGGTTTTCCACAGATTTGGAGAACCTGGATCAGTTGGATTACTCAGAGACGTTATTCGACATAGGGAAGTTTTAACTCACATAATGCTCAATGTTATTTTCCATGCACTGCACGTCTATTTTGTGTACCAAGAAAACATGCATATTTACAACTTTCATTGTTTATACTTGCTGCACATGAACTCTAGCATTTTGTGAAAAATGTTGTGCTAAAAATGTTAATAAAGTGAGACTTGTAAAAATAACATGCATGTAAAATACAAGAAAGATAATTTGCATTGTAGGACATGGTACACCAGTACGTGCGGTATAATGGCCATGTGCTTACTATACATGTTAACTTTATGGTCAAATGTGTGAATTATATGGGCCTTGGATCCAATGGTTGTTCGTGGCTGGCGCAGCCTTAACGAGCGATCACTAGGACATCATTAGCAGTGTGGGTCACCCAAGGTCGGATTTGGTTATGCCGCTAGTGTTATGTACGGTAGTGTGTAGTGGTGAAAAGACGCCCACATAGAGTGGGTAGTTTGTAAAGATGGTCATGAGTGCTAAGTCTCACATTGTCTAGTTACTAGGTGAAACTAGGTTTTATAGTGAATTCTAGGGAAGCTTCAAATTGACTAGTCCTTTTGGGATGATAGTGCAGATGTAGCTAACGTTTTTCCCTGGGTCGTTACAAGTGGTATCAAAGCAACCTAATAATGCCAGGTCATATGGTATTGGAGCACTGCATAATGTAGCCCTGACAAGGACGTTAGGAATTTAAGAAGGGGAGTTTGTAACACCCCAATCCATATTGGAAAGATGAGAAGAAGCCCACATAGAGTGGGTAGTTTATGAAGATGGTCATAAGTGCTAGTCTCACATTGCCTAATTACTAGGTGAAACTGGGTTTTATAATGAATTCTAGGGAAGCTTCAAATTGACTAGTCCTTTTGAGATGATAGTGCAGAAGTGGCTAGCTCTTTTCCCTGGGTCATTACAAATGGTATCAAAGCCACCTAGTAACGCCAGGTCATGTGGTATTGGAGCACTACATGATGTAGCCCTGACGAGGACGTTAGGAATTTAAGAGGGGGAGTTTGTAACACCCTGATCCGATATTGGGAAATGAGAAGAAGCCCACATAGAGTGGGTAATTTGTAAAGATTGTCATGAGTGCTAAGTCCCACATTGTCTAATTACTAGGTGAAACTGGGTTTCATAGTGAATTCTAGGGAAGCTTCAAATTGACTAGTCCTTTTGGGGTGATAGTGCAGATATGGCTAGGGCTTTTCCTTGGGTCGTTACAAGTAGTATCAGAGCCACCTAGTAACGCCAGGTCATGTGGTATTGGAGCACTACATGATGTAGCCCTGAAGAGGACATTAGGAATTTAAGAAGGGGAGTTTGTAACACCCTGATCCGATATTGAGAAGATGAGAAGAAGCCCACATAGAGTGGGTAGTTTATAAAGATGGTCATGAGTGCTAAGTCCCACATTGCCAAGTTTCTAAGTGAAACTGGGCTTTATAATGAATTCTAGGGAAACTTCAAATTGACTAGTCCTTTTGGGGTGATAGTGCATATGTGGCTAGCGCTTTTCTTGGGTCGTTACAAGTGGTATCAGAACCACCTAGTAATGCTAGGTCATGTGGTATTGAAGCACTGCATGATGTAGCCCTAACGAGGACGTCAGGAATTTAAGAGGGGGAGTTTGTAACACTCCGGTCCCATATTGGGAAGATGAGAAGAAGTCAACATAGAGTGGGTGATTTACAATGATAGTCATGGGTGCTAAGTCCCACATTTGCCTAGTTACTAGGTGAAATTGAGCTTTCTAATGAATTCTAGGGAAGCTCTAAATTGACTAGTCCTTTTGGGGTAATAGCGTAGATGTGGCTAAAGCTTTTCCCTGGGTCGTTACATGACCTAGCATTACTAGGTGGCTCTGATACTATTTGTAACGACCCAGGGAAAAGCGCTAGTCACGTACGCACTATTACCCTAAAAGGACTAGTCAATTTGGAGCTTCTCTATAATTCATTATAAAGTCAAGTTTCACCTAGTAACTAGGCAATGTGGGACTCTTAACACTCATGACTATCTTTATAAATCATCCACTTTATGTGGGCTTCTTCTCATTTTTCTAATATGGGATCGGGATGTTACAAACTCCCCTTCTTAAATCTCTGATGTCCTCATCAGGGTCACGTCATCTAGTGCTCCAATATCACATGACTTGACGTTACTAGGTGGCTCTGATATCATTTGTAACGACCCAGGAAAAAGTGCTAGCCACATCTACGCTATCACCCAAAAGGACTAGTTAATTTGGAGCTTCCCTAGAATTCATTATAAAGCTCAATTTCACCTAGTAACTAGGCAATGTGGAATTTAACACTCATAACTCTCTTTATAAATCACCCACTCTATATGGGCTTTTCTCTTATCTTCCCAATATGGGATCGGGGTATTACAACTGCCATGGACATTATTTGTGTTAAAAATCACTAAGTCTTAGATTTACCCTCTTTATTTATGTTTCCCCATCATTACGAAAATTTGCGCGGTTTAACTGTACTATGAAAGGATGCCGTCGGAGCCGACTTAAGTGATTGCACAGGATCTGGTTCGGGCCATTTTTGAGGATATGGATCCTATCTGGCTAAGAACCATGTGGGAAGATGGAGAAACTGCTCGTGCAGATATGATCGAGATTTTGATCTCTTTAGCCCTACTTAAGCTTAGATCTAAGCTGTGATCTATTGATCCTTCTTGAGAACAATATTTATTATTTTATTATGGTTTGTGTCCCTACTTGATGATGGTCTGATGACCAGTACTTTTGATGTTTATCTATGTGATGATGTTATATTTTCTCTTGTGCATGTTGTGTGATGTTTCATTTATTATCTTTTATTCTTATAGTCTTAGTAAAGTCTTCCGCTGCAACTTTCTCGTTACGACAAGAAAAATTGAAATCCATGAGTCTTGTTCCGCGAGGGATAAGGCTGGGAAGCGAACCATAGGATCAATTACTAGTTAATTAATTTGCCCATGTGGGTCGTCACAGTTATAAACTATTTAAAATGTTGTAAGGATCTCCTTGAATGTTATTCTTTTTTATGTGTTAAATACTTTTAAAAAAGTAAGAAATAAAATGATTGACATCACTTTTTATTACATATAAGTACAAAAGAAACAAAATGTTGATGTTTTGTTACATAAACCATTACAAAATAATTTTTACTTGTGAAAGTTAACATTAACCATTTTTATATAAAAATGTTGATATGAAATGGAAAAAAAAAAAAAAACAAATAAAATCATTACCAACCTTAGACATTTATTGGAAAACATGTAATGATTTTATGTAAAATGACATATATTTGGTGTCATATAATGAATTTTTTTTTTTCAGCTTATACTAAAAAAATTCATTACATGTCCTTTATTGTCATTTTTGCATTGAAAACACTTTTTTAGTTTTGTTACTAAACATCAATAACATAAAAAAAACACTTGAGACATAAAGTTACCAAACATGTAAACAACTTTTCAATAATAACACTTTTGCCAAAAGCTCACACGCAAAAACTCTATATCCAAGAACTTTATTTTTCACCGCAATTCCAAACATGCTTTTAGTGTGATATATAAATAGGCTAGCTTTAGTAATGCAATTGTTGCATCTTTGGGACTACAATTGATCGACTTTTTTCTTACGTCTCAAGACAATTGACCTACAATTAAACCCTATATTAGATAGAACTGAATTCTTTCCAGTTCAATTAAGTTCCATATATTTGAATAGTATTTTTATATTTTTTAAAAATAAAAATACCCCTTAAATATAAATAACTAGAAAATCCAAATTTTTATGTCAGAAAAAAGAGCGCGCATATATATATATATATATATATATATAAAGCCCACCTTAAGGCATGCAAAGCTGAATTTCCCTCACTCATCTTGGCATTTGGAATTAAGCCTATGAGAAACACAAGTTTGTTGCTTACATGCTTTTACTCCATTAGGAAACTTCCCTGTTTCCGACATCAATGCACCCTGCAGGTGACACAGATTCGGATTGTCCCAAGCTCCAAACCGCTGTCCCATTTTCTTATAAAACCCTTCTGAGAATTCCAGTTTCCCTGTCAAATTGTTTCCATAAACGTATAGAGAAGTAATACATGGTAAAGATGCCAGCCTTGGAGACAGATTTCCTGAGAGACTGTTGTTGTTAAGCCCCAAAAATCTCAGCCTTTTCAACTCTGCCATGGACTCCGGTATCTCCCCTGTCAAACCCATATGAGAAAGATCCAAAACTTCCAACTTCTTTAGCTTTTGCCACTGGATTCCATTGAGATCACCTCCTATTGGGTTGTTGGAAATCACCATATCTTTCAAGGAAACCATTTGTTCAAGCGCCTGAGCTAAACCACCGGAAAATTTATTGCTCCCAAGGTCCAATAGTGTGAGATTCTTTAGCCTTCCAATCTCGGATGGCAGCTCTCCTTTCAACATATTGTTGCTTAAATCAAGCTTTAGGAGTGATGTCAAATTTCCAAAAGTCAGAGGCAACGACCCAGATACCTTATTCCTGCTTAAGTCAACTATTAAGAGCTCGATCAAGTCTCCAAAACTTTCTGGAATCCGACCCACGAACCGGTTTCCGGCGAGGACTAGTCGCCTGAGTTTGACTAAATTGCCTATTTCTGGTGGCAGTTCACCTGTCAATCCATTGTGTAGAATCACCAAAGATTGGAGGTTTTTAAGGTAGCCTATAGTGTTTGGAATTGTTCCAATGAGACCGGGGTTGGATCGAAACTCTAAGGACTGTAAGGTATTTGTGAAAATTTCCCAGTTGGAAGTGGGGATTCTTACTGGGTTTTTGTGGGGTGAAAAGAAGCAATTGAAGAATGAGAGTATTCTTAGGTGCTTAAGCATGAACAAGTGATGTGTGAATTCTGCTCTTCTCGTACACCGGAGAGAGTTGTCGTAAACCGGTCCGATGTTTATTGCAGTAGCATACCAAAATCCATCGTAAAGGTCACAAGATACTCCCTGTACAAGGTGGTCCTAATTAAAGTTTCATAATATATATATATATATATAGTACTAAAAAAAATGTTGATCATTTGATGTAAAAAATAATATATATATTTTGAAAAGGGTAGTAATTATTTCAAATATAATGACTAAAAATGAAACTGGAATTTTCCTAAAACGAGTAAAAACCAGGTGGGTTGTACCAATTCCCCAGGGCCGGCTTAGGGGCTAGGCGACTGAGGTAGTCACCTAGGGCCCCCAAGTAATAAGGCCCAAAAAAATTTTTAGTAAAGCCCCAAAATTTTTTAAATAAGGCCCCAAATTTTTTTTGATAAGGCCCAAAATAATTTTTAATTTTATTTTAACTTAAGGCCTAATTTTTTTTTTTTAATAAGGCCCAACTTTTTTTCCCATAAAAACTTAAGGCCTCTAAAATAAGGCTCCAATATAATAAGCTCATAGTAAAATAAGACAAATTTATCCAAAAATAATAATAATAATAATAACAATAGGCCCCCTTCTTTTTTTTTTTTTTTTTTTTGTCTTTTTCCTTCACACTAATCTAAAAAAGTGAAAAGAGTCATTCTCTCTCTCTCCTCTGTTGAGTGTCGGCGAAGTCCATTTCTCCCATTTGAGCTCTCTCTCTCTCTCTCTCTCTCTCCTTCCTCTTCTTCCTTTTCTTCTCTTATTTTTTCCTCTCCGATATAGAATGCTCAAAAGTCAAAATCTAATCTCCACTGTTGACAATGAAGATTCATGTATCGTTAACATCCGTGTCAATTTTCAGCTCAATCAGACCACAAACACTCATCGATTGGATGTGTTTTGTTTGGTGAGTTTTGACAATTTTTAGCTCAATCCTTTGCCAATTTCTAACAATTTTTTTAGTGAGTTTGTTTGAAACTAAAAATCCTAAACATACACTTACAAAATACATTAATATAGATGTATTACTGTAAGAATTAGAAGTTACAATAAGATACACTAAGAACTCTAAATATAATAATATTAAAAATATATTATTTAATTAAAAAAATTATTTAATTAATATTTAAATATTAAAAAAATAAGGCCTTGTTTAGAAGTTTCGTCTAAGGCCCCAAAAAGCATTGAGCCGGCCCTGCAATTCCCATATATATATATATATACACAATAATCACAAGAGATGATCCTTTATTCTGTTTGTCAGCATGAAAATGTAAAATCCTCTTCTCTTGGCAGTACACATGCAGATGGTGAAACAGAATATATAACATCGTTATATATATATAGGTGTTATGAGTTTTAGGGTACCTGTATTGGCGTCCACCCACAAGGGTCTGGATAGAGATCGGAGCCATTCCAAGAGTTTCCCACAAAGCCTTGAATGGCAGAATAGAGAGCTTCTTGCTCTTGTTTCTTCATTGGAGCAATTGAGCTACTCATCATGTCTTCCTGCCCTTTACACGAAACAAACGACCCGACAATTACAAAGACAAATCGAACAAACATTTGAAATGTCCAAATGGATTTCCTCATGGCCCTTCCCATCGAGAAGAAAGAAAACTGGCCGGTGTTAGCTAGAATCAGGCAATGCAAGAAAACATGATAAAGGGCTCTCAGCAAAACACTTGAAAAAAGCAAAAAAAGCCCTGCTAGCTGGCTGGAGAAGAGAAGGAGGTTCCTTGAAAGGAATGAGGCTGCATGTGCATTTGTTCTTTTGTGCTAGCAGTATATATAAATGGCAGCAAAGGGGTTGAAAAATGTGTAATTATTGGTTGCTAATAATTGATAAATGAGTTATATAGATCTCAAACTTTCGGCTGATCATCAATATATATGTAAAAAAAACTTGAATGAATCTGTAAAAGCAGCTTATAAAGCAAAGACGGCGAGGTAGTTGGGGGTTAATTAGAAAATAAAGGAGGTGGGATTATTGGATTAGGGCAAGGGCTTGTAGGGTTGTTAGCACACATAGGCATGCATGCGGGGGTTGCAGAGACAAAACCTGGACTTTGCCTTACTGCAATCTTTAGAGTTCTTAAAGAGCGTGGAGGACAAAAGTTGGTATAAATTGATAAAAGATGTCTATAGACTATATATATATATATATATATGCATGTAGGAGGAGGCTTTGGCCGGTTGCTAGGTGACCCAAAGGGAGAAAAAAGAAGGTTTGCAGCATTAGGGTATGGGGGATTCAATAATTAAATGGTTTTATTATTGCTCATGGTTAAGATCACGAGTGAATGTAGGACAATAGATAGGCCAATAAGAGAAGAATAATCCAAACGGGGCTTTTGGGATGGACCACTCTAGCTCAACAAAAGGCCTAAAGTGAGCAGTTATAGTCTCTGCAACACAATTACTGCTCACTACTGCCATCATTTTCTCTCTTCCTTTTCTTCTTCCTCTTTCTTGCCCTAGCTAGGTTGCATGTGTCTCTCGTTGCTCATGATGGCAACCCCATGCCAGCCCACTACTATGCACAGAATAACCACATATTAACTCCGCAGTCTCCGCCTACCCTAGCCCACCACCACCACCACCACCCTCTTAAATATATGTCATACATACGTCAACGATGCTTATAGAAACGGTTCAAATTTAATTTCACTGTATCTCTTATAAATATGGAATTAAATCTTAACGCGCCGTTGAAATAACTACAAGAAATGCACTCTAATTTTTATTTTATTTTATTTATATAGTATCTAATTAAGCCAAATTCATGTTCATATGTATCTGTGACTTTGGAGGCTCTCAACAGTTAAGACACATCTGCAACTTTAATTTTTTTTTTTCCAAGAAAATGACTCGGAACCTATTAATATTAAAAAAAAAAAAATGATGGACATTGTAGTTTATGTGAAACAATATGACATTTGGAAATGAAAAATAAAAAGTGGATATTACATATAATTCTTCCTATATATAGTATAGGGTTGGTAACAAATTAAATTATTATTTTTTGGGATAATTTCACTTAACTTGACCCCCTGAAGTTCCGCGCCTTTTGTAAACACCCCTTCAAAATTCAAAGTCTCACTTTGGTATATCGAACTTTTGTTTCGTTTCAAATATTCCATTCCATTAGGATTTTCCGTTAAATCCTAACGGATGAGTGTAAAATTATTAAAATACCCTTAATAATTTTTCTCATTTTTTCGTTCAATTTAACTGCAATATTTAACAATAGAAAGTATTTGAAACAAAACAAATTAAAGTTCAATACACCAAAGTGAAAGACTTTAAACGTTAAAAAAGTGTTTATAAAAGGCACGAAACTTCAAGGGGTCAAGTAAAATTACCCCTAATTTCTGTTTTTTTCCAATTGCTTCATTTGAAACCTTTATTTTTAATAAATATTGTTTCAATTCATTTTATCCGTGCCATCTACCACTTGCCCACACATTCCACAAAGCGGTACCGCGCCCAATAACAGTACCCAAAAAGATGCATTTAACACCAACTTTCCCTCTCAAATTATCACCAATAGCCACTGCACCAAAACCTAGGCTATCCAAAACCATCTACCTCCCCCAATCGCACCAAACCAGTCCCCACATTTTGATTAATACATGATCCCTTTCGATTTGGATCGTCTCAATTTTAGTAAATATGAGATTCTCATATTTTAAAATTTAAATACTCTATTTTATTTAGCGGTCTAAATAAATATAAAAGTTTATGTTACTAAAACAAGTGAATTTGACATGTTAAAAACTAAAATTAATTACTTGAATAACACAGAAACTTCTGAATTTTCTTAAACCGTTATATGAAATTGAAGACTCATATTTTAGAGGAATCTCAATTCGTCCGGTTAACCACAAAAAATGGAGACTTCTCCATGTTTTCCGTCTACAAACTGCTTCAATCCTTACCCCCATCTAATCACTTTTATGTTCAAAAGTGAAAAAAAAAAATCACAAAGCCTTCATGAACTTCCACACATTTTGAAAATACTCCCTCCGAAGTTCAAAAACTCTAAATTAAGGATATCAAACTTTCAATTACCCAATTATGTTTTAATTTTTTGTTAAATTTTGTCAAAATACCCCTTTGTTTTTATTAAAAAAAATTAAAAATTAAAAATTAAAAACTTAGGCCTTTATTTTTTTATATATATATAAAAAAAAAAACCGGGGTACTTGGGCATTTTGACAAAAATTATTGGAAAATCCTAATAAAATGGGGTATAATTGAAAGAAATTGAAAGTTTGATGCCCTTAATATATTGAGAGTTTTTAAATTTTAAAAGGATAGTGTCAAAACGAGTGAGATTTCATAGGAATTTTCTATAAAATAAATTGAGATGGAATATCAACCAAAGATTAAGAATTGTTAATGTAAAGCTGATTTGGCATCGCATTCCCATTCACAGTACCCTCTCTCCCTTCATCCCATTGGCGAGTGACAAAAATTTATTTTTCCATCTTTGCAATTTTGCAACCTAAACTTATGAGCACCTTTTACTTTTCTACCATTTTTCTACCATTTATCTTTAGACACTCTGAAACTCGATGGTTTGAGCATTAATTGTTAACTAGATGAAGAAGGATCCGGCTTACATGCTATTATTAAAATAACAGCATGCATGTTGTAGTTAAATCATAGGTCGAAACTGAATCTTTCAAAATCTCTTTATATTTTCTCTCTCTTATTAAAACCTTTTAAAAATAAGTCAACTTTGAGATTCAATCTCAACCGTTGATTTAACTACAACATACATGTTATTTTAATAACAGTATGTAAGCCAGATCCGATCAAGAATATCAGTCGACCTTCATGCTTTCTTAAAATCAATGTACGCTGACTCTTTCCACCATTTTTAGCTTTTTGCTTCCAATATATGTCCTAATTGATCTCATCTGACATACGAGGAATAAGTTGTTCATGATAACTTCTACGGCATCTACAACAGGTTTGCTAAAAGACCAATATTAACTACATTTAATTATTATTGCTCTTTTTTTACCTCCAACAAAATAGCTTGCCATTAGTTAGAATAGCTACATTGCTACAGTAAATATCAATTTGGTGCACACTAGATGAATAAAATATTGTTTACTTCTTTTTTATTATTATTGTTTCTTTATTTCACCTCTTTTCACCCAATAATATAATAATAATAAAATTAAGAAATAATATTTTAAAGCAAGTAGATAATGGAATAGAGAATCTTTTAGAGTGTGTAGTGAAAAAACAATAGTTAAAATAAAGAGTTGTACTTTTTTACTAGCTAAAATAATTAATGCTGCTGGAGATGCTCTGCCCTTGAATAGCCCCAAGAGTCACATTTCTGTTAGATTAATCACATATCACCTCCTTTTCTTTCTTGGAGGACTTCATTGCCAAATTCTTCTAGCCAAAACTCTGGTTAACAATATCACAGAACTCAGTATAGAACTCACTGAAGGTCTCATCTTCATCCATTTGACACACTCAAACCAAGCGGTTTACATTTGTAGTTTATATTTCTTTACACCCTCAAAACCTTGATGAACAATCTCAAGAGTATTCCATGCTTCCTTGGATGCTTCATAATTTGAGACTCTTCAAAACTCACCAGAAGACACTACATTAAAAATGGTACTATGACCGTTATATTCCAGTTACTCTTAGCCACCTCATCTTTGGTCAATTTATCATGATCATCTTGCTTTTCACAGCCTTGTTCAACCAAAAATCAAATGTTATCATTTAAACCCTTTAGATGGGTTTTCATACAAACTTTCCAATAGGCATAATCATTCCCACTAAAAATATAGGGGCACCTGCAAAAGGATTAGTATGCTCCATGATACAAGGGGAATACAAACACACTCAAGATGTTAGTTAAATAAATGAATAAACAAAGCTTTGATACCAATTGAAAGAATACACAAATCATTTAATATCCCCAAAACATAATAAACTTGCAATATTAACAACTAAATGGATAAAATATAAAACATGCGCATCACAATCATAAACACAAAGTTTTTTACGAAGTGAAAAACTCAAAGAACACATCAATGGCAAAATCTCCGAGGCAGCCAAACTCGGGGAATCACAATGTTGATGATCCAGGGTATAGACACATGAAAAATATACAACTCGATGTAAATCCCTAAACTCTGTGAAAGAACAGTGAGGATCATGTTCTACCCCCAAATCAAACACATAAGTGACTTATATAACAAAAACAAACGCATAAGTAGTTTATATAAGGAAAATAAAAAGGTATGCTTAAAAATAAACCAACACAAACATAAAGAACATTCACACAACCACAATTCAAGATTTTGTAGACGAAGTGAAAGACCCTTTGAGCACCTCAAGAGAAAAACCACTTTGTGGTAGCCAAACCCAGAAAATTACTATATGTAGATTCACAGTTACAGATTAGACGATAGTGCCCTAGAGGACCTCTAGACGTAGTAAGAACAACAAGCTTCACAGGTTGTCTTTATCGTGACCACCTTCATGCAGCACATCTCCTTATCGACCATTCGGTAGACTTCTTTGCGGTTCAGTGATGTGTATGGTGTGGTTTGAAATAAAAAACAAAAACCCAAAGTGGTGAAAAGCTTCAAGCTTTTTATGAACACTACTTGGTACAAACAACAGTGAAGGGTATCACTTCTATGAGTAATAATAGCAGCCCTTTCTTCATTTGGAACCTCCAAACTTAAAAGTATAAATGGAAATGGAGAAGTTCAAAGAGTTCTGTAAAAAATGAGAAGGTATTGTAGTGACCCAAATTATTAACTAGGCATAAGTAGCTTAGTTGAGGGAGTTAATTTGGGTTTTGGGTCACTAAGGACACTAGAGGGGTAATTTGGACTCTAGGACGGACGTACGCTGCTGTCTGTAGTGCGGACGTAGAGGGGACCACCGGACGTACACTCTGCAAACCGTACAGGCGGACGTATGTGGGACCACCGGATGTACGCTACTTTTTGGAATACTCTCTGGTTAATACTTGGACGTACAAGGCAGCCATTGAACCACTGGGCAAGAACCACCTGACGTACGCCCCTTGGCCGGACGTCCGCTGCTTTTTTGGCCTATAAATACCCCCTACCCTCTTCGTGTTTTGCACAAGTTTCAGACGCCCCCAGGCTGCCAGAGTGTTCCTAGAGTGTTTCCAAGTGTTTTGAGTGTGTTTTGTGAGCGTGTGTGAGGCATTTGCGTGTTTCGGAACGTTCGTGAGGCAGAACTCTTGCAGTTTTGTTTCAAGGAGGTAACGTTCGATTCTTAGCTTTTTAGATACGTCGTTATGCTGCTCGTTTCTTGTTATTTGCTAGCTTAGTTACGCTTTGAATCTCGTTTGGGTTAGCATTTTTGTTAGTGTAACGTTGTTACGTTGCACGAAAGTTGTAAACTAGACTAGGAGACTTTAGGGTGTTTCTAGTGGCCCTAGGGATGGGAGAATAGGTGGATAGCAGAGAGAAAATGAGGTTCTCCCTAAGGACCCACATAGCGGACGTACGGTATCTTACCGGATGAACGGCCTGTCGTGACACGGTGGACATACATCCCTGAGCCCGGACGTACGGTCAGTGTGTGACAGGGAAACCCTATTTTCACCAACCGTCCTATAGCTCCTATTTTCCTTACTTAAGAGTTGTTTTAGTGGAATTAGGACTAAGAGAAGGTTTTTCACAGATTTAGAGAACCCGGATCTTTCGGAGTATTCAGAGAATCTTTTCGATCTAGGTGAGTTTTAACTCACATAATGCTCATTGCTATTTTTCATGCACTGCACATCTATTTTGTGTATTTAGAAAACATGCATATTTTACAACTCTCACAACTTATACTTATTGCACATGAACTCTGTCATTTTGAGAAAAACGTTGTGCTGAACATGTTAACCAAGTGAGTCTTGTAAAATGACATGCATGTAAAATACAAACAAGATAATTGCATCGTATGACATGGTACACCGGTGTGTGCGGTAGTAATGGCCATAAGCTTACTATACATGTTAGCTTTATGGTCAAATGTGTATACTATACGGGGCTTTGGATTCATTAGTTTCATGACCTTGGTGCAACCATTCCCAATGGTTCGGTCACTATAGAACAGACGTCATTAGTTGGTGTAGGCCACTCGAGGTCAAACTCGATCGTGTCACTAATGTTACGTACAGTACGTTGTGCATTGGCTGGGGCACTAGCATTGTATTATAGGTCCCTCGAACAGCATCAACCCTGCTAAGAAGAGGTAATATCTCGGCTAGACCATACTATTGAACTATGACTGTTGTTTACATCGTATGCATATATCATTTATTATATATGTCACGTATGAAATAAGCTGTCATGATGGAACTGCTTTTGCTTATTAAACATCCGAGTTCATTACTAAACTGGCATGGGTATTATCTGCGTTAAAAATCACTAAGTCTTAAACTTACCATTTTCCTTTATGATTCATCTCCCATTACTATTATTATATGGTTTAGCCGCTTTAGAAGAGGATGCCGTCAGAGCAGACTTGGGTGCTAGCTCAAGACTTGATCCATGCGATCTTTGAGGGCATGGACCCTATTTGGTTGCGCTCGATGTGGGAGATTGGAGGATCTGCTCGTGCAGACATGATAGAGATTTTGATTTCACTAGCACTGCTTAAACTTAGGTCTAGGCTTTGATCTGTTGATCTTTTGTGAACTATATTGACGTTTGTTATTTTGGATTGTATCTATTTTCCTAGTGATGGTCTGATGACCAGTACATTTGGTGACCATTTATGATATTATGATGACGTAGTACTTTATCTCTGGTATCGTTGTGTGATATTTTATTTACTGTCTCTTCGTCCCATAGTCTTGGTAAAATCTTCCGCTGCAGTTTTCTTGTTACGACAAGGAAAGTGAATTCCTTGAGGTCTTGTTCTGCGAGGGACAAGGCTGGGATGGCGCACCGTGGGATCAATTACTAGTTAATTGATTTGCCCATCGTGCGGGGCATCACAAGTATTTATAGATCTGACATTTTACTTATTTTCGTCTTAACAAGAATTTTCTTTCATTCTAATGAGAAGGCCAAAATCTGTATTTTGAGTCATTCTTGTCATAACGGGAGTTAATCTTCATTAGGATGCAAAGAGTAAAAGTAGATCTACATACCTATCACGAGCCCGTCATAATGCATCTTCTAACGAGAAAATATTAGCTTTAGCTTTGGTCTCGTCATTTGTCCCATTATGGCAAGGAACCAGTAGCTTCCCGTTACATGTCCCGTTTTGACGAGAAATCAGTAGCTTCCCGTTACATGTCCCGTTCTGACGTGACTTTTGACGAGGAAATAGAAACTTCTTATTACATTTCCAGTCTTGTAGTGACCAAAATAATTAATTAAACTTAAGTAGAATAGTTAGAGAGTTAATTTGGATTTTGGGTCACTAAGGATAGTTGAAAGGGACATTTTGGAAATTTAAGACTTTTTGACCGTACGTACGTGTAGTGACCCAAATAATTAACTAGGCATAAGTAGCTTAGTTCAGGGGTTTAATTTGGGCTTTGGATCATTAAGGACACAAGAGGGACATTTTGGACCTTTGGACAGACGTACGCTAGGTTAAGCGGACGTACGCTCATGTCTTTTGTGCGAACATATGCTGCTGTTTGTAGTGTGGACGTACGTGGGGGACCATTGAGAGTACATTGACAAATAGTACTATTAGTTTAGTTGCGCCTAAAATCTTGCTTAAGCTAGCGTTTTGTTAAGCTTAGTGTTATTACTTTGCATGGAGGTTTCGATCTTAGTTAAGAGGCCATAGGGAGTCTGTGATGACCTTAGGAGTCGGAGAATAGGCGGATAGTGGAATGAAAATGAGGTTCTCCCTGAAAGACTTCGAAGCAAACGTACGGTCTCGTGACCGGACGTACGGCTCGCTGTGTCATAGTGGACGCACGACCCCGAGCCTGGACGTATGGCCAGAGTGTGACAGGAAAACCCTATTTTCACCAGTCGTTCCATAGCTCTTGTTTCTTTGTTCTAGAGTTGCTTTAGTAGAAATATAACTATTGATAGGTCTTTTCTCAGTATTCGAGGTTATGGAGCCTCAAGGGAATTACATGGAGGAGCTTTACGACCTGGATGAGTACAAACTCACATGGATACTTGTTGTTACTTTTCTTGCATTGCACGTCTATTTTATATATATTAAACATGCATATTTTACAACTCTCATGAAATACATTTTGGAATTACTAGAAACTCTCTTTTGTGAAAACGTGTGTTGATTAATAAAATAATAATGAGACTTGTAAAACTGTGCATGTAAAAGACTGATAAGACTAATTGCATCGTATGACATGGTACACCAGTACATACGGCATAATGGCCATGGGCTTACTATACGGGTTAACTTTATGGTCAGTGTGTGTGGGGG
>CM017328.1:16487004-16662588 GCA_006937295.1 Carpinus fangiana | reverse complement strand
AAATCCAATAATCAATTAAATCATTAGCTGTATCCGTAAATTACAGACAAATATCCAATCTATATTGTAACATCCGTTGTATCCAGAAAATAAATCACAAGAAAGATCCAATCTTTTAATCAAGAAAACCAAGCGATTAATTGTATTGAATTATCAAAAATCATCTAATGTATCCTTAAATCACAATAGATATCCAAGATACATTCAATCCAATTAATAAAAAAGTAAAACAATAAGCAATTAAACCATTAAATTGGGAAATCTGGAATACATGAAACTAAATTGCTAATCATAAGTGAGGCTTCATCTTCAACCTTAGTTGAAGGTTTAGCCTCTCATGTTATTGAAAGAAAAAACATTCATCATTGAATCCATAATAAAAATGAGTACTTACAAGTAATGAAACCCAAGATTGAAGTCCAAAAGCTAGGAAACCCTAGAACTCTCTTCTTTCTCCTCTAAAATTTCGTAATTCGCAGCCTCCTTAAACTAGTTTGATAAATATGTATTTATAGGGCTAAAACTAGGGTTTACAATTTAATAAAACGCTAAAATTCGCTCCAGGTCGGATGCGTGCGATCGATCGCATAGTGGTGCGATCGATCGCACTCATGCATAGGCTTTTGTCTACTGCGTCGCAAGGGCGCTCGATTGTGGTTGCCCTGCATTCGAACGCATATGCATTCGATCGTAGCTGGTCTGCGATCGATCGCTCCACCAAGGGCTTGCCCTTTTCATCCACAATATGCACTTCCGCTTAAAACCCACAATTTTCCTTTAGCAACCTATAAAACACTAAAAACACAAAACTAAACCAAAACATCAAATAATAACACAGCTAAAAGATTAACAATAGTAAATTAAGGGGTCCAAATGTGCAACATTTGACACACATCAAACACCCCCAAACTTAACTTTTGCTAGTCTCTTAGCAAAACAATATTGAAAATAACATGAAAGCAGTAAACATAAATCCTTTGTCGTGGGAGAGATGATTGCATTTAGCATATGCAACAAGTCTTTTAAACCCCTAGGCATCCCTAGTGGACGAGTAAAGTCTCGTGAGGGTTTACAGGAATGAAACCCACAAACATTACAGCACAATGTTGTTAACAAGAAAGAATTTTCACAAAGACCGTGGTTCTTATTCATGAGTAAGCTTAAAAAGACAAACATTCTCATCACAATCAACAGGCATCCAAGATCAAATAACTCATACATGGACACTTGAAACATCATATGTTCTTGAAATCTGCAAAGTGAAATTAGCATGCAATAATGAAGCTTTCAGTTTAAACTTAAAACAAATTCCACAAAATTCGTAAGAATCCCAAACAGATGAAACAACCAAGGCAAGATATGCATTTATTTTCTCTTCTTTACAGGCTATGCAATGTATAACTCCATTAAGCTTTCTAATTGACCCATGTAACAATTGTTAGGCCAATGACTCCCAAGCCAAATGGCTTCAGGGCACTAGATGTAGAACATCCCAAAGGGCTTACTAACTCAAGTCAAAAAGGCTACGAAGCCATACTAGCCATACCATAACTCAGCTTGAACTTCACACCTTTTGACGCGAACACTTAATGCTTAGTGAGACAAAAGGTCCGGTTACTCAGTGAGCAACCCAAAATGATTTTTTTTTTTTTTTTTTTTAAATCTTGCAAGCCAAGGTTATTCATTAAAAGGTCATCCAACAAATCTCACAAAGAACAGGCTTAAGCTAAAACTTTACACCTCACATAAAACATGCTAATGTGCTAAAAAAAACTTAATTCCAAAAACACATACAATCTCAATTATCCAAAAATAAGTCAAAAGACTCAAACTCCAACTAACATAATGAAGAATTCAACCCTTTAAGCAAACCAATGAAATGCAAACCATAGTCACAGTTAATAACTCAAACTTGACAACAATATTGCACATTTAAAGAAAACAACAACAAAAACCTAGAATTGACATAAAACAACAACTAAAAACTAAAAATAACAAAAACTCAAAAATGGACAACGGTTTTCCATACCCCCAAACTTAAATCACACAATGTCCTCAATGTGGGTAAAGATACAATACCAAGAGGTGAAGAGAACTGAAGTGAGTTGAGAGGTGTCCTCCCCCAAACTTACTTGTGACAACACTTGTCCTGAAAAAATATAAAAAATTACAATTACCACAAAAACTAAAAATAACAAAGAGGAAATAAAAGGATAGAGGGGTGCCTCCCATGAGCGCTAAGTTTATAGTCTTCAGCCAGACTTTTCACGGCGGATGATCAGTTGGATGAAGTCGGATCTTCCAAAGGCAATTCCTCAAGCCGCTGTCCATTGACTTCCTGAGTATTTCCGCTCTTGATATCCTCGATCTTGATGGCTCCATGAGTAGAAACTGCACACACTCTGAATGGTCCTGTCCATTGGGACTTGAGCTTCCTTGGAAACAGATGTAGGCGGGAGTTGTAAAGAAGGACTTTCTGACCAACTTCAAAGGATCTTCTCAATATGTTTTGATCATGAGTCTTCTTCATCTTTGCTTTGTATTGGTTGGCATAGTCGTAGGCATCATTCCTCAATTCTTCTAACTCATCCATCTGGAGCTTCCTCTGATCGCCAGCCTTGGTGATATTGAAGTTTAGCTACTTGATGGCCCAATATGCTCGATGCTCCAATTCTACAGGAAGATGACATGCCTTGCCACACACCAATCGGTAGGGAGACATGTCAATTGGAGTCTTGAATGTTGTCCGGTATGCCCACAAAGCATCATTGAGTCGTAGAGACCAATCTTTCCTCGTCGGGTTCACCGTTTTCTCTAATATCCTCTTGATTTCTCTGTTGGATATCTCAACCTACCCACTTGTCTGAGGATGGTAGGGTGTTGCAACTTTGTGAGTGATCCCATACTTCTTCATGAGTTGCTCGAAAAATCGGTTGCAGAAATGCTTCCCCCCATTGCTGATGATGGCACGTGGTGTCCCAAAACGTGCAAACACAATTTCTTTTAAAAAGTGAAGCACAACTCGATGATCATTCGTCTTGCAAGCAATGGCCTCCACCCACTTGGAAACATAATCAACAGCCACAAGGATGAAAAGGTACCCATAAGAGTTAGGGAAGGGTTCCATGACGTCGATGCCCCAAACATCAAAGAGTTTCACAATAAGAATATGGTTCAACGGCATCATATTTCTTCTTCCTATGCTCCCTAACTTCTGACACCTCTCACAGGCTGAACAGTAGGCATGTGCATCACGAAAGATGGAGGGCCAATAGAATCCACTTTGAAGAATCTTCGCAGTGGTCTTTTTAGAACTGAAGTGTCCTCCACATGCATGATCATGGCAGAAAGAGAGGATCTTCTGGTATTCATTCTCAAGAATGCATCTTCGTATAATCTGATCTGGGCAGTATTTAAATAGGTATGGGTCATCCCAAAAGAAGTATTTCACCCCAGCCAAGAATTTTGATCTGTCTTGCTTGGTCCAATGTGAGGGTATCTGGGCGGTGACAAGGTAGTTCACAATATCTGCGAACCAAGGTGCAGGGATTTGAGAAATGTACATAAGTTGTTCATCAGGAAACATCTTAGCAATCGGCACAACATCTTCATTGAAGTCCACAACTAGCCTAGATAGATGGTCAGCTACCACATTCTCAGATCCCTTCTTATCCCGAATCTCAATGTCAAATTCTTGTAGCAACAGAATCCACCGGATGAGACGAGATTTAGCATCTTTTTTAGACAAAAGATACTTCAGAGCAGCATGATCCGAGTAGACCAAGACCTTAGATCCTAGCAAGTAAGATCTAAACTTATCTAAAGCAAACACAACAGCCAATAGTTCCTTTTCAGTGGTTGAGTAATTTAATTGTGCATCATTTAGGGCCTTGCTGGCATAGTATATGGCATGAGGAAGCTTATCCACTCTCTGCCCCAACACGGCTCCCACAGCATAATCGGAGGCATCACACATTATCTCAAATGGCAGTCCCCAATTAGGTGGTTGGATGACTGGTGTAGAGGTCAATGTCTTCTTCAGAATCTCGAAGGCTGTCTGGCATTTGTCATTGAAGTCAAATAGAACATCTTTTGCAAGTAGATTGCACAAAGGTCTTGCTATCTTATTGAAGTCCTTGATGAACCTTCTGTAAAATCCTGCGTGTCCCAGAAATGATCGAATTTCCTTAACTGTCTGTGGTGGCGGAAGACTGGAAATTACATCCACCTTAGCTTTGTCAACCTCTATACCTCTGGAAGAAATCACATGGCCCAAAACAATCCCTTGTTTTACCATAAAGTGACATTTTTCCCAATTTAGAACCAGATTCTTCTCCTTGCACCGTATCAATACGAGAGTGAGATGATGCAGACATTCCCCAAATGATTAACCAAAGACTGAGAAGTCATCCATGAATATCTCCAAGTAACGTTCAACCATGTCTGAAAAGATGCTAATCATGCATCGTTGAAAAGTAGCAGGTGCATTGCACAGCCCAAATGGCATCCGACGATAGGCAAACGTACCAAAGGGACAAGTGAAGGTAGTCTTCTCTTGGTCTTCTGGATTTAACTGAATTTGGTTGTAACCAGAATATCCATCCAGGAAACAATAGTAATCATGGCCCGCCAATCTTTCTACCATCTGATCAATGAACGGGAGAGGGAAATGGTCTTTCCTCGTTACAAAGTTCAGCTTTCTGTAGTCGATGCACACTCTCTGATAAGCGCCGAATGTTGTACATTCAATCCCCTTAACTCACATATGTTAATTCCTTAGCGTTGTTATTTATTTGATTTTGTATTGTTTTTGTGTTTTCAGGTATTTAATAAAGATGCAAGAAAAACCATTAATTTTGGGTTTAAAGCACAATTTGAGAGGACCTAGAAGATATTATTAAGCTTAACCAATCATAATAGAAGACATAGATGATGTGGTTAAGTTTAATTAAATCAAGGAAAGGATAAAATCGGAATTTCTCCACTTAGAGTCAAAATCGGATCAGATAGAATTTCAGATTTTCAACACGTCTCAGTATTTTGGCCATAACTTTCAGTTCAATTATTGGATTAAGGTGATTCCAGTGGCATTGGAAATCTAATTCAAAATTCTACAAATCATGCTGAAATAGGATTTTCCTAAATCGGACTCTCGCTATGCCAAAATCGTCCCGCAATAGAAGGAAGCAACTCTGGACGAATCCTATTCCGATTTGTACATGGATTGACTCCTAATTTGACTAGGAGATTGAAATCCGAATTCTCTAGGTTTCCTAGGGCTTCTAGGACTTGTGGCTCCCTATAAATAAGCCTCTAAGCTTTAATAAAAGAAAAAACTTAGTTTTAGACATAAATTAATTCTTGGAGGCTTAGCGGAGTCATGAGCGGCTAAACCCCTTTGTGGGGTGTTGATGCAACCCTTTCCAAGCACAATGGTTTGATTGTATTTAAATTCCAGACTTTCAATTTATGTATGTTGATTATATAACTGTGAGAATTGCTACAATTGAATTCTGTTCTTAATTATTAAATGCAATTGTTCTTAAATTCCAAATTCAATATTGGTGAAATTCTTATCTTGTCTTAGAAAGTATTTTACTTTTATTGATCTCAAATCATTCTTATTTTCTGTGATTATGGGGATGATGGTTATATAATAGGTTTTAATAGACATATGATTAATAGGATTAAGATAGGTCATGCCTAGGGAAGACGGGTCATACTGCGCCCTAATTTAGTGTAATTTAGGTAGACAATCCGTGCCAACCGAAGATGGGTTATGCTATTCCATTAATTATATGAAACTTATTAAAGGGTTTTATAGTTTATACCTAGGAAAGACGGGTCGTGCCGCATCTTAGTGGTTAGGTGGACGATCTGTGCCAACCGAAGATAGATTATCCTTACTCTTTAATAAGGTAGTTTCTTGTTTAATTATAACATGCATAGAATGAATTTCTGGAATTGAATCTGATTAACCATTGTTGTGCGGATAGAGGTGAAGTCAATACCCTACACTCTCTATCATATTTTAATTATATTTTATTTTATGCATTTACTTTTAGAAAACAAAATCAAAACAAATCTCTTTTAATTAATTAGGTTAAATTTAGTCTTTCGAATTTAGTAACGAAACCCCTACAGTCCTTGAGGTTCGACACCCTCAATATAGCCCTATCCTACAGGATTCGTTCTATTGCGAGTGGTTTATTTTATCATTGATATTTTTGGTCGTAAAATCACCACATCAATTATTGGCGCCGTTGCCGGGGACTGTTAACGGTTTTGTTATTAAATTTTAAGGATTAAGTTTAGCTTAATTTTTATTTTATTTTATTTTTTTGTTTTTGTTATTCTTTATTTTTAATTTTTAGATTTTAACCCTCTTTCCAAGTTCACGATCAGTCTGCAGGTTGCACTCTCTGTAACTGCGATCGATCGCAGCCTGTGTGCGATCGTTCGCAGTTCTGCACTCAACAAGCGGCTGCGATCGAACCTCAGCCCCTGCGTCTGTTCCCCTCTTCGGCAGTGCGAACGTTCGCACACTGAAGTGCGATCGTTCGCCCTCTAGACAGAATTGCTGCAGCTCCATTTTAGTGCACCTAAGGGCCGTTTGTGAGATTTAGTTTTAGTTTTTATTTTTATTTTTTATTTTATTCTTCTTTTATTATTCTATTAGTTTAGTTCATGTGGGGAAACATTCCAACACCCCATGGACCATGTTCATATTGCAATAGTCATTATCATCATGTTAGAAATTGTCCTACTGCGGGACAATTTTCTAATTATTCTTATGAGCATATGAACAGGCCGTTCTCTAGACCGAGGAATGAATATTATTGTGATTCTTATAATCCGGCATGGAGCAACCAGTCTAACTTCTCGTGGCCAGCTCAAGATCATGGAAGGTATGCTCCACAAGATCATGAACTGCACCATCAGTCATATTCGCAGTTCAATGATCAATCCTATTCCTCTCAATATCAAGCAACTCCACAGCAGCAATACCAGGCCGCACCGCCTCCTCAGTATGATTCGAATTTTGAAGACCGGATGTTGCAAATGATGGGCGAGATAGAAGACAAGCTAAATGTCATGGTGGACAAGATGACTCAGACAATAAAATCTTGCTCTGAATCCATTGTCAAGATAGAAACTTACGAAGAGGAGCCATCTCCCATCTATATGCTTCCACAACAATACCAGGCTGAGCCACCTCCTCAGAAGAATTTCAACGTTGCAGAATCCATTGCCAAGATAGAAGCTCACCTTGAAAAAAGCATCAACCACCCCAATAGAGAGGAAGAAGAGCTTCAAAGTCAGCCGATGGCCAATTCTGATGAACACTACATTGTAGATGAGAGTACTTATCTTGAGCAAGCTATCACCACACTGAGGAGTGAAGAAGTGGTCGAAAACCACGTGGAAGAGAGGAAGGAGGAGAAAAAGGAGGAGCAAATTGAGGCCCCACAGGATCTACTTCGGGAAAAATGCAAGGAAGTGAGTGCTGAGGCTTCTTCGCCATCAGTTCTTATTCCCAAGGCGCCATATGAGCTCCGAGCCCTTATTCCAGGTAATCTAAAAATTTCATTTTTAGATATAGATGACACTCTCCCGGTCATTAGTTTTTATGACTTACCAAAAGGCCAGGAGAGTAGACCGTTAGGGCTGTTAGAAGAGCACAAAGAGACCACCGAGGTAGAAAAATTCCCTGAGTATTCTCCTCACTTTACTCCAGTTCATGATTCCCTACCAGATGAGAAACTGTTTGAGAATACTCAGAGGGATCTACCTCAATATGCGAAAATTCAAAATTACCTATCTATAGGTAAAATCCATTCTTTGTGGTCTAAGAGGAGAAAAGATTGGTGTTTCAAATTTAAACTTAAAGGTCAGAGAACACTGAGCACATCAAGGATATGGATTCTGTTGATTTGGCGGATTCCATATATTTTGACTAGATGAGTCGGCTTCTTGAGTTCAAGTGCAAACCCTGTGCACTTGAAATTCACTCCACCAGGGTACATGATCTTCATCCAGGTTTATTTTATCCATTGTTGTTTCATTATTTGATTATATTTTTTTTACAACAATGTGTTGCACTTGATTGTTTCTTGGTTGGAGTATCAACTTCTTTTTCAGGACATGTGTTTTTGGATACAAGTTTGGGGGTATGGTATACCCACATCTGCTCACTCAGGTACTCCTATACCTTTAACCTCATTTTTCAATTTTGTACATACATTGGGGACAATGTATGATTCAAGTTTGGGGGTATGAGAGATACATTTACACACACTTGTCTTGTTTTTGAAAAAAAAAAAAAAACATGTTCATGTTGTCCTAAAATTTTGGTTGACCTAAAATTTGTGATTTGATTTCATCAGTGAGCTTAAAATTTTGAACACATGATCTGATGATAGAATTTGGAGTTTGTTACTTGCTTTAGGCAATTGAGAAGTCACATGTTTGATCTGTTCTGACACAAGCACATTAGCACATGACTGGTGGGGTATGACATGTAGGTTTAATGTGTATGTTTCTGTGTTTTGGGTGACACTGGGTGACTTATTAGTTGGAGACTTTGGCATAAATGAAAATAAAGAAAAAATAAAAAATTAAAAAATAAAAATTTGACCATTGATAAACTCTTCATTGAGTAACTGGGCCTCTTGCCTCAAAGCAGTGAGTGTTCACGTCAAAAGGTGGGGAGTTTTGATGTGGTTAAATTTATAAAAAAAATGGTGATAATCATTGATAAATTGTTCACTGAGTAACTGGGCCTCTTGCATCAAAGCATTGAGCGTTCACGTCAAAAGGTGGGGAGTTTTGATGTGGTTAACATTACGGCTAGTTTAGTTTCGTAGCCTTTTTGACTCGAGTTAGTAAGTCCTCAGGGGTGTCTCTACACTTAATGTCCTAAAACCATCTGGTTTGGGAGTCATTGGCTCAACACTCGCTACATGGGTCAATTAGAAAGTTTAAGGGAACTAAACACTGCAGAGCCTAATAATAAAATAAAAAATAAGAAAAGTATGCCATTGTCGTTCATTCTGATAGGACTTTCAGTGAATCTTGAGATATGGAGACATTGCACATTGAAATTATTTGGAAGCTTCATAATCTTGTGCTAGTTCACTTTACACTGTTTTGAACTTGTGATGCCTTAGCTTGCCTGTTGTAAGTAACTAGACTTTAAATTCCAATTCATTGTGAAGATGGAGTTTAACTATTTAAGCTTACTAATGAATGAAAACCATGGTTTTGAGTGATACTTTAATTTTTAGATAACATGAACTGTGCATAATGTTTGTGGGTATCAATTCTGGAAAACCCTCACGAGACTCCACTCGTCCTCTAGGGAATTCCTAGGGGTTTAAAAGGCTTGTTGCATATGCTAAATGCAACCGTACATCCCACGAAAGCTGGATTTATCTTGTTGTTCTTCAGTTTATTTGCTGTTTTGTATTGCTAAGGGACTAGCAATATGTAAGTTTGGGGGTGTGATAAGCGCCGAATGTTGCACATTCAAGCCCCTTAACTCGCATATGTTAATTCCTTAGCATTGTTATTTGTTTGATTTTGTGTTGTTTTTGTGTTTTCAGGTATTTAATAAAGATGCAAGAAAAACCATTAATTTTGGGTTTAAAGCACAAATTGGGAAGACCTAGAAGATGTGGAAAGGATTAAATCGGAATTTATCAAATTGGAGCTAAAATCGGATTGGATTCAAATTTGGATTCTGAACAGGTCTTGGTATTTTGGCCATAACTTTCAGCTCAAATATCGGATTGAGGTGATTCCAACGGCATTGGAAAGCTGACTCAACAGGCTACAAATCATTGTGAAATAGTATTTTCCTAATTCAGACCGCCGCAATGCTAAAATCACCCCGCAAGATAGAAGCCCAATTCTGGACGAATTCTATTCCGATTTGTAATAGGATTGTCTCCTAAATTGACTAGGAGATAGAATTCCGAATTTCCTAGGTTTACTAGGGTTTCTAGGACTCTCCTAAAGCCTATAAATAGACCTCTAAGCCTCACAACTAGAGAGACAATTTCAGAGAGAGACTGAGTTTTAGACAGAAAATATTCTTGGAGGCTTAGCGGAGTCATGAGCGGCTAACCCCTTTGTGGGGTGTTGATGTAACCCTATCCAAGCACAATGGTTTGATTGTATTTAATTTCCAGATTTTCAATTTATGTATGTTGATTATATAACTGTGAGAATTGCTACAATTGAATTATGTTCTTAATTATTAAATGCAATTGTTCTTAAATTCCAAAATCAATATTTGTGAAATTCTTATCTTGTCTTAGAAAGTATTTTACTTTTATTGATCTCAAATCATTCTTATTTTCTGTGATTATGGGGATGATGGTTATATAATGGGTTTTAATAGACATATGATTAATAGGATTAAGATAGGCCATGCCTAGGGAAGACGGGTCGTACTACACCCTAGTTTAGTGTAATTTAGGTAGACGATTTGTGCCAACCGAAGATGGGTTATGCTATTCCATTAATTATATGAAACTTATTAAGGGGTTTTATAGTTTATACCTAGGGAAGACGGGTCGTGCCGCATCTTAGTGGTTAGGTGGACGATCCGTGCCAACCGAAGATAGATTATCCTTACTCTTTAATAAGGTAGTTTCTCGTTTAATTATAACATGCATAGAATGAATTTCTGGAATTGAATCCGATTAACCATTGTTGTACGGATAGAGGTAAAGTCAATACCCTACACTCTCTATCATATTTTAATTATCTTTTATTTTATGCATTTACTTTTAGAAAACAAAATCAAAACAAATCTCTTTTAATTAATTAGGTTAAATTTAGTCTTTTGAATTTCGTAACGAAACCCCTACAATCCTTGAGGTTCGACACCCTCAATATAGCCCTATTCTACAGGATTCGTTCTATTGCGAGTGGTTAATTTTATCATTGATATTTTTGGTCGTAAAATCACCACATCACTCTCCATCCTGATTGCACACGAGTTGGGACCAACTCATTGTCTTTATTCTTGATCACTGTAATCCCTGCCTTCTTGGGTACCACGTGAATGGGACTAACCCATTTACTGTCTGAGATCGAGTATATGATTCCTGCATCCAGAAGTTTGAGCACCTCAGCTCTAACTACCTCTTGCATGGCCGGATTTAGACGTCTCTATGGCTCTCGAGATGTTTTAGCATTTTCTTCTTAGTGAATCTTGTGCATTACCACTGTAGGGCTGATTCCTTTGATGTCTACAATCGACCATCCAATTGCTTCTTTATGCTCTTTCAACACATTCAGTAGTTCTTGTTCTTGAGCCTCATCCAAATCAGAAGAAATGATTACCGGTAGAGATTCACTGGGATCTAGATACTTGTACTTCAATGTGTCTGGTAGGGGCTTCAACTCTCCCTTTGCTTGCTCAAATGCTGATGATGATGTGTCTATGATTCCCTCAATATTAGTTTCATTTGCTGTAACCAAACCCAACATTGCATCAGCTTGTTCCAGTGGTGTATCCAGGTTCATGTCGCCTCCATATGCAGTAAGGCATTCTCCCAACTGATCGTCACTGCTCAACTCATTTACCGTCTCCTCTACAAGTTCTTCTATCATGCAACTACTTCTGACTTCCTCATACTCAAACGGCTGCCTACTGATATCAAAGATATTCAGCTCCACTGTCATGTTCCCAAAAGATAGCTTCATAACCACGGTTCTGCAATTGATTAGGGTGTTCGCTATAGCTAAAAAGGGACGCCTTAAGATGATCGGAACTTGAAGCTCTATGTTCACTGTTGGCTCTGTATCTAAGACAATGAAGTCCACCAGGTAGTAGAATTTATCAACTTTGATCAGAACGTCTTCAATTATTCCTCTCAGCTTCTTTACAGATCTGTCGGCCAGTTGAAGTGTGATGGATGTTGATTTCAGCTCTCCCAATCCCAGTTGAATATAAACTGAATACGGCAGAAGATTGACACTGGCTCCCAAATCCAACTGGGCTCTTTCAGCTCGGTTGTCACCAATCTTACAAGCAATGGTAGGACATCCCGGGTCCTTATACTTGACAGGCATCTTGTATTGCAGAATAGAGCTTACCTGCTCAGTTAGGAAAGCTTTCTTGGGCACATTTGTCTTCCTCTTAACTATAACCAGATCCTTCAAAAACTTTCCATAAGAAGGCACTTGTTGGATGGCATCTAGGAATGGAATGTTTATCTGCACATGCTTGAACACTTCCAAAATGTCATCATACTTTGAGCTTTTCTTTGGTGCTATTAGTCTTTCTGGATACGGAGCTTTTGGAACATACTTCTTGGACTGATCCTCAACATTGGGAATGACTATGGCTGGTTCCACTTCCGTTGTAGGCTTGGCCTGGTTCTCTTCCTTTCTTGCAGTGTTACTGTCTTCTTCAGGTGTGGCCACTTGGTTATCCACTTGTTTTCCTGACCTCAAAGTGGTGATTGCTTGCACGTGGTCTTGTCCATGAGTAGGAGTAGATGAACTCCCAATGCCGAATTGCCCCTTAGGGTTAGGCACAGGTTGACTCGGGAACTTCCCTCTTTCTCTTTCCCCCATTTGATTTGCTTGCTGGCCAATTTGCCCTTCTATATTGGCAACAGAACTTTTCAGCTCTTGTATGTCTCTGGTGGTGGCATTCTTCAGCTCTTGAATGTCTCTGTTGTTTGACTATACGGCCTGATCAGCTTGTTGCATGAATTTATCAGTTGACTGCATAAGTGCTTTCATCATTTCTTCCAATGGAGATTGAGGTGCAGGCTGTGATGCTTGATAGGCAGATGGTTGAGCTTGGTACGATGGCTTACCCTGATTCAGTGGCTGACTTTGCTTCCAAGAGAAATTTGGGTGATTCCGCCACCCTGGATTGTAAGTTTCAAAGAATGGTCCACCTGTGGATTTTCTATACTCATTGAAGGCATTGACTTCCTCAATCAGATTTTCTGTTGACAGAGTAGGGCAGTTTTGAGTGAAGTGCCATTGGGCTGGCACATAGCTTGGTATGTCTCTGCCGCATTCATTGGTTTGTTCAAGACCAAAGGAGCAAATTTACGTTTGAGCTCCTTAACCTCTTCTCTTAACTCAGCATTTTCCTTCACTTCATACATGCCTCTTGTCTTGGGAGCGGGATCTTGTCTATCCCAACTGTCTTGAAAATCCCATTGTTGTGCTCGTTCAGCCATTTCATCCAGTGCTTTGTAAGCATCATCTCCCGTGAGGCTTAAGAATTCCTTACCATTCGTGGTTTCAAGCGAGTTTCGCTCACTTTGTGTCAATCCTTTGTAGAAGAATGTAACAATGGTCTCATTCTCAAACCCATGGGGTGGGCACATCATGGTAAGCTCTTTAAACCTCTCCCAACTATCAATGAATCTCTCTCCCTCTTTCTGCCTGAAATTAGTGATCTTGATACGATAATCATTAATTTTAGCAATTGGAAAAAATTTACGATAAAACTTATTCTGCATCATTTCCCAAGAGGTAATAGATTCTGGTCTCAAGTTATAAAGCTAGGCTTTCGCCCTATCATGTAAGGAAAAAGGAAATAACCGAAGATGTACCAAGTCTATCAGGGAATTTGGTGATTTAATTAAATCACATACCTCCTTAAAGGTCCTCACATGATCATATGGATCTTCGTTCTCTAACCCTCTAAAACATGGAAGGTTGTTGAGTGAACTTGGTTTCAACTCAAAGCGGGCAGCATTATCCGGTACCACTATACATGATGGTGCACTTGTAGCAACGGGTGCAAACAGCTGCCTCAGAGATCTTGGTGGATTACGTTCTCCCATCTCCACAGATGTTTCTGACTCAAACTCAGAACTTTGAGAATTGGCAGGCGAATTTGGTGGTATCCTTCGACTACCCCTTGCCGTTCATTCAATTTCTGAATCAAAATTGGCTAGCTCCAGATTTAGAGATCTACGTCCAAGCATGCAAAAAGAAATTAAAAACAATTAATAAAACAAACAAAATAAAATAAAATAAAATAAAAAGAAAATTGGAATTAAAGAAAAATAAAAGAAGAAAAAGAAAAAAAAAAATCAGTCTGGACTCTGTCACTGCTATCGAACGCAGTAAGGGCAGGGTTGATCACAAGTGCGCTAATCCGTAGGTATGATCGAGCTAACCTCACGCGCAAATGCGTGCAGTTCGTTCTTCTGGCCACGAGTGCGTTCGATCTTAGCTGGGCTGCGATCAATCACTCTAACAGGAAACAGGTATCCTCCGGACCTGCACCAACAAAACAACTAAAACAAAAAATTTTCTTTCTTTTTATGTTAGCACAGAAACAAAAATTGCATAAAAATCAACTCCTAATTATAACTAGTAGAAAAACAAAACTATTTTAGAAATAAATAGGTTTCAAAAATTAAACAACTCCCCGACAACAACGCCAAAATTTGTTGTACAAATTAAATGTACTCGCAAGTGCACGAGTCGTGTGCAATATAATGGGGGTGCAAGTGCGAGGTCGAACCCACAGGGAGTTGTGTTCTTGAAAGCAAATTTAAATCTAAAATAATTCTATTCTAATCTAGTTCACAGTTTTTGAATGGTGATTGTTTGAATGAAACAAAAGCGTAAAACTAATTAAATGAAAGTTGTATGTTAACGAAACACTAGGGTTTTAGAATCCACACTCACTCATCATTAACAATCTAGCTTCATGATCTCAGATATTCCCCAAAGTTCTCACATATAAATCTTAGGCATGTTTCACTTTTTGCTTCACAAATTAATCAAAACATTCCTTGTATCCATTCTTTACCCAAATCACAATAGAAATCCAATAATCAATTAAATCATTAGCTGTATCCGTAAATCACAGACAAATATCCAATCTATATTGAAACATCCGTTGTATCCAGAAAATAAATCACAAGAAAGATCCAATCTTTTAATCAAGAAAACCAAGCAATTAATTGTATTGAATTATCAAAAATCATCTAATGTATCCTTAAATCACAATAGATATCCAAGATACATTCAATCCAATTAATAAAAAAGTAAAACAATAAGCAATTAAACCATTAAATTGGGAAATCTGGAATACATGAAACTAAATTGCTAAACATAAGTGAGGCTTCATCTTCAACCTTAGTTGAAGGTTTAGCCTCTCATGTTATTGAAAGAAAAAACATTCATCATTGAATCCATAATAAAAATGAGTACTTACAATTAATGAAACTCAAGATTGAAGTCCAAAAGCTAGGAAACCCTAGAAATCTCTTCTTTCTCCTCTCAAATTTCGTAATTCCCAGCCTCCTTAAACTAGTTTGATAAATATGTATTTATAGGGCTAAAACTAGGGTTTACAATTTAATAAAACGCTGAAATTCGCTCCAGGTCGGACGCGTGCGATCGATCGCATAATGGTGCGATCGATCGCTGTCGTGCATAGGCTTTTGTCTGCTGCGTCGCAAGGGCGCTCGATTGTGGTTGCCCTGTGTTCAAACGCATATGCGTTTGATCGTAGCTGGTCTGCGATTGATCGTTCCACTAGGGGCTTGCCCTTTTCATCCACAATATTCACTTCCGCTTAAAACCCACAATTTTCCTATAGCAACCTATAAAACACTAAAAACACAAAACTAAACCAAAACATCAAATAATAACACAGCTAAAAGATTAACAATAGTAAATTAAGGGGTCCAAATGTGCAACATTTGACACACATCAGCGATTGAGTACGTGGAAAAGTTTCATCAACTATCGTGGTTTGGCATGTACCTCATTTTGAACAAGAAGAAGAGGGCTAAGAAGTTAGAGCGGGGTCTGAACACTCGTATTCAGACCATGATGACCTGCTTTGACATCCGCGATTTCTCTGAGTTGGTTAATCGAGCTTCAATCTATGATGCGGCAGAATATGCATATCAGAAGAGAAATGCTCAAGGACTTGGGATTTTAGCGGGAGGAGTCGGACTAGCTAAGAGGATAGAGGTGGGGAGTTATCCGCCCTAGAGGTCACAAGGACGCACCTTGAACATCCCTCAGATATAGCATCAGAAGAGTCAAGCGCCTAAACTATGCTGAAAACGTTACAGAGTTCATTAGGGACCTTGTAGGATGGCAACTGGGACTTGCTATCGATGCGGTTAGTTCAACAATTCAGCAATGACTGCGTGGGCAAAGGGAATGCCCATAAGCATTTAGCACCAGCATGAGTGTACATGCTTGTTCCGGGAGAGATGGAAGGAGGATCAGAAGTGGTGACAGCTATTGTCCCTATACTTGGATTCNGGGCGCTCGATTGTGGTTGCCCTGTGTTCAAATGCATATGCGTTTGATCGTAGCTGGTCTGCGATTGATCGTTCCACCAGGGGCTTGCCCTTTTCATCCACAATATTCACTTCCGCTTAAAACCCACAATTTTCCTATAGCAACCTATAAAACACTAAAAACACAAAACTAAACCAAAACATCAGATAATAACACAGCTAAAAGATTAACAATAGTAAATTAAGGGGTCCAAATGTGCAACATTTGACACACATCAGCGATTGAGTACGTGGAAAAGTTTCATCAACTGTCGTGGTTTGGCATGTACCTCATTTTGAACAAGAAGAAGAGGGCTAAGAAGTTAGAGCGGGGTCTGAACACTCGTATTCAGACCATGATGACCTGCTTTGACATCCGTGATTTCTCTGAGTTGGTTAATCGAGCTTCAATCTATGATGCGGCAGAATATGCATATCAGAAGAGAAATGCTCAAGGACTTGGGATTTTAGTGGGAGGAGTCGGACTAGCTAAGAGGATAGAGGTGGGGAGTTATCCGCCCTAGAGGTCACAAGGACGCACCTTGAACATCCCTCAGATATAGCATCAGAAGAGTCAAGCGCCTAAACTATGCTGAAAACGTTACAGAGTTCATTAGGGACCTTGTAGGATGGCAACTGGGACTTGCTATCGATGCGGTTAGTTCAACAATTCAGCAATGACTGCGTGGGCAAAGGGAATGCCCATAAGCATTTAGCACCAGCATGAGTGTACATGCTTGTTCCGGGAGAGATGGAAGGAGGATCAGAAGTGGTGACAGCTATTGTCCCTATACTTGGATTCAAAGCTTTAGTTTTGTTTGATTCAAGAGCTACCAATTCTTTCATATCTATAATGTTTGTAAGACTGTCTAGACTCGTAGTACGAACTTTGGGAACAGGTCTTACCGTAACTACCCCCGTAGGCAAAACTATAGTTTGTAAGCGTGCAATTTGCAGATGCCCTGTTAGCATCTGGGAAAAAGTACTTCCCGTAAACTTAGTTGTTCTCCCTATGAATAGTTACGACATTTTTCTCAGGATGGAATGGTTGGCGAAGCATTTGGCGGTTCTCGACTACGCTCGAAAGCAAGTGACGCTCAGGCCATAGGGAGAAGGAGAAGATATGTATGTTGGATCACGAGTGAGGTCCTTACCTCCTACTATTTTGGCCATTCGGGCCAGGAAGCTCATTCTTAGAGGAGGGCAAGCGTTTTTGGCATTCATTATCACCCCGGCGAAGGAAGTAAAGAAGGATCTACAAGATATCGCTATGGTGCAGGATTATCCATATGTCTTTTCAACAAACTATTCTGGATTGCCGCCACAAAGAGAGGTGGAATTTGGAATTGATTATGTGCCAGACACCAATCCTATATCGAAGGCACCATATAAGATGGCACCATCGGAGTTGAAGGAGCTAAAGGAACAGCTCCAAGAGCTATTGGTAAGAGGTTTATGCACCCTAGCTCATTACCATGAAGGGCACCAATGCTGTTTGTGAAAAAGAAGGACGGATCCATGAGGATGTACATCGACTACCATGAGTTGAATAAGGTGACGATTAAGAACAAGTATCCTTTGCCAAGTATTGACGACTTGTTGGATCAACTACAAGGAGCATATGTGTTATCTAAGATTGATTTTGCGATCAGGCTATCATCAAGTAAGGGTGAAGGAAGAAGACATTCTTAAGATGACTTTCAGGACTCGTTATGGACATTACAAGTTTTTAGTTATGCCTTTCGGACTAACTAACATACCAGCAGTCTTTATGGACACGATGAATAGAGTCTTCATAACTATCTGGATCAATTCACTGTGTTTTCATTAACGACATCTTAATCTACTCGAAGACATCAGAGGAGCATGAAAAGCATCTATGGAAGGCATTGGAGAGGCTTCGAAGATAGCAGCTCTAAACGAAACTCGAAAGGTGCGACTTTTGGCTCGACAACGTGTCTTTTCTCGGACATGTGATTTTTGGTAAGGGTATAGCAGTGGACCCGGAAAATGTTAAGGTAGTACTGGAATGGACTAGGCCAACCTACGTATTCGAGGTTCCAAGTTTCTTAGGACTTCCTGGTTATTGCCGATGCTTCATCGAGGGTTTCTTGAAGCTGTTAGGACTAGTGACTACGTTGACTAGAAAGAATGCTCACTATGTTTGGACAGACAAGTGCGAGACAAGATTTTAAGAGCTGAAGAAGCAATTGAGAACTGCTCTTGTCTTGGCATTACCTACGGGATTTGGTAATTTCGTAGTGTATAATGAAGCCTCTAAGAAGGGATTAGGGTGCGTACTTAGCAGAATGGCAATGTTATTGCCTATGCTTCACCCCAACTAAATACTTACGAGCAAAATTACCCTACGCATGACTTGGATTTGTTCGCCTCGAAGATTTGGAAGCACTACTTGTGTGGTGAGAAGTGCGAGATCTACACAGACCACAAGAGCTTGAAGTACTTCTTCACTTAGAAGGAGCTTTACATGAGGCAGAGGAGGTGGTTGGAGTTAATCAAGGATTATGATTGCGAGATCAATTATCATCCTAATAAGGCTAACATAGTAGCAAACGTGTTGAGCAAGAAATCAACGATAAAGCTTGCCGCTCTTGGAATTTTCCAACCTCAATTGATTAGAGAGTTCGCTAGGGGTGCACCTGAACATTTGGCTAGCCTGGTGGTTCAATCAAATTTGCTTGCAAGGATTAAAGCCACTCAGCTAGTGGACCCTAAGTGTGCCAAGATCAAGTAGTTGCTAGGAAAAGGAAAGACACATGAGTTTTGCCTTAAAGATGATGGGTTGCTTACCCAGTTTAAGCAAGTTTGCATGCTGGAAAGTGAAGGGTTAAGGAAGGAGATAATGAGCGAGGCTCATCACTCTCCATACACGGTACATCCTAGAAGTACAAAGATGTACAAGGACATGAATGAGTCATATTGGTAGAACAATATGAAGCGGGATGTCGCAAGGTTTGTGAAGTAGTGTCCAACCTGCCAACAAGTGAAGGTGGAGAATTAAAGATTGGCAGGACTACTCAAGCTGTAACACCTCGCCCTAAATGATATGATATTGTCTGCTTTAAGCCAAGCCTGCACGATTTTAGTACTGGGTTTATCCCCAAAAGGCCTCATATCATTTAGAGAGAGCATATTCCACATAAACACATCATATAATTCATACCCAAGCAATGTGGGATGTCACAAAAGCCATTGCTTGTACCTAAGTGGAAGTGGGATGAGATCGCCATGGACTTTATATCAGGGTTACCCAAGGCACCTATTGGAGAAGATTTCATTTGGGTAGTGGTTGATTGACTCACAAAGTGTGCTCACTTTATTCCTATGAAGGTTAAGGATCCGATGGACCAGTTGGTCATGCTATATGTTCAAAATATAGTCCAATTACATGGAGTACTATCGGCAATTATTTTAGACAGAGACTCCCATTGTACTTCAAGGTTCTGGTAGAGCTTGCAGAAGGAGATGGGGACAAAATTGAAGTTTAGTACTGCATTTCATCCCCAGACAGATGGTCAGTCATAGAGGACTAACCAAATTATGGAAGATATGTTACAGGCTTGCGTTTTGGACTTCAAGGGTAGTTGGATTCGGTATCTACCTTTGATTGAGTTTACCTACAACAACAGCTATTAGGTGACTATTGGGAGGCCGCCTTATGAAGCACTTTATGGACGCAAGTGTCAGTCACCCTTGTATTGAGACAACATTGGTGAGAGATAGGTGTTGGGGCCAAAACTTATTCAAGATACTCGTGACAATGTGCTTATCATTAGATAGAGGGTGAACACAGCCCAGAGTCGGCAAAAGAGTTATGCTGATAATCGAAGACAACCGTTGGAGCTTGAAGTAGGGAACCGTGTGTCCCTCAAGATATCGGCCATGAAGAGAGTGATGTGATTTGGGAAAAAAGGGTAAGCTTAGCCCTTAATTTATTGGGCCGTTCAAGATCACCTAGAGAGTGGGGAGATTAGCGTACAGAGTCGCCTTACCCCCAGACTTGGTTGGGACGCATGATGTTTTCCATGTTTCGATGTTGAGGAAATATATCACTAACCCTAATGTAGTTGTGGATTACGAGCCGTTGGGAATCTAGGAAGGGATGACGTATGTTGAGGAGCCAGTGAAGATCGTAGATTGGAAGGAACAAGTGCTACGTACTAAATGATTCCTATCGTTAAGGTATTATGGCGTAACCATGGTATCGAGGAAGCATCATAGGAGGCGGAGTAGGACATACGGAATCGCTATCTACATTTATTTAAAAATTGATTGCGCATGATTTCTTTATTTAAGATTATACTTGGGCAGTATACCTATTTCTATTTTGGATAGGAATAGTCGACTAAGAAAGAGTTTGCTTTCCTCTACAGGATTATGGCACCTATACTAGTTGACCTGGATTGTATGTGGAATTGCTTTTTTTGTGAGCTGATGGATTTAGGAGTTGATTGACAATGACTGGTATAGTGTGGGAAACATTGAGTACGATGCGCTGGACAACTTACTAGGTGATTTTTCACAACTTTTTGAGGACAAAGTAGTGCCAGTTGGAGAATGGGAGCAGATTGCCCAGGAACCTACTGAGCACAATATCGACAAAACTACAGACGAGTGGTAACATTTTACTCCTTCTCAAGTGCTGTTCTTTTGGTATTTTATTTATAAATTTTGAGAACGAAATTTTTATAAGAAAGGGAGAATGTAGTGATCCAAATAATTAACTAAGGTTAGGTAGCTTAGTTATAGGGTTAATTTGAGTTTTGGGTCACTGGGATAGCTGAAATGGCCATTTTGGGAATTACATACTTTCTAACCATACGTACACTCTTGTTTTTAGTATGGACGTACACAAGGGAGACCACCGTATGAATGACTGCAAATAGTACAAGGATGTATGGGGGGATCACCGTACGTATGCTGCTTTTAACCCCTAATTAATACTCGAACGTACGATGCAACCTTTTGGATTGCATTGCAAATATATGACGTACGTACGCCCCTAGTATCATACGTATGCTACTTTTCTCACCTATAAATATCCCCTTACTTGCGACCTTTAATCCTTACTCTTGCCCCAAACTCTTTGAAAATCCTCCGTGTGAACATGTTCTTGTGAGTTTGAGAGATTTGTAAAGGAGGGGAAGTGGTTCTTGAAGGTTTTCACTTCAAGGAGGTAATATCCTTAAGCCTAGCTTGTTCCTTAGTTGTTATGCAGTTTTAATGCTTTTTATAGATAGCTTAGTTATAGTTTTGAGTTTCCAGTATATCGTTTCTCTTTAAGCCTTTATTTGAGTCGATTTATTATTTCGCCTTTATCAATGAATTTTTGTGTATGAAGGTATCATTTATAGATAACAAGTCTTAGAAAAATTTTTGGTACCTTAGAAATCGGTTTGGGAGGATAGGAGGTGTGATACCCTATAAATTTTGTAGATTTAAAAATAGAATGTTAGAGAATTTTATATTTCATAAGTGTTATTAGTGATACATGTATAAATATGTATATTAAGTAATTATTATCATTATTTTATTATTATTTTTATTATTTTATTATTATTACTATTATTATTATTATTATTATTTTAACCCAGTTACTGCCGTGGGTTTCAGCCCATGGTTTTTAAAAAAAAAAAAATTGGCATGCAAGGCCAATTGATCACTCACGTGTCCTCACCAATTTCACTAAAGACGAAGTCGTGTCCTCACCGGTACGTGAGGAAACCTTCTAAGCGCCACCTCACTATTACAAAAAGACACTTATGTTTCTTATACCATCAGTTAAGGACACATATGAGGTATTACATGTCTTATTATCCTCCCTTCTCGTGGGCTATTTAAAGACCCACTCTTCTCCTTTCCTCGCATACTCACACTGCTTCTTATTACTCAGTAGCTCAGTAGCAGAAATCCTCGAAGGTATATTCTGATTTTTGAGTTCTTTTCTTTTCTTTCCTTAAGTTTTATGCCTGGTTCACTGCTTTGCCTTACCTCTCTGGTTTTCCCTTCTGTTTTATTTTCTTGATAAATTGGTTATTCTAGTTTTTTTTAATAAATCTGATATTATGCTCAAGTCAATTAATCTTTGATTTTGGCTACTTACAACTTTTAGTTGTTCATCTTTTACTCGCTTCTAACAACCACAATTTAATTTATTTATTTTGTTAAATGTTTTCTAAATGTGTGGTTAAGAAAACTATATCTTTCTTATTTATTTATTTATTACATTAGAGGATATATATATATATCTGTTTTAAGTTTTGTCACCTCTCTCGTTTATTTCCCCCGCCCCAGTGGAGAGGGTCACGTTTTTTTTTATGGAAATATATATACATATATATACGGTGAGATGGGTTTAGGATACCTTATATATATATATGTGTGTGTATGTCTATACACTGACCTGTTATCGTGAACCAAGAGGGGCTATTCATTGTTATATATGTATATGTATATATATATTTATTTATTTATTTATAAGATGCATCTTATTTGACTTAAAATTGATATTAATTTTACGACTATTTCTCTAAATCCATATTTTTGAATTATTTAGGTAGTTAGAAGAACACTTCGACAACAACCCGTAGCAAATCCAGGTAAGGGGACACAACACCAAAAACCCCAATGAATTTTATTATGAATCTTTGGAAAACGAAAATGTTGGGGCTCTTATAAATAATTCACTTACATGATTTACAGTTGCACTTCCCATTTTTAATGTATAGTGTTATGCAATCATATTGCAAGATTACAGAAATGTTACATTTTTTACAAATGAATTATGCATGGATACGATTATGAATGAAAGAGCTCATGATATGTTATACAAATGTACAGTTATAGAAAGGTTACATAAATGAAATATACAGATGAGCTTACAGAAATGTTATAGTGCATTCATAAATGTTTAACCCGAGATACGATTATAGTTTCGGTACCGCATAGGGTAGCAGGGCAAGCACACCGAAGGACGGTTACGAGAAGGTGTGTGCTACCTGCCGGGTGGCCTTTCACCTAGGGGGAGTTTCCAACCCGGTAGCTCTCCCCTGTGACAACAGGATGAGCATATAGGTCCCTTGGGACATGCCAATGTGTGCCGCTCACGGTAAACGGCGGTGTCGGGTCACAAGGATAAAACAAGCATTATTTTTGACAGAAAAATGAAACGGAAGTGCTGATTACTCATTTTTGCAAATAGCATGCTTTATTTAATTATGATATTGTGCATAAAACTTTGTCATGCATGATTAAGATTATGGCATAAATTGCATAGCATATTTTATTGCATCTTGGTGTTGTGACTACTTACTGAGTTGTCGAACTCACCCCTCTTCCCTAAATATTTTTTTTCAGATGGCACTTTATTTTATTATGGTGAGGTTGAGCCTATCAGTAGGCCTACTAGTGATCCAAGATCCCATCATCTGGCGTATGATTGGGACACATGGACGATATGTTTTGCAAACCCTTAGAGGCGTCAGTACTTAGGTTTTCCTCTGTAGATAGTCGAAGCAAGCCTTGACAGTGCAGTCTTTTTATTTTTTTGGTAGACTGTATTTGTGGTGGGTTGATTCTGTTTCCAAGAGAAATTAGGGTGGTTCCTCCACCCCGGATTGTACGTCTCAGAATATGGCCCACTGGACGGCTTTTGGAAGTTGTTGAACGCGTTCACTTGTTCCATCTCAGTATAAACTGTCATCGATGGACAACTCTGTGCTTGGTGCATGGGACTAGCACAGATAGAACAGCTCTCAACAGGAAAGGTATTTGCCACATTTACGGACTTCCCTACACTAAGGGCATCCAATCTTTGAACGATGGCATCCATTCTCTGTGCCAACTCTGTCTCTCCTTTCGATTCCAGGATGCCCACTTTCTTAGGGGTTCGGACTGATTTATCACGACAACTTGTGAAATCCCAGTGTTGGGAGTTGTCGGCAATTTTCTCCAGGGCCTTGTAAGCTAAATCGCCCGTTAAGTTGAGAAATGCTCCCCCATTCATTAGCTCAATCATACTACGGTTGGGCTGAGACAGCCCTTTGTAGAAGAATTGCACTAAACGCCATTTCTCATATCCATGAGGGGGACACTTCATCAGCAGGTCTTTGAACCGTGCCCAACATTCGGAGAACTTCTCATCCTCATCCTGAGTAAAGGAACTGATTCCCTTTCTTGCCTCGTTTACTCTGGACATTGGGAAAAACTTGTTGTAAAACTGCTTCAACAGTTCTTCCCAGGATGTGATGGAGCCAGGTGCGTTGGAATCCAACCACTCCGTGGCTCTATCATGAAGTGAGAAAGGAAAGAGTCTGAGGTGGACAGATTCCTCAGAAAAATTCTGGAATTTGGTGGTCGCACAGATGTTTTTGAATTTTTTAACATGCGAGTAAGGGTTTTCGTGATCTAAGCCGTAAAAGGAGGGTAACATTTGGATTACGTGTGGCTTAAGATCGTAGTGGGTTGCATTAGTCGGTGGTAACACAATGCACGAATGGGAACTGACCGCAGTAGGTGCGAACAATTCCCGAAGTGACGTCGTGTAATCCACGTCATATGCTCTTCTCTGCTCCCCGTTCCCTTCTCTTGCATCTTGGTGCTCTTCGTGCTCCTCCACTCTCGGATTTCTCTGATTATCCCCCATCTCCACTTGAGCTCGACGTGCTCTCCTAAGGGTTCTTTCTAAGTCGGGATCTAATGATGTTAACTCTAAGTTCACGGATCGCCGACCAAGCATAAACCAATAACAAAATAACTAAACTACAAAGCAAAAAGCAATAAGCTAGGAAAGTAAACAATACAAAAAAAATAAAGAAAACAAAAGAACAAAAACAACAAACAAAAAGATGGCAAGAATAGCTATGCAAAATTACTTAACAAAATATCAAAAGCAACAAATCAAAATAAATCAAAACAAAAATGATGCAGTAAAAATAGAGCAGAACAATAGTAAAAACAGAGAACAAAAATAACCTAAACAGCAGCAAAAATGAAATAAAATAAACAACTACAAATTGCAACTAACAAGGTTATTAACTAAACACATGCAAATTTTTAAACAACTAAAAATAAATAAAAAACTAAACACAGCTAAACTCAGCAAACAAAATACTCAAAATTAGCAATCAAAACAATTAAACTAAGTCTAACAATTGATCAAAACAAAAGAAAATTAAAACTGAACATACTGTCTTCTGGTATGCTGATGCAGGAAGCAGAGGTGCGCTCGAGCGCAGGTCAGCACGTTCGTTCGCACAGCAGCAAGAGTGTGGCAGTTTTCTGCAAGTGCGTTCGTTCGCAACTCAGGTGCGTTCGAACGCAACACTGCACTGCGTCTTTGTCAGAGGGGCCTGTGCTCGCACGCAGACGCGTGATGAGCGTTCGCAGCTGCGCGAACGTTCTGGGATTGGCGGCAGTGCGTTCGATCGCAAGAACTGCGTTCGACCGCACTGTCGGCGCTTTGAATTTCCAGAAACCAAAACAGCAAGCTAAAAAAAACTAAAAACTAACCTAAAAAATAACGAAATTAAACTAAAATGCAAAATAAACTATGAACAAAATTTAAAATGCAGAAAATAAAAACTAGTAGAAAAATACATCAATCTAAAAATTATATTAATTTCTAAACAAAAACAACCGTTCCCCGGCAACGGCGCCAAAATTTGATCGTACCAAATTTAGGTACTCGCAAGAGAACGAACCGTTAGGTCGTATAGCGTTGCGCAAGTACCGAGATCGAACCACAGAGAACGGAGTTTTGTAATTAAAAATTAACACGACTCTTAAATTAAATGTATCTTAACCTAGTCCCAAAGAGAATTGATGTCGAACATGAAACGTGCAGAAATTAAATTAAAGTGAAAATGTAGGGATAAAAATAACTAAGGTTAAAGATGAACCTCACCCAATAAAGATAAACTTAATACATTAAACACTCATTCTCCGTTTTTAAACTTTAAACCCTTCAACACACTCTATTGTGGTAATTGACACAAGTCAAACCGAATAATGTGTTTACCGTTAAGGAGCTACAATGAGTATTGATTATGGATAAAATCATCCACTGTATCCTTGGATCACAGTGGATATTGAATCACAACCAATAACTCGTTGTGCACCCGGCTTGGAACACATCACAGGATGACTATCAATGTATCAAAAACTCACAACCATTCAATTATTTGTCACAGAAATTAAATGACGAGTACGGAATTAAATGACGGAAAATAAAGCATAAAATGTAAAAGCACGAAATATAAACTAAGGGTGAGGCTTCATCTTCAACCTAAGTTGAAGATTTTAGCCACCCATTGAATAACAAAGCATAATTAAAGTAAAAGAATGCATTAAAATTAAATTAAAAATAAAAGCTTACAAATAAAAGGGGCGGAGCAAGGCAAACAGAAGCAAAATGCTCTCTAAAAACGCCCCCAAAAAATGTGTGTTCGACCAAATGGACCTAGGGTCCTATTTATAGACTAAAAATCCTACGAGTGCGTTCGAACGCATGCAGTGCGTTCGAACGTACTGCTGAGTTGTGCGTTCGATCGCACACTGTGCGTTCGACCGCAGAAAACCGTAACGGCGCAGCTTGGAAGCGATGGACTCCTAGGGCATCCGCGCGAGATGCGGGATGACGGGGATTGCGTTCGACCGTGTCCCTGCGTTCGACCGTCAGTGCATTCGAACGCACCAAGTGCGGTCGAACGCACTTGGCAGGGATCCATTTCTTCACTTAGTGTCTTTTTGCTCTCTTGTGGCCAACTTTTGTTGTAAAGACCTGCACAACTCAAAACACTAAAAACACCAAAAATAATTAGAAATTAACAAAGCTAAAGGCCTAACAAATATAAGTTAAAGAGGTCAAATATACACAATTTGACACTGATCAGCGTCAGTACTTGGGTTTTCCTCTGTAGATAGTCGAAGCAAGCCTTGACAGTGCAGTCTTTTTATTTTTTTGGTAGACTGTACGGGTTGATTTTTGTACAGGAGGACTCCGACTTATGGGATAGTTGTAATCTCCCTTAAAAGTCACTTTTGTTTTTTTGTTATACCTCCTTGTTTGGGCTGAAATCTTTGTTTGGGGAATCTCAGGTGACTTATATTATACGATAATTGATATATAATTATTAAAGGTTTTTCATAGTTGTCTCCTTTACTTTCACCCTGATGTAGCTATGTATATTCAAAATCTTTTCCTCTTTTACTCGTAGTTCTTTAGTTCGCGTTTCCCTTTTTTATTTATTTATTTATTTATTTTTCTTTGGGGGCGTGACAGGAAGACGTTGGGACAAATGAGGTTCTACCTAAAACTTTTTGGGTGAATGTACGGCCTCGAGCCCGGACGTACGGCCAGAAGCGTTCTAGGGAATGCCATTTGACCAGTTGTCTGATAGCCTTTGTTTTCACATGCTAGGTTCGTTTTAGTTGGATTTTGGACTAATGGTAGGTTTTCCACAAATTTGGGGAACTTGGACCGTGTGGAGGGATACTCGGAGAATCTTTTCGACCTAGGTGAGTTTTAACTCACATAATGCTCATCATTTACTTTCCCATGTTGCACGTCTATTTTGTGTACCAAAACATGCATATTTACAACTCTCACACTTTGCTATACATTAACTCTATCATTTGTGAAAATGTGCTGCTTAACAAAGATAATGATTCTGAGACTTGGCAATTTGTATAAGTTACTCGGGGACACAGTTATAGGTGGAGCTGCAATGTCCACCTCAGCAGAACCAAATGATGATAACTCAATTTTGTGGCATATGCGGCTTGGTCATTTAGGCGAGCGTAGTATGTTCGAGCTTTACAGGAGGAATTTGTTGAAAGGTGTGAAGTCATGTAAATTGGGTTTCTGCAAGTATTATGTGTATGGGAAGCAATGAAGTGTCAGCTCTAAGGTGGCGTCACAAGCAAAGGTGTTCTCGACTATGTTCACTCAGATGTTTGGGGACCAGTGGCGGTGCCATCAAACGGAGGTGCACATTATTTTGTCAGTTTTATCAATGATTTTTCAAGAAAGGTTTGGGTGTATTTTATGAAACACAAATGAGAGGTTTTCACCATCCTCAAGCAGTGGAAGGCGCAGGTGGAAAATTAGACTAGAAGAAGAGTGAAGTATCTAAAATCCGACAATGGTTTAGAATACAAAGACATTGCATTCTTGGAATTCTGCAAAATGGAAGGCATTACCCGTCACTTCACAATAAGAGGGACTCCACAACAAAACAGAGTTGCTAAAAGGATGAATAGAACACTGTTGGAAAAGGCGAGATGTATGAGGTTCAGTGCAAGATTGCCAAAGAGTTTACGGGCTTAGACAGTTAATTATGCATGCTTCGTCACCAACCGATCTCCAACCACTGGGATTGACTTCAAGGTTCCAGAGGAAGTATGGTTAGGTAAACTAGTTGATTATTCTATGTTGAGAATATTTGGTTGCCCGACATATGTTCATGTGCAGAGTGGAGAATGATCGAAATTAGATTCAAAGTCAAGAAAATGTATTTGTCTTGGTTTGAAATCTAGTGTTAAAGGCTATAGGCTTTGGGATCCAGTCTCAAAGAAGAAGATTGATAGTAGAGATGTAGTATTTGATGATGCCTATATGTTAAGAAAGGGAGAGGATGAAGCATCAACTGATAGCCAGAAAGGGAAACAGGTCTTGGAGGTGGAGCTTGATGAACATCATTCATTCACAGACATATGTGATGATGAAGAATCGTCAAGAGATTTAGAGCACCGAGAAGAGCCTTATTCTTTAGCAAGAGGCAAAAAGAAACGTAATCGAAAAGCACCGAAGAGGTATGAGTTTGAGGACAGGGTTTCCTTTTCTTTGATAGATTGTAGTGAAGACTCATCGTCTATTCAGAATGGCATGCCAACAGAGGTGGAGTTACTACAGAAAGGTAAAGTTTGGGAATCAACAAAATTGCTCAAGGCAAAGAAGGCTAAAGGGTGCAGATGGGTCTACATAAAGAAAGAGCCAACAAAGAAAGCTATGTGGCCAAGAGAACTGGCAGAGAAGCATAGTAGTCTATCTAAACCAGGTCCAATGCTCAAGTTCAAGAGGTGCTTGGACTTGAGTGTCACTTGTGGAATGTGATAGCCCTTAGGGGCTTGGGCCGAGGCATCAGAAAGAGATTCGTATTACTGCGACTTGATGGGTTTCAAATCAATATGGAGATTGTTGACGTGGGTGACTTTCACCTATCAAGTTTGGTGTGGGGTCCATTGGTTTTACAAGTCTTATTGGGTTATGAATTGTCTTGTGTCCTTGTTTGACTTGTAATTGGAGTTTGAACGCCTACGGTTTTATTAAGTGCACCGACTTGACCTTTTATATAAAGGCAATATTTAAGCCTTTGTTGGTAGGGCACAAAACAGTGCCGCAGTGAAACAAAGAAAAAGAGCCAAGGTTTCTTCTTGGTTTTTAGTGATCAAAACAAGAGAGAAAATTGAGGGAGCTACTTGTAATTTGAGGTGCTACGAGCAAGATGTTCTATTTTCTTTCTTCTTGGTAATAGAGAGTAGCAAGAGAGAAAGAAAAAGAAGCATTTTGCCAATGAGAGAAAAATAGTAGAGATCAACTGCCATCGTATCCCAACAAAAGAAGAAAAGTTTGTATTTCTGTCATTTGTATTCTTTTGGAGAATAATCTATATTGTGTGATAGTGAAATTTGGGTGTATTGAGATTTTGGGTTTGAGTGATTTTCTCTCTATTATATTTTTGCACTCAATTTTTTTATAGGGAATTTTTTCGTGATCGCCTCCACTAGTGGACATACCTCACATTGAGGAAACCACTTAAATCTTAATGTTATTTTGTGTGTGATTGTTTTCGCCTTATTTAACCATAATTGTGATAATGTATTTTTTTGCACAACACTCGAGATGGCATTCATGATGATGACGGTTCCGTGTCAACCCCAATGAATAAGGGACAAGGATATTAACTCCTTCGGTCATTATGCCTAAATCCCAAATTCTCCGCTTTTGTCATCATAATTACATCCACACATCAGTTATAAAAGAGGCTTCACCGCAAAGGAGATAGATATATACACAATTCATACTAAGCTAAGCTCTACACTGAGTTTTGACAAACATTAACTTAAGCATTGGAGGAGGTACGATCGGCCACCATGCGTGTCCTCTTAACACGTGCTATTATTTTGCAGAGATAAAGGAAGCTACGTCTAGACGTCATCATTTTACCCTTAGGTTCACCATACCGGAAATTGTATCAACGGCTAATTTCCACGGCATGATGTTAAATTCAGAATACACACCTCAAATGAATTATCTGTTACTTCTTGATATCATAGATTCGATCACTTGGGCCCTGGGGTTTAATAGTAATTCTCGAAATTACCCTTGCTCCTGAATTAAACACCTGAAGGGCCGCGGTGAGGCTGCGGTTTCGTGACAGCCCGTCGTTTCATCCCGTTCTAAGAAAGAAGAGAGCCTTTGGAGGTCTCCAAGCTTAAGCAAGAACACAGAACTTGTTGTACCATTCACAAAATTTCAGCCTTCAAGAAGAAAACCGGAAAACATGGCTCAAGATTCAGAGAAGAGGTTCGATTCGATCATGGACAAGCTCTTCCACGCTCCCAAATCGCTACCACCCAACTCCTCCAGGTTGGTTCCCTTTCTATTCTCATCGTTTTTTCTTTTTATCCGTCTGTGATTTTCCGTTTGGTGCCCGAGAAAATTTAATGAGAAGAGAACGATAAAAAGATATCATTTTTTATTTTATTTTAGTTTGTTTCTTTTTATCTCTTTTGGAGTTTGCACAGCTTAATTCAAATTCATCACTTAAAATTCAAATATTTTCCCTTTTTCCTCTTCGTTTTCTTTTGTAAAACTTTAACGCAGCTTAAGCAATTTTGTTGCTTGCTTAACTTTCTAGGGTTTATTTTGTTGATTTTGCTGTGATATGTGTAGTTCGTCTGGGGCTCAATTGTCGAGAGGCAGAAAGCGTCCAAATACATCATCGGCGTTGGCGCTGATGGAACCTAAAACGAAGCAGCATTTATCAGGTTCTGCTGGGACGTCGGATGCTCCGCTGTGCAGGCCTTGGGACCGTGGAGATCTTATGAGGAGATTAGCTACTTTTAAATCTATGACATGGTTTGCGAAACCCAAGGTTCAACAGTATACCATCCCCTCTTGTGTTCTTTTTTTCCTTTTTTTATTCATGAAATTAGGTTGCAACTTTTATTATGATTAAATTATGAAGAAACTGTCTCTAATTCATTAGTTGGTATGGGTATAATCATTTATGCGGCGTCCCATTGCTGGGTTTCTTCAATTTCTATTCTAGTGTTGTTAACAGGAAAGGATCGAGGCACATTTGGAAGCCTAATGGTAACTGCAATACCTCTATTATCGTTTACATATCATTTGGGAGGTGGAAAAGTATATATTGAATGCTCTTGTTCTTTGAGGAAGGAATTAAAAATAGGATCAAAGTAGTTTTCTTTTTTTTTTCCTCCTCTTTTCTTTGGAGGAGAGAATTGGAATGGATGAGGTCACTTCCTTATGGTATAATAAATAGCAATGTTATGGAGCAATTATGTCTGCACTTTAGAGGAAGGCTTTCACTTGATGCTAGGTTTACTGCAATGGTAAATTAAGGGCCATAATTGGTGATGATGGGTGGAATTGACCTCTGGTGACTTGAGAGGGTTTATTACTGTTCGTCTGTTCTCAAGTAGAGTCAACTCCAACTTTCACCGCTAATGTAAGTTTGCAAGAGAGAGAGTTTAACTCTAGACATGGGTTAATTATTAAATTTGCATGGCCAGCTTTGAAAGAGCCTCTTCCCAGGTTCCCTGGTTCAGATTGGTTTTCTGGTCTATGGATATTTTAAAGCAATCACTTGTTTGCTGGTTGGGAGTGAAAAGTAATATTTGCAGCTGAAGATAGATTAGTTACGAAAGGCATCTGTTACCAGAGGCATTTGGTTTTCCTTGCTGAATATCAGATGATAATCTTAGTCACTTGGTTTCTTCTTATTTCACTAAATGGATTCAGAATTGGGCTATGACGAGCGATGCCCTTATTATATAGGTAGGTGACTGGAAAGTTATCTTTCTATTGGCAGCTGGAAAATTCAGAGGAAAACTTGGGACACCGGTGTCAAAAATGTAGTTTTTTCCACTTTGCACCTGGAGGGAGCACAGTAGGTATTTGAAATCGGTAACTGGACAAAGCGTCTATTCAAAGTGCTAACAACAGAGCCATGAGATTTGAGTCAGCTGTCATATTAATCGCTGCTGATTCTGCCATGGACATGGACTCCACAATGGGGTTTTTGCTCCTCAGTGGGCCATGTACTTTTTGCAGGTTTTGTCAGTATAATATATATTTCTGTTGAGGTGGATCAATAGGGTCACACACTTCCTTATTTTCTTGGCCAGTTCTGTGCCTTGAAGGGTTGGTTTGTACCTTTGTTCTCATGTTGGTTACTCAGAAGTCAGTCTGTCATTTACAATGAGGCCTTTGAAGAAAATAAGTATAATGAGGGATATATATCAGGTCTTGAAATAAAAACATGCTGTGTACCTATTTTCAAAATCTGAGTACAACATTTAATTTCTTTTGGTAATGTTAAACAATTTCTAATGCCTTTATCAAAATTTGGTTCTTAATTTATGTTCTTGATGATATTCTAGACTTGAATTACTTGGTTCTTCTGTTAGATGTCATGAATGACCTCTCATTTTCAGTGAAGTTGCAAAATGAAAATTCTATTGATTTTTTCAGGTAGTCAGTGCTGTGAATTGTGCTAGGAGAGGCTGGGTCAATGTAGACATGGATATCATAGCCTGTGAAGCATGTGGGGCACGTCTCCTCTTTTCTACTCCATCATCTTGGACTCAGCAGCAAGGCGTGTTACTATTTTATTCTACTGTATCATTATTTATCAAACCAAGCTCTAAATGGTGTGGGAAATTTTTGTTGTTTTATAACTGAAATGGAAGTATTTTCTCTGTAATTTCAGTTGAGAAAGCAGCCTTGGTATTTAGCTTAAAGCTAGATAACGGACACAAATTACTCTGCCCATGGATTGACAATGCTTGTGATGAAGCACTCACACGGTTTCCACCTACAACACCTCCAGTTTTAGTCGATAAATTTAGAGAACGTTGCTCTGCACTCTCACAACTTTTAGCTCTTCCTGTAATATCGCCTTCAGCCATTGAATGCGTAAGAAGCCCTCAGCTGGAGCAATTTCTTGAACAATCTTCAATGCTAGAATATGGTGACGGATCTACCAACAATTCTCGACAAGAATATCGTGGCAGTGAAAGTGATGCAGATTCCGCTAATTTGTATTATCAGGTATTAACTTTGCTTGCTAGCAGGTTTATAAATTCTAAATTGTTTTCTAATTATATATGTTTACAATTTGCATATCATCATGAACCCACATGACGATTATGTTGTTTTCTCATGGTGATGGACATAACATTTCTCTAGCGCTGATAAACTTGTCTACTTGGCTATTCACATTTTAGTAATGTGGATTCCATTACTAAAATGGAGTTTATTTCTAGTAGTATTGTGAGAAATTTGTGGGGCTGCCCTTATGCCGAGTGGTGTTATGTTGCTTCCAGTGGGGCCTCAGGTGGTATCTCTTTGTTGTGGGATAGGAAGGTGGTCACAAATGTTGAGGTTTGTGTGGGGGAGTTTGTTGTAGCTTCATCTTTTAGAAACGTTGAGGACAATTTTGCTTGGGCTTTTGCGGGGTTCTACAGTCCCAATCTTGATAATGTTAGAAGATCTCTCTGGGAGGAGCTGGTTGGTCTTATTAGCTGGTTGGATTTGCCTTGGTGCAGTGGTGGTGATTTCAATGTCACCTGTTTTCTTAGCGAAAGGTTGAGGAGTGCTTGTCTCAGCCCCGCGATGAAGGATTTCTCGGACTTTATTTCAATGCAGGGTCTTATGGAACTTCCCCTTGCAGGGGAACTTTTACATGGTCTAATAACTCCTCTTGGTCTAGACTTGACTGTTTTCTAGTGTCTCTGGATTGGGAAGCCAAGTATCCTAGTCTGCTTCAGAAGAGGGCGTCTAGACTATGCTCTGACCATTTCCCTATTCTGCTTGATTGTGGTTGTATTCAAGGGAGGTTAAAGACCTTTCAGGTTTGAGAACATATGGCTGAAGGCTGATTGGTTTGTGGATAGGGTAAGACATTGGTGGTCGTCTTATTGCTTTCAAGGTTCCCCTAGTTTCATCTTGGCTCACAAATTGAAGGCCTTAAAGATTGATATTAAAAGATGAGACGAACTTGTGTTTGGTCATGTGGATTCCATTAGCAAAGAGAGAGTTGAAGAACTGAATGCCTTTGATAGATTGAAGGGAGAAAGAGGGTTAGTAGCTGAAGAGAAGGCGAGAAAAAGTCTGGTTACCAATGAGTTGGAAAAATTGATTTTGCAAGAGATCAGATGGAGACAAAAGTCTAGGGTCCGTTGGCTTAAAGAGGCGATAAATGCACTAAATTCTTTCATCGGGTTGCCAACTCGAACAAGAGATTCAATTCCATAGAGTCCTTGTCAGTAAGCGGCTCTCTTTCGTCCAACCAACTAGCTATCAGAGATCATTTTGTTCATTTCTACGAGTCCTTGTTTTCAGAACATTACAGTTGGTGGCCTAGGTTTGGGCGACCTTGCTTTCGACTATCTAGATGCAGAAGAGGCTTCGGCTTGAACTCCTGTTCGAGCAAAGGGAGATGTTACAGGTGGTTAAAGGTATGGACAAAAGACAAGGCTTTATGTCCGGATGGTTTCTCTATGGCTTTCTTCCAAGATTGTTGGGATGTGATCAAGTTTGATATTATTAGGGTTTTTTCAGATTTCTATGCTCGCGGTAAGTTTGAAAAAAGCCTTAATGCTACGTTTATTGCTCTAATTCTGAAGAAGTCTGGGGCTTCTAATCTTAAGGTCTTTCATACTATTAGTCTTGTGAGCGAAGCCTATAAGATCATTGTTAAAGTTCTTGCCAGTAGGATGAGAAGGATAGTGGAGAAGGTTGTCTTAAAGCCTTAGAACACTTTTGTTAAAGGTAGGCAAATCCTTGATTCAGTTCTTATTGCCAATGAATGCATGGATAGTCGTATCAAGTCTAGAGAACCAGAGGTGCTTTACAAGCTAGATATTGAGAAGGCCTAATCACATCAATTGGATGTTCTTATTGTATTTACTAAGAAGGTGCGGTTTTGGGGAGAAATGGTGCTATGGGATAGCGCATTGCATTTCGTTAGTGTGTTTCTTCGTGTTGATTAATGGTACTCCGTCCGGCTTTTTTAGTAGTTCTTGTGGGGTGAGGCAGGGCGATCCTCTATCTCCTTTACTATTTGTTATTGGTATGGGGGCTTTAAGTAGAATGATCTATGCTTCTATTGATAGTGGTTTTCTCTCGAGCTTCTTCGTGGGGTCTAGACCTTCCGAGTTGGTTAATATCTCTCACTTGTTGTTTGCGGATGATACTTTGGTCTTTTGTGGGGCTAAATTTGATCATATTTGATTCCTTCATGTGTTATTTGTATGTTTTGAAGCTATTTCTGGTTTGAAGGTGAATCTGGCCAAGTCAGTCTTGGTTTTCTTGCCTGGTCCAAGACTCCCTCAAAAATGGCTTTTTTTGCCTGGTCGGCGGTTCTAGGGAAGATTCTTAACATGGACAAGCTTAGAAAGAGACATCTCATCATGGTTAATAGATGCTGCATGTGCAAATTGAATGGGGCGCTTTGGGTTGTCCTGGGTGATGCCTAATCGCATGGTGGATTTGTTTGCTTGTTTGGTGGGCGGGTGGTTGCTCTCAAAGTGCTGTCATGTGAAAAATGGTTCCCCTTTGCCTTATGTGGTGCCTGTGGTGGGAAAGAAATCATAGAAATTCTGAAGACTAAGAGAGGACTTTAGAGGAGTTAAACTCCTTTTTTTTTTTCTTTTTTTTCATGTGAAAAATGGTTCCCCTTTGCCTTATGTGGTGCCTGTGGTGGGAAAGAAATCATAGAAATTTTGAAGACTAAGAGAGGACTTTAGAGGAGTTAAAACTCCTTTTTCTTTTTTCTTTTTTCTATTTACTTGGACAGCTGCTTGTTTAGCTTCTTTATTGATTAGTTTTTCTGACTTTCTTGTTATTTGTTCTTCCTCTACTTAGGCTTTTTTTTTGTATATTTCTTGTGTACTAGGGTTCCTTTGTACTTTTTGATATATACATTACTTATAAAAAAGGCATTTTTTTGTATACTTCCTGTGTACTAGGTTTCCTTTGCACTTTTTGATATATACAACATTACTTGTAAAATATATATATTTATATATATATATATAAATAATAGATCTCATGAGATGGTGACATATCATTTAGAAACCAACTTTTGGGAGAAAATTTGCTAAGTATAGCATTTTCCATGACAAAATTAGACTGATATATGTTCTGTTTAGAATCTTGTTACCTGCAATTTACATTGATCATAAAAGCTTGAATTTATTCTGGAGTGTGTTTGATATTGCTTCCATGTGTTTTTTTGTATTATCATATTTGCATCACTGATTCACATAATCTACAACTTCTCAGCATGCAAACAATCATCAGCAATGCTATTCACTTTTATGTGTTTCTTTGCCAAATAATGTGGTTGATACTGGTCATCGAGTAATAGTGTGACCTTTTCATTGGCATTCTCATGTAATAATTGCTTTTAGCAATAATGTTTTAAACCATTTGCAGGCACAAAAGCTCATAAGTTTATGTGGCTGGGAACCTCGTTCGCTACCTTATTCAGTCAACTCCAAGGATGGACCTGATCAGTCTGCTAAAAATGCCAACGCGTTAACTTCATCTTATTTAGTTGCTAATAGACAGAACGCCAGCATCAATCTCGAGTCTGTTAGTATGAAGGAAATTAGGGAGGCAGGTGAAAATTCCAATATTTCTACTGGAAGACAATCTGATCCAAATTCTGTTGTTTTAGATTGCAAGCTTTGTGGAGCCAGTGTTGGATTGTGGGCTTTCTCTACAGTTCCACGACCTATGGAATTATTCAGATTTGTTGGTTATGCAGAAGTCAATAATGAAAATGAATCTGGAACCCATGATTTAGGGAACGTGAATCACCTTGATGATAGAGCAGGTGTTGTGAGTACTTCATCAAATGGTGTAACGTCGTCAAAAGACAGACCAACAAATTTCAATTTGACTATTGCTGGGGGTCCTCCACCTACAAGACAGAATTTTAAAGCAACAATTTCTTTGCCTGTTATTGGCCAGAATTTGAGAGCTCGGTTTTCTTATGATTCTGAATTTAGAGATCGTATATATCTTAACCAAGAGGATGTTCAAACTGATTTTCAGAATAATAGTTTGCTTCTGGAGAAAAATGACCACGCCGAGAACACCCAAGGAACTTCACCTGAAGTTGGTGTGCGCAATTCTATTGAGAGCACACAAAATGTAGTACAGAGTTCCTGTCAGAAAGGTAAAATGCCTGAAAATGTAGAAAATGTTATACCAGATACTTCATCAGCAAAGGATCCTGGTAGTTCTCAGTTTAGAGACCCTACTACTATAGCACCAGATGCCAATACGACAACTAGAAACTGTGAAAGTAGCAAAGATGACTTGCCAGTGATGGTTGAATCTGTAAATAGCAGTTTCCAACAGATTTCAGGAATAGATATAGTACAAAACAAAGCAATTTCTTTCGCTACTAATTGCATGCCGATTCCTGAAAACAATGAAATTGTGACCTGTAGTTCAGGTAAGCCATATTTGCCTAATTTTCTTTCTTTTTGACCATGATTGTTAAATCAACTTTGAGATTTATTTGGTATTTTTGCTTGTTTTACTGGTTGACTGACATGAATAATATATGCAACAAGTACAGAAATCTTTTTGATCAACTAATCTAGCAGCACCTATCCTTGGGAATCTTTAATGCAATTTCATGTCATGTTGGGCCAATCCTAGATATACTTATCTGATTTCAGCACCCCTCGTAGAATCCATCTCTTGATTCGTTCATCCATCAAGACATAACCTTCACATGAAGTGTTGCGATTATATGCCTCAATAACTGGTCTGTAATTTGTCTCAAGCTCTTTTATTCATGTCTAGGAATAGTTACCTTGACAACAATATAAACCTAGGAAATTAGTTTCTTCAGTAATTAATGAGAAGGATAGATATAATTGAACGGGTAGTGTACAGGGTTATCTCAAGTGAAGGTACTAACTTCTAGTTCGCTTATGATACATATGAGAAAATGAAAAGCAATGTGAATTTGGAGATTTAGTGGCAGTTCCTGGAGATTCACGGCTGAAGTTGCCTTTCCAACTGGACTTTAATATTGTCTGTGAAATTTCTAGGAGGCTGGCTGATGAAACCATTTAAATCGGAGGACATATAATTAGATACATATAAGTTGTGTGGACAAAGCATGGAGGAGTACAAATCTGTGTTAGGGACTGCGTTTTGTACACCATACTGCTCTTGGGATTGCATGTTGATAGTGACTTTTCATGGGATTGCATATTGATAGTAATTATTATCCTCTTAGAAAACAACCAACTGTGTCTGGAACCAATGTATGATAGGAGGAAGAATACCGACTTTAAAATTCCATTTGTTGCTTTTAGTGCCAAACCTGATGTTAAAACACAATTTTATGGCAGCTATGGTCATCAAGACTTATTTGCAAGTTAAATCCCTGCATAATGATCATGATAGTGCATCAAATCGTTCTTTGTGACAAACCATCCTTTTTTTCAAATATCTGTTTTTATAGCTAGTGAATTTGAGAGTATTGCCTTCTTTGATAAATGCAAATATGATTTATGCATTTGTCAAATTTGCAGTTAACTTTGACATGCTCTTTCTCTTTTGACTCTCATTTCGATGTTCTTGGTTTCATATGATTATTAGGAGGTTTAACGACTTTGCTCCCACTTTCCTTTCAGGAAAGGATCTGAAGAAATTTGAGTCCGACAAAGCAATGGGGTTTGACCCAGTCAGGCAACACAGACATTTTTGCCCCTGGATTACATCAACAGGTAATGGGGCAACTGGTTGGCAACAAACACTGTCAGCTTTACTACGTCAGAAAGGGTTTTCTCCTTCACCTTGGAACTCTCCATCTGCCAACATAATTAAGGTAATTCTGAACCTCACTTCTTTCCTCTGTTAACTGACAGGGTTCTCACCATATCTTTTTTCCTAACAAGTAAAGCCATGGAGGCTCACATGGTGGATTGTGATGGTATAAATCAATTGAATTTTATTTGACCTTGTTTTTTGTCACTTAGACTATGGATTAAGCATGTGTAGACGGAAACAAAAATGATATTTGCTGATGCTGACAGACCCCAACGGGTTTAATAATCAATCGTTTTCCGACTTTATTATATTTATAATGAAAGCCATCTTTCTATTTAACATTTGTACAGGTGGATGATCCCATTACTTCAGTTCGGAGGCTTTTCATGTCTCAATCTGCAAAAAGAATGAAGATGACTCCTCTACCAAACCCTAGCACCAAGCATTAGCCAGCTGATTTTGCTGTGCATCAATGGAACCATCCAAAGCGTCTGATGTTTGATCTCCTACCATTTTTATTTGGTAGATTTCTTATGAGCTTCAAGATAATGCATTTTGCCTTGGCATGCGATCCATTTGAAAACTTCTGAAAATGTTGTGTTTGCTACTTTACGGCGAAAGTAGTGCTTGTACCCTTATTGAGGCAACTTACAATAATAAGAAAAGAGTGTATTAAAGAGGGGTTTTTTTTTTTTTTTCGTTTGAGAGAACAGTGGATTATACTGTTTTACCACAATGAAATATTCTTTTCTTCTACCAAAAATGAGAAACAGAAATTGTTTTACTGGGAACAGCAATCAATGCTCTACTCTATTAAGCCGCAATTTGTGACCACCACCTTTGAGTAAGGACGGTTGAAGCCTCTTTCTGCCACGACTGCCCTCTTATCTCCTATCAGCTTGGCCACCCTGTTCAGCAGACACAAGTGGATAGTTAATACATATATATATATATATTGAAACAATGCAGATTGAAGAGTAGAGTGGGTTTTAGTAGGTTTAGCAAATTTGTATTTGCGTGTTGAGTTGATAGGGGTATAAGACTATATATATGGGGTGAAAAGATGGGTGGTTATTAACCGTATTAACCGCTAACTACTTTTGAAGGCAGTTAGAAAAAATCACTAACTATCTTGGTGGTTATGGTTAGCGGTTTTAGGTTTTTTTAAAACCGTTAACTGCCTATATATATATATATATGAAACAATGTCGTGAATTTTAGGTGGTTAGTTAATTTTACTAACCGTCTCTTTACACCTAACTATATAGGTCAACTAGAACTCGATTTATTCAATTAATTAAGTCAAACTTCTAAACCTTAACCATTTAATGTTGTATTTCGATTATTCACTTTTTTGTGTTGATCAATGGTACTCCTTTCGGTTCCTTAGAAGCTCTCAATGTGTAAGTAGGGAATCCTTTGTCCCCATTTCTGTTTGTCATTATTATAGATGCGTTTAGTAGGATGATTGCTATTGCTATCGATGGTGGTTTTATGTTGGACTTTTCGGGTGGGAGCTAGTTTGTCTGATAGGGTTGACATTTCTCACATCTTATTTGCATATGATACGTTGTTTTTCCGTAGGGTGAATCTTGATCAAATTCGCTACATTAAAGCCTTACTTATTTGCTTTGAAGCTATTTCTGATTTAAAGGTGAATATGGCTAAATCAACTTTGGTTCCAATAGGTGATGTGGATAATGTGGGAGAGTTGGCTGGTGTTTTGGGTTGTTTAACGACCTCCTTGCCTTTGAAATATCTGGGTCTACCTTTAGGTGCTTGCTTTAAGGTCAAGTCCATTTGGGATGATATTATGGAAAAGGTTGATCGCAGGTTGGCTAGTTGGAAAATGTTATATATTTCTAAGGGAGGTAGGGTTACTCTTATCAAGAGTACTCTCTCTAATCTTCCTACATATTTTTTTATCCCTATTTCCTATACCTGCTTCTATGACCAAGCGTATAGAGAAGCTTCTTTGTATTGGATTCATGTTAGATTCGCGGATTCTGTTAAAAATTGTCCGTCGTTATGTTGCGTATCGGGTTCGGATCATGTCGATGCATGGATGTAAGACCATATAAGTCAATCCTAACATAACCCATTTAATTAAATGGATCATACTCATTAACTTGAACTTTTTGATTTATGTTGGGTTCGTAAGCCAGGTAAAAACTTGTCTGCTGTAAAGAAAGAGCAAACATGAAATTGTACGAGGATCAAGCAGATTGTAAGCTCACCTGAAATACGGAGAAGCAGTATTCTCATTCACAGTCTTCACCTGTCCAATCCTCTCCACAACCTCCATTCCTCCCAAGACTCTTCCAACAACTAAAGCAGACGCATCCAGTTCCGGTGAATCCTTGGTGGCGATCACAAACTCCGTTCCGTTCGGGTTGGTTCCGACCTCCTCCTCATCAATCTCAAGCTTCCCTTTCCGCGCTACCAACTTCAATTTTGGAGGCGGTTTTGAAGGATCTCTCACAATGATGCTCACAGTTCCTGCCAAGTTCTTAGTCCCTGGACACTCTTCATACACTCTCAGCCATTCATCACTGAGATTTTGAGCCGCCAATTCGCTTCCGGTGCTCTTTGCAAGCTCAGCATCCACACCATAGGATCTCACCCCACCATGCTGCACATAATTGGGCATGATCTTAATGAACTCTTTCCTTCTGTAGCTTATTCCAGCAGCTCCACTTACAAGACTACTGAATCTGGCTGCTCCAGCTGGGGCACTCTCTCCATACAGCCCGATAACGATGCGTCCGACGGGTTCTCCATCAATGGATATGTCAAGGAATGCTTTCCTCGTTGGTTTTATGTCGGTGCAGCTGGGAGAGGTGTTGGAGCTTTCTTCTTGTCCTTCACTTGTGTTATTGGTGTCCTCTGCCATGTTTTCTTCAGCTTGTGCCTTGGACAGGAGGAATGGGAGAAGCAACAAAGAAGTGCTGCTGCCAATTGCAAGCTCTCTCCGGGAGGATTTGCAGCATTGTTTGGTGATGGGAGAAGAAGTGGGAGTGGGTGTGCTTTGAAGTTGTGGAGGAGATGGTGGTGGTGGTGGTATTGGAGGATGAAGGAATTGAGAGGGGGAATGCAGGAATTTAGGAGAAGGTAACATTTCTGCTAGCTTTGTATCCGTCTTCCCTTCACTACTTGAAAGACTTTTTTAATGGCATGGGAAAGTCTGGGAAGAGATTTCTCGGATAAGAAAGGAACAAAGCCAATCCATATGCTTTAGGAATATGCACACTCGTAGTTTTGACTCCTTTTCTGTGGGGCCATCCTCATTTCCAGCTCAAGAATTGTGTAATTTTTCGTAAATAATGTTTAGTTTTTATCTTTTTGCCAATTTCTTGTTTATATACGTGCAAGTGATGGGCACGTAGGTCCTACAGATTCAATAGTATTTTTTTTTTTTTTTTTTTTTTTTAAATGAACAAAAAAATATATAGTAAAATAACACTCAATTTTGTTTGGGATATGGGTTTTTAGGATTTTAATCTCAAGCTTTGACAAAATCTGAACCCTTCATTTAAAATGAATGGTCCAAATTAAAGCAATATCGTCCATTTTAGCCAAACTTCTGACATCCAAAAGCTACCATCCGAAACCTGAAGGAATTAATCTCCTTGTTGAAGATATTTATGAATTAGAACCCTAAAGTGTCCAAAATTGGTTGACAATTTACCAAACCAACATTTACCAATCCACTGTCTAGGTTAGCTTACAACCCAACAGCTCACTTGTGTGGCCAGATCTAGAGGTTCGGGTTTTTATGGTTCCTAAAATCATTATTAGACTCATTGCTTATTTTCTGTTTTTCGACACTATTTATTCCTGTTTTGAATTTGTTATTGGAGAGCCCACTTTCGGCTTTTTGTTTAGTTGTTTTCCTCCCTTTCGTAATGTGCTTCAAAAAAATTAAAATTTAAAAAATAGTTGGCACCCTAATAGAGTTTTGGGGAAAGTCCACAAACCCCCCTCAAACTACCACCAAGTTGACAATGTCCCCCCCAAACTTTCAATTGTGACAATGTCTCCCTCAAACTATCAATTGTGACAATGTCCCCCTCAAATTGTTTTAAAAAAATTCGTTTAAGAAATCATTTTCGTTTAAAAAATCATTTTTTTAAAAAAAAAAAAAAAATCGTTCTTTTTAAATTAAAATTTTTCCTTTTTTAAATAATTTTTTTTTGAGTTTATAGGGATATTTTTGTCTTATTGAGAAATATATAGGGGCATTTTAATCTTTTTGCTAGTCTTAGGGAGGACAATGATAATGTTTTGGTAGTTTGAGGGGGACATTGTCACAATTGAAAGTTTGGGAGATACATTGTCAATTGGGTGGTAGTTTGAGGGAGAAATATGAACTTTACCCTAGAGTTTTATTGAGAGATATGGTGGTTTTTTTAAAAAAAAAAAATTTAAAAAGGGTTACAAGTGATCGAACAACCATAAAAAGATAAGCACCCTAAGAACAAAGCGCAAACGATAACAATACTACATAAATAATAACAAATGTAGGCAATGAATCAATTAATAATCTCAAAAGAAATAAAAATGATCCTGGCCTTTTCGAGGGCCGCACATATGGTTACATAAATCATATATGATGCTCATAGTTCTCTTGATGCCAAATTATCGACGGTATTTGAGCAATGGTTCTTGGTCTTGGAAGCCTGCTACCTCATATACTTTTGTGGAAATTCATTGCAGAGCAATGGAGGTGCCCTTGATAGACCTATCTGGGCTATATCCCATTAAAGAAAAAAAAAAAAAAAGGCAAAAAAAGGTACACATAAGAGGAAATTCAAAAGAAATGAAGATAATCATTTGGCATAAATGGAGCATTAAAGGAGGAGCAGCTTTCCTTGGCTCTTGGTTTGTAATTGTTTAAGGTATGTTCGGGTGAGTGAGTTTGAGGGGTCTAAAAACATGTTTAACGCTTAAAAAGAAGTTTGTTTGAAGAAAAAAAATATCCGTTTGATAAAAAAAATTGAAAACATTTTTAAGGGTATAAAAAGTTCAAAAATTGCTGTCACATTTTTGACGGAAGCTTAAAAATAAAGCTTTTGTCAAAAAGTGATTTTTGATTTAAAAACTCAATTTCTTAAACACAATTTCAAACACGCTTTGAATTGTTTATGAAAATGCTAATTCATCAAAAAAAAAATTGAATATCTTCATGACATTATAAAAATCCAGACATGAAATATGACAATCAAGTAGAGGGTGAACTTCTCTCACAACACCATTCCATCTGAAGATGATGGAGATGATGGATTGACAAATAAATTATTTAATTTCCCAACCCATCATGGCATCCAAAACAAAGCGTGACAAATAAAGGCGCTTGCTTCAAGTTTTCTTCCTCCATCCTGGCTATTTCAAAACCAAAAATGAACACATAATTACAGGCCTCAAAAATTGGTTTCTGTCAAATAAACCTTTGCTGATTCCAACACTTGAGCAACACTTTCAGTAATACCCAACACCTTTAAATTCCGATTCTGATGGTTGCTGTGCATCATCCCCTTTACCTAAAAACACAACGCGACCTGCAAAGTCCACAAAACAAACATCCATCATATAGAATTCATAGAGAAACTCTATTTTTTTTCTTTGACGGGCTGAGAAAGAGAGAAACAAAAGGAAAGCGGCATGCACATCAACAATCAAAACATACATTTATGACTAGAAATTACAAATTATTTCATAAATAGGCACCAAAAACATTTTCCAAGTATCTTGTGTCAAAGAGAGTGGATGAAGAATTGTATATACCATTGCGGCGAATCGCAACCTCTCTTACACGTCGAACAAGACCAGTCACCGGATCAGTGAAGATTTTGGTCTCGAGATTCCCCTCCAAATATAGAATCGAACTACAATAAACAAAATATCATTATTAACGGAATCAGAAATAGAGATGATCTACAATAAACTCAGAGATGTACAAAAAAAGAAATTTGGTGAAGCAGATCATGCATAAGACCAGAAACAAACAACAAAAGAATACTCCAAATTGAGAGAAAAGAAAAATAATATCATATCAAGAGTCATGAGAAAAAAATAAATTTCTCAAGTACAAGCTCAAGTCAATTAGACACAGTCACGGAACACTATAACAAGCAGATCAAGCAAAAGAGTATTTCCAACAAATTATAATTATTATTATTTGGATAATGAGGATAAACTCCCTAAGCATAGCTAACCACAAGATTATGCTGCAGTAATGCACGGGTAAAAAATCCCAAACACTTGTGTTGTCCCACACCCAAGCACTAGGTCATTCAAGAGATTTGAATCTTGGGCATCAATGTAGAGAGCATACCTAACTGCCAGTTGAGGCGACCCTATGTACCAACACACTTGGTTAAGTGTTCCATTTATTAGTGATCCAAAACAAGAAGCAAAACTCTTTAAGGTTTAGGAACTCATGCACAAGAGGCCTACATGCAGAAAAATCTTGAACAGGCAAAATTTGCTTGGTTATCATCTCAGGAAAACGCCATGTCATCTAACTGAGAACAATCTATATCTTCTAGGTTATAGGGCTGGGGGGAAGGCCAAAAGAAAAGCAAGTCTATTATTTTTGCCTATTTACGGCTATCTTCTCCGCTGAGTTGGCATTAAAAGTTTTTTAATTTATAACTATGGCCAAGTAAAGAGGTCATTGATTGCATGAACAACAACATCAAGGTTTACTTACAAAAAAATATATATATATTCAAGGTTTTCATAAGAAATGTTTTTCATCTACTTCTGGTGGAGTTTATCTTACACTATTAAGTAGAATCGTATGCATTTGACTTAGCATTCATAGGCATAGCTGTAAATGTGTAAATAGAAAAAAGCACAAGGTTCTAGCTTATGTGCTGTAGTTAAAAGTACAGCACATCTGCTGTAAAAAAAAATTCAACGGCCCAGATGTAACCAAAGTTTTTTTAAACTTAAACGTCATTGTTTTCAACCAAACCTTGTGCTGCAGCTGGGATCAGACAGACTGTGGCAAAACAAAGAACTAGATAGAGAGAGAGAGAGAGAAGAGACGGCATAGTTCTCTCCGCCCATAAAACTTTTTAGCCACTACGCCTCTCTGTTTTGCCCAAGACAACAAGAAGGATAGAGCCATTTTCTCTTAAGAGATTCACACATTCTCTCTCTATCAAGTTCTTGGTCTCTCTCAGTTCCATAGTTCTCTCTCTTTCTCTCTCTAGTTCTCTTTTACGCCTCAGTCTGTCTAATTCCAACTACAATACTGGGTTTGGTTAAAAAAAGACAAAGTTTAAGTTAAAAAAGACTTTGGTTACGTCTGGACCGTTGAATATTTTTACACCAGATCTGCAGTTTCAGCTACTGCACATAAGCCGGATCCAAAGCATAATACCCTTCTTTCCAAGCACTCAGACTCAGTTCTCTATCAAGACCAACTCAAAAATCAAGGTACTCACTGATAACTAGACAACCATAACAAGATATATGGAACACACAAGCCCTGTCTTGTTAGCTTTGTCAAAGTACTTTTTGGTTGTTAAAATAAAATGTGCAATTCAAAAATAGTAGGATGGTAATTCAACAATGTTTCCCAAATGGTGCCATATAATTAAGACCGTTTAGCAAAATAGCAACTACAAATCTAAAACCCAATAGAAAGGAAAAAAAAAAAAGTGTCTGCAACATATAGTCATCGACAACCCAATTTCCAATAACCAGTTATCCCACCACCATCTCAATTTTCATCAAATTGGACAGCCGACACAGATGCCCCAATTTCGATACAAAGCAATCTCTAATAATTCCAACAATTCAGTGAAATTCCAATGTCTTATACTGCAATCCCATTAGCACAATAGACACTAAAATTATCCAGTCACTGCACTGAACTTGTCAATAATATTAAGAGATATTCAGAACACCTAATATACACAGTATTTCTACCAAAAAGGACCATTATTTAGTGCTTCTGTGATGATATAAATAAATGATTAAGAAAAAATGGGTAGACCCAAAAAGAAACGAAAGGCTCACCCAGGTACAACATTCTGCATGACAACCCTGCCGACCCTATCCGGATAAATGGAAACCCGATGCCATTGTACCGCGCACCGATTGGCGTACTCTCTCGGATCCTCGTGGTCCAACGGCCTCCGGTTGTTGCGAATCCCACCGGTCCCAATCGACAACATCGTCAACGTCATCCCACTCCTCAGCTTCTTCTGCAACGGCTTCTGCCCCACCTGCCCCACCAATATGGCCTACAAAACCCCCCACCACACATCACCAATCGAAAACCCAAACCAGTTTTTCAGTTCCCAACAAGTTCCAATCGATCAAAAAAATTCCCTGACCATACTTGGTATAAATACCGTAGCTTGTTCAACAAAGAAAATAAGGAAAACCGAGCGAATCAATGCACCTCATAATTAAGAAAAAAGCCTAACCCAATACCCACTAATCAAAGAAAAAAAAAAAAAAAAACCTAAAATTCAGAACGAAAACGGAGAAGAAGAAGCAAAAGGGTGAGGAATGAGAAGAAAGTATAGTGATAGGGCGTGAGTGAACGTACCTTATAGATGCCAACATCGAGGCCGTTCTCGAGGGGGTAATCGTAGACTATGCGTTCTTTTGGTGGCTGTGATGGCGAAGATTGCTGAGATAATGGGGGGTCTGAGTCGGGGTCGGAGTTGAGGGCTGCCTTCTCGGACTCGTCCAAGTCGGAGAGGTTGTCGGTGGAAAAGGACATAGAGGAGAGGTAATGGGAGGCGGGCTTAGCGTTTGGGAGCAGAGAGCGGCACAGCCTCCGCGACAGCGTTGCCACTGAGTTCGCCATTTTCTTTCTCACTGATTTTTGGTTTTGGCAAACAAAAGGAAATGGGGGAGGGAAGAGGGGTTTGGACTTTGGCTTAAACCCTACAACTAGTGCTGGTAATTTTTTGTGCGCATGTGGCGCAACGCCATTGGTTAGGGGATGGAAAAAGAAGGATGGGCTTTTTTGCTATAGTTTTAATTCCAGCATACTGTTAAAAAATTAAAGGATAGAGATTTAATTAAAATAATTAAAGGGCACATTTTTGTCATAATAAATATTAATTTTTTCTTTCATCCATTTTATTTATTTATTGGTATTTATTATGATAAATCTAAACCCTTCAATTACTTTAACTAAATCATTACCCTTCAATTTAGCATACAAGCCTTATCTAAAATAGAAATACCAAAAATGAGAGGATTGAGTGAGGGTAACACAACTACTTTTTTATTTTTTATTTTTTTTTATATGTCCGCACAATAAGAGAAAGGTGAGAAGGAATTTAAACTAATGACCTCACTTCATAAGATATGGTGCCAAACCAATTGAGCTACCCATTGAAGTCTACCTTTTTTTTGAGTTTTCAATATCTTTATATTAAAATATATATATTTGTTTTTCATTCTCTTACATATTTTTTTGTCATAAATTCATCATTAAATTTATGGGACCTACACGTGAGTCTTATACATTCAATGATAAATTTACAAAATAGATGGACAAGTAGGGTGTAAGTGCGCGAACCCCGCTTGCGAGAATAACTAAGATGTCTCGTATAAGCTTAACTTGTAGTCAGCTCAATTATTAAATGAGTCATTCTTGAATATAAATCTTGACTCGAATATTAAACATTATAAATTCAGCTCGACTCAATTAGACTCGTGAGCACGATCATGATCAAGCTCGTATAAGGATCGATTCGCTTATTAGGCTCAATTCATATATTTTTTTATTAAGTAACAAATAACAATATATAGTCAATAATAACAAATACTATATAATTTATTCATTTTTATTTTTTATTTATATATATGGCTGTATAAAGCTTGACTGATTTCCACCCAAATAAGAAATATGTAAGGGAATGATATTAATTACATCTTTGAATGTGTTTTTCTCTATATATGTTTCCGTGATTTTCTTTGGATGTGTTTTGCTAATTTTAGCTGCTTTTGAATGTGTTTTTGCTTTGTATCTCTACGTTACGATTCAGCCTTTTGACTTGGGGATTTTCGCTTTTGATTTTGAATTCTCGCATCATGTTCATATGTTGTTACCCTTGTTGAGAAATATTTTTAAACAATAGAATTAGCAGGAATGATACTCGCTTATTACTTTACAAGTTTGGTAAAGCTGGAGGTGAGATTATGCTGGACTGAGTAGTCGTTTGGTAAAAAAATTAAAAACACTTTTAAAGATCTCAAAAGCCTAAAAATGGCCAAAAAGACACATTTAACAAAAGCTTAAAAATGAAACATTTGCCTAATAACTCTTTTTGACTTAAAAGCTCTATTTTTCAAATGCAATTCCATACAAGCTCTAAGAACCTATTTAAAATTGCGTTTGAAAAATTTAAAAGTGCGTTTAAAGAAATAGTAGGTTAGTGAGGGCGTGTTGGATTTTGCAAGTTGGGTCCTCCTTTGTGGGCCTTTGAAGGGGCCATTCCAATAGCATGTTATTCCCTTGGGTCATAGTTATGGCCCAATAGGAACTAACCTTTGTGGGCTTTTTTGGAAACTCATTCTAATAGTCTGTCATTTCCTTGGGTCGCATTTGTCACCCAACAAGATTTAGCCTTGTGGGCTCTTCTGGGGGCCATTCAACATTTCATAAAAAATAAAAAAATAAAATTTATCACCGCATGCCAAATCACCCCTAGTGTGATAGTGGATCAAGATCCATAACAATACCTTAAAAATTGTCGGTCAATTTTTTTTTACAAATTTCAACAATTGAATATATCTAAGGGCTTAGAATAAGACACTCACTATTAAGATAGCATCGGAAATATGCCACCTACTAAATAATGGATGTCTTATTCTAAGCCCTTATATATATTCAATGGCTGATATTTATTATTAAATTGACTGGCAATTTTATTTTTATTTTTATTTTTATTTTTATTTTTTGAGATGTCCACACAAGGGAAGGGGGAAGAGGAATTCGAGCTTGTAACCTCTGCTTCATTAGACGTGGTCTACAGCCGATTGAGCTACCCCTTGGGAACAATTGACTAGCAATTTTAAGGTATTGCTGCGGATCTTGAACCAGGTCTGGATCCCCTCCAATTGGAGAGAAATTATAGATTTTCCAATTGTTCGTCGTAATCCTTCATTTTAAATCCAATGGTCTATAAAATCATTTAAAGTTTAAACCCCTGTAAAACAAAAGTCAACATTTAATGTCTTGATTATACAAAAGTAGCTAGCATTTTATAGACCATTAAATTTAAAATGAAGAGCCAAGATTAACAATTGGAGAATCTTTAATTTCTCCCCAATTGGAGGGGATCTCAATCCGATTGATGTTGTGATAGCTACTGTAGACCCATTTCCAATGCACACTGCCATTAAAACTTATAAATATTTAAATTTTGTATTTATTTTAGGGTGGATTATTTTTAGTAACCACCATGGCAAATATTTAAATAATCCCACGGGAAGTGTCACCCAAAGTTGGTGCACTTGAGAGTTAAATTAAGCGACAACAGCAATCTTACAAAACAATCCAACAAAATATGTGGCGACACACCCATTATGCCTTCATCGAGCCTCACTAAAAAAAAAAATGAGAAAAATATAAAAAAGTCCCCTAAACTATCAATTGTTTACAATTTAGCCCTATAATGTTCAAAAAGTAATAAAATAGCTCCCCAAACTACCAAAATGTAACAAACAGGCCACTTATTTTTTTTATATTCCTATAATACCCCTATTTTTTTAACAAATAAAATAATTGTAAAAAAAAAACAATTTTTAAAAAATACAAAAAAACAATGGCTAGTAAATACATAAAAAAAATAAAGTTTTTTAGAATAAATAAATATTCACCCATTATTTTTTTTTTGTTGGGTTTTTTTACAATTAGTTTAATATTTTATTTGTTAAAAGAATAGGGGTATTATAGGAATATAAAGAAATAAGTGACCTTTTTGTTGCATTTTGGTAGTTTGGAGGGCTACTTTATTACTTTTTGAACATTAGGGGGCTAAATTGTAAACGGCTGGTAGTTTAGGAGGCTTTTTTATATTTTTTCCATATATATATTTTATAAAATTGCCCTCAACTTTCATTTATTTTGACATTACTCATCTAAAGTTTAAAAACTCTCAATTGAGAGTATCAAATTTTTAATTTCTTTTAATTACCTTATTTCGTTAAATTTTGTCAAAATTCTCAAAATACTTTTTTTTTTTTTACAAAAATTGTAAAGATGTTGCAAAAATATTTCAAAGATGGTTTTTTTATTAAAAATAAAAAAGCATGAATCTTTGCAATTTTTTATATAAGTATTTTGATAATTTTGACCAGATTTAATGAAATAATCTAACGGAAAAAGATAATTAAAACAAATTGAAAGTTCGATACCTTAAGTAAGAGTTTTTGAAGTTCGGGATACTTTCAAAATGCATAAAAGCTAATAATTCTTGTGTCACTCTTATATCCTTCCAAGAATGAAGTGAATTATTATTTTTTTTTTTGTAACGTAAATGTCATTGATTAAAGATCGAGTATAAAGGTCTTACAAAGCTGAAAAAAATGCTCTTATAGTACAAAGTATAAAGTTTTGCAAAAATCATAGTCACATGCTATGAGATTAAAAGTCATTGATACAAACAAAAATTCTTACAATCAGGTGCTATCTATGACAGTAATCTTTCAAAATGCATAAAAGCTAATAATTCTTGTGTCACTCTTATATCCTTCCAAGAATGAAGTGAATTATATTTTTTTTTTTGTAACGTAAATGTCATTGATTAAAGATCGAGTATAAATGTCTTACAAAGCTGAAAAAAATGCTCTTATAGTACAAAGTATAAAGTTTTGCAAAAATCATAGTCACATGCTATGAGATTAAAAGTCATTGATACAAACAAAAATTCTTACAATCAGGTGCTATCTATGACAGTAATCTTCCGCTAATCCATGTACAAATATAGTTAAAGAGCAGATTTGTTCGGAGTATACTAAATCTGAGACATGGGTAGCCAAATTTTGTAACAATATTTATTTAAACCGGTCATGAGAGATAACCCTTCGCACCTAATTATTCATCCTCACTCACGAGGACATATCTAAAGAGAAGAACCATCTTATTCAAAACAAATAACCAACAAGTAGCAACGACCAGGGAAGAGATGAACGACACAACATAGTGAAAGGTAGATAGACGCATAGCGGAGAGACCGAAGTTGTTGATCTGATCTGCTCTCTCCACTTTTCAAAACTGCTTTTTATTAATGATGTGATTTCTAAAATCATCATTTGATCAAAATGTAGTAATAATCTCTTCTTTTTTTTTTTTTTTTTTTTTGTACAATCACAAGTCCTATTGTAATTTCTAACATTACTTGGTAAGAAGCTTAGGAGACCTTTTATGAAGTAAAATAAATAAATAAATGGAAACTGTGGACACCTACTGTCCAGTGTCCACCTATGCGTTTCTTTTTCTAATTAAATTATTCTCCCTCACGTCTAAGTAGTTTCTAATTATTTTTTATTCATGAATAAGTGAAGTGGTTCATATACCCCCGTCACCCAATGATGCACTACGTGCTTGCTGACCGTTTTTTGCGGATTCCAATTACATGATCCTGCGGTTGAACTAGGGAGGCACCATAAAGGAACAATTTTTTGGCATAATTTTGTCATTTTTTTTCTTATTTTTTATTTTTTTACAAAACAAAATATATATATATATATTTTGAAGCAATAACATCGTTCATTTTTATTTGGTATTTTTTTTAAAAAAAATGGTATTTTTCTTATAAAAAATTTGTCATTTTTTTTAAAAAATAGTCATTATTATGAAGAAAAATACCATTTTTTTTAAAAAAAATACTAAATAAAAAAAGACCACATTATTGATTAAGAATTTTTTTATTTTTTGAATTTTTTAAATAACTATATAAGAAAAAAATTGAGCAAAATTTATGCCAAAAAATTGCGCCTTTATATTTTTTCTTAATGATTGCAGATTCCAATCTGCTTTGACGTGACACCTGGCATTCATCAGGAGCACTAGCATGCAAAAGTCGACTCCCATTATAAACGGCTGAGATGGGTCAACCTAAACTACAAGGATTTCTTTACTTGCATAATAAAAAGTTAAAAACAATGCATCTGTCTCTTTCTCCCCATAACGACTGCTCATAAATATAGTAGAAAGTTTGTCATAAAAAAGGTGAGATGATCTTTGATTCTCTTCATTTCTCTTTCTTTTTTTAAACTTCATAAAACCCCCCATTAAATTTTTATGTGTTTTGAAATTATTTTTAAAGTTAATTTTTTTTTTTTATTTAGACTATTAAACTTTCAATCTCTCCTCATTAGAATTTTTCGTTAAATCTTGTAAAAATTCTCAAATACTCATATTTTTTATTATAAAAAAATTAAATAAAAATTACAAATATTCAAGGTTGGTCAAAATTTAAGGAAATTTGCAAAAAATATCTACACTTAAATCTTTACAATTTTTTTTTTAATATAAAATAAAATATAGGATATTTTGAAAATTTTGATAAGGTTTAATGGAAATTCCTAATTGATGGAGAATATTACCAAAAAAATTAAAAGTCTGATACCCTAAAGTACTCGATGCATGATATCCTACAATATACTCGTGATTGATATGTTCTAAAACAAATCCAAGAATATTTTAGACCAAAAAATGTTAATGAAAAATGCATCATTTTATTATGGGAAAAAAAACAAAATTTGTTCCTGTAGTTTACCTAATTTGCAATAAACTCCCCATGATATTAAAATGAACTCAAAGATCCTTAACGTATGCCAAAACAAAATATAGTTCTTACAGTCAAATTTCGTTCATTACTTTAATAAATTCTGTTAGTATGACACTGACTTAAATCAGATAAGCATCACAATTTTATTGATTATAACGTTTCATACTATCAGAATTTGTTAAATCAGTAAACTAAATTTGATTATAAAGACTATATATATATTTTGCATACATCATGGACCTTTGAATTCATTTTGATACCATGGAGAGTTAATTACAAATCAGGTAAATCACAAGGATTAATTTTGTATTTTTTCCTTTTATTATTTAATGTGTTTTAGTGAAGGACAGAACTAGAGCCTTATAAAATAGGGACCTCCCCCTGATTTTGAATATATCCTTGAAGTTCTATATTTATATCTAGTTAATTAGACTTGAACTCTTATTAATTTTTGGGGAATGTTGTTCACACTAGGCTTATATACTTGTAGCCTTCGAATCAACTTTTTGTTAAAGTAATAATAATAATAATAATTATTATTATAATAATAATAAGAGTTATTAGCCCACGTCATATCAGCATAGTAAAATTATGGTGTACTAGTACTGAATAAAGTTTGCCCCTCTAATAAAAAAAAATCTTATTTTTGATCCTAGAGCTTATTTTGGTACAAAAAGAGGGATTAGGATCATAGACAAGAGATTATCAAATTACATAATTTAAATTGTTTATAAGCATCAAAATGCTAAGAAAATACAATTTACTAAAAGGGTGGCATGCTATCAAGCCAGCCATACAAAATTTTCCTTCCAAAATATTTATTCTTTATTTTTGTAGAAATGCGTCTTTTTCCGAAAATTAAAGACACTTCTTCGTCCAAAACGTTTTTACAATATAGGGAGCAGGAATCGGAATAAAATATATTTAATTTTTAATTGTAATATATCAGTCTTTAAATAGGTGGCATTTTCATTAAAACAACCTAAATTTCGTAATTTAAAAATTTTAAAAATTCTCTAAAGTTATAGAAGATCCTAATACGTGTGTAAGAAAAAAGTCTTAGTAAATGCACTAAAAATGTTTTTTAAGAATCATGCACTACCTACAAATTAAATTAATAAATCAAGAGTGACGTTTCGACCTACCCAAATATTTATTTATGATCCAAATTTTGGCCAAGTGTTTAAGCAGATATGAGAGAGGTTTGAGTGCACGCACTCAAAACTCAAAAAGGTTATAATAATTAGCAATGCTTCATTTTAACCAACCCAATTAATTTCCCATTATCCTAATTAATCATTCATTTGGGTAACCTAGAGAAAGACGCAAAGAGACAATTCTAGAACGGGGGCTCCCTTGAGAAACAAAAGCTGATAAAAAGGGTAGAGAGAGAGAGAGAGGGAGAGAGAGCATGGATGCGAGGAAAATAGTGGTGGTGGTGGAAGACGTGGACGCAGCCAGAAGTGCCCTCCAATGGGCTCTCAACAACCTCCTCCGCTACGGCGACTTGGTCACTCTCCTCCACGTCTTTCCCTCCTCCGCCTCCAAAAACAAACGGAAAGCTCGCCTCCTCCGCCTCAAAGGCTTCCAACTCGCCCTCTCCTTCAAAGACATCTGCAACACCTTCCCCAACGTAAGCTTATGTTATTGATTATATGTTCAGATTAATGGTATACGATGGTGGTGGTGGTGATGATGATGATGATCAACACACGTAGGTTGTGTTACAGACAAAGGTAGAGATTGTTGTGACCGAGGGAGATGAAGAGGGCAGGAAGATTTCAGCCATGGTGAGAGAGATCGGAGCTTCGGTGCTTGTGGTTGGACTCCATGAACAAAGCTTCCTTTACAAGTAAGTTTCACAATTTCACATTGAAATTTCATAACTTAATTGTTTGTGCAGTAAATGGTTGATAATTGTGATGAGGATAGTATATGGGTCCTCCTTATCTCCACAAATTAATGATACATGAAAGCAATATTTGAATTCGACATCATACAAATCAACATCATGGGATGTTGTTTTTCATGTCATTGATAGATATAAACCAAGAAAATTCAAGCTTTTTTTGTAAAATAATTGATTATGTTTGCTTCCCGGGAAAGTTCCGGAAGAAATGGTCAACTGAGTAATTTTCACACTATTTACCCTTTTGGAATGCGTCACTTCACGCGCATGTTCAGATTCTGATTTGTTTTTGAATCCACTTGCCTTCAAAATCAGAGACTGTCACCCTATGGGCCAATGCCTTGGCCACCCACGTGGAGTGTTTTTGGTGGCAAAACACTTTGGAAATGGTCTATTCCTCATAAATATTTCTGTATGATTGGGGGAGATCTCTTTCGTGAGATTGTGATTTCATAATTAAAAAGTGTGATTTTAGTGGTTAAATTACAATTTTGTCAAGCTTAATTGCCTTTTTAAAAAGGTATTTTCTTATCTCTCTCACCCGATTTTTATACTACATGTAGAACCAGGAGAACACTTAACACTTTTCTTTTAAAAATCACGTTTTCAAATTAAACATTTTAAAATTGTTATTTTTAAATAATACTTTTTGAAATTGTTATTCTTAAATCGTACTTTTTGAAATCAAAATCTAAACGGACCCTAAATCATGGATTTTTTTTTTTTTTTGTTTTTTCTTGCCTAGGATCATACAAATGGGCCTTTTTTTTTTTAATTTTTTTTTTTTTATGTATCTAAGATCGATATATGGGTATGCTACTTCAGTTGTTAGAATATAAATTAAATTTTTTTTTGGAATAAATAGAGATTTAATATAGTATCTAGAGGCAAATGTTTTAAATTTGAGCCTTATCTCTATCAATTCACCTAGAGTGCTTCAATTAAATATTCAACAATTAAGTTTGATTAATTGCTATTTAATTTGATTTTGATACATTTACATGAGTAGTTTTGCTATTCAATCAGTAATTAATTAGAGGGATTTAATGATGTTTTAAGAATCAGATCCTCGTAGAATTCAAGTTTCAACTGCGTCCTAGTATTTGCAGATTATAATTATATAAAAGCATTGGTTCTTGTGAAGCTTGTGCTTTTATGGGATATGTATATGGCAGGAAATAATTAAACTCAAAGCAATTTTTTTATTGGTGTGGTATATATAGGCTGGCAATGGCCCACGACAACATTGGAAACAGGTTGAATTGCAGAGTGCTTGGCGTGAAACAAGCACCTTCATCACCGTCTAGGACAAAGACCAGTGTAGCACCACCACTAGACAGTTCAACTAACATGGACTTTTCTCAGATCGAGATTGGTAGATTAGGGTAAGATCCCTCCTCTCTTATTTCCTACTGATCTACTTCTTTACCCGCTCTGTCCTTCTCCTTCTGTAGTGTTATTTAGTAAGTAGATTATTATACGACTGTTATACAACTAAAATAGTGTGACATTGTACGGCAGTTGTATAACAATTTACTAATTTACCTCTTTACCTGATCTCTCATTCTTATTTTGTACATGTTAAAGAGTAATGCTATTTAGTAAGTAGACTATTATACAACTAAAAAGACATGCCAATTGTACAGTACCCGCTCTCTCCTTCTCCTTCTATAGTGTTATTTAGTAAGTAAACTATTATACGACTATTATACAACTAAAATGATGTGACATTGCACGACAGTTGTATAACAATTTACTAATTTACCTCTTTACCTGATCTCTCATTCTTATTTTGTACATGTTAAAGAGTAATGCTATTTAGTAAGTAGACTATTATACAACTGTCATACTACTAAAGATACATGCCAGCTGTACAACATTTGTATAGCAGTTTACTAATTTATCTCTCCACCTGCTTCCTCCTTCTCCATCTATACATGTTAAAGAGTAATGATATTTAATAAGTAGATTATTATACGACTATTATACAACTGAAATGACTTTCCAGTTGTATGATAGTTGTATAGTAGTTTACTAATTTACCTCTTTACCTGCTCTCGGCTTCCTCCTCCTTTTGTACATGTTAAAGAGTAATGCTACTTGGTAAGTAGACTCAGAGACGGAACTAGTAGGGGACTGGCAGGGGCCATGGTCCCCTCCCACTTCATTAAAAAAAAAAAAATTAGAGTTAAAAAATATATATATATATAGCTTGTCATTTCTCAAAAATGAATGGTCCTAGTCCCTCCTTGTTTTCCAGCCCATTCAAAATATACTTTGGTCCCTCCCCATTCAAAATCTTGGTTCTGTCCTTGAGTAGATTGCTATACAACTGAACATTATTTCAACTGAATGGCAGCCGTATAGTAGTTTTTAAATAGCAGTTTACTAATTTACCTCTTTACCTGCTCCCCCTTTCTCCTTTTATAAATATTAAGAGTAATACTATTTTGTAAGTAGACTATTATACAATTACAATACAACTATAACGTCAATTCACAGTTTTATAGTAGTTTACTAAATAACGTTATTCTTTTGAATATCAAGTTTTCTAACATGTGTATTATGCAATTCTGGAAAATGTCTTAAGATTTAGCTTTGAAAATGTGTGTCACAAGCTAGCTAGCCTTTTGAGTAGCCAAGTTTGTAAATGAATTGCAGTGTCCCTGAGATTCCTCCACAAAAAATTCCGTACCGAATTTGCCCAACCCCTTCAGCAATCATTTGGAGGTCAAGGAAGTCAAGGAGAAGGTAAAGTTTGATCCGGAGGCTCAAATTGATCTCAAAGGCTATAAGGTTCAGCGGATTTAGCCCACTTTTCCCTCAAAGATTTTTTTTTTTTAATTATTCTCATACGACAGAGTAAATACAAAATGAAAAGTGGAATTGACATCATAGAGTTAGTTGTTTATGTCATCGTCTCTGTCTCTGTCTTTGTCTTTCTCTTTGTAAAGTTTGTTCCTCGTTTTTATCTCTTCCTCAAGCTAGACATCACCATTGCATGATGCACTGATGCATTATTAGCCTGAAATCATGGACGAATGCTAATCATCTGAGATTCTGAGTTGCCTGCAACAATGGCCTTTACTTTTCCTTCTTTATTTCTTTATTTATTTGTTTCTTAAATTAGGCACGAATTACTTTATATATAAGACAAAGTATTGTATTACAAATATTAAAAAATGTTTGTTGTAAAGGGTTAAATTACTTGTTTTTAGGAGGTCAACTTGGAAATTAACCCATTTATTTTTCAATAATCATGATAAAATCAATCACAATCGTTTTAGCTCTTGTAGAGTAGATATGCCTGCACATATCATTAGAAGATTGGAGTCTTACCTCTGGGAAGTCCTTATTTCTAACTCTCTTTTTCTTTTTCTTTTTTTCTTTTTTAATATTATAGTCCTCTTATTTCTTACTTGTTTTATTTCGTAAAGAGAAAAGTCATATATCACATTTTTATTTCATAATTATTTTATAATGTTGATGTGATAGTTTTTGTCAATCTTCGAATATTTTTTGAACACGGATTAATCTAAGAGTTGGTAGAGACTATTAGGTTAATATTGTGCGATGATTATGAGATTAAAAAAAAAAAAAGTAGTGATTCATAGCTTTAGCATTAATCTTTCATTTTCTCTTTAGCTTTTGTTTTTAAAATAAAAACATTAACAAACAGCAATAACACAAAAAATATAAAACATTCAAAAACTTTCACCTTATCTCACATCAAAATACTTTTTTAAGAATCGCACTTTAAACAAAAAAGGTTTAAATATTATAAAAACTAGCACATAATCCGCGCTATGCGCGAAATTCTTCATTATAATTTAATTTAAAAAACTTAAATGCATCCCAACCGCATAGGTATGTGAATCACGCCTTATGAAGCGGAGGTCACAATTTCGAATCCCCCCTCCCCCTTCCCTTGTGTGGACATGTCAAAAAAAAAAAAAATAGGCATGTGCAAAAATCTATGATGCTTATACATATTAAACGTTATACACATTTACATTACTAAACATGTACTTTTTCTTTTTTGAAGTGTACCAAACATGTACTTAATGAAATGTATATAAAAAAAAAGGATAAAATTTTTCTCTAAACCGGTTTGGATGAAATTTTGTCTACCCACATAAAATGGTGCCAAGTGTTCAAGCATTTAATATGGGATAAAGTTTTCCTCTAAACTGGGTTGGAGGAATTTCCTTCAACCTGGTCTATAAAAGTGACATGTGTCCCTTAACATGTGAGATGCACATGTTTTTTTAATAGTCAGGACAAAGTTGTAATAAATTTTATTAAAAACTCATGTGCATCTCATATATTATTAGAAAATGGGACACGTGTCACTTTTATAGATCAGGTTGAAGGAAATTTCTTCAACCCAATTTGGAGGAAAACTTTCTCCTTTAATATGCACATTAAACATTAAAGGTCATTAATAGCAATTTATGAACTAAAATTAACTCTTCTTTTTTTTTTTGGTTAAATGTTAGACTAATGTTTTGTTTTTTTACCACGGTTAACACTAACCTTAAAAAGGAAGACTGAACATCAAATTTGATTAAAAACCCAAAAAAAAAAAAAAAAGGTTTAGAACTAAAGAAGCTAAACGTTGACTTAGATGTTGTTAACACAAAAACATATCAATTTTAAGAAAAAAGAGAAAAAAAAAAGAAAAAGAAAAAAGAAAAAAGAACAACCAGGAGCCTTTTGTTTTGTTTTTTTTTTTTTTGGACGTGGGTTTTAAAAATTAACATTCATATACACAAAAAGAAAAATAAATTTGCTTATCCTGAATGGAGTGAACGGCTTCACTTCCATGGTTTGTAAAGCCATGGGCTTGGTTAGTAGCTAAATAAAAGTGATGAAAAGACAAGAAAAAACGAAGTGAATAGTTTAAATAAAAAATTCAAAATGTTAGATAACTCTCTGTTAATGGGATAACTGAATAGAGATTAAAATTAATCAAAATATTATCCAAAACATGAAGACTCAATTGTTAAAATATCAAGAAGAGTACCTTAATATGATATTAGTTTTCACGTATATAGAAAATCCTGATCGCATATGCATTCTTCTCCTAAAGTAACAATCTTTCAACCGCATATGCAATAAACTTTAGAAGCAGAGAATGGAAAAAAATGCATGTTTTTTATATGACTCATCAACTTTACCTTGTTTAGGGTTACGAAAATTTTCTAAAATTTTCTAACTTTGTTTAGATGTGATTTTTTTTTTTTTAATTTTTTTTTCTTCTAAGCCAACGTTAGCTTCTTTAGTTCTATTTTTTTTTTTTTTTTAATCAAACCTGACATTAGGTCTTCTCTTTTTAAGGTTAGTTTTAACCTTGGTGAAAAAATAAAACGTTAGTCTAATGTTTAACAAAAAAAAAAAAAAAAGGTTAACCTTAGTTTGTAAAGTGCTATTAATAACCTTTAATATTTAATGTGCATAATAAATGCTTCTTGGCACCAATTTATGTGGGTTGAACGAAATTTCATCTAAACTGATTTGGAGGAAATTTTTGTCTTAAAAAAAAAAAAATAGCAAGTAGAAAACTTGAATTATGATTATCAAAATTAGGGGAGGGCAAAAACCCACCCAACCCCGCCCCGATCCGCCAAAATCCGTTGGTTTTTAGTGTTTTTTTTTTTTTTTGTGTGTATACGGGTTGGAAAATACCTAACCCGCATGCGAGTCGGGTATGGCCACGGGTATAGTTTTTTAAAAAGAGACGGGTACCCGCCCCGCCCCGCCCATATGCTTAAAACCCTAGATTTCCTAATATCCTCTATTATGTGACTCTCCACTCCAACCCAGCGCCTCTCTCACCCTCTTTGTCTCTCAAGAAGAAATTGTTATGGGCTTATCCATGGCAGGGGCTGATTAGTCATTCATTGTGTGGGCAGCATGTGACTATATCTTGCATTTACTTTATATCTTGCGTTTAGCATCTTTTTCTTGCATTTAACATTTCCTTGTATTGTTGCGTTTTGCTTGTTATGTTGCGTTTTGGGAGGCTAGCTGTAAGGCGAGAAAGCTGTAATTCTGTTAGAATATTCTAATAGAATTGAGCCTATATTTGGGGAAGCCAATGGGTAGGGATTTTATGCTTTTGGAATTGTCTGATGAATTATAACCCAGGAGATTGAGCCTCTCGAAGAGCTCTTTGTTTTCAGTATCTATTTCAAGTATTTTTATCCATTATCATCTTCCCAAATCCTTCATATACAAAAAATACCTAAAAAACACCTCACAATCCATCAAACCCTTCACATTTGGTATCAAAGCCGTTCGATTCTTCTCATTCCAGCTTCCACTTACCCATAATTTTTTTTTTCTCTCTCTCGTCCTTCTCTAATGGCCGAAGGCACTAGATTGTTCCAAATCCAAGAGTCCTTGCAGGAGTGCCAAGATTTCATTCAACTCCAAGGCACAGTTAATACAAATGTGCTGCAGCGTCTCACTACGATGACAGAGATGCTTCAGACTTTGGTTGCAAACCAGAATTGGCTACCGCCGGAACAACAACCAGAGGATGACCACCATCCATTAATTTAGCCAAGAGAAGAGAGACGGTACCCAGACCACGACAGACGCCATGATAGGGACGATAGACGCAACCTGGAGGAGGAGGACTATGACTATCATAGGGATGACAGGAGAATACATACTCGTACCATGCATATGATTTTTCCAAGTTTTGATGGGGATAATCAGCATGGACTTACAAGGTGAATCAATTTTTTTTATCACTACCAAACTCCCCTCTACCAAAGAATCCGAATGGCCTCTTTTCACTTGGAAGGAGAAGCCTTGGTCTGGTTTCAAGATGCACATGAGGTAGGTCTATTCCCTACTTGGGATTCCTTCCTTCAGGCCTTACTTACTCGGTTTGGTCCTACTTATGACGATCTCATGGAGGCTCTTAAGAAGCTATGGCAAACTACCACAATGGCTGAGTATACGTCACAGTTTGAGTCATTATCCAATTGATTGCGCGGAATCTCTGATAAAAATTGCCTGAGCTGTTTTTTGGGTGGCCTTAAAGATGAGATACGCCTACCGCTGCAAATGCTAAACCCACAGACTCCAGTAGCTGCCTTTGGATTGGCTAAATTACAAGAAGAATACATCACTAGCTCCAAACGTTCCTACACATCCATAGGGCATTATCTTCCTTATACTAAGCAACAAAGTTGAGGACAATCTACGGGTACCTCTGTTCTGCCAGGGACTCGTTCCTCCAATAACCTGCCTGTCCAAAAAATATCACCCCAACAAATGAAGGAAAGACGTGATAAAGGGTTGTGCTATAACTGTGATGACAAATGGAACCCCACTCACAAGTGCAAGACTCCTAAATTATTCCTCATACATGGGTTAGAATTACCCTGTGATGAGAAACCTGAAGAGATTTTTTTTGATACCAAGGATTCAATGGAACCTCAAATACCACTTACGGTTACAGACCCCATAGACCCAGAAATTTAATTGAACACTATTTCAGGTTCTTTGAGCCCGAGGACAATGCGTTTAGAAGGATGGGTGAAGAATCAACGGGTGGTTATCCTAATTGATTCAGGCAGCACACATAATTTCCTTGACCCATTTATCTTGAAGAAAATTCAAGTGGGAGTGCTACAGACGCCACGACTTCAAGTGAAGGTGGCTAATGGTACAAAAATGTAGAGTGTTGGTCGGTGCAATTCCCTTTGCATTAAGGTATAAGGTGCTACTATAACTTCTGAATTTTATGTCATTACTTTGGGAGGTTGCAATATTGTCGAGTAGCATGGCTTAGAACTCTTGGCCCTATTATATGGGATTTATTGCTTATGACAATGCAATATTCTTTTAATGGCAAATCCATTTTGTTAACGGGGTTACACCCCACGGGTCTCACCTTAGAGGATGGAAACAACTTCCTTAAGGCCTCTAACTCGGGTAATAGAGGTATTTGGTTGCAATTGCTAACCCAAGAGACTAAGGATACACCTTTAACACTGCAAGCACCCATTCGGATATTGTTGGAAGAATTTGCTTTAGTTCTTAATGAACCTAGGGGGTTGCCTCCGGCTCGTGGTCATGATCACCAAATTCTGCTTAAAGGGAACCAGCCTATTTCAATTTGCCCTTATCGTTACCCTTATTTTCAGAAAACTGAGATCGAGAAGATTGTCCGAGAACTTCTTGACTCGGGGGTTATCAAACCTAGCCAAAGTCTTTCTCTTCTCCCGTATTACTTGTGTGAAAGGCGGATGGTAGTTGGTGAATGTGTGTTGATTATAGGGCTTTAAACCAAGATACGGTTAAAGATAAATACCCTATCCCGGTTATTGATGAATTATTGGATGAGCTTCATGGTGCTAAGATTTTTTCGAAGCTGGATTTGCACTCGAGTTATCACCAAATTCGTGTGCGAACAGAAGATGTACCCAATACAGCCTTTCGCACACATGAAAGGCATTACGAATTCTTAGTGATGCCATTCGGCCTCATTAATGCTCCTTCTACCTCCCAAGGGTTGATGAATGATCTCTTTAAGCCCTTCTTACGACACTTTGTATTGGTTTTCTTCGATGACATTCTAGTGTATAATCGAACCTTGGATGATCACTTGAGGCATCTACGCATAGTTTTGGAGGTGCTGTAAACTCAACAGTTATATGCTAAGGAGTCCAAATGCGGGTTTGTGGTTGATGAAATTGATTACCTTAGGCACTTAATTTCTACTCATGGTGTAAGAGCGGATCCTTCAAAGCTGGATGCCATGGTCAGCTGGCCTATTCCAACTTCTATTAAGTCTTTGAGAGGATTCTTGGGTCTCACGGGTTATTACAGAAAATTTATTAGGGGTTATGGAGTCATTGTTGCCCCCCTCACTACCCTACTAAAAAAGAATGCATTCCAGTGGACAACTAGTGCAACCGAGGCCTTCGTGAACTTGAAGAAAGCTGTAACAAGCCCTTCGGTACTTCGATTGCTAGATTTTACTAAAACATTCACCATCGAATGTGATGCTTGTGGCACGGGTTTAGGTGCTGTTTTGATGCAAGATGGACAGCCCATAGCGTACTTGAGTAAGACATTAAAGGGTCAGGCATTATTCTTGTCTACATATGAGAAGGAATTACTCTCCTTGGTGACTGCGGTGCAGAAATGGAGGCCTTATTTGCTTGGCTAGTCCTCTAAGGTAAAAACCGATCAACAAGCACTTAAGTTCTTACTGGAGCAAAGGGCTAGAACAGTTTCGCAACAACGCTAGATTTCAAAATTACTTGGCTATGATTTTGTGATCGTGTAAAAGAAGGGGAAGGAAAACAGAGTGGCGGATGCTCTATCACGGAAGTTCGAAGACTTACCCGAACCCGATACCTTAAGTATTTCCTTGATTTCCTTTCCTACACCAGATTGGATAGAAGACTTGAAAGCTTCATATTTACACAATCCGGATTCTAAGGAATTATTGTTGAAACTTCAGCAAGGGTTGAATATACCCAAAGGCTTTGTTCTTCAGTAGGGTTGATCTTAAAAAAAGGAAGAATTTGGGTGGTCCAAAACTCAGCTTTCCAGAAACAGCTCTTGGAATATATTCACTCCAATCCTACATCAGGCCATTCTGGCTATCACAAGACCATCCACCGAGCCAAGTCAGATTTTTATTGGACATGGATGCACAAGGATATCAAGAGGTTTGTAAAGGAGTGTTCGGTATGTCAAGAAAACAAGCATGAAACTACCCATCCAGCTGGGTTGTTGCAGCCCTTACCTATACCAACTCGTGCTTGGTCGGACATCTCCATGGATTTTATCGAAGGCCTACCTTCTTCTCAAGGTTTGTCGGTCATCTTAGTGGTGGTGGATAGATTCACTAAGTATGGTCATTTTCTGCCCTTGTCCCACCCGTACACAGTAGCAAAAGTGGCCTAAAATTTTCTGGTCAATGTCTTGAAGTTACATGGAATGCCTAAGACAATTGTCACAAACTGTGACCCAGTGTTTACCAACTCATTCTAGAGGGAGCTGTTTAAACTCCAAGGTATCTCTCTTGCTCTTAGCTCGGCCTACCATCCCCAATCAGATGGGCAAACCGAGGCTTTGAACAAATGCCTTGAGACTTATTTTCGATGCTATGCTGGGGCCAAGCCTAATGAGTGGAGCAATTGGTTACCTATGGCGGAATGGTGGTACAACACTAATCACCATTCCTCTACCAGTTACTCCTTTTGAAGCTCTATACGGGGTAGCCCCCACCTTCATTGCTATCCTATGTTCCAGGAACATCTGCTAACCTTGCTGTGGATTTGCAATTAAGGGACCGCACCAAGGTAATTACCCTTCTTAAAGAACACCTCCAACAAGCCCAAAACCGTATGAAGGTGCAAGCCAATAAGTATCATACAGAGAGAGAATTCAACATGGGTGATTGGGTTTATCTTCGGCTACAACCATACCGACAAAAGATCATAGCTATGCGCAAGAACCTAAAACTCTCACCGCGATTTTTTGGACCTTTCCAAATCCTTAAGTGCATCGGATCAGTTGCTTACAAGCTGGATCTTCCACCTGAAACCAGAATCCATCCTGTATTCCATGTTTCTTGCCTTAAGCACAAGCTGGGTCAACAAATTTCTCCTCTAGCAACGTGCCTCCGGTAGATCATATGGGAGAGATTAAGCCTGAACCTGAAACTTTGATAGATAGACGTTTGTCAAAGAAGAGAGGTAGAGCAGTAATTGAAGTTTTGGTTAGGTGGAAAGGTGCTCTTGCCGAAGATGATACCTGGGAGATTCTTTGGGAGTTGCAACTTCAATATCCGTACCTTGTGGGCAAGGTGCTTTGAAGGGGGAGACTCTGTTACGGGCTTATCCGTGGCAAGGGCTGATTAGTCATTCACTGTGTGGGTAGCACGTGATTATATCTTGCATTTACTTTATGTCTTGCGTTTAACATCTTTTTCTTGCATTTAGCATTTCCTTGTATTGTTGCGTTTTGCTTGTTATGTTGCGTTTTGGGAGGCTAGCTGTAAGGCGAGAAAGCTACAATTTTGTTAGAATATTCTAATAGAATTGAGCCTATATTTGGGGAAGCCAATGGGTAGGGATTTTATGCTTTTGGAATTATCTGATGAATTGTAACCCAGAAGATTGAGCCTCTCGAAGAGCTCTATGTTTTCAGTATCTATTTCAAGTATTTTTATCCATTATCATCTTCCCCAATCCTTCATATACAGAAAATACCTAAAAAACACCTCACAATCCATCAAACCTTTTATAGAAATTCTTCTCTTCCTCTTCCTCTGATCCATCAAATCCTCCTCAGACCCAGAGTGCTGGATCAGAGATGTCCCCCTGAAGATGTCCCACTAGAGGAAGGCATGAACCACAAACATTTTGCGGATAGTAAAAAGAGTAAATTGAAAGAGATTTGCAGGACCCAGATACTAAAGATCAAGATGTTGAGCATCAAGATAAATCTTGTAAGAATAGCAGCTACTAATTGTGACTTTGGAGTTTACAAACGCTAACCCAGCATGCAAAAACCTGGAGACTTTCCTGGGATTCAAGGAGAAAGGATTTCTGAAGGAAAAATAAAACAAAATCAGCAATTTCTCAAGATGGGTGCTTGAGAAAATCAGAATCCCAAGAAGTGGAAGATAGCTTCAGCTTAAAGCCATAGCTTCTTTAGAGCTGGGATAAAACACCAAAATATCTTATAGGTTTTAGTCCAAATCCAATTTTTTTAAAAAAAATAAAAATTGCAAAAAATCAGGACTTAATTTTGAATTCAATTGATGCCCATTAAAAATACCTGACCCACCTGATCAACCCGCCCCCGCGCAACCCGCCTAGTCCTACCCGAAATTTGGCGGGTTTAGTGGCTTCAATCCGGGTAGCGGGTAAGAATTTCCCAAACCCTATGGGCACGGGTCGGGTGGCCAAAAAGGCCAAACCTGTCCCAAACCAACCCATGCCCAGCCCTAATCAAAATATTAATAGAAAATTAGTAAGAAACTCTAATATTGTTGATGTGTTACTTATTATATTTCAATACAAATAAAACTCATAAAGTTCTAATCATTTCAGAAAAATAAAGTAAAATAAACAAAATCTTCTATTTTCTTTTCAATACAAAATAAAACACATATTTCACTCAATATTTAATGCAACCAAATAAATCTCTTCAACACTTTCAAAAAATGCTAGAAAATCCGAGTAAATCACAAAAAGGAAAAAAAAAAAAATCAAATGAATTAAAACATAAAATCTTATTGGTGTGATACCTATTATATTTCAATACCAAAAAAAAAAAAAAAAAAAAATCTAGAGAAATAAACATAAAAATAATCAATTTACTGTTGGAAAAAATTTATACATAGATACACAAAGATAAATCCAAGCAACAAAATTTTCAATTAAATAGAAGCCCTAGACGGAATCAAATACAGTGCAAAAATAAATAAAATATTTTTATTTTATAAGTACCTAATAAAACAAAATATTGCACTCAACATTTAATGCGATTAGATAACCTCTTCAATGTTTAATTATCTCTTTAGTGTTTCGAAAAAATTTCTATTCTTTTTTTTTTTTGGCACAAAAATCAAATAAACACATTATAATCTTCCATTAACCCACTTAAAATCTAAACAATTTATTATCTTAATTCAGAAGTTGCAATTTTCACCAAAGAACAAACTAAAAAAAAAAAAAAACCTACAAATACAGTTAATACTCAATTACAATTGTTTATAGAGGGTTGTGTTATTCTTATTAAGGGTTCATTTGAGATTGCAATTTTAGTAAGTATGATTTTAAAAATTGATTTTTTTTTTAAAAAAAAAATTGTATTTTTGAATGGTTAAGAATAAGAATTACTTCAGGATTGAATTTTTAGGTTATTATTGTTGAAGAGTGGAGAGAGAGAAAAAAAAGAAGTTAATTCTTGAAATTGTAGTTTTTCTCAAATAAAAAACATACACATGGAAGATTAAGAAGAAGAATTACTTCATGTTGATTTTTTAGGTTGTTATATTTGAATTTTGAAGAGTTGAAAGAGAGATGTGGGAAGAGAGAGAGAAAAAAAAAATCGGTGAGAGAGAGAGAGAAAACAAATTTGAAATAATTGGGAGATTTTTATTTTGTAGGCCTTATTATTTGTAGATAATCTATTATTAATCAAATTATTTTTCAATGGCTTATTATTTAGAAAAAAAAAACAATTCTTATTTTATAAATTAACAATTACATGCACAAAGTATATGTAGAAAAAAAAAAATTGTCTTCTCTAACCTTTTCTAAATTTGAATTAAAAATATTAAAGTGAAAAAGTATTAATACTGATTTGTATTATTTGTTTCCTTGTTTAATTTGAACATTAATAATACTTAATGTTGTGCATTAAATATTTGAATTTAATGAAATCACATATAAGGAAAATAATTGAAATATAATTAAATGCCTTAATTAAGCTAATTTAATGACTGGTTCACTATTGAAAAACCAGTCAACTCATAAAAAAACTTTTAAAAAATTATGACTTAAAAAACTGATTTATCCTTTAAAAAGGAAGGTTTACACCACATGTCACAGTATTAAAGTATTTTTTAGAGTGATTCGGCTCACATATATATATATATGATTGGTTATCAGTAAACGTTAAACGAAATGCACTTTTTGCATTACAAATTAGGGGTGTAAGCGAGCGAAGCTGCTCGCAAGCGAACTCAAGATCGACTTATATAAGCTCGACTCGATTATTAAATAAGCCGTTCGTGAATACAAATCTTTCTTGAAAATTAAACAATACAAGCTCGGCTCGGCTCAGTTAGGCTCGTGAGCACGCTTGTGTATATATATATATAAACTAACAAATAATTTATTATAAGGATATGTTGTAGTTAAAATAAAGGAAAATACTAGGGGTTCTCCCCATAATGTTCTTCTAGCGTTCTCCCAGTCTTACGTAGAACATGATTTAAAAAAAAAAAAAAAATTGTAATGGCCTCCACCACCGGTTTTTTTAGGCATTAGCACTAAATTTAGGATGATCAAATCCATTTTGGGTGATACCATCCCTAAAGGGTTAACCTTCCACCCTTAGGTTTTAGTTTTGAATTCAAAAACAAGTTTTAATGCATTAGAACCTAAATATTAACTCATAAAAATTAATCTGCTGGCAAAAAAACAGTACTACAAATTTATTTTTTCTTAAATCATGTTCTACATAAGACTAGGAAAATACTAGGGGAAGAACCCCTAGCAAACCCCTAAAATAAATAGAATAGCTTAAATAACAATTGGGAAGGAAAGAAATAAGGTAAGTTAGGGTAATAATGCGATTTAGAAAGTTATAGGGTTTTTTAAAAAATACAATCCTATCCACAGCCACGTGTGTGATTGTGGATCACATTGGGTCAAAATCCTAAGGGTTGAGCCATTTGTTCTCAAATCTCAAAATTTCTTTCTCTATTTCTCATCTGTTACGCATTGTGATGACCCCGATGGACAAATTAATTAATTAGTAATTGATCCCATGGCTCGCCTCCCAACCCTATCCCTCGCGGGACAAGACTCAGGGATTTCAACATTTCTCATCTTAACGAGAAAGCTGCTGTGACAATTCTAAATATTTTTAGGGTATTTTAGTGGACTCATAGGTTCTTAAAAAAAAAAAAAGAGTTGGCTTAGGTTAACAATGAGAATGGGCCCAAATACTAATAATAATAAAATATAATAATAATTAATAAAATAAGATAATAGTATTAATAAACATTTAGTAAAGATAAATAAAAGAAAAAAAAAAACCCTAAGAGGCATAAAAAACCCTTTTCGTGTCTCTTTCCCAACCTAAATAACTACATAAGACAAAACCCTAAAGGCAGCCTCCTTCAGGCCTCACTTTGCAATTCACTCACCACAGTATGTTGCTCTCCAGGTATTGCTCCTTACACCCAAAATTTTTCTTCTTTTTCCTTCATTCATACATCCATTCGTAGAAAACTAGTGGGCCAATGTTTTTGTAATGCCATTCCTTGGTTGTCGTGTTTGACCTGTAGTGAGAAGGAGAGGTTTGCCTTCTTTTCTTTTACTCCTCACGTGAATATATGTCTACACCTATTTTGTCTCTTACGGGGATAAAAAAAAAACTAATGGTATGGAACCTTTTGTAATCATATGATCATATAATTGAATCTTCCAATTAGATTGATTTATGCTGTTTTATACCATCAGGAACATCATGGACTGCAATAGAATTTTATCTTTTGTAAATTATATATATATGTAATACTTTAATATATATAAAAAAATAATAATAATAACTGCACGGAATTGTTATAATTATAAACATATATATATATATGTATGTATGTATGTATGGGGAACTATCAACGCATATATGGAGTCAAGTTGTTATATATATATATATATGAATATAGGACATATATATTTACGGAATAATCTAAAGTGTGTGTATATGTATGTATGTATATGAGTAATATGAAAGAGAATAATTATGAAAATTATCGAGAAGTATACCCAAATACTTAAGAAGTTCATTCTCAGTTGATTAGCAAGCCAACTCATAGAAGTAATAGAATGCATTACTATGACGTGTATGAGGGTAGTAATGTTTCTGTATTTCCTTCAGGAGATTAGTTAGCAGTCACGGGAAATTCTTAGTTGCAGACAAGAGGTAAGTGAATTTATTACCCCTTCTAAAAAAAATCATCATGCCATGTTATTTATGAAATCTTGTTTCAAATTGCAAACAATCATTTTGTTTATATTACTGAATTATGTTACATGCATGATAAGTTTGAGAAAAAGTAGTGTTGAGAAAATAATGATGTCTTTAAGAAATTTTGAGAAAGGATGATAAACCCTCCTACATGATGCCCTACGATATACCTAAAGAAGTATTAAGAGAAGTACAAGAAATGAGAAAAAGTTTTACAATGAGGACACATGTATGGAGGAGAGTATTTTTGGCCCAAGAGAAACAAGAAAGAAGCTCGGTACCGATGCTAAGGATGGAGGCGCAACCGCTGAAAGAGGCTCTGCCAGAAGGTGGTTCCATCACAGTTTTATTTTGCCATGCTGAGTGCACCCAGAGTTGATCGGCTGGCTAGGGGACGGGGCTGCTGGCCACAGTATCTCCTCCCAGGTCGCAAAGACCGCGCAACCCTAGTTTGCTGGGGTAACAGTATACACGGGCCCTAGTATGAGATAAAGATTATGATTAATTTTATTGATGATAATGTTTTTATTGTGCTTTATGTTTCTTATGTTATTTTATTATTTAAAAATATACTGGGAACATATGTAGTTATGAGTTCCATTTTCAAAACGGGACAAAGAGTAAAACTGCCTATGGTTGTGGATTTCACTTACTGGGCCCCCTTTGGGCTCATCAGTTTTATTTCTTGTTTCAGGTGCTAATCAGGTTGCTTTAGGAGGCCGGAATGGGGGCGGGTGTGTTTAGGAAATTCTTGTTATTCACATAGTCAAGTTAATAAGTGCGTTGGCACAATTTCTTTTAGAGATTGGTGGAATTATTTTTTAATAAGGAACGCTATTATTGTTTGCGAGACATATTTTTGTTAAGCAGGAATATTTTGGTTTATTTCTAAGGATATGATATTCTAGAGTTTCATGCATTCATTTTATACTAGTCTTTTATTAATTGATAAACCTTATGGAATCTTTGCAAGTAAGAAAGAGGATTAACAAACCTAACCCTTTTGGGGCTAGGGATGTTACAGCTGCAGCGGAAGACTTTACTAAGACTATGAGAATTAGAGACTAATAATTTAACATTCACATAACATGCATCAGAGAAAATATAACATCATCATCGTCATAACATAGATAGTCATTAAAATATACTGGTCATCAGACCATCATCAAGTAAAGGTACAGACCATAAGGTAATATTAAATATTGTTTTTGAAAAAGATAAAAAAAAATAGAAGCCTAGATCTAAACTTAGGCAGGGTTAATGAGATTAGAATCTCGATCATGTCCGCATGGGTAGTTCCTTCATCCTCTCACTTGGTCCTTAGCCAAATAGGATCCATATCCTCAAAAATCACGTGAATCAAGTCCTGAGCTATCACCTAAGTTGGCTCCTGCGGCATCCTCACCTAGGATAGTTAAACCACGCAAGTATACATAATGAAGGGGGAAAACATAAATAAAAAGGGGGGTAAGTCTAAGATTTAGTGATTCTTAACACAAATAATGCCTATGCCAGTTTAATAATGAACTCTAATGTTTTTGCAATGCAAATGACAGTCTCATCATGATCGTTTATATTATGAGTGATAAAGATATATATATATATATATATGCATATGTTACAGAATAACAATTATAGTTTAATAGTATGGTCTACTCGAGATATTACCTGATGTATGCCAAATATTACATATTTGGACCCCTTAATTTATTATTGTTAATCTTTTAGTTGTGCTATTATCTGATGTTTTGGTTTAGTCTTGTGTTTTTAGTGTTTTATAGGTTGCTAAAGGAAAGCTTGGGTTTTATGTGGAAGTTGCTTATTTCGGATGGAAATTGCAAGTCTCTATTAGAGCGATCGAGCACAGGTCACTACGCTCGAGCACAGATATGTCAAGGCCAAGTAGCACCCACGAATGCTTGCGTAGGAAAGGGAATCCTCATGCCCGAGTGAGCTCGAGCGCACTAAGCGTGCGATTGAGCGCACGCGTCTGATCTGGCAGCGAATTTTAGTTTAATTAAAGTGGTAAACCCTATTTTTAGACCTATAAATACATAATTATCAGATTAGTTTAGGTAGGCTACGAATTACGAAATTCTAGAGGAGAAAGAAGAGAGTTCTAGGGTTTCCTAGCTTTTGAATCTCAACTTTGTGATTCTTTATTTGTAAGTACTCAATTTTCATTATGAATTCCATCAAGAATGTTTTGTCTTTCAATAAAGTGAGAGGCAAAACCTTCAACTAAGCTTGAAGATGAAGCCTAACTTATGATTAGCAACTTAGTTTCATGTAATTAATATTTCCCAAGTTAATGGTTCAATTGCCTATTGTTCTACTTTTTATCAATTGGATTGAATGATTCTTGGATATCTTTTGTGATTCAAGGATACACTTGATGATTTAAGATAATTCAATACAATTGATTGCTTGGTTTTCTTGGTTAAAAGATTGGATCTTCCCTGTGATTTATTCTCTTGATACAATTGATGTTTTGATAAAGATTGGACATTTTATTGTGATTTACAGATACAGTTAATGATTTGATTAAATATTGGATTTCTTTTGTGATTTGGATTATGAATGGATACATGGGATGTTTTGATTAATTCTTTGAAGCAAAAGTCAAACATACATAAGATTTATATGTGAGAACTTTGGGGAATATTATAGATCATGGAACTATGTTGTTATAAATGTGTGAGTGTGGATTTCGAAACCCTAGTGCTTCATTAATAGATTACTTTCACTTTAATTAGTTTTATGCTTTTGATATTATTCAAACAACAATCATTCAAAACTGGGAACTATATTAGAATTAAATTACTTTAGGTTTAAATTTGCTTTCAAGAATACAATTCTCAGTAGGTTCGACCTCACACTTGCATAATCTATATTGCAAACGACTCGTGCACTTGCGAGTAATTAAAATTTGCACAACATTACCCATTCTTAGCAGGGTTAGCGCTGTCCCATGGAACTTGTAGTACAAAGCTGGGGCCCCAGTAATTTCATGCTACCGTACATAACACTAACGGCACAACCGAGTCCGACCTCAGGTAGCCTACATCGCTAATGATATCTGTCCTATAGTGACCGCCCATTAAGGCTGCGCCGGCCACGAACAACTATTGGATCCAAGGCTCACATAACATACACATTTGACTATAAAGCTAACATGTATAGTAAACCCATGGCCATTATACCGCACATACCGGTGTACCATGTCATATGATGAAAATTATCTTGTTTGTTTTTTATATGCATGTTCTTTTACAAGTCTCACTTTATTAACATTTTCAACATAACTGTAACGACCTAGATTTTAAAACTCTTACTGAAATAATATTAAATAGATTAAAAGGATAATGAATAAAGTAGAGCAATAATATATGAATTAATGATATTAAGTAATTATTTGATGTTAAGGGTATATATTACATTGATTGTTGACCTCTTTTGAGAATCACTTTAATTCTCAAATTTAGATTCATAAGTATGTTTATGGGCATAATTAAACCCAATTTATATTAATGTTTGGTAAAGTAAAAAATTAATTTGAAGCTTTTTAGTTTTTTTGCCTAAAAAACAGTGTCTTAATTTTCATACTGTCTAATAAAGATTAAAACTACTAAGGAAAGGTATCAAGGCTAGTCACTTTTGTTGAAATCTTGAAGGCTTCTAGTAAGAATGATTATGAGAAAATATCATGAGAATTTAATGTGGCAAGTGGCCAAGTGTGAATGCAAGTTGTTAAAGTCTAATTAAGTTAGAAACTTTGTACGGGCCAAAAACAGAGTCAAACAAACTCGGATGAAGTCGAACCAAAAATAGAAAATGTTTGTCTCGGAGTTCTCTATATACCCTCAAAATTTCATGTCAATCAGAATACGTTTGAATATCAGAAAATGGATCGGAGTACACTGCCCTCATTTTGGACGAAAATGTTAAAGTAGACTAGGTTCATTGTTTTGGTTGAATACATCTCAACCATTGGATCAAAAGTATGAAAATGAATTCTAGCCATTCATTCTCTTATAGATAGAAGCTTGTATTTAACCCTTGGATCAAAAGTATGAAAATGAATCTTAGCCATTCATTCTCTTATAGATAGAAGCTTGTATTTAACCCTTAGATCAAAAGTATGAAAATGAATCATAGCCATTCATTCTTTTATAAATAGAAGCTTGTATTAACCCTTAGATCAAAAGTGTGAAAATTAATCCTAGCCATTCATTCTCTTATAAATAGAAGCCTAAGTAAATTCATTTGTCACTTAAACTCTTTTACTTTCTTAGCAAGTAAAGATTGTTTGTTCCTCCTTTCATTCTCTTTCTTAGCTCTAAGTCAAAAATCATATGGCCTAAATCTTTCTATAGTGTTCAAGTGTCCTTTCTTTTCTAAACTAGTTACCTAGAGAAGATTTGGTGGAGTTCTACTTCAAGGTTTATTGGGTAGGTGTTTCTTGTGTAATTATAATGATTTATTGTTTGTATTATTTGTTCTCATCTAATTGTTTAAGACCCAATAAGCTTATGATGTAAAATAGAGTAATAAACGAATTAATGATAAAAGTTCATAGACAAATTGATTAAAGGCTTATGATATTATCTATATTTATTACATATATTATTTACTTTACAGCTTTCATATTCCGTTGTTTATTTTATTGTCATTTAAAGTTTAATTCATATTTTTGGTGGTACGAACTATTGGTCTCAACCCCCGAAATATGAATTTAGTATTTATATTCAGTCATTTATTTTATTGTCATTTAAATTTTATTTCATATTTTTGGCGGTACGGATCATTGGTCTCAACCCCGAAATATGAATTCAGTATTTATATTCAATCATTTCTTTTATTGTCATTTAAATTTTAATTCATATTTTTGGCGATACGGACCATCGGTCTCATCCCCGAAATATGAGTCATGCTTTACATATATTATTTATAGTACTAGTTTTTATTGAGTGATACTGGCCATTAGTTTCGTCACAAAAAATGAATTCAGGAATAAAACTATTTATAAGTAACTATCTCAGATTTATATAATAAAATGAGTAAGTAAAGATGAAGTGACGGACAATAAATAAATATAAAAAGATGAGGGCCTTTAAACAATGATATTATTTGAGAATGAACTAATATGTAAATATTATTTGTATGTATGTATTTATATGCAGAAGTGGAGCAGAATAATTATACTAAGGAGTGTAAGTATGGATGTACTTACTGAGTATTAGCTTTGTTTTATTGTCATAGGAATTCTTATTTTGTCTTATTGATATAATTTTGCATTACAACTGTTGCATAATGTGTCTAATAATATGGGCTGGTAAGATAGCTACCTTAAGAACAAGCTGGGTGGATTGCCTTGAGGACCTGTCGGTATCTCAGTGGATGGAGGTATATAACCGTCCAACAGGCTTAATATATAACTAAGCTGGGGCGGTATAGTCACCAGCACCAAATAGGTAAAACTCTAAAGTGTGAGGGACATAATGGACGTGAACTGTCAAAGAGCTCATGACGAGAGGTCTGAAGAAAGATTATCATAAAACACAAACTAATATGTCACTACGCTGCATTCGCATCTCATTCATCATTATATATTTTATTCCTTAATCTTACTTTGCCTCAAACTAGTCTTTTAGTCTTTATTTCTAGGAAAATAGATTACTCACTTGTTTGTGTATGTAAACATGATAACGTCATATTTACATAGACATTGATGTAGGAATAGAGAGTGAGGATGATGGTCATTTTATTGGTTTTGATGGTTGATAGATCATCTGCTACGAAATTGATGCTTATTCTATGAAGCAAGTATCATTTATGTTAATTGCTTTCATTATAGAATGTGATGTGTGCAAACTTGACAATTATTACTATATTAATTTAGTGCCGTCTATGGCATATATTTGGTACACCTAGTGTGTACATATGTTGTAATAAAAATCATATTTCTATTTTTATTAAATAATATATCACTTTGGGGTAATTCAGTCAGCTCAATTGTGTTTTGCAAATTATTCCTAAGCCATAGAAAAAGAAAAAAAAACATATATATATTCCGCTATAAAGTTTGCATTTCTAAAGTTGTAGCGTAATGACTTCGATATTTGCTAGTTCAAATATCGGGGCGTTACAATAACGTTTTCTCAAAATACTAGAGATCATGTGCAACAAGTATAAATTGTGAGAGTTACAAATATGCATGTCTTCTTGGTACACAAAATAGTCGCATAGTGCATGGAAAAATAACAAGCACTATGTGAGTTAAAACTCACCTGGGTCTTAACATGTCTCTGAGAATTTCAAACAATCTAGGTTCTCCAAATTTGTGGAAAACCTTATATTAGTTCTATTCCTACTAAAACAACTCAAGAATAAGGAAAACAGGAGCTATGAGACGGTTTGGTGAAAATAAAGTCCCCTGTCACAGTCTGGGCCGTACATCCTGGCTCGGGGCCATACATCTGCTATGACACTTCGAACCATACATCTTGTCTTGAGATCGTACGTCCGCTTTGAGGTTTTTCAGGGAGAACCTCATTTTCTTCACTCGTCCTCATTTTCTTCCTAGGGGCTGCTTCTAAGTCAAAATAAAACCTCCATGCAACTTCACAATGCTAAGTTAACAAAATGTTAACCTAAGCAAGATTTAAAGCATAACTAAGCTAACAATTACAACTAATAGCACAAGATAGAAATCGAGCAGCATAACGATGTATTTAAAGAGCTAGGTAACCGAGTGTTACCTCTTTGAAGCGAAACTTCAAGAGTTCCTCCTCCGATAGCACCGAAACACACAAAACACTCGCAAACAGTCTACTGGCAGCCTGGGGGTGAAGAGAGGCGTGAGAAAACACAGGGAATATGGGGTATTTATAGTTGAGGGGCTCCACCAACTCCTCAAAAAAGTAGCAAACGTCCACCAACCCTAGTGTACGTCTGGCACTTTTACACTTTTAGAGCCAAAACTCACACTTCTCGAGTTTTGCATAGAGTTGCTCCCTTCGAAACCTCTTCAATGCCTTCCGTAAATGCTCCTCATGCTCCTCCCGTGTCTTTGAGTAGACCAGGATGTCGTCAATAAAGACAACGATGAACTGATCCAAGTAGTCGTGAAAGATTCTGTTCATCGTGTCCATAAAGACAGCTTGCGCATTAGTTAGTCCAAAGGACATAACTAAGAACTCGTAATGTCATAACGAGCCCTGAAGGCTGTTTTAGGAATGTATTCTTCCTTCACCTTCACTTGGTGATAGCCTGAGCGCAAATCGATCTTGGAAAATATGCGCGCTCCTTGCAGCTGATCCAACAGATCATCAATCCTTGGCAAAGGATACTTATTATTGATTGTTACCTTCTTTATTTGGCGATAGTCAATGCATATCCGCATTGTCCCGCCCTTCTTCTTCATGAATGACACCGGCGCTCCTCGAGGTGATAAACCAAGGCGGATAAATCCTTTATCCAGGAGCTCTTGGAGCTATTCCTTTAGCTCTTTCGATTCCGATGGTGCCATCCTATATGGTGCCTTGGAAATAGGATTAGTGCCTGGCATGCACTCAATCCCAAACTCCATGTCCCTCTGTGGTGGTAACCTAGAATAGTCTGTTGAGAAGACATCTGGATACTCTCGCACCACAGGAATGTCTTGCAAGTCCTACTTCTCCTCCTTCACTGGAGCAACGACGAAGGCAAAAAATGCTTGCCCTCCTCCGATGATAAGTGATCAGTGTCAAATATTGTATATTGGACCACTCTTAACTTATGTTTGTTAGGCTCTTAGTGTTGTTAATATCTAATATTTTGTGTTGTTTTAGTGTTTTAGTGTGTTGTAGGTCCTCTGTGCAAATTGTGGTTCAAAGGGGCGGAATTAAGGAAAGATGGAAGTGTAGCCTCTGTAAGTGTGATCGAATGCATGAGACATGATCGATCGCAAGCCATGTCAGCCCATGAAGTCTGCGTTGCCCTAGTTGGCCCTATGCTCCATCGCTTTAGCACTTGCGTCGTGGGCATTTACGTGAGATCGATCGCACTATGTGCAATCGAACGCATTGCGGTCGAACGCAACGCCAACAATCGAACACACACTGCACGGCGATGCACCTGTGACCGAACGCACAGCACACGATCGAACGCATGCTGGACTGCGATCGATCGCACCTCCTGCGATCGAACGCACCCCTGACCTGGTAGCACGATTTATTTTGTCTATAAATAGAACCTTACCTCTTTTTGTTTATTTTTACGTTTGGAGGCGCCCTTGGAGGCCAGAAACCTCCTTGTTTATCACTGTAAACCCTCTAAATTGTCATTTTATTCTATTGCTTTTATTTTTGTTTGTTGATTGTGTCTCCCTTTAGCATGGGAGGCTAATCTTCAACTAAGGTTGAAGATGAAGCCTTACCATGGATTTATTTAAACGCTTTCATAATTAGTTTTTACATTAATCCGTCTTTTATTTGTCATGTGTTTCCATTTCATTTCAATTTTGTGAGAAGATTGCATTGATTATGCCGTAGTTGTTTATTCATAGTATTTAGTCTGATAGATACATTTCATCGTCGGGTTACGTTCATTTATCCATTGTAGTTAGTGTTAAATTACTTTCACATTGGATCCTTTGGACCTAAACTGTTCATGTTTTGTCTTTCGTCAAATGGACGGATATTTTGAGTATTTCAATAGGTATAATAGGACATGCATAGAGCGTAAGAATGCATGAACTAGCGTGACACTAGGTTATGCATCACTTTTAATTGATAGATGGATGTAGAAATTAATTGTGTCTTTTAATATGGTGAGGTGGATTCTAGACCTTAGGCTTCTTATTTATTTATTTTTATTGCATTTAATCTAGTTTATTTTTATGCACACCAATTGTTTGCTTTTGGGACTAGGTTAAGATATTATTAGTTTAGGCATAGAATTAGTTTTTAGCAAAACCGATTCCCAGTGGGATTCGACCTCGCACTTGTACAACCACTTTATTGCAAATGATTCATATAATTGGCGAGTACTATTTTTGGTACGACCAAATTTTGGCGCCGTTGCCGGGGAATTGGTGTTTTGTGGAATTGATTTTATGCTTAGATTAATTTTATCTTTCTACTAGTTATTTTAATTTCAGCATTTATTTTATTTATTTCGTGTTTTTGTATAGAAAAAAAAAAAAAAAGGATTAATGTTTGTTTTTGCAATTTATAGTTTAGTTTCGAGTTTCTGGAAAATCAGGCACTGATAGTGCGATCGATCGCACCCATTTGCGATCGAATGCACTTGAGCCTATTCCAGCCTGTTCGCGTACCTGTGCTTGCCTAGTATGCTGCTGCGTGCGAGCGCGCTCCTCTGACAGAACCGCAGTGCGTCTTTGCGATCGATTGTACCTCAATTACGATCGAACGCAAGTGCACAGACTGCTACATATTTGCGTGACTGCGTGTCTGTGATCAATCATATGTTCTTGCGTTCGAGCGCACCTTAGCTGGCTGCACCAACAGACCCGAGGCAGTGTATGTGTCAGTTTTTATTTTTTATTTTTTGTTTGTTTAATTATTAGTTTTTCTTTAATTATTTATTGTTTCTGCTTGTTTTTATTTATTTACTTGCTATTTTTAATTTTTGTTAGTTTATCTTTATTTTTAGTTGTTTAATTAGTTTATTGTTTTGTTAGTTTATTATTTATTAATTGTTTTGTGTAGTCTCTTTTTTATTAGTTATTATTTATTTTATTTTATTTTTGTATATTGTTAATTGTTTCATGTGAAATATTTTGAACTATTTGGGTGAAGCATGAGTCTTCCGTTCGATTATTTTAATGTTTCCCCTAGCGGTAGGACGCCAAACCCTACCAATTTTTACCCACATGAACCATGTTCACACTGCTCCAGCCCTTACCATGATTTAGGAGATTGTCCACATTGGGGACAATTTTCTAATTTTTCGCATGAGCAGTTGAACATCAGTTTCTCCAGCCCTAGGTTTGAATCAAATTCAAATTTTTATAACCCAGACTGGAGCAACCATTCTGATTTTTCACGGCATGCTCATGCTACGGAAAATTATGCTCTCCAAGTTGACGAACTGCACTATCCTGAATATCTACAGTTCGACAACCATTTTTCTTCCCATTTATCATTTGACTATCCTCTTGAGAAATCTTCTTTGGAAGAAACTTTTAAGGAATTCATTGAATTAGTCGGCCAACCCACCATTCCTACGCCACAAGAACCATCATTGGAAGACACACTCGAGGCGTTTAGGAAAACAGTCAACCAACCTTGTCAAGAAATAATAGATGCCACTGTGGCGAACACTGAAGCAATCGTAAGGTTGGAAGGATAGCTTGATCGTCTAGTTGCTGAATTCAATAGAAGTAAGGAAGATGAACTTCGAAGTCAGGAGATGGCTAGAGGGCAATATATGATTGATGAGGATTTGCCCTAGCAATCCTCATCATGAGCATGTCCAAGCTACCATCACATGTGGGAGTGAGGAAATTGTTGATGATGCTGTAAGTCAGTTTAGCTTAGAGGACCCTAAGATGGAATGCTTCCACCCAGATGACTGTGACCTAGACCTCTATAGGCTAGTTGTGCAAGATGGTGTGTTGCATGATTTAAGTTTAGAGGATCCTGAGACGGAACACTTTGCTCCGGATAGAGATGGCCTAGACCTGGACAGGCTACTTGATCATGATGATACTTTTAGTGAGCCTAGTCTTAAGGATCCATCGGGAGAGTGTTTTGATCAAATTGAATATACTCTGGATCTTGACAAGCTCCTCAAGTAAGCTGTGATGTTTACAGAGCCAAGTCTGGAGGATCCTTTGCAAGAAGGCTTTGCTCAATTTGAGTTTGATTTGGACCTTGACATGGTACATGAGCAAGCTAAGGCCTTATTGGATCCCACTCCTAAGATGCAGACTGAAAATGGAGAAGAAGAGAACGAGGAGCAAGTTGAGCCCCCACCAATTTTAAATTGGTCCAATGACAAGGAAGTGAGTACTGAAGCTCACTCCTTCATCACAATCCCTCTTGAGACAACATGTACCACAAGCTTCATTTTTCCAGTGTCTCGAAGAGCCATCTTACATAGAGATCTTCAAGAAATCACACACAGAAGATCACAAATCTAGGAACCGAGTTCCTAAGTGGATTCCTCGAAATAAGGTCAACTACATAAGATGGCGGAACATCCTTCCAGGGGGGTATCAAATTTTAAAGAAGAAATGATGGAAGGGATTGGTTGGACACCCATATGAGAGGGGAAGGTGCGGTATTTTTCCTTTTTATTTTCCGCATTGCGTTTTGTTTATTTATTTATTTATTTTCTTTCCTGTCTTTTTATTTTTTATTTTTTTATTCAGTTTCTAACAACAATTAATCTTTTGATGTCTGTGCTTGTGAGAAAAAGATTGCTGTTAGTTTTTGACAGGTGTTTTGATGTTTAAGTTCGGGGGACGCTTTGGACTTTGCATATCCCGGTTCCTCATCCCACTATACAATATTTCTTGCCACATTGGGGACAATGTTTTATTTAAGTTTGGGAGTGTGGACAAACATTCTATCTATCTTTTTGTTTGTTTATTTAGTTGTTTTGTTTTGTTTTTGTCTGTATATAATTTTTTTTTTGTTTGTTGCAATGTTGTTGATTTGGGCACAATTTACATCGTAACTGTGGATTGCATGTCATTGGCGTGTTTAACTTGTTTGAACATTGCATATCATTAGAAATTCCAGTTTTTGATTCATGTGTTGGATTAGAGAGACTCCACTTGTTTGATTGATATTTCACATGCACACTAGCATTAGGGTCTGTAAGGTATGAGATTTGACTTTGAAGTGTGTGTATTGAGATTTTTAGGTTTGCGATGTGATGATGAAAACCTTGGCTGTTAATAAAAAATTAAAAAAAAAAATCAATAAAGTGAATTTTTCATTAAGTAACCGCACCTCTTGCCTGGCTAAGCAATGAGTGTTCGCGTCAAAAGATGAGAAATTCCAGCTAAAAAAAATTGTATGGCTAGCTTAGGCTCCGTAGTTCTTTTGACTTGAGTAATTAAGCCCTAGGGATATCTCTACATCTAGTGCCCAAAAACCACCTGGTTTGGGAGTCACTAGCCCAACGCTCGTTACATAGGTCATTTAGAAGCTTAAGGGAGTCAATCATTGCACAGCCTACACAAAAAAATTGCATCTTTCAATTCAAGCCTTGGTTATATTTATCACATTGTTTTCCTTTGAATTTTGGGATACACGTCTTTTGAGAATAATTGAAACCTCATGATCTTGTTGTTAGTTCACTTTGCACTTTATAGAGCATGTGTTGTCTCAATTTTTCAACCTTGAGTGAAATGATGTTTGGATGCCTGGATGATGTGGTTTGTATATTTAACATGTTAAATTTGCTAATGATGTATGAGCCATATGTTTGTGTAAAGGGCTTTGTCTGATTAATAACATAGTGCTAATAATTTGTTTGTGGGTGTCATTGTTGGTAAACCCTCATGAGACTTCACTCGTCCACTAGGGATGCCTAGGGGTTTAAAAGGCTTGTTGCATACGCTAAATGCAATCGTTTCTCCCAATAAAGTGGATTTATGTTTCTTGTTTTTACTTTGTTTTCAGTTTTGTTTTGCTAAGGGACTAGCAAAATGTAAGTTTGAGGGTATTTGATTGATGTCAAATATTGTATATTGGACCCCCCTTAACTTACGTTTGTTAGGCTCTTAATGTTGTTAATATCTAATATTTTGTGTTGTTTTAGTGTTTTAGTGTGTTGTAGGTCCTTGGTGCAAATTGTGGTTCAAAGGGGCGGAATTAAGGAAAGATGGAAGTATAGCCTCTGCAAGTGCGATCAAGCGCACTACGATCGAACGCATGAGCCACGATCGATCGCAAGCCATGTCAGCCTGTGAAGTCCGCGTTGCCCTAGCCGGCCCTATGCTCCAACGCTTCAGCACTTGCGCCGTGGGCAGTTATGTGCGAGTGCGATCGAACGTAAAGTAGGTCGAACGCAACGCCAACGATCGAACACACACTGCACAGCGATGCACCTGCGACCGAACGCACAGCACACGATTGAACGCATGCTGGACTGCAATCGATCGTATCTCTTGCGATCGAACGCCCTCCTGACCTGGCATCACGATTTATTTTGTCTATAAATAGAACCTTACCTCTTTTTGTTTATTTTTACGTTTGGAGGCGCCCTTGGAGGCCAGAAACCTCCCTATTTATCACTGTAAACCCTCTAAATTGTCATTTTATTTTATTGCTTTTATTTTTGTTTGTTGATTGTGTCTTCCTTTAGCATGGGAGGCTAATCTTCAACTAAGGTTGAAGATGAAGCCTTACCATGGATTTATTTAAACGCTTTCATAATTAGTTTTTACATTAATCCGTCTTTTATTTGTCATGTGTTTCCGTTTCATTTCAATTTTGTGAGAAGATTGCATTGATTATGCTGTAGTTGTTTATTCATAGTATTTAGTCCGATGGATACGTTTCATCATTCGGGTTACGCTCATTTATCCATTGTAGTTAGTGTTAAATCACTTTCACATTGGATCCTTTGGACCTAAACCGTTCATGTTTTGTCTTTCGTCAAATGGACGGATATTTTGAGTATTTCAATAGGTATAATAGGACATGCATAGGGCGTAAGGATGCATGAACTAGCGTGACACTAGGTCATGCATCATTTTTAATCAATAGACGGATGTAGAGATTAATTGTGTCTTTTAATATGGTGAGGTGGATTCTAGACCTTAGGCTTCTTATTTATTTGTTTTTATTGCATTTAATCTAGTTTATTTTTATGCACACCAACTGTTTGCTTTTGGGACTAGGTTAAGATATTATTAGCTTAGGCATAGAATTAGTTTTTAGCAAAACTGATTCACAGTGGGATTCGACCTCGTACTTGCACAACCACTTTATTGCAAATGATTTGTGTAATTGGCGAGTACTATTTTTGGTACGACCAATAAGATTCCTGGCCCGAATGGCCAAAATCATCCAAGGTAAAGACCTCATTCGTGATCCAACATACGTCACTTCTCCTTCTCCCCATGGCTTAAGCGTAACTTGCTTTCGAGCGCAGTCGATAATTGCCGAGTGCCTCGCCAACCAATCCATTCCAAGAATAACGTTGTAACTAAACATAGGGAGAACAACTAAGTTTGCGGGAAGTACACTTCCACAAATGCTAATAGGGCATTCGCAAACTACACGCTTACAGACCACAGTTTTTCCTACAGGAGTTGTAACAGCTAGACCGGGTTCCAAAGTTCGTACTACAAGTTTAGACAATCTTACGAACATAATAGATACGAAAGAGTGGGTAGCCTTTGAATCAAACAAAACTGAAGCTTCAAATCCAAATATAGGAGCAGTAGTTGTCACTACTTCCGATCCTCTTTCAGGTTCTCCTGGAACAAGCACGTAAACTAGAGCTAGCGTCAGAGGTTTCTGAGCAACTCCCTTGCCCACACAATCCTTGCTGAAATGGCTGAACTAGCCGCACCGGTAACAAGTCCCAGTTGCCATCTTGCAGGGTACACTTCCTACATAGCTCCGATATCTGACTCCTTGGCGGTGGAACTGAAGGGTTACCAGAGGTATGTCCTTGTGACCTCTGAGCAAAAAACTCCCTATGGCCATCCTCTTAGCTAGCCTGGCCCCTTTGGCCAAAACACCAGATCCTTGTGCCCTCATTTTTTGATCCGCGTACTCAGCCGTATTCTCTTTCAGACTCTCCTCGTAGGTCAAAGCTTGATCGACCAACTGGGAGAAGTCCCAATGTTGAAATAGCTCATCATGATCCGAATATGAGAATTCAGACCCGTCTCAAACATCTTCGCCTTCTTGTCCTACTACCAACGCTTGGCCTCTCCCATTAGCTTATAAGTAGTATAAGCCACCTTCTACTCATTCGTACACCCAGTAATAGCTAACAACTCCTCCATGTCATTCAGCAAATTCTCAGTGCTAATGTGATCGCCCCTTCCATCAAAACTTGCCGAGTGATGACGATAGAAATCCTTCAAAGAACACCCAGTCCCTTTAACAGTTGTCTTGCAAGCCTATCGCGATCTAAGGCCGACACCAACTAGACAATCGCGTCCATCACTTGACTTCCCGGGGGTGTTGTTTTATACATTGAGATGTCCACCGGCTTGGGGTGAACATTACCCTCAGGGTTTTCGATCTCCAGCACGTTAGGTTCGGTTGTAGGGTTCCTTCGGGGCGGCATGCTCTACAACGAAGATCAGAGTTAAAACTGACTCTTCTAGAACTAAGCGACCAAATCTAAAGGCTGAGTCTTAGCTGTCAATCTAGCCTAATCTCTGGTGTGATCATGGCCTAAGTTCTTTTTCCCTTTACCCTACAGTCTGTCAGAGCACAAAGCTCTGATACCAACTGTGATGACACCAATGGGCAAATCAATTAACTAGTAATTGATCCCATGGCTCGCCTTCCAGCCCTATCCCTCGCGAGATAAGACTCAAGGATTTCAACCTTTCTCGTCGTAACAAGAAACCTACAGCGGAAGACTTTACTAAGACTATGGGAATTAGAGACTAATAATTTAACATTCACACAACATACACCAGAGAAAATATAACATCATCATCATCAGCATAACATAGATAGTCATCAAAATGTACTGGTCATCAGACCATTATCAAGTAAAGGCATAGACCATAAGGTAATATTAAAAATTGTTTTCGAAAAAGATCAAAAGATCAAAGCCTAGATCTAAGCTTAAGCAGGGCTAATGACCCACATGGTCTTCAGCCAAATAGGATCCATATCTTCAAAAATCACGCGGGTCAAGTCTTGAGCTATCACCCAAGTTGGCTCCTGCGGCATCCTCACCTAGGATAGCTAAATCGTGCAAGTATACATGATGAAGGGGGAAAACATAAATAAAAAGGGAGGTAAGTCTCTAAGACTTAGTGATTCTTAACATAAATAATGATCATGCTAGTTTAATAATGAACTCTAATGTTTTTGCAAAGCAAATGACAATCTCATCATGACAGTTTATATTATGAGTGATATAAATATATAATATATGCATATGTTATAGAATAATAGTCATAGTTCAACAATATGGTCTACTCGAGATATTACCATTCTCAGCAAGGTTGACATTGTCCCAAGATACCTGTAGTACAATGCCGGTGGCCCAACCATTGGACGCTACCGTACATAATACTAGCGGCACGATCGAGTTCGACCTTGGGTGGCCTATACCGCTAATGATGTTCGTTATGTATTGACCGCCCATTAAGGCTGCGCCGGCCACGAACAACCATTGGATCCAAGGCCCATATAACACACACATTTGACCATAAAGCTAACATGTATAGTAAGCCCATGGCCATTATACCACACGTACCAGTGTACCATCTCATACGATGCAAATTATCTTGTCTGTATTTTACATGCATGTTCTTTTACAAGTCTCACTTTATTAACATTTTCAGCACAATGTTTTCTCAAAATACTAAAGTTCATGTCCAGCAAGTATAAATTGTGAGAGTTGCAAATATACATGTTTTCTTGGTACACAAAATAGTTGTGCAATGCACGGAAAAATAACAAGCATTATGTGAGTTAAAACTCACTTGGGTCGTAACACATCTCCGAGAATTCCAAACGATCCGGGATCTCCAAATCTGTGGAAAACCTGCTATTAGTCCTATTCCTACTAAAACAACTTTAGAATAAGGAAAACAGGAGCTATGAGACAGTTTGGTGAAAATAAAATCTCCTGTCACACTCTGGGCCGTACGTCCGAGCTCAGGGCCATACGTTTGCTGTGATACTTCAGACCGTACGTCCGATCTTGAGACCATACATCTACTTCGAGGTTTTTCAGGGAGAACCTCATTTTCTCCACTCGTCCTCCTATTCTCCAAACTAACCCCAAAACCTACCAAAGGGCTTCCTAGGGCCTTCTAAGTCGAAATAAAACGTTCATGCAATGTAACAATGCTAAGTTAACAAAAAATTAACCTAAGAAAGATTAAAAGTATAACAAAGCTAACAACTATGACTAATAGCACAAGATAGAAATCGAGCAGCATAACGACGTATTTAAAGAGTTAGGTAACTGAGTGTTACCTCATTGAAGCGAAACTTCAACAGTTCCTCCTCTAGCATCACCGAAGCACACAAAACACTCACAAATAGTCTATTGGCAGCCTGGGGGCGAAGAGAGGTGCAAGAAAACACAGGGAATGGAAGGTATTTATAGCTGAGGGGCTCTACCAACTCCTTAGAAAAGTAGCAGATGTTGTGCAAATTTATTTAACTCGCAAGTGCACAAATCGTTTATAGTTTAATGGATTGCAAGTGTGAGGTTGAACCCACAGAGAATTGTATTTTTGAAAGCAAATTTAAGCCTAAAATAATTTAATCCTAATCTTGTTTCAAGTTTTGAATGATTGTAGTTTGAATAATATCAAAAGCATAAAACTAATTAAAGTGAAAATAAGATGACTAAGCACTAGGGTTTCGGAATCCACACTCACAAATTCATAACAACATAGTTCCATGATCTATAATATTCCCTAAAGTTCTCACATATAAATCTTAGGTATGTTTGACTATTGCTTCAAAGAATTAATCAAACCATCCAATGTATCCATTCATAATCCAAATCACAAAAGAAATCCAATATTTAATCAAATCATTAACTGTATCCGTAAATCACAAAAAAATATCCAATCTTCATCAAAATATCAATTGTATCCAGAGAATAAATCATAGGGGAAATCCAATCTTTTAACCAAGAAAACCAAGCAATCAATTGTATTGAATTATCTTAAATCATCAAGTGTATCCTTGAATCACAAAAGATACCTAAGAATCATTCAATCAAATTGACAAAAATTAAAACAATAGGGCAATTAAATCATTAAATTGGGAAATACTAATTACATGAAACTAAGTTGCTAATCATAAGTGAGGCTTCATCTTCAACCCTAGTTGAAGGTTTAGCCTTTCATGTTATTGAAAGACAAAACACAATATTTGGAATTCATAATGAAAATTGAGTACTTACAAATAAAGAATCACAAAGTTGAGATCCAAAAGTTAGGAAACCCTAGAACTCTATTCTTTCTCCTCTGGAATTTTGTAATTCGTAGCCTTTTTAAACTAATCTGATAATTTTGTATTTATAGGCCTAAAACTAGGGTTTACAAATTTAATTAAAACTAAAATTCGCTACCAGATCGGACGCGTGCGCTCAAGCGCACTCGGGCATATGGCTTCCCCTTGCTGCGCAAGCGTTCGTGCGCGTTGCTTTGGACTTAACGCATATGCACTCGATCGTGGTCGCATTGGGCTCGAGCGCATGTGTGCTTGAGCGTAGTGATCTGCGCTCGATCGTTCTGACAATGTCTTGCAACTTTCATCCGAAACACCCACTATTTTCCCTTAGCAACCCATAAAACACTAGAAACACAAAACTAACCCAAAACATCAGATGATAACACAGCTAAAAGATTAACAATAGTAAATTAAGGTGTCCAAATATGTAATGTTTGGCACATATTAAACACCTCCAAACTTAACTTTTGCTAGTCTCTTAGCAAAACTACACTAAAAATAAAATGAAAGCAATCAACATAAGTCCTCTATCGTGGGAGAGATGATTGCATTTAGCATATGCAACAAGCCTTTTAAACCTCTAAGCATCCCTAGTGGACGAGTGAAGTCTCGTGAGGGTTTAACAGGAATAATACCTACAAACATTGCAGCACTATGTTGTCAACAAGAAAGAATTTTCACACAAACTATGGTTCTTATTCATAAGCAAGCTTAAAAAGACAAACACCCTCATCACAATCAACGGGCATCCAAAATCAAATAACTCATAAATGGACAATTGAGATATCATATGTTCTAAAAAGTGTAAAGTGAAATTAGCATACAATCATGAAGCTTTTAGTTTAAACTCAGAACAAGTTGCACAAAATTTGTAAGAATCCCAAACAGATGAAACAACCAAGGCAAGATATGCATTTTTTTTTACAAGCTATGCAATGTATAACTCCCTTAAGCTTTCTAATTAACCAATGTAACAAGTGTTAGGGCAATGACTCCCAAGCCAAATGGCTTTAGGGTATTAGATGTAGAACATTCCTAAGGGCTTATTAACTTAAGTTAAAAAGGCTACGAAGCCATATTAGCCATACCATAAATCAACTACAATTTCACACCTTTTGACACGAACACTCAATGCTTAGTAAGGCAAAAGGTCCGGTTACTCAGTAAAAACTCAAAATGATCATTATTTTATTTATTTATTTATTTTTTATTCTTGCAAGCCAAGGTTATTCATCAGTAGGTCATCCAAAAAATATCAAAAGGACAAGCTTAAGCTAAACATCATACCTCACATAAAACTTGCTAATGTGCTCAAAAAATTATCTAAAAAACACATAAAATCTCACTTACCCTAAAATAAGTCAAAAGACTCTGACTCCTAATGACATACTGATGTGTTCAACCCTTTAAGCAAGCCAATGACATGCAAACCGCAGTTACAATTTAACTCAAACTTGACAACAACATTGCACAATTAAAAAGAAAACAACTAAAATATATTAAAAAAATGACAAAAAACAACTAAAATAAAAATGGACAATAGTTTTCCATACCCCCAAACTTGAATCACACAATGTCCTCAATGTGGGCAAAAATACAATACCAAGAGATGAAGAGAATCGAAGTGAGCTGAGAGACGTCCTCCCCCAAACTTACTCGTGAAAACACCAGTCCTAAAAAATATAAAAACGAACACAATCACAAAAAAAAAAAAAAAACAACTAATAGGAAATAAAAGGATAGAGGGGTCCCTCCCATAAGTGCTAAGTTTACAGTCTTTAGCCAGACTTTCCATAGCAGATGATCAGTTAGATGAAGTCGGGTATTCCAAGGGCAATTCCTTAATCTCTGGAATCTCCAGTTCCAGGAATGGCTTCAGTCGTTGACCATTGACCTTGAGAGTATTTCCATTCTTGAGATCCTCGATCTCGATGGCTCCATGTGTAGAAACTACACGCACTCTGAATGGCCCTGTCCATCAGGATTTTAGCTTCTCGGGAAACAGATGTAGGCATGAGTTGTAAAGGAGGACTTTTTGACCAACTTCAAAAGATATTCTCAATATGTTTTGGTCATGAGTCTTCTTCATCTTAACTTTGTATTGCTTTGCACAATCGTAGGCATCATTCCTCAATTCTTCTAATTCACTAAGTTGGAGCTTTCTCTGATCGCTAGCCTTGGTGAGATTGAAGTTTAGCTGCTTTATAGCTGAATATGCTCGATGCTCCAATTCCACAGGAAGATGACATGCTTTGCCATACACCAGTTTGTAGGGAGACATTCCAATTCGAGCCTTGAATGTTGTCCGGTATGCCCACAAAGCATCATTGAGTTGTAGAGACCAATCCTTCCTTGGCGGGTTCACCTTCTTCGCTAACATCCTCTTGATTTCTCTGTTGTATATCTCAACCTGCCCACTTGTCTAAGGATGGTAGGGGCGTTGCAACTTTATGGGTGGTCCCATACTTCTTCATGAGTTGCTCAAAAAATTGGTTGCAAAAATGCTTCCCCCCATCGCTAATGATGGCACTTGGTGTCCTAAAACGTGCAAACACATTTTCTTTCAGAAACTAAAGCACAACTCTATGATCATTCGTCTTGCAAGCAATGGCCTCCACCCACTTGGAAACATAGTGAACTGCTATAAGGATAAAAAGGTACCCATAAGAATTAGGGAAGGGTCCCATGAAGTCAATGCCCCAAACATCAAAAAGTTTCACAATAAGGATCGGGTTCAGCGGGATCATAGTCCTTCTTCCTATGCTCCCCAACTTCTGGCGTCTCTCACAGGCTGAACAGTAAGCATGGGCAGCACGAAAGATGGAGGGCCAATAGAATCTACTTTGAAGAATCTTCGTTGTGGTCTTTTTAGAGCTGAAGTGTCCTCCACATGCATGATCGTGGCAGAAAGAGAGGATCTTCTAGTAGTCACTCTCAGGAATGCATCTCTTTATAATTTGATATGGGCAGTATTTAAATAGGTACGGATCATCCCAAAAGAAGTACTTCGCCCCAGCCAAGAATTTTGATCTATCTTGCTTGGTCCAATGTGATGGCATCAGGGCGGTGACGAGGTACTTCACAATATCTGCGAACTATGGTGCATGAGTTTTAAAGATGTGCATAAGTTGTTCATCAAGGAACGTCTTTGCAATTGGCACAATGTCTTCATTAAAGTCCACAACCAGCCTAGATAGATGATCAGCTACCACATTCTCAGAACCCCTCTTGTCCCGAATCTCAATGTCAAACTCTTGCAGCAACAGAATCCACCGAATGAGATGAGATTTAGCATCTTTCTTAGATGAAAGATACTTTAGAGTAGCATGATCTGAGTAGACCAAGACCTTAGATCCTAGCAAGTAGATCTAAATTTATCTAGAGCAAACACAACAGCCAACAGCTCCTTTTCAGTGGTGGAGTAATTGAGTTTTGCATCATTCAGGGTCTTGCTGGCATAGTTTATGACACGAGGAAGCTCCTCTACTCTCTGCCCCAAAACGGATCCCACAACATAATTGGAAGCATCACACATTATCTCGAACGGCACTCCCCAATTAGGTGGTTGAATGACTGGTGTAGAGGTTAGGCTTTTCTTTAGAATCTCAAAGGTTGTCTGGCACTTGTCATTAAAATCAAAAGGAGCATCTTTTGCAAGTAACTCACACAAAGGTCTTGCTATCTTGCTGAAGTCCTTGATGAATCTTCTGTAGAACCCAGTATGTCCTAGAAACGACCGAATCTCTTTAACTGTCCGCGGTTGCGGAAGGCTAGAAATCAGATCCACCTTGGCTTTGTCAACCTCTATACTTTCGGAGGAAATCACATGGCCCAAAACAATTCCTTATTTCACCATAAAGTGGCATTTTTCCCAATTCAGAACCAAAATTCTTCTCCTTGCACCGTACCAATACCAAAGTGAGATGATGCAAACACTCCCCAAATTACGAACCAAAGACTAAGAAGTCATCCATGAATATCTCCAGGTAACGTTCAACCATATTTGAAAAAGTGTTGATCATGCACTGCTGAAAAGTAGTAGGTGCATTGCACAACCCAAACGGCATATAGCTATAGGCAAACGAACCGAAAGGACAAGTGAAAGTAGTCTTCTCTTGGTCTTCGGGATCCAACGGAACTTGGTTATAACTGGAGTAGCCATCCAGGAAACAGTAGTAATCATGGACCGCCAATCTCTCCACCATCTGATCAATGAAAGGTAAAGAAAAATGGTCTTTCCTTGTTACAGAATTTAGCTTTTTGTAGTCGATGCACACTCTCCATCCTGATTGCACACGAGTTGGGACCAACTCATTGTCTTTGTTCTTGATCACCATAATCCCTGCCTTCTTGGGTACCACGTGAATGGGACTCACCCATTTACTATTGGTGATCGGGTATATGATTCCCGCATCCAGAAGTTTGATCACCTCAGCTCAAACTACCTCTTGCATGGCCTGATTCAATCGTCTCTGTGGCTCACAAGAGGTTTTAGCATTTTCTTCTAAGTGAATCTTGTGCATTACCAGTAGGGCTGATTCTCTTTATGTCTCCAATTGACCACCTGATTGCTTCTTTATGCTCTCTCAACACATTCAGCAACTTTTGTTCTTGAGCCTCATCCAAGTTAGTCGCAATGATCACCGGTAGAGATTCAGTGGGATCCAGATACTTGTATTTCAGGGTGTTTGGTAGAGGCTTCAACTCCTGCTTTATAGGCTCAACTGTTGATGAAGATGGATTGGGGGATGATGTTTCAATGGTTCCCCCAGTATTAGTCTCTCTTGCCATAGCTGAGTCCAACAATGCATTAGCTTGTTCCAGTAATGTGTCTAGATTCATGTCACCTCTAAGTGCAGTAAGGCATTCTCCCAAGGGGTCATCAATCCTCAGCTCATTTACAGTCTCCTCCACTATCTCCTCTATTAAGCATGTACTTCTGATCTCCTCATACTCAAATGGTTGCCTGCTGATATTAAAGATATTCAGCTCCATTATCATGTTCCCGAAAGATATCTTTATAACTCCAGTTCCACAGTTGATTAGTGTGTTAGCTGTAGCTAAAAAGGGACGCCCTAATATGATTGGAACTTGAATCTTTACATTTACAGCTGGCTCTATATCTAAGACGATGAAGTCCACAGGGTAGTAGAACTTATCTACTTTGATTAGAATGTCTTCAATGATTCCCCTCGGCTTCTTCATAGATCTGTCAGCCAATTGAAGTGTAATTGAAGTGGATTTTAGCTCTCCCATACCCAGTTGAACATAGACTGAATACGGTAGAAGATTGACACTGGCTCCCAAACCAACAGAGCTCTTTCAGTTCGGTTGTTACCAATCTTACAATGTTCTACATGAAGATATGAGAGCTTGTTGTGAGAATTTAAAATTAAACAAAAATTCTTAAATCTGATTTCATTACATGAAGATATGAGAGCTTGATCCATGTTCTACGTTTTAAAATTATTATTTAGTGTTATTTGCAATTTGTTATTATTATTATTTTTTTTTAAAAAAAAAAGTTCAATAGTATGTACGCAATCTCTTGAATTAATGTTTCAGAATATTAAATACAGGTGATTTCTTTTGCTTCAGTGGGAATTCAATTGCAATACTCATTGCTTCATTGGGAATACATTTGATTTATTTTCGTTATTCGAAATACAAGTATTTATACTTTTTAGTTGAAATATAATATTGTTTCAATTATTCTTCTTAAATTTATTTCATCCCATAATTTTGAATTGTATAATTAATTCCCAAATGTTGTGTAGTGTAATACTCCGAAATTTATACCCTAAAATAAAGGTAATCTTAATATCAAGGATAAGGAGGATTTGCAATTTTATAGGTAAATATATTTTATGTGAAAAATGATGGAAATTGCTAGTTAGAAAAATTAGTGGGTTATTGAAAGAAAAGTCACGTTGTTTTGGAAATTGAAAATTCAATGAGTGACCTTAAATAAAACAGTTTTAATACCTTGTAGAATGATGAGAAATGAAGATTTTAAAAGTGGTTTTATGATTTTTGGACACTTATAGAAGGAGATATGATTTTTAGAAGATGAAAGTGTTAAAACAGGAATTTCAGTCAAATAGAGGCACATAATTTCGAGGGATTTTTGAGGCATCAAAAAGTTATGAGTTTCCTATGATTTTTGGATCTGTTGTTATTCTTTGAATGAGGAAAATTTCAAGCTAAATTTCGTATCATTTGAAATTAAATTGAAATAGTTATGATTTTTCAAAGTTTAATACGTCAAGCTGTCAAGTAATTAAAGCACTTGGGATTTGGGGAATTCATTGGATGGGTTAGTGATGTCTGTAGGCCACGATTTTTGGGTTTGTGGTAGTCAAAATGTTTAGGTTTATTGAAGATTAATTATAAAATTTTATGACTACATCTTGATTAGGTTCATGCCAATACATGTAAGTGCTAAGGTGTAAGCACTTCTTGCCTAATAGACCTATTTGTTTGATACCTAGAGCCACAGGTGTCGTACAACATGTTTCTCTTATTTTCTCGTGGACACATGGGCCAATGGTATCATCTACATACAACTCACTAGACACTTTTCATGAGGTATAGTTGGAGTTGAATGCAAGTGGGACAAATGTCCCACATGCGGTAGGTATCAACAAGTATTTAAGGAGAGCAAATCTTCTCAATTTCAATTGCCCAAGTGAGCGTGAGATGAGGGAGAGAAAAGAGAAGAAAAGAAGAGAAAGAAAGATGAGAAAAGAAAAGAAAGAAAGAAGAGAAAAGAAAAGAGAAGGAAAGAAAGGAAAGAGAGAAGAAAGAGAGAGGAAAAAGAGAAAGAAAGGGGAGGAAGAATAAATAAAAATATGAGAACTCCAAGGAATTGTGAATTGAATGTAGAATCAAATTAAGGACATGCAATGTCAGGTAAGGGGACACAACACCAAAAACCCAACATATTTTACTATAAGTCTTTTGGAAAAATGTTGAGGATTTTATAAAGAATTCACTTACATGATTTTCAATTGCACTTCCTTTCATAATTTTAATGCAAAGTTTTATTCAATCATATGCTATGGTTTAAGAATTTTACGTTTTATAATTACCTCATTTTTATGAGTTATGCATGAATGCGATTATGAATGAAAGAGCTTATAAAGGTTTCAGGATATGTTATACAAATATAGATGAGCTTACAAGATTATATGAAATGTTATATATGCATTGATAAATGTTTAACCCTGAGGCATTGAAGCAACGATCGGTACTGGATCACATAGGGTAGCATGGCAAATGCACTGAAAGATGATTATGAGAAGGTGTGTGCTACCGGCCGGGTAGCCTTCACCTAGGGGAAGTTTCCAACCTAGTAGCTCTCCCCTGTAATGACAAGATGAGCCTATAGGTCCTACGGGACAACCAAGCCAACGTGTGCCACTCATGGTAAAATTGCGGATATGGGTCAAAGGGTAAAACAATTATTTTGAAAGAAAAGAAAAGGGAAGTGCTTACTCATTTTATAACTTACTTGCCATTCTTGCGTTAATCATTTTACCAATTATTGTTGTGCATGACTGAGATTATGGCATAAAATCTGCATAGCATGTTTTATAGCATCTTGGTGTTGTGGCTACTTACCGAGTTGTCGAACTCACTCCTTCTCCCTATACTTTCTTTTTTTTAGATTTGCCCTATATATCATAGTACTGAGGACATGGGTTAGGTTGGGACAATAAGTTGCATCTATCATTTATGTCATTACAATATCCTCTTCTATTTCCATGCGAGGAGGATGGTTATAGGCTTGGTATTTTATGTAAAACCGCTAATGGAAATGGACATAACACAAACAAATATGTTACAAGAACGTGGGTGAGGGGCATACGTTGATATATAGTGGTCGTTTATTTTAATAATTTGGTGTTGATGCGTACAAATGTATTGAAGGAATTAGACTTATGTGGATAAGAAATAACCAAAGTGCATTGAGAACTGAATTGTATAGTGGATTAAGGGATGTCGTTATGAGGGGAGATACCACCCTTGCATCTATTGGAAAAAGAATTGTTTTGCCTTTAAGTTTCACAGGAAGCCCCAGATATATGATTGAAAATTATCAAGATGCAATGGCGATTTGTAGATGGGCAGGTTATCCTAATTTATTTATTACTTTCACATGCAATGCAAAATGGCCAGAGATTGAAATCTTCATATCCATGCATCCTGGTCAAAAACCTGAGGATCGACCTAATGTAGTTGGGAGAGTTTTTAAGATCAAGCTCGATCAACTATTAAATGATTTAAAGAAGGGCCGACACATTGGAAGAGTACTTGCTAGTATTTATAAATAATTACTATCCTTGTAATCTTTTTAGGAATTATTTTTTATAGAAATATAATTAATTTTATATTTTGATTACAGTTGTCTACGCGATTGAATACCAAAAGAGAGGATTGCCTCATGCTCATATATTGCTTTTTCTATATTCCGACAACAAACATTCAACACTATTAGAAATAAATATGATAATCCCAGTAGAAGTCTCAGATTTAAACAAAGATCCTCAAGCTTATGATGTTGTCAAGCAATTTATGGTCCATGGTCCTTACGGTTCTTTAAATTCAAATTCAAGTTGTATCATAGACAACAAATGTAGCAAGCATTTTCCTAAAAAATATTACTCTGAAATTATAATTGATGAAGATGGTTTTCCAGTATATAGAAGAAAGAACAACGAAAGATTTGTTGACAAAAATGGTATCAAACTTGACAATCAATTTATAGTTTCTCTTAATATTGACTTATTGGTCAAATATCAAGCACATATAAATGTTGAGTGGTACAATCATTCAAGGTCTATCAAGTACTTATTCAAATATTTAAATAAAGGACTTGATCATGCAACATTTATGCTTGAAGAGAATCTCCATGTTGATTGTACTACTGGAATACAACATGCAAACATACATCAAGTCCTAAGTCTATAACATAACTCAAATGTACTAGTTACCATGAGTACTTGCTTAAACTTGCAATAAGTCCTCAAGCACCTCCCAAATCAAATCCTCCAATATAACCGGATGCTTCGCGGTATCTACTATCTATAACAGCATAGTTATACATATGGAGAAAAAATGAAAATAATACAAGGGTAAGTCCGGCTACTTAGTGAGTATAAATGTACATGACGTATTCATTATTAAATGTAAATTTAGTTATTTATAAAGCATATGCAATATTATAAGATGACAATTTATCATGGATGTGGTGTATATATGTAATATAATATATGCTAATAATCATGAGTAACAATAATAGTTCAATAGTATGATATACTTGAGATATTACCCATTCTCAGTAGGGTTGACACTGTCTCGAGGGACCTGTAGTGCAATACCGGTGCCTTGAATATTGCATAGCTACTGTACATAATACTAGCGGCACGATCGAGTCCGACCTCGAGTAGCCCACACCGCTAATGATATCCATCCTATAGTGACCATCCATTGGGAATGGCTATGTCTTGGCCACGAAACCGTTAGATCTAAAGCCCCCCCTCCCCCCCCACACACACACATTGACCATAAAGTTAACTCGTATAGTAAGTCCATGGCCATTATACCACACATATTGACGTACCATGTCATACGATTTAATCTTATTAGTCTTTTACATGCATAGTTTCACAAGTCTCATTATTATCTTATTAATCGACACACGTTTTCACAAAAGAGAGTTCCTAGTAGTTTCAAAATGTATTTCATGAAAGTTACAAAATATGCATGTTTGATATATATAAAACAGATATGCAATGCAGGAAAAGTAATAACAAAGCATCCATGTGAGCTTGTACTCACTCGGATCGTAAAGCTCCTCAATATAATTCCTTTGAAGCTTTATAACATTGAATACTGAGAAAAGACCTATCATTAGTTCCATTTCTACTTAAACAATTCTAGAATAAAGAGATAGGAGCTATGGGATGACTGATGAAAATAAAGTTCCCTGTTACACTTTGGACCATACATCCGAGCTCAAGGCTATATGTCTGCTGTGATACTTTGGACCGTACGTCCGCTTCGAGGTTTTTAGAGAGAACCTAATTTTTCTCCACTCATCCTCCTATTCTCCAAATCAATTCCTAAGACCATCAAAGGCTTCCTAAGGTCTCTTAAGTCGAAATGAAACCTCCATGCAATGCGATCATGCTAAGTTAACATAATGCTAATTTAAACAAGATTTAAAGCATAACTAAAGCTAAAACTATGACTATCAACACAAGATAATAATCTATGTAATTAAAGAGCTAGGTAATTAAGTATTATCTCCTTGAAGCGAAACTTCAATAACCTCCATTCCACTAGCTTTGAACTCACAAATCTCACACAAAACACTCACATAGGGTCTCTAGAGGGTTTAGGGGCGGATTGAGTATGAAATGGGCGAGGGCTTGAGGGGTATTTATAGGGCCAAGACGTCTGGTCTTAGGGGTGTACGTTTGCATACTATTCACAGAGTACGGCGTACTATTTGTCAGCATACGTCCGCACTAAAAGACAAAAGCATACGTTTGGTGGTCTCAGCGTACATCTGCCAGCCCTAGCATATGTCTGGTCCAGAAGTTCAATTTTTTCAAAATGCCCTTATGGCATATCCTAGTGACTCAAAGTCCAAATTAACCCACTAACTAAGCTACTTATGCCTAGTTAATTATTTGGGTCTCTACAGATAAGTGTAATAGATAGCTCAACTTGTGGGTTTAAGCAAGGTTCACATCTTACAGAGTTGATGACAAGAATAAGTCTAATTTTTGGGATGAAGCTCCAATGGCTTAACGAAATTGTTTTGAAGCTGTTGATCGTTCACTAAAAGATATTTTACGCTTTAGTGATCCAAAAAGTGGAGAAAAACCATTTGGAGAAAAGACAGCTTTCGTTGGTGGTTTTAGACAAATCTTACCACTAAAGGACAAAGAGAACAAGTTGTTGACACATCAGTTAATAGGTCTTCATTATGGAAGTTTTGTACAATTTTGACTTTAACAAAGAATATGAGGCTTCAACAAAATTCAGATAATAATATTATAAAAGAATTTGCACAATGGATTTTGAATTTAGGTGATGGCGAATTAGATGACAGTGAAGGTGAAGCGTTCATTGAGATACCATATGATTTAATAATTTAACATGAGACTTATCCTATTGATGATATAGTGAATGCTATCTACCCTGAGTTGAAAACTAAATACAATGAAGCAAAGTATATAGAAGATAGAGCGATTTTAGCTCCAACAAATGAGGATGTGTAAGACATAAATGATTACATGATTGATCTTATTAAGGTTGATGAAGAAACATATCTCAGTTCAGATTCAATATGTAAAGCTGGAAGTAACATCCAAGACCAAGATATTCTGTATCAAATAGAATTCTTAAATTCATTAAAGTTTCCTAGTATTCCTAATCACAAGCTTAGACTCAAAGTTGGAATCCATATAATGTTGCTTCATAATTTAAGTCAAAGTGCTAGACTTTGTAATGGTACAAGACTTTTACTCACTCAATTATCAAAATGGATCTTAGAAGCTAAAATCATATTAGGAACTCATGTTGGAGATAAAATATTCATTCCACGAATAATATTATCTCCTTCCGATGCTAAATTGCCTTTTTATTCTGAAAAGAAGACAATTCTCAATATCTGTTTGCTTTGCTATAACAATTAATAAAAGTCAAGAACAATCATTGCAACATGTAGGCATTTTCCTATCTAAACTTGTATTCAGCTATGGCCAACTCTATGTCGCTATTTCAAGAGTTACAAGTAGGAATAACCTTAAAGTACTCATTGCAGATGCACATTATGGTGATCAATACCATACAAAAAACATTGTATATAAGGAAATCTTCAACAACTTACCTAAAGGTAACATTTATCATTAATATTAATTATTTTCATAAATATGTTATAATATTTACACACACACATATATATATATATATTTAAATATGACTAATGTAAATTTTTTGCAGGTGTTATTGAATCTAAAAACATGAATTACACATCTTTAAATTGAATAACACATGGCATGTAAAAGTTAAAAATATAAGGATGTGGGATGCTATTAACACATCTCAAGGCAATGCCCTGATATGATGATCATGACTGATGAAAATGTAAGTTAACATTCATTTTTTACTAACTTTATTAAACATACAATTGTACAACTATTATTTAACTTTTTGAGATTGAAGTGTAAATTGTCCATTGGATATGCAATTATGATTTTTTGAATTTTATTTTTTATAGGGGACACTTTCAAACCTCTTTTCATTGAAGGATGTGTTTATGCTATAAAGAACTCTATAGTGAAAGAATATAAATCGCAATATCATCCCGTGCATAACAAGTTTAGAATTTTTTTTATGTCAACTACATCTGTCTACAAGATCCATGAAATCAATCAATCCATACCTTAATATGGATTTGAACTTACTGATTACGAGACAATAATTAGTTGTTGCAATGATACAACTTATTTGACAGGTATATTATTAATACTTAATTTACATTCATTTTCAAATGTAATTTATAAGTTATGGTGTAAATAATACAAATTATGGTGTAAATCTGTTTTATGGATATGCAAATCTGATTGACAGATTGGAATTAGTTGAACCAATTAACGAGGTCAACATAAAAGGTCAACCAACAAAATGATGATCAATCAAACTCTTATTGGAAGAGTAAGAAAATATTTAAATTCCAAGTTTTTTAAATGAGCTATTGAACTAATATATATATATATATATCATAAATAGAAACTAATTTCTTAATTGTACTGAGCTATTCCAGAAACAAATTGTTGCATGCAACAATGTGTGGATCTTTACCACATCAAATAGATAAGGATTTTTACAAGAGTAATCCAAAGCCATCCATTATAATTGTAACTATGTGAAAGATTTCAAAGGTAATCATTTAGCTTAACATATTCAAAAACAATGAAATGCATTTTGAATCTTTCTTTTAACTTTTTTGTAGGTGAGTACGAATTATCTTCAACCGGTGCGACAAGGACATACATCAATCTTGACATTCCAATGCATATTCATAAATAGCCAAAATCTATTAATTCCAATACAAATGAAAAACAATTAATATATTTATTAATATCAAATATTTAATATATATATTATTATATATAAATGAAGGTGATTAACGATTTTTAATAATTACATACTAAAACGATTAGCGATTAGCAGGACGGTTATGACCACCCGATTGAACAGCCCTACAATAAACCTCCAATTTGAACGTTTTATTTGAAAATGGGTTACAACATGGAGCGAGGCTGACGGATTTAGAGCCGAAACCAAAACTAGCTGGGCCTGGGGCTTCGCAAAAACATACCATAACGAGCCTAACTTGAAACTTAAAACTTGAAACACAGAGCTGGCTCGGTGTGGTTTCCAGACTCGCACCTGAGTCTCATTCACAAACCCACCAGCCGAGCCACCTTCACATTTCTCTTCTCAAAACGTAAATAAAACCCACCAAAACGGTGGCGTAAAGCTAGAGCAATGGGCCGATTGTGCTCGAGTTGATCCATGTGCGTGTCATGCGTAGGCGTCGCGGCTGAGAGGCTCTGCGCAGTCAAAGCTGATCTGTTTGCTTTATCTCTCTTCCTTTAATTTCTGTGTCTCTCTCTCGGCTCAGATCCATCCGGCTCAGATCTAGCCCCGCCGATCCTTGCTTTCCACCTTCGATCTCCCTCCATTTTCCTCTCTTTTTTCTCAGCGCTCTTCGTGATGCTTGGCCTACAACCAGAGAAGCCGTGCACAGACCACAATTCAGTGCTTATTGGTGAGTCATCCACGGTACCTGGCTAACCCATTCCTCCAAGAAATTAACCATTTTTCTCGTTGTTGTTGTTGATGTTGTTTTGTTTGAATTTCAGGTTGTGTTTCTTAGCACTGAGAAATTGAATTGAGGAGGATTCTAATGAATTTTGGGGTAAGAAACTAAAAAGTAGGGAGCTGCTACTGATAATATTTAAGCTTCTTTAGCTAGTAGTAATGATCGCATGGTTCATTTGAGCATATATCTTATTTCCTATTACTCTGATTGCCTAGCTGACCAGTTCCAGTTTTTACTTTTTTTGTTTTTTCTTAAAAAAAAAATTATGCTTTTAGTTGTTCTAAGAATAGAGATTATGAAATGTAAATTTGGAGTTAAAATGGGGTTTCTTGATTGTCTGTAAGAATTTTTATTTGGGGCTTTATTCATATATCTGTATTTTGGGATGAACATTTCTGAGAAATATTTGTTTGTTTCCTTTTGTCTTTCGAGTATTAATTGAAGTTGGAGTTTCTAGTATAGTGGAGAATCTCACATCGAATAGAAACAACAAACTTGAGTGGTTGATATAATACACTTGGATCTAAATCCATAGGCTTTTAGGAACATGCGAATCATAGTCTCGCTTGAGAATTTCCCAAGATGTTATACTCCTTAACAAATGGTGAGCGTATGATGTTTGGTTTATGATCTTGCTGGTGTGAGTGCCTCCTGTTGTTTGTCGCATAATGGGTTAATTGTGTGGCTTTAACACGCTGTATATGTCTAGGTTGCATGATTAGAGGCCTTGTGTTTGACCCTAGCGTTCAGCATATTCAAAACGAATTGTTTTGATTGAATTATATCATCCCTAGTTGGAACGCTTCAGCATAATCAAAACAAATTGTTTTGATTGAATTATATCGTCCCTAGTTGGAACGCACTTTTGCATTGCTGTTTAATTGTTTCATGAATTGAAAAGTATCAATGTTTTCTTTAGTTTCTAGCATGGTATGGATTCATGCTTGAGGAATATTTACAATTTCCGTTTCGAAATGTTAATCGTGCTCTCATTATTAGTGTTGGACTTTCAGACAGGAACAGTAAGTGGGAAGGCAGGGAACCAAATGGACTGGACTGCAAATAACACATTTAAATCTTTCAAAGGTACTGAAATTGATATATGATTCTTATGATTTTGTTTTTCATGAATAAAAAAAATGGCGTCATATGTTAAGGTACTGTGATGAATTGGCCTTTGTTTTGGGTACTGCCATTGTGTATTTACAATTAAAATGAGATGCTGACAATCCAACAATGTTGTCCTGCATCCTGTTTATTTGTGCTGCATGCTATATAGAAGGTCAATTTCATGTAAGACAATGTTACACAAAATTTAAAAATAGTGATTTTTTTTTTTTTTTAATAAAAAAATAGTGAAAAACTTGTCAAACATTTTAAGAAACTAAAAGAAAGAAAGAGATTGATGTAGATCAACTTTTGTACCTCCTAATATGATGGATATTTACTTGACTATTTCTACAAAAATTCTGAATTACCAAGGGATGAAAAAATCATTCTGGATCAATTATTATGGCTGCGTATATTATCATGATTGGCTGGTGCTTAGGAATTTTTATCCAAAACCAAGGTTCATATATTTCTTTTATTTGGTAATTGCTACTAATAAGCAGTTTCACAAAATCTGACGTGTTCCATTTATATTTTCTGCTGTTAAACTTGAGGAGTACATGAATATATTATATATAAAAACTAATTTACAAAAGGAAGAAGAAGAAGAAAAACAGATTTCTACGGTATAGATTTTGCAGTTGGAAATATGTTGAAGCATTCTGTAGGATGTTCTTCCTACTGGGGTAGTAAAAATTTATAATCAACCTGTTTTAATGCAAGTATCTCAATCTCAAACACTGGCAGATAATTCCGTCACGTTGTTGGCGCATTTCGAGCCGTTGGGGGTTGATTTATGGGGATTAGAGTAGATGGAGGTAGGAATCCTTTTTTTTTTTTTTAATTTTTTAATAGAAGAAAAGGTATATTGATCCAATTTAACAGAACACCTGCGTAGAGGAAGTTGTGCCGGAAAACAATGAGAACATGAGAATTAATGATAAAATACCAAAGCATAAACTGAACTTAACAGTCGGACTAGGTTGGTGTCTTTGACAAGGGAACATATCTAATTACCAGACTTGTTCAGTAGTTAAAGTGTATCACATTCTTGATAGGAAATGAGAAAGCTTGCCAAGAATTGATGGACTGTATCAGTTTCTGTGCACCGAAATCTAGCTCACAGGGACTTATTCTAAATCTATGGTTATCATTAAGTTTTTGAACATCTTAACATGCATATGAGTCTATTGTTTAAATTGGATGTTTCTTTTTGTGGTCTATAGCTCTCCCGACATGCTGTTTGGAGAATAAAAAAAAAAAAAATCATTGACTGCAAATAACCGTCCTGATGTCTAGCAGTAACTCTCCTGATGGCTTTCTGATGGTGAACTTTCAATAATGAATAACCAATGAATCTATGATTCTTTCTGTTTGTTGCTTCTTGGTTTAGATATGGAACCCAAATCCATGATGGATATTGCAATCATTCCAAGCATTGATCAAATAGATATTGGATTGGGTTCTTCAGAAAAGGCAAATGCTATTACTTCAGCAAAACCGAGAAAGAAGACAATGACATCAGTTTATCTCAAGTTTTTTGAAACAGCTCCTGATGGGAAAAGTCGGAGGTGCAAATTTTGTGGACAGAGCTATTCTATTGCGACTGCCACTGGTAATAATTTTTTCTGTACCTCATTTCTTTATATTGTTGTTGTGTTGTTGCACTCAATCTCAACATGTGATGAGATATTGCAGCACAAATGGGCGTTTGGTAACTAGATTTGCATCTTGCTTTTTATTTTACATTTTCACGTTTTAAGCCAATGAACATGTCACGAGCTTATAGGGAAACATTTAATGTGTGAAATATCGTATTCTCCTGCTTTCTCCCTCCCTCCCGGCCCTGGCCTCCCTCATAGCAATCCAGTGTATATTTCCTAGATCTGTCTCTGGGCTTGAGCCTATTAGTGATGATCATGCATTTTTTATCCGTGAAGGCAATTTGGGAAGGCACCTGAGTAATCGACATCCAGGATACGATAAGTCAGGGGATGTTGTCAGCAATTCAGCACCACAGCCCATCACTGTTATCAGAAAATCTCAACCTCAAGGGAAACCTCCCCAGGTGGATTATGATCATCTAAATTGGTTGCTAATTAAGTGGCTCATTGTAGCTTCTTTGCCTCCTTCAACATTGGAAGAAAAGTGGTTGGCAAACTCCTATAAGTTTCTGAACCCATCAATACAACTCTGGCCAGGTGAGAAGTATAAAGCAGTATTTCGGGAAGTTTTCAGAAGCATGCAGGAAGATGTAAGAGCATCTTTGGAACAGGTTTCTTCAAAGGTCTCCATTACACTAGACTTCTGGACTTCCTATGAACAAATTTATTATATGAGTGTGGCATGCCAATGGATTGATGAGAACTGGTCCTTCCAAAAGGTTCTTCTTGATATCTGTCACATCCCTCACCCTTGTGGGGATACCGAGATATATCACTCCCTGGTGAAGGTTCTTAAGATGTACAATATAGAAAATAGAGTCCTCTCCTGCACTCATGATAACAGTCAATCTGCCATCCATGCCTGCCATTCATTGAAAGAGGGCTTGGATGGTCAGAAAGGAGGGCCTTTTTGTTACATCCCTTGTGCTGCTCGTACTTTGAACTTGATCATAGATGACGGATTGAGAACCACAAAACCAGTAATCTCTAAGATCCGGGAGTTTGTACTAGAATTAAATGCATCCTCAGAGATATCAGATGATTTTATTCAGTTAGCTACAGCATATCAAGAAGGTAGTTGGAAGTTCCCACTGGATGCTTCAGCAAGGTGGAGTGGCAATTATCAGATGCTAGATATTGTGCGCAAGGTACTTGCTTTTGTCATTGAAACCCTCCTAGTTTAAGATATGAGAAATGCACTAATGAAAAGGCTATTTATTTAAACTGTTGGCCAAATAGCATTGTATATAATACACATGAAAATTATATCCTTTTGCCTGAAATATTTACCTTTGAATTAGATTCTTTTCCATCTTCAGACATTATTTTGATAGATTACAATTAAAATTAAGAAAACAAAAACCACTTTTGATTTCAATAACCAAGATTGTAAAACTAGCAAGCCAAAATCTATAATTGCTTGATGCTGGTACTTATAATATTTGTTTTTTCCCCCTTAGAGAAAAAAGTGAAGAAATTATTAAAATCTTAAAAAAATGCTTTGATAAGGAATGGGACTTTGCCTGCAGAACTTAGTCGAAACTGAGGAAGTTTAGAAGTACAGTAGTTAAGGACTGGGTGTAGTTAAGGAATGGAGGTTTGTGAGTAGAACTTGGTATTTATAGCCAAAAGTCTAACATCAGGACTATGAGCATTCACACTGATGCTCTTTAGCCCCAAGGGGTTGGCCTAGTAGTTAAGGCTTGTGGTCTTAGGGAGTATCACCCCATAGATCCCAAGTTTGAGATTTGCTAGGTGCAAACTCCCCTTTGGGGCCACACCCCCTAGTGTAAAAGTCAGCGATTTACTTTGATCCATGTAGGAAAACTTCTAAGGGTGCAGTGTATGGATCCGAGGTTTACTTTACAGGGGTGGGTCCAAAAGGCCCTGCTTTGTCGAGGTTTCTCATCATAAAAAATACCAAAAAAAAAGAGCTTTTTAAAATTTCTCAAAATTTAACTTTAAAAATCTATTTTAATTAATTTAGTTAGCCACTTTTCAAAACCACTAACTATCAAACTCTCGAAATATTTCTCAACATTAACTAAATATTCTATTTTATTGATGAAACCAACTTTTGGACTCTGCATTAAAAATATACTTTAATTGAGAGGAAAAAAAGAAGTATAAAAGAGAAAGAGCATTAAAAAATAAATGACTTTCACTTTTCGACCCTTTACATTAGCATTACTACTAACAAGGGTTTAAATTTAACATTGAGCAGAGAGTTTGTTAAATGGAATTTTTTGTGAGTTTTTTCAAATTTTTAGAGAAAAGTTAAATTTGAAGAGTTCAATAAGAATGATCTGGTTTCATTTGGAGAAAACAGCCAGTAGCTACAATATAAAATACTTTTAACGACTGACTTGAAATTCAGTGGATAAAGGAAACATTGCTTTTGAATATGGCAAGGGTGAAATTTCTTCTCTCTTTGTTTACTAATTTATTTGTTTGATCCTCCCAATTTTAATTATGTAAAACAATTGCCTGATTACTCACCATCAAGATACTTATCCATTTCTGTCAATGATTGTTGAAAAAAAAAAGATAGCATAAGATGTTTTAATTTTCCTGGAATAGTTGCTATTGATAAAGGTAGAATAATTGCCTAATATAGCCTCCCTGTGTTCATGTTTTGGTGTCTGTTTGTGTGTGTGCCACCTATGCATTAATATAGTGCCTATTGATGTACTAGGATTTTACATGACACAGGCCAGTAAGTCTATGGATGCTGTTATCAGGAAGTATGAGGAAACTCTTGGCAGTAATAGGATGCTGAGCTCCGCAGAGAAGAATGCAGTCAATATCGTGCATCAATATTTAGAACCTTTCTACAAAACCACAACCAACATATGCACAAACAAGGTGCCCACAATTGGGCTGGTTCTATTCTTCATGGATCACATCTCTGAAAAAATTGCTGGCTGCAGAGAATCCCGTCACAGCCCAGACTGGCTAAAGAATGCTGCCGAAGACATGGCCATAAAGGCCAGAAACTACAATAACCAGGTTTGCAATATATTTACATACATGACAGCAATTCTTGATCCTCGAATCAAGGGAGAGCTAATTCCTGAGAGTCTCAGCTCAGGAAATTATCTTGAGGAAGCAAGAACCCATTTCATGAGAAATTATTCTGCCAGCCATTTTGCATCCATGACTAGTGGATACAGTGCTCCAGAGATTGAAGATGGAGGGAGTGTTTCTTTTGCAGAAGAAATTGCTCGAAAGAAACGAAGGGTGAGCATGAGTACCGCTACTGATGAACTCACACAGTATCTGTCAGAACCTCCAGCTCCAATACCAACAGATGTTCTAGAGTGGTGGAAGGTCAATAGCACGCGCTACCCACGACTTTCTCTGATGGCTCGAGATTTCTTGACTGTGCAGGCAACTTCTGTAGCACCTGAAGAGTTGTTCTGCAGCAAAGGCGATGAGATAGATAAGCAACGAATTTGTATGCCACATGATACTGCTCAGGCGCTCCTTTGTATCAGGTCATGGACCCATGGAGGAATCAAGTTAAAGTTCAAGTCTACTGAGATAGACTATGAGAGATTGATGGAATTGGCAGCTGCTTCTGCAACAGATAATAGTAATGCTGGTTCTGACAAGAAACAGAAATGATAAGAGAGCATTGCTTGGTACTGTCTTATGGATAGTCTGTACATTTCCCTAAACAAAAGAGAGGACCTCTTGACCAAAAAAATGAGAAAAATAAGAAAGGAGAGACTGCACAGAGCTTTTAGTCATATCTTGAGATGGCAACTTGTAATTTACCTTCCAATTCAGAAGAGGGGAATGGGTGTGCAATACACATTTTCACTATTGTTGTATGTATAACACGATGTATTGATGTACAGTTGAACTGAAGAATGCTAACCAGAGAGGGAAACGCAGGAGTAAGTGTATCTGATTAATTGAACATACGAGTAATGCTGTGAAGCAGAGCCTAGCAAATCTTGTGGTTGTTTTCTTTTACCCTCTTTGTTTTCTAACATAGTGATTCTATGAAGTAATATTAGAAGTAACTCTTGTGCCATTTCAAGAATGATGTAACTCTTAAAATTACCATTGTGCTTATGATTGATTATTATTGAATTTTGATTAAATGATAATTTTAAAAGCTACTTCATTTTTTGAGGAATATAAGAGTTAAACAAGAGTGATTTCTACAATTACTTGTAGAAGAAAAAAACAAGAAAATAGTAGTGAACAATATATGTTCCCATAGAAGAAAATGGAGGATAAATATTTGTTCACGGCAAAACAACCTTCAATATTAGAAGTCACTCTTATCGAACCGCCAATAGCCGTGCTTGGTACCAAATGGCTCTTGGGACTCCTATGAAGCTCCTCAAAAATTGCGCAAGACAAAAACCAAATATTGAGCAAAACAACCTTTAAAATAAACTGCAAAATCAATTCTACGTCACGGCATCCGGGCATGTAAAGAGCACGTCCAGACATGGTTAGGGTTTTATCCCATGTCTGGACATGTGTCCATGTCAAGACATCGGTTGCAGTACTTTTTTTCTTATAGAACTCTTCATCTTCTTTAACACATACCTAAATATAGCAACTACTCATGTCCCAATAAATATAGAAACATGGTTTGGACACCAAATGAGTCGACTAAAAACCAAACAAGCTCCCCTTTAGCCATTCGGTGAAAAAACATTTATTATAGACGCATATGAGTTACAAATATCCTCCAAGACTTGCACTAATCTACCAAACGACAAACAGATCAAACACAATCTAGAATAAAATTCTCAAAACACTTGACAAACTCATTACGTGCATGAGGATATAACACAAGTAATAAAATTCAGAACACGTATCAAATTTTAGTGCAACAAACACACATATCCAGCCCATTATCCATAATAGGTATACCAAAATAAATAATGTAACATAACATTAAAAAACCATTCATGATAGATGTTAAGATTTGTAGGAGGGGAAAACAAGATGGAGGCTGCTGCCTCTCTATATTATTCAAGCTTTTTTATAACCTAATACAAACAACCAAATATATAGGCTAAACCCCGATGACATAAAGACTAAACTACCCTTAAAACCCTAATGACTCACAACCCTAATATTATAACTCTTCTAACACTCCTCCTCAAGTTGGAGCATATACATTATATGAATTCAACTTGGAAGGTACAAGCAAACGAAAAACATAAAAAACATACTCTAATACTCCCCCTCAAGCTGGAATAACTTGAAGCACACAATATAAAGACTCAAAACAAATAACAAGATAATTAAATAAAACTTCAACGCTGGTCGAAAACTCGTCGGAAACTTGAACAACCACTTGATCGATTCTCACCGAAAAACACCAAGGCCGGTCGGATGCAACGATCACTTGATCGGTTCTCGCCGGAGAATCCAAGGCCGGTCGGATGCTACGATCTTGGGATTGGTTCTCGCCAAAAAACACCTAGGTCGGTCGGATGCAACGTGATTGGTTCTGGCCGAAAAACACCTAGGCTGGTCAGATACATCAATCACCAACAACAACCAACAACAATTATATTTCATATGAATAACCAACAAGTTTTGCAGGAAAATAGAAACTGGAAACTTCACCGGAGCATCGCCGGAGACTAGCCGGAAAATGCAGGACTTCGTCGGAGCTTCAAAACTGGCCGGAAACACAGAACAGGCCACAAAATAACTTTTCAACAACCAAAAATCACACCGGATTTTTTTTTTTTTCAGATGGCCGCTGCAACTTCGCCGGCCACCACAGAACACTCCGGCCCCAACCACAGAACAGGGAAACAGACACAAAACAGAACAAAACTAAGAGATTACAAAGAAAATTATACAACATAACAACCACCACCGTGAGCTTTCACGGCAAGACAACCATGGACATGTTATTTGGCACTGCTCGTGTGGGCTAAGCCCACATGGGCGGTGCTGCCACCAAAAAAACACGACAAAACCAAAACAAATATAGCGGAAAAACACTACTACCAAACAAACGGCCTAGAATTCAAACCCTAAGGCTCTGATACCATGTTAAGATTTGTAGGAGGGGAAAACAAGATGGAGGCTGCTGCCTCTCTATATTATTCAAGCTTTTTTATAACCTAATACAAACAACCAAGTATATAGGCTAAACCCTAATGACATAAAGACTAAACTACCCTTGAAACCCTAATGACTCAAAACCCTAATACTATAACTCTTCTAACAATAGATACACCAAACATGAAAACTTGAAGGAACCTAAAACCTTTCCAAACATAAAATTTGGATTAATTTTCTGGTTTTTTTATTTTTTATTATTTTGTTATAACATAATGCTCTTTAAATAAGCAAATTATTACAATATTTTCTAAGGCTGAATCATCAGCTCTTATTGGAATATAAATTAGGGTTGAGTCATCAAGACTCTTACATGGAAATAAATAAAAACAATATCAAATAAAAGTAAACACAATAAAATATTCTACCATATCATATATTTTAATATATCATAATATTAATAATTGATCTGCATAAACTCCATTATGGTAACATTCCTTTCCTCTTAAAGAGGACCTTAAGGTCTTGAAAATCTTGTTGAAATAATAATCTTGGTCTTGGGACCCATCTGTAGATTTGCGGGATCAATAACACTTAACAATTTTAAATAATAAAATATTATTGTAACCATGAATTTTCTCCCTTGAATCAACTTTATGTCTGCGTCAGATATTCTTAAAAGTCTTCATGTGGCCTCCCTAGTTTTACGGCTATGTGCCTTATTAGCACCTTTTTCAACACAGTGCGATTGAGCGCAGTGATCGATCGCTCTAACAGAGAGTGACATAGTCAAGTGCGATCGAGAGCAGGTCAAAATATCAAGCGCAGTCATCAAGTGCACATCGAGCGTTGCTTGAGCGCAGGCATCGATCGCTCTAATAGAGAGCACTTCTAATGCACGTGAACAATATTTCATTTCTCGTAAACTAATTAACTATCTTCTATTTGTAAGTTAGTTAGTTTCCATAGTTAGTTTATGATTGTAAGCTCATATATAAGCTTCAATCTTTCCCTTGTAAGAACTCACGAGATTATATTGCAAATGAGGAACTTTTCTTCTTCTCCTTTTTCTCTTCTTCTTCCTCCCCTCTATTTTGGAGTTTTCCTTTGCTTTCTTTGATTCTTGACATGGTATCAAAGCCATAATCATAAACTGTGATTCATCTGATCTTCTTTCTTTTCTTGCTTTTGCTATTTTATGCAATGGCCGCTAACAATCCATCTACTTCCACTGTTCAAGGTGATTTTCAAGCTTCAACAATGGCTGAAAATCATCAACATCTTTTCTCTTCAAACAATCTATCCAACACTTTGGCAAATGATCACTCAAATGGTTTGTCAAATCCTTTGACAGATCCTCCTCAAAACACTTTCGAAGATCCATTTGCAAGTTCTCGTCCTATTGATCCATCTAGTCCTATTTTTCTCCACAATGGTGATAATCTTGTAATTATATTGGTTCCTCAGCCATTGACAGGAGAAAACTATAGTACTTGGGGCCGCTCAATGTTAGTTGCCTTGAGTGCCAAAAACAAACTATGTTTCATTGATGGTTCTTTGTCAAAGCCATATGTTTTTGAGAGTTACTATCATGCATGGACTCAATGCAACGATCTTGTAGTTTCTTGGATTCTTAACCCTGTATCCAAGGAAATTTACAACATTGTCATCTACATCACTTCTGCTCAAGATGTATGGCAGGACCTTATGGATCGTTATATACAAAAGAATGGCCCGAGGGTGTTTCACCTGCAAAAGGCCATCTCTGTTGTTGCTTAAGAAAATTCCTCTGTAAGTTGTTACTTTACCAAAATCCTCTTTGGGAAGAACTTAACAATTACAGACCTGTTTCTATTTGTAGTTGTTGTCATTGTGGTAGAATGAAGTCCATTATTGAACTTTATAGTCAAGAACGTGTCTTGCAATTCCTAATGGGATTAAATGATTCATTCTCTGCTGTTAGAGCTTAGATTTTACTAATGGATCCTTTCCCTTCTATAAATAAGGTTTTCTCTCTTATTATTCAAGAGGAGAAACAAAGAGAAATATGTGTGAATCCTATTAGTCATGATACATCCTCTGCTATGATGACTAAATCTGTCTTGCCTAAACCTTTTCCCTCAACTCATCATGAACCTACTGTATACATGAATAAATCTTCAGCAAGACCTAGATTTTTCAAACAAAACTACAAGAAAGACCGCCCCATGTGTTCTCATTGTGGAGTAGTTGGTCATACTGTTGAAAAATGCTATAGAGTGCATGGATTCCCACCTGGTTTTAAGTTTACTCAAAACAGACCATTGTCACACTCAGTAAACCAAGTGCAGATGCAAGGAATTGACCTTAGTGGTCCTCATTCTCAAGGAACTGACCTTAGTGGTCATCAATCTCGTGCTTCACAGTTGAGTAGTCCTTAATTGTCCATGATTTCTACACAATGCCAACAATTGATGAATCTCCTGAATCAGCATCACATTCCACACTTATCTTCTTCTTCTTCTACAGTTGATAATTTAGGTATACTCAACCCTAAACATTCGATTTTTTCTACTTATGTCAATATAGCCTCCCATACAAACCTAAAAAACCATACTTGGATTATAGACACCGGAGCTACTGATCACATGATTAGATGTTCTTCTATGTTTACCACCATTACTGCTGTTGTATCTACCCATGTTAAACTACCAAATGGTTCAATAGCTAATGTCACACACGTTGGAACTATTACAATTTCAGAAACTCTTACTTTAACTGGAGTTTTGTGTGTTCCTTCTTTCACTTTCAATCTGATTTTAGTCACTAAACTCATTAAATCCTTAAACTGTTGCCTTATATTTCTTGCTCGATATTGTTTTATACAGAGTTTACACAATTGGAGAACGATTGGGGTGGGTGAAGAAGTGGCTGGTTTATTCTATCTGATGCAAGCAAACAAGGTTTCAGCCAATGCATCCATTTCAGTTCCTTCCATTCCTTCCTTTTTCAAACATTTGCCTTTTAATTCAATAAAGGACCCCTCATGTAATCTGTGGCATTATAGATCGGGGCATCCTTCTCATTCTAGAATAAAGGATACAAACAGTTGTTTCTTCTATTTCTCGTATACAAGAATCTGTTTGCCCAATTTGTCCATTGGCTAAACAACGCAAATTACCCTTTCTTGTCAGTAGTTATTTTTCAACTTCTGTTTTTGAAATACTTCATTGTGATGTATGGGGTCCTATGGCCATCAATTCTATCAATGAATCCATATTCTTTCTTACTATTGTAGATGACTACAGACACTTCACTTGGGTCCATTTGATGCAACATAAGTCACAAACTTCCTCAATAATCCAATCTTTTTCTAATATGGTTCAAACACAATTCCATACCAAAATCAAATGTATTAGATCTGATAATGGTACTGAATTTTACATGAGAGATTTTGTTTTTCAGCCCAAGGCATCATTCACCAACTTAGTTGTGTAGAAACTCCACAACAAAATTTTGTGGTTGAAAGAAAACATCAACATCTTTTGAATTTAGCTAGATCTTGAAGATTTCAGTCCAATCTTCCTTTACCTTTTTGGGTAGATTGTGTTTTAACTACAGCTCATATCATTAATAGGATTCCAACACCTCTTTTATTCAACCAATCTCCACATGAACTTCTTTTTTCTGCTGCTCCATCTTATTCACACCTCAAAGTGTTTGAATGTTTAGCTTATGTTTCAACTTTTTCTAGACATAGAACAAAGTTTGATCCAAGAGCTACACCTTCCATTTTCGTTGGTTATCCATATGGCATTAAAGGACATAAATTCTATAATCTTCATACTAATTCTACTTTTATTTCTAGAAATGCCATATTCCATGAGACAATATTACCTTATGCTTCTTGTTCAAATCAATTTTCACATTCAATGCATATGCATGAAAGTGTTCCTTCATCCATTCATTTTCCAATGTATCCTGACACAGAATTTTTAGATTCTTTGTCACCAAACACTCAACAACATAATATTGTTCAATCACAAAACGAAAATTCTATAGTTTTTCCTAATTCAGAAACCATTTTACCTTCTCAATATAATTATGCAGAAACTCCATCTTCTCAATTAGAATCTGCAGATACTCTTCCTCCTTCTGTAGATTCATCTTTCAATTCTCATCCTTCTGTAGAAGTTTCAGCATCTCCTCCTATTCTTAGAAGGTCAGATAGGGTCAAATAGAAACCTAGTTACTTGCAAGATTATCACTGTAAACAGGTCTCTTCTTGCTCACCTCAATCGGCTTCAAGTGTTGACAATTCAGGTAAACCCTATCCATTGTCTTCTTTCATTTCTTATGATAACATGTCCTCTAAACCTAAGCATTTTTGTCTTTCCATTTCATCCCAACCCGAGCCAAAGTTTTACCACCAACCTGTTAAGGATCCACTTTGGTGTGAGGCTATGAAAGCTAAGATTAAAGCTTTGGAGGAAAACAATACTTGGGTAGTGACTGATTTACCTTCTGACAAACATCCTATTGGCTACAAATGGATGTATAAGGTAAAATACAAGTCTGATGGAACCATTGAAAGGTACAAGGCAAGGCTGGTTGCGAAAGGGTACACTCAGTGTGAGAGGTTAGATTATCATGAAACTTTTTCACCTGTTGCTAAAATGACTACTGTTAGATGTTTTTTTGGCTCTTGTAGCAACGAAGAACTGGTTTTTACACCAGTTAGATGTCAATAATGTATTCTTGCATGGTGATTTGGATGAAGAGGTCTAAAATGTCTTCTGGTTTTGGCACTAAGGGGAGACAAAGGTTTGTAGGTTAACCAAATCTTAATATGGGTTGAAGCAGGCCTCTAGACAGTGGTTTTCAAAATTTTCAGCTACATTGATTGAACTTGGTTTTATTCAATCTAAGGCTGATTACTCATTATTCACTCATTCAAAGGGATCTTCTTTCATTGCATTATTGGTTTATGTTGATGATGTAGCTATTGCTAGCAATGATCCACAAGCAGTGTCCTCTTTTATTACTCTTTTGAATGATAGATTCAAATTGAAAGACTTAGGGCCATTGAAGTGTTTTCTTGGTCTTGAGATTGCTAGGTCTACTGATGGAATTTCAGTTTGTCAGAGGAAGTATGCCCTTGAGATCTTAGAGGATTCAGGTTTATTGGTCTCTAAACCTACAAAATTCCCTATAGAGAAAATTTGAAACTTTCAAAGGATGAAGGTGTTCTCCTTTCAGATGCTACAAGTTATAAAAGGTTGGTTGGTGGGATGATTTACTTGACAATTACCAGACCTGATTTAGCTTTTTCTGTTCAAATATTAAGTCAGTTTATGGATAAACCAAGGCAACCTCATTTGGAAGTTGCTCATAGAGTCTTGAGATACATGAAGAATTCTCCAGCTCAAGGTCTTTTATTTTTTGCCTAGTCAAATTTTCACCTTAAAGCTTTTTCAGACTCAGATTGGGCAGGTTGTTTGGATACTCGAAGATCCATAATTGGCTTTTATGTGTTTCTTGGGGATTCATTGGTGTCTTGGAAATCCAAGAAGCAGCAGACAGTGTCAAGGTCTTCTACTGAGGTAGAATATAGAGCTTTAGCCTCTACTTGTTGTGAATTGATGTGGTTGACCACTCTTCTTAAAGATTTTGGAATTCCTATTCCCAAGCTGCTCTTTGATTTGTGACAGTCAATCAGCCATTCATATTGCTACCAATCTGGTCTATCATGAATGAACTAAGCATATTGAAATAGATTGCCACCTAGTTCGTGAGAAGATTCAACTTGGACTTGTTCGAACACTTCATGTTACTTCTCAAAACCAGATTGCAGATATCTTCACTAAAAGTCTTGGCTTCAAAGATTTTTTTAGGTTGTTGTCCAAGATGTTTGTAAAGGATATTTATCATCCTCCACATCCATCTTGAGGGGGGATATTAGCACTTTTTTCAGCATAGTGTGATTGAGCACAACTCGAGCGCAGTGATCGATCACTTTAATAGAGAGTGACATAGTCAAGTGTGATTGAGCGCAGATCAAAATCTCGAGCGTTGTCATCGAGTGCACATCGAGCGTAGCTTGAGCACAGGCATCGATCATTCTAATAGAGAGCACCATGCCGAGTGTGATCGAGCGCAGGCATCGATCACTCTAACAGAGAGCACTTCCAACTAGGGGTGTAAACAAGCCGAGCCTGGGCTATCTAGGCTTGGCTCATTTATTTTTGGCCTAGGCTCGAGCTCGAGTCGAGCCTAGCTTTGATGCTCGAGCTCGGCTCGACAGGGTTTGAATCGAGCTCAAGCTCGAGTGGAGCCCTAAGATCGAGCTCAACAAACACACCAAGATTGGTGCCAAACTACCAACCCAAAGCCAAACCTCCAGATTGGACCCAACCCAAACTAGATCAAACCACCCGATGGACATAACCCAAACCACCATCGTTTCCAGACCACCCAACCTTCTGGAAGAGAGAGAGACTCAAGGATGAGAGAGAGATCGTCTAATCGGACCCAACCCTACCCAAACCATATCAAAATCCCTGCTAGACCACACCAACTGACTGTCACCATTTGAGAGAGAGAGAGAGAGAGGGAGAGCTAGCGTTCTTTTCTCGAGTCGACGAGCGAGAGGGAGAGAGACAGGTGCAATGGAGGAAGAGAGGGAGATGAGGCTTAGTGCTTCATTTAATATTCGAGTCGAGCCCGAGCCGAGATTATGCGAGCCGAGCCTGAGCTCGTTCATGAGATGCTTCGCTCACTTAACACCCCTACTTCCAACGCATGTGAACAATATTTCGTTTCTTGTAAACTAATTAACTAACTCTCTTCTGTTTGTAAGTTAGTTAGTTTCCATAGTTAGTTTATGATTGTAAGCTCATATATAAGCTTCAATCTTTCCCTTGTAAGAACTCACGAGATTATATTGCAAATGAGGAACTTTTCTTCTTCTCCTTTTTCTCTTCTTCTTCCTCTCCTCAGTTTTGAAGTTTTTCTTTGCTTTCTTTGATTCTTGACGTGCCTTTCTTCTCATTTTTTTTATTCTTTTTTATTTTATTTTATTTTTTTTAAGAAACACATCAACACTTCACTTGTATTTCCATAAGCGAGAGGTCTCCAACATTTGTTGCTGCCATTGGTCGTGGCTTTGTCAACACCCTGTTTGCCACCTTGCGTCGATGACCCAGTAATGTGGGTTAGAGAAGGCACCTACACCTATTTTAGACCTTGTGAGAGGATTAGAAATTTTGCAAGAGAAAGAGATGAACGTTTCAGAGTTGTACAACTCTGCTTTTTCTATGTTTGTCTTTGCTCTCTTCCTCTGCCGCCCAAACCTCTTTGTATCCTCATTCTCTAACACAATCCAAGCATTTCAGATGCTTTCTTGGCGGCTGTCTTGGAGTGGAGGTGATTGATTTTCCTCCTCAGCCAGGAACTTTAGTTTTCGCCTTGGCTGGATCTCCATCTTCAACACTGCTATCCCCGAGTCACGTTTCAAGGCTTTTAAACGCTTCTGTTGTGGTCTTCTCTTCAATTTCATTCTTTGCTGAAATTGGGCTTGGGGTTTTGAAAAGTGCGCCGAGCTGCTCTTCCTTCATGGTGGTCTCGTGATGATTATACTTGGCATTTTCTTTTTCTTTTTCTATGATTACTTGGAGTGGGTGGTGGTAAAATTGGGTGGCAGTGAGATTGAGTTGTGGAATTGAGGCTTCAATGTGGTGGAATGATTGAACGATGAGTTCAGTTTTTTGTGCATCCAACCCTTTCTTTAAGGGAAGGTTATCGATTTTTTCTCCATAACTTCCATCTGCTCTTTTGATTTCTCGATCAAGCCTTCGAACATAGCTATGAGACTAGATAATTGTTGCTCAAGTCGATCAAGATGTGAATCCTCAAGGGATTGTTGATTGCTATAGAAAACAACCAACTTGGCTTCTCTAATACCAATGTTATGTGAATGCTTCTACATATACGTAACGAGATAAATTATTAGGTTTTGAGGGAACCTACATCCTTTAGATTCGTTGAAGGGAACCTAAAACCTTTTCAAACATAAAGTTTGAATTAATTTTCTGGTGTTTTTTTTTTTTTTTTTTCTTTCTTTCCATAATATGATGCCTTTTAAATATGCAAACTATTACAATATTTTCTAGGGTTGAGTCATCAAGACTCTTACATGGAAATAAATAAAGACAATATCAAATAAAAATGAACACAATAAAATATTCTACTGTAACGAATATTTTAATATCTTATAATATTAATAATTGCTTTGCATAAACTCCATTCTTGTAACATATATTCATATATTTTAATATATCATAATATTAATAATTGTTCCGCATAAACTCCATTCTTGTAACACAACAACAAGAACATCAAGAAAATTTATTTGTCTTTCTCAAGCAGCACACAATGAAGGACAATCTACACATGGGAGTTTATTTGCTCCACATTCTTCTCAGCATCTCTCATCTCCTTCTTCATCTCCATCAAGTGATCAGTCACAACAATTTGTCCTAAGATTTCTACATGGCAATATGTCCTTCCACCATAGAAATCTACTTTTATGCAGTAGCAGTGAGTTGCTCTGTGACTATTATAACACCCAAGGAAATAATTAAAAGGCTTACTGTAATTGAATTAAGTAAATGGAAACAACAGAAATTGGTAACCAAGACAAACACTTGGTAAATTTTCATAAGAATTCATTTTTCAAGTTTGGGGTTCGAACTGTGAGGATTATAGTTCGAACGGGAGTGCTTCAGTGATTTGTGTTCTAATCTCATTCAATATAGGTTTGAACTTGAGCATTTCTGTAACGTCCCACATTGCCTGGGTGTAGATAATATAATGTGTTTATATGGAATATGCTTTCTCTAAATGGTATGAGGCCTTTTGGGGGTAAACCCAATATTAAAAACCGTTTAAGCTTGGCCCAAAGCAGACAATATCATACCACCTGGAGTAGGGGTGTTGATGAGTGCCAAATATTGTATATTTGAGCCCCTTAACTTATGTTTGTTAAGCTCTTAACTTTGTTATTTTCTAATGTTTTTGTTAGTTGTAGTGTTTTATTGTGCTACAAGTCATTGCATAAAAATGCGGTTTAAAGGGTGAATTGGTCCCTGTTAGTGTGATCGATCGCACAAGAGCTGCGATCGAGCCTGAGCATTACATGATTGAGAGCATCTGTGCTCGAGTCCAAGAGGCCGTGATCGAGCGCATGCCATGTACACCCGAGATACACGCGTAGCCCTAGCCATTGCTTGCTTGACTGCGCCGTGGGAATTCTGAAGCGGTTGAGTGAGCTCAAGCACACTGCGTGCGATCGAGAGCACTTGCACATGACCTGGCAGCATTATTTTTCTTATAAATAGCAAACTTATAATGTTGAAAACCCTATGTTTTGGAGGCACTTTTAGGAGCTAAAACACCTCTGTTTTCTTATTGTTTAGCCTTTCATTCGTCATTTATTTGCAAGCTTTCATTTTCATTATGATTATAAGCTAAATCTTCAACTTAGGTTGAAGATAAAGCCTCACCATTGATTTATTTACACGTTTTCATGATTAGTTTATACTAAATCCGTCGTTTAATGTCATGTGTATTCGTTTCAATTCAATTTAGTGACAAAATTGTGATTGATTATGCCGTAGTTGGATATTCATTGTATTTTGTCCGATGGATATATTGTATCTTTTGATTTACTTTGGATATCCATTGTATTTTGTGTTAAGCATGGATACATTAGATCTTTTGAACTAAATTGGATATGCATTGTCTTTTGTCAAATGGATGGATTCTTTGAATCTTTCAATAGGAACAATAGAACATGCATAGGGCTTAACGGATGTATGAACTAGCGTGACAATAGAACATGCATTGTTTTAAATCGTTTGATGGATGTATGAGCTAAGCATGATAATATGTATTTTGATGTGGTGAGGTGGATTCTAAGACCTTAGTGCTTTTCATTTGATTTAATTCCAGTTTAGTTTAGTTTATGTTTTTGCATGAAACAATCACTCAACTTCGGAACTAGGTTAAAGTAGAATTAATTTTGAGAGTAGATAGAGGACTCTGATATGAACATTTTATATTTTTGGTTGGACTTCATCCGAGTTTGTTTGACTTTGTTTTTGGCCCGTACAAAGTTTCCGACTCATTTTAGACTTTAACTACTTGCATTCTCACTTGGCCACTTGCCTTATTAAATGTTTATTATCATGATATTTCTCATAATCCTCATTACTAGAAGACTTTAAGATTTCAACAAAGGTGGCTAGCCTTGGTATCTTTCCTTAGTAGTTTTAATCTTTATTAGACAGTATGAAAATTAAGACACTACTTCTTAGGCCAAAAACTAAAAAGCTTCAAATTGATTTTTGACTTCACCAAACACTAATATAAATAATTTATCTACTAAATTGGGTTTAATTATGCCCATAAACATACTTGTGAAGCTAAATTTGAGAATTAAAGTGATACACAAAAAGCGGTCAACAATCAATGTAATATACCCTTAACACCAAATAGTTATTTAATATCATTAATCCATATATCATTGTTCTAATTTATTTATTATCCTTTTAATCTATTTAATATTATTTAAATAAGAGTTTTAAAATCTTGGTCGTTACATTCTACCCACCTTATTGAAATTTCGTCCTCCAAATTAAAGCATTCAAATTATCACGTAGCCTTAATATAAGCGACTCAGATTTTTATTCTAATCCTTAGTCATATCTTACACTTAATCCCTAACCTGTATCGTATAGCAATATTCTATGAAAAGGGTGTAAAAAAATAATGTTCCCCAATTTTCCATTTATATATTCTATAGCTCCGACGTACTACTTTCTAGGTTTACAATGTTTTCACTTAGGTACTACACTTTTATACAGTACCATGATTTATCTATCTACCCAAAACATTGACCGGAGCATTTAATAATATAAATTCTTATTTCCAAGGTATTCCTCTACTTTTGTAGTTTTGAATAGTACCCATATAAGCAATCATAAAGCACATTTTACAGTGTAATAATATATATATATATACTTACCGAGTGATATATCTGGTTAAAATAAATGTGGATATTTGTCTTGCATTTCTTGTTCTAGTTCCCAAGAAGCTTGTTGTATGTTGTGATTACGCCAGAGGACTTTAACTAGGCCAATAGTTTTCGTTTTGAGTTTTTGTTTCTTTCGATCCAGAATTTGTACCGGTAGTTCGTTGTACCTTAAATTTGCTTGAATTTGAAGTGGTTCGAAATCAACAACGTGTAGGAGATCATGTACATATCTTCTTAATGTTGATACATGAAACACATCGTGTATCTTTGCTAGCTCAGGTGGTAACTCAACTTGGTATGCCACTAGACCTACAATTTCAGTTACTATGAAGGGGCCAACATTCCTTGGACTTAATTTTTCCTTTTTACCAAAATGCATCACGCCTTTCATTGGTGATACTTTTAGGAATACTTGGTCGCCAACTTCAAAATTCACTAGGTGACGTCCTTTGTGAGCATAACTCTTTTGACGGCTCTAAGCCGTTAGCATCCTTTTCCGGATTAATTCAACCTTGTCTTTGGTGTCTTGGATTATCTCCAGTCCCACCAATTGCTTTTCACCAACTTCATCCCAATAAAGTGGTGATCTACATTTGTGTCCATAGAGGGCTTTGTATGGTGTCATACTAATAGTTGCTTGGAAACTATTGTTATAAGCAAACTCGACTAAAGGTAAATATTGGATCCACTTACCTTTGAAATCGAGCACGCACATTCTTAGCATGTTTTCTAGGATTTGAATGGTTCTTTTCGACTGACCATTAGTTTGTGGATGATAAGCCGTATCAAGATTCAACTTTGTCCCCATTGCTTGGTGTAAACATTGCCAGAAACGAGAAGTGAATCGCGCATCCGAATCAGAAACAATAGAAGCAGGTATTCCATGCAACCTGGCTATTGCTCTTATATACAATTTTGCTAATTTAGACACAGAATTGGTGATCTTATATGGGATGAAATAAGCACTTTTGGTTAGTCTATCAATAACCACCCAAATAGAATCATACCCTTTGGATGTTTTTGGCAATCCAATCACAAAGTCCATCGCGATTTGGTCCCACTTCCATTCTGGAATGTCAAGCAGTTGAAGGGGGCTGGCTGGCCTTTGATGTTCAGCTTTTACCTATTGGCATGTAGCGCATTGTGCTACAAAATGGCAATGTCCCGCTTCATGCCATTCTATCAAAATCTTTCTTTCAGATCTTGGTACATCTTCGTATTCCTGGGATATACCGTGTATTGGGACTTGTGTGCTTTGCTGAGGATATCTCTCCTTAGTTTTGCATCGTTAGGTATAACTACCCTGGTATCACTAGTTCTTAGTAAATCATCATTGGTAAAATGAAAACCCGAAGCCTTACCTTGATTTGCTTTCTCCATAAGCTCTTGTAGTTCAAGATCGTTCTCTTAAGCTATCTTGATCCAGTCTACAGTCAATGGTCGGATTATGTGGGCTATTGCGGCATCATCATCATTTGGAGTGACTTCAAGTTAAATCATGCCAAGTTGCTTGGCAAGTTGGTCAGGAGAGGATGGAGTTTCGGAAATTACACTTTGTGACTTTTTGCTTAGAGCGTCAGCAACTGCGTTCGCTTTTCCTAGGTGGTACAAAATATAACAATTGTAGTCTTTTAACAATTCTAAGAACCTACGTTTCCTCATATTCAATTCCTTTTGGGAGAAAATATACTTCAGGCTTTGATGTTCTGTGTAGATCTCTACTTTCTCATGAAAAAAATAATGTCTCCAAATTTTTAATGCAAAAACTATCGCTGCAAGTTCTAAGTCATGAGTAGGATAATTTCTTTCATGGTCCTTTAATTGTCTTGAAGCATAAGCAATTACCTTATCTTGCTGCATAAGTATGCATCCTAGTCCTTTGAGTGACGCATCACTATAGACTACAAATTTCTCACTCTCTATTGGAAGAATAAGAACGGGTGTGGATACTAACCTCCGCTTGAGCTCTTGAAACTTCGCTTCCCATGTGTCACTCCACACAAAGTGAGCGTTCTTCTTTGTTAAAGAGGTTAATGGACCAGAAAGATTGGAGAAACCTTTGACGAATCTCCTGTAGTAACTAGGCAATCCCAAGAAGCTGCGAATCTCATGGACATTCATCGGTCGTTCCCAATTGACTATAGCTTCTATTTTGTTAGGATCGACTGCTATGCCATCTTTTGAGATTATGTGTCCTAAAAATGAGACTTCCTCTAGCCAAAACTCACGTTTCTTGAGTTTGGCAAACAACTGCTTCTCTCTAAGAACTCCTAACATTGTTTTTAAATTTTCACAATGGTCTTGATGATTGGTGGAATACACCAAAATGTCATAAATGAATACTACTACAAACCAATCAAGGTATATATGAAACACGCGATTCATTAGGTCCATAAATATAGACGGAGCATTTGTCACTCCGAATTCGTAGTGGCCATACCTCGTCTAAATTGCCATCTTTTGTACGTCTCCTTCTTTAACTTTGAGTTGATGGTATCCTGATCGAAGGTCAATCTTTGAGAACACTTTTGCTCCCTTTAATTGATCAAATAGATCGTTGATATGTGGTAAGGGATATTTTTTTTTTGATTGTGACGCAGTTTAGGTCATGGTAGTCTATGCAGAACCGCATAGACCCGTCTTTCTTTTTCATGAACAAAACTGGCGCTTCCCATGGCTATACACTTAGGCGTATTAGTCCTCTGTTTATTAATTCTTGGAGTTGTTCCTTCAGCTGTTTCAACTCAGCTGGCGCCATAGGTGCTTTGTACATAGGTTGTGTTCCTGGTATTACGTTAATGGAGAACTCGATCTCACGATCAGAACCCATGAGATGCTTCGAAAAAGACGTCGAAATATTTGCACGCTATTGGAATGTCTTCCATTTTTCGTTCCTCTTTTGGCTTAGCTATTACATAAGCCAAAAATGCCGACGAGCCTTGTTGAATATTCTTCTTCACTTGAATTGCTGAGAGAAGGGCTGGAGTAGCCCGAACTCAAGTATCGTGGAACCTAAATTCTTCAACACCTAGTAGATGAAAAATAACCTCTTTTTCTCTACAATTTATACACGCATAGTACCTTGCTAGCCAATCCATCCCTAAGAGTATATCATACCCGAGGGCTTTTAAAACAACAAGGTTAGCAGGAAGGATTCTATCCTTTATCATTATTGGGTAGTTCATTACTATCCTATTACATGTTATCGTTTCTCTCCCTTTGGTGTTTGTATCGACAAATCTTGATCTAATGGTCATGTACTTATGTGACAAATCTTAGCGTATAATGCATAAATGAATGAATGTCATGAATCAAAGAAAGTACACGCAAGAGTACCAAATAAAGAAATGGTACCTGTCATTACATCATTGTTTGCTTCATCATTCTCATCGTCATCTACCGTGGTCAACGTATATACTCTCGCTTGAGCAGGATTTATTTATTGGAAGTCATTCTTTTGTGCTCCAGCTCCTCCTGAAGTATTCATCAGACAATCCTTCTTAAAATGGCCCTTTTTACCACATCAGAAACAATCGGTGCTTTCACTCTTGCAATCTCCAAAATGTATTCTTTCTCATTTGGGACAAGCAGCCTTCTGATTCCATACTGTTGGAGGAAAACTCTTGTGATCTGCTGGTTTGGAGCTAGTGTAGTGACCCAAATAATTAACTAGGCATGAGTAGTTTAGTTGAGAGGGTTAATTTGGGCTTTGGGTCACTAAGAACACTTGAAGGGTAATTTGGACTTTTAGGATGGACATACGCTAGGTCTAGCGGACGTACGCTCTTGTCTTTTCTTGCAGACTGATAAGTGCTGAATGTTGTACATTCACGCCCCTTAACTTGCATATGTTAATTCCTTAGCATTGTTATTTGTTTGATTTTGTTTTGTTTTTGTGTTTCAGGTCAAATGTAAGAATTCCATTGAAAACTGGGCTTAAAAGGACAAATTGGAGCTATTTTGGTACCAGGATCGAGCGCAACTGCACCTAGGATCAAGCGTGCATGAAGCCTAGGATTGAGTCCACACCTGCGCTCACGCACACATCAGCTAGGCTTAAGCGCACCTACGCTCGAGTGCATATCCTTGGGATTGAGTGCACTCGGGTGTGCACAATACGGCAGGCGCCCTTTTGACAGCATGGACTAGGTTTTTAGTCTCCCACTTCAAGCATGAGACTGACCTACAATTTTATTGAGGGTTTTAGGGTTTCTTAGTCCCTATTAATATGTCTCATAACTTGTAAAAAAAGGGGACCGCTTTCGAGAGCTACAAGAATCATAAAATTGTCTTTGGAGCTTAGATGAGATCATGAGCAGCTAAATCCCTTTGTGGGGTATCGATGTAACCCTTTCCAAGCACAATGGTTTGATTATGTTTGATATTTAGTTTTTCAATTTATGCATGTTGATTGTATAACTATGAGAATTGCAACCATTGATTTCTGTTCTTAATATTAAATGGAATTGTTCTTAAATTCTGAAATCAATATTTGTGAAATTCTTTTCTTGTCTTAGAAAGTCTTTTGCTTTTATTGAACTCGAATCATTTTTATTTTTTGTGATTATAAGATTGATGGTTATGCAATGATTTTTTAATAGACATATGATCACTAGGATTAGATAGGCCATGCCTAGGAAAGACGGATCGTACTACACCCTAGTTTAGTGTAATTTAGGTAGACGATCTGTGTCAACCGAAGATGGGTTATGCTATTCCATTGATTATATGAAACTTATTAAAGAATTGATTAATTCATATTTAGGGAAGACGGGTCGTGCCGCATCTTAGTGGTTAGGTGGATGATCCGTGCCAACCAAAGATGAATTATTCACATTCTTTAATAATGTGTTTTCTTGTTTATTTATAACATGCATTGAATGAATTTCTGGAATTAAATATAGTTAACCATTGATGTGCGGGTTGTGGTGAAGTCAATACTCTACTTTCTCTCTCATATATTCAATTTCAGTTTTACGTTTAATTTTAGGGTTAAATACTTCATTATTCCCTAGGGTTTGTGATGAGTGCCTAAAAGTGCTTATTTGAACCCCTTAATTTACATTCGTTAGGCTCTTAGTGTTGTTAATATCTAATTTTTTATCTTGTTTTAGTGTTTTAGTGTGTTGTAGGTCTTTGGTGCAAAAGGTGGTTCAAAGGGGAGAAATGAGGCAAAGAAGGAGTCAAGCCCCTGGAAGTGCGTTCGATCGCACTTGGTGCGTTTGAATGCAACTGCGGTCGAACGTAGGGACCACGTTCAAACGCAGGTCCAGTCATCCCGCGTTTCCCGCGTCGCCCTAGCCAGCCCTATCGTACATCGCTTCAACCTTGCATCGTGGGCAGTTATGTGCGTTCGACCGCACATAGTGCGTTCGAACGCAGCGCCTATCTCGAACACACGCGGCACTGCGGAACACCTGCCACCGGACGCACAGCACCACAATCGAACGCATGCACAGTTGCATTCAAACGCACCCTCTGCGTTCGAATGCACCCCTGACCTGGCAGCACATTTCATTTTGCTTATAAATAGGACTCGTTGTATATTTTGTTTTCTACGCTTGGGAGACGTTTGGGATGCGTTTGAGGCACCCTTAGTGGCCCAAAACCTCCCCTTTCTTCATTGTAAACACTCCTAAACGTCAATTTAATTTAATGCTTTTATTTATTTTGCTTTAGTCTCTTATTCCTTTCACCATGCTTTTATCTAATTATTTTTATGCTTAGTTTAATACTCCGTTCGTCATTTACTGTTTTGCTTGTTCGTTTCAATTCAATTTCGTGACAAAATTGCATTATTGTTGTTTATGAATCGTTTAACGTCAACAATCGTTGCAACCGGAGATACATCGGATGATTCGTCTTCCGACCAATATCCGTTGTGACATCTAAACAGTGTTTGCATCCACTAGTTCGATAAGATTTCGTAACGACAATATGACATGCATTAGCGCTTAATCGATAGACGAACGTATGAACCGACTAATAGCAAATAGAATACGCCTAGTAGCGTAATTGTTGTTGAGCATGGAATAAGCATGTTTATATGTTGATTAAGTTGTGGTGAGGTAGATTAGGGACTTTAGCATTTTTATTTCTTTATTTTATTGCATTTTAATTTAGTTTTATTTTCCGCACGCCATGTGTTTGCTTTTGGGACTAGGTTAAGGTAGGATTAGTTTAGGCATTTTAAAATCAGTTTTTAACAAAACACGATTCTCTGTGGGTTCGACCTCGCACTTGCACATCCATTGTATTACAAACGACTCATGCAATTGGCTCGTACAATTAAATTTGTACGATCAAATTTTGGCGCCGTTGCCGGGGAATCGTTGTTTTGTTTGAATTGATTTTTTTTGCTTAGATTAATTTTATCTTTCTACTAGTTATTTTAAATTCAGCATTTATTTTCTTTATTTCGTGCTTTTGTATAGATAAAATTCAAAAAATATTTTTTAGAATAGGTTTATTTGGCTGATTTGGGCATTTGTCTAAGTTGTTGGAAAATTACACTCTGTAATTGCGATCGATCACACGTCTGTTGCGATCGAGCGTAGTTGCGCCATTCACAGCACAGTCGTGTGCCTGCGCTCGATTAGTACGCAGTTGCGTGCGAGCGCAGCTGACTGACCAGACGGCAGCGCACCTGTGCGATCGATCGCACTCTTGTTGCGATCGAACGCACATGCAGCAGACTTCTACATTTTTACGCGTACGCTTGATCGCACGGTACTTGCGCTCGAGCGCATCTCTGCAATCAACATCAGCAGACCTGAGTTAGCTAAGCCTTATTTATTATTATTTTTATTTAATTATTGTTTTGTCTTTAATTATTTATTTATTCTGCCTGTTTTATTTATTTGCTTGCTGTTTTTAGTTTTATTTAGTTTTTATTTTTAATTGTTTTAATTAGGTTATTATCTTTGTTACTTTATTTATTAGTTGTTTGTTTAGTTTAATTTTTTTGTTAGTTTTTGTTTATTTTATTTTATTTTTGTTTTATTGTTAGTGTTTCATGTGGGATATGTTGAACTGAGGTGAAGCATGAGTCTTCCGTTTAATTATTTTGATGTTTCTCCTAGTGGTAGGACGCCTAATCCTACCAATTTTTACCCACATGAACCATGTTCACACTGCTCGAGCCCTTACCATAGTTTAGGTGATTGTCCACATTTGGGACAATTTTCTAACTTTTCACATGAGCAGTTGAACACCAGTTTCTTCAGTTCTAGGTTTGAATTAGATTCAAATTTTTATAACCCGAACTAGAGCAACCATTCTGATTTTTTGTGGCAAGCTCATGCTACGGAAAATTTTTCTTCCCGGGTTGACGAACTCCACCATCCTGATTATCCGCAGTTCGACAACCATTTTTCTTCCCATTCATCATATAACTACCCTCCTGAGAAATCTTCCTTGGAAGACACACTTAAGGAATTCATGGAACTAGTCGGCCAACCCACCATTCCTGCTTCCCATGAACTATCTTTGGAAGAAACACTTGAGGAGTTTAGGAAAACAGTTAACCAACTTTGTCAAGAAATCATAGATGCCACTGTGGCAAACACTGAAGCAGTTGCAAGGTTGGAAGGACAACTTGGTCATCTAGTTGCTGAATTCAATAGAATTGAGGAAGAGGAACTTCAAAGTCAGGAAATGGTGATTGGGCAGTACATGATTGATGATGATTGCCCCAGAGATCCTCATCATGAGCATGTCCAAGCCACCACAACACTTGTTAGTGAGGAAAGAGCTGATGATCAAGAGGAGGAAAAGAAAGAGGAGCAAGTTGAGCAATTTGAGCCCCCGCCAAATCCAATTCCGTCCAACGACAAGGAAGTGAGTACTGAAGCTCACTCCTTCGTCACAATCCCTCTCGAGACATATCTTGAACCTCAAGTTTCATTTTTTCAATGTCTCGAAGATCCATCTTACGTAGAGATATTCAAGGAATCACACATAGAAGACCACAAATCTAGGAATCGTGTTCCTAAGTGGATTCCTCGAAATAAGGTCAACTACATAAGATGGCGGAACATCCTTCCTGAGGGGTATCAAATTTTAGAGAAGAAAGGATGGAAGGGATTGGTTGGACACCCATATGAGCGGGGAAGGTGCGGTATGTTTTCTTTTTTATTTTCCGCACTTTAATTTTTGTCGTTTTCTTTTTGTTATTTTATTTTATTTTGTTTCTAACAGCAATTAACCTTTTGATGTTTGATCTTTGAGAAAAAGATTGCTGTTAGTTTTTGACAGGTGTTTAGATGTTTAAGTTCAGGGGACGCTTTGGACTTTGCACATCTCTGTTCCTCATCCCAATGTAATGTATTTCTTGCCACATTGGGGACAATGTGTCATTTAAGTTTGGGGGTGTAGACAAACACTATGTCAGTTTTGCTTTGTTTTTGTCTATATATAAATTTTTTTCTTTTTGATGCTATGTTGTTGATTGGGCACAATTTACATCGTAACTGTGGATTGCATGTCATTGGTGTGTTTAACTTGTTTGAACATTGCATATCATTAGAAATCCAAGTTTTTTATTCATGTGTTGGATTAGAGAGACTCCACTTATTTGATCGATATTTCACATGCACACTAGCATTAGGATCTATGAGGTATGAGATTTGACAATGAAGTGTGTGTCTTAAGATTTCTTGGTTTGCGATGTGATGATGAAACCCTTGGCTGTTAATTAAAAAAAAAAAAATTCAGAAAATTAGAATAAGTCGAGTTTTTCATTGAGTAACCGGACCTCTTGCTTGGCCAAGCAATGAGTGTTCGCGTCAAAAGATGAGAAACTCCAAAAAATTGTATGGCTAGTTTAGGCTCCTTAGCTCTTTTGACTTGAGTAATTAAGCCCTAGGGATGTCTCTACATCTAGTGCCCTAAAGCCGTCTGGCTTGGGAGCCACTGGCCCAACGCTCGTTACATAGGTCATTTAGAAGCTTAAGGGAGTCAAGCATTGCACAGCCTACGCAAAAAAATTGCATTTTTCAATTCAAGCCTTGCTTAATTTATCGCATTGTTTTCCTTTGAATTTTGGGATACACGTCTTTGGAGAATAATTGAAACCCCATGATTTTATTGTTAGTTCACTTTGCACTTTATGGAGCACTTGTTGTCTCAATTTTTCAACCTTGAGTGAAATGATGTTTGGATGCCTGGATGATGTGGTTCGTATGTTTACCATGTTAAATTTGCTAATGATGTGTGAACCATGTGTTTGTATGAAGGGCTTTGTCCATTAATAACATAGTTCCAATAATTGTTTGTGGGTATCATTCCTACAAAACCTTCACGAGACTTCACTCGTCCACTAGGGATGCCTAGTGGTTTAAAAGGCTTGTTGCATACGCTAAATGCAATCGTTTCTCCCACGAAAGCGGATTTATGTTTCTTGTTTTTATTTGTGTTTTCATTTTTGTTTTGCTAAGGGACTAGCAAAATGTAAGTTTGGGGGTATTTGATGAGTGCCTAAAAGTGCTTATTTGAACCCCTTAATTTACATTCGTTAGGCTCTTAGTGTTGTTAATAACTAATGTTTTATCTTGTTTTAGTGTTTTAGTGTGTTGTAGGTCTTTGGTGCAAAAGGTGTCTCAAAGGGGAGAAATGAAGCAAAGAAGGAGTCAAGCCCCTGGAAGTGCATTCGATCGCACTTGGTGTGTTCGAACGCAGGGACCACGTTCGAACGCAGGTCCAGTCAGCCCACGTTTCCCACGTCGCCCTAGCCCGCCCTATCGTACATCGCTTCAACCTTGCGCCATGGGCAGTTATCTGCGTTCGACCGCACATAGTGCATTCGAACGCAGTGCCTACTCTCAAACGCACGTGGCACGGCGGAACACCTGCCAGCGAACGCACAGCACCACAATCGAACGTATGCACAATTGCGTTCGAACGCACCCTCTGCGTTCGAACTCACCCGTGACCTGGCAGCACATTTCATTTTGCTTATAAATAGGACTCGTTGTATATTTTGTTTTCTACGCTTGGGAGACGTTTGGGATGCGTTTGAGACGCCCTTAGTGGCCCAAAACCTCCCCGTTCTTCATTGTAAACACTCCTAAACGTCAATTTAATTTAATGCTTTTATTTATTTTGCTTTAGTCTCTTATTCCTTTCACCATGCTTTTATCTAACTATTTTTATGCTTAGTTTAATACTTCGTTCGTCATTTACTGTTTTGCTTGTTCATTTCAATTCAATTTCGTGACAAAATTGCATAGATTGTTGTTTATAAATCGCTTAACTTCAACAGTCGTTGCAACCAGAGATACATCGGATGATTCGTCTTCGGACCAATATCCGTTGTGACCTCTAAACAGTGTTTGCATCGACTAGTTCGACAAGATTTCATAACGACAATAGGACATGCATTAGCGCTTAATCGATAGACGGACGTATGAACCGACTAATAGCGAATAGAATACGCCTAGTAGCATAATTGTTGATAGTATGGAACAAGCATGTTTATATGTTGATTAAGTTGTGGTGAGGTAAATTAGGGACTTTAGCGTTTTTATTTCTTTTATTGCATTTTAATTTAGTTTTATTTTCCGCACGCCATGTGGCCCATGTGTTTGCTTTTGGGACAAGGTTAAGGTAGGATTAGTTTAGTCATTTTAAAATCAGTTTTTAACAAAACACGATTCTCTGTAGGTTCGACCTCGCACTTGCACATCCATTGTATTACAAACGGCTCGTGCAATTGGCGAGTACAATTAAATTTGTACGATCAGTTTGAAAACTTTATTTTTTCCTCCCTAGGGTTTGAAAAGTGACCAAATTAGTCTTTGTGGTTTTGAAAAGTGACCAAGTTAGTCCATCCGTTAGTTGACTGTTAGCTGACTTAACAGACTGACACGTGGACCAATTAGAAGTTGACATGTGGCCACCATATTAAATTTTTTATTTAAAAAAAAAAAAAATTCAAAAAAAAAAAACCTAGCCACCCCATGGAGCCAAATGGGTGGCCGAAACCACCCCAAACCACCATTGAAGTAAGTAAGACTTTTGTAATACCCATTTCTTTTGTAGTCAACAACAGAGGGCTTTCCAAGTCCACGCATGAGATAGAGAGAGAGAACGCCCATGGATTGGAGGGCTTCACTCTTAGATCGAAACAGAGCTTCACTGACCACATTATTCTAGCTTCTCCTTCAGAGGTACTGATAGCTCCTTTCCTGTTTCCGTTCCTTCTCCTTTGTGCAATTTTTTTCATCCTATTTGGTGGTTGCTGTGAAATAATTGTAGTTGAAGATCGATGGTCTATTTTATGAATTTTTCATGGAGAGCGTGATTAACTTTCATTTTTGTGATTTGGGAAGAAACTTTTGATGAATTTCAGGTAATTATAGCCCTATCCTACGAGATTCGTTCTATTGCGAGTGGTAATTTTTATTATTGATATTTTTGCTTTAAAAATACCACATCACATACGTACACGTTAACACCGGATGTACGCTGCTGTTTGTAGTGCGGATGTACGTGGGGGGAACACTAGACGTACGTTCTATAAATAGTACATGGACCTACGGGAAAACGCCGGATGTACGATACTTTTTGGGATTACCCTCTGATTAATACATGAAAGTACGAGACAACATTTGGACTGTTGTGTAAATGTGCTGGACGTATGTCAGGGTTTGCGGACGTCCGTTACTTTTTTAAGGAGTTGGTAGAGCCCTTCAGCTATAAATATCCCCTCCCCATGTTTTCTCACGCCTCTCTTCGCCCCCAGGCTGCTAGTAGATCGTTTTGTGAGTGTTTATGAGTGTTCTGTGTGTTTCAGTGCTGCTGATAAGTGCCTAAAAGTGCTTATTTGAACCCCTTAATTTACATTCGTTAGGCTCTTAGCTTTGTTAATATTTAATGTTTTATCTTATTTTAGTGTGTTGTAAGTCTTTGGTGCAAAAGGTGGCTCAAAGGGGAGAAATGAAGCAAAGAAGGAGTCAAGCCCCAGGAAGTGCATTCGATCGCATTTGATGCATTCGAACGCAACTGCGGTTGAATGCAGGGAACACGTTCGAACGCAGGTCCAGTCAGCCGCATTTCCTACGTTGCCCTAGCCGGCCCTATCGTACATCGCTTCATCCTTGCGCCGAGGGCAATTATGTGCATTCGATTGCACTTAGTGCGTTCGAACACACATGCAGTCGAACGCAGCGCCTTCTCTCAAACGCACGTGGCACGGCGGCACACCTGCGACTGAACGCACAGCACCATGAGCGAACGCACGCAGCATTGCATTCGAACGCACCTCTGACCTGGCAGCACGTTTTAGTTTGTCTATAAATAGGACTTCGGGTATTTTCATTTTCTTCATGCTTGGGAGACGATTGGGATGCGTTTGAGGCGCCCTTTGTGGCCCAAAACCTCCCCGTTCTTCATTGTAAACACTCCTAAATGTCAATTTAATTTAATGCTTTTATTTATTTTGCTTTAGTCTCTTATTCCCTTCACCATGTTTTTATCTAATTATTTTTATGCTTAGTTTAATACTCCGTTCGTCATTTACTGTTTTGCTTGTTCGTTTCAATTCAATTTCATGACAAAGTTGCGTTGATTGTTGTTTGCAAATCGTTAAACGTCAACTTTCGCTGCAACCGGAGATACATCGGATGATTCGTCTTCGGACCAATATCCGTTGTGACCTCTAAACAGTGTTTGCGTTGGTTAGTTCGACAAGATTTTGTAGCAACAATAGGACATGCATTAGTGCTTAATCGATAGACAAACGTATGCACTAATTAATAGCAAATAGAATACGCCTAGTAGCGTAATCGTTGTTGAAGTATGAACTAGGCATGTTTATATGTTGATTAAATTGTGGTGAGGTAGATTAGGGACCTTAGCATTTTTATTTCTTTATTTTTATTGCATTTTAATTTGTTTTATTTTCCACACGCCACATGTTTGATATTGGAACTAGGTTAAGATATTATTAGTTTAGGCATTAGAATTGATTTTTAACGAAACACAATTCTCTGTGGGTTCGACACTCGCACTTGCACATCCACTGTATTACAAACGACTCGTGCAATTGGTGAGTACAATTGAATTTGTACGTATCAAATTTTGGCGCCGTTGCCGGGGAATCGTTGTTTTGTTTAAATTAATTTTGTTTGCTTAGATTAATTTTACTTTTCTACTAGTTATTTTTATTGTGCATTTATTTTTTTTTTATTATTTTGTGCTTTTGTATAGAAATTTTTTTTTTAAAAAAAATTAGATTAGCGTTTTGTTTGCTGTTTTTAGTTTCTATTCAGTTCTAGAAAATCAGGCCCCGACAGTACGGTCGAATGCAGATTCTGCGTTCGAACGCCCTTGAGCCTATTCCTTCGGCCGCATACCTAGGGGTGTAAACGAGCCGAGCTTGAGCGAGCTTCCCTTGTTTGGGCTCGGCTTATTTAAATTTTACTCGAGCTCGAGCTCGAGCCGAGCTTAAGGACGAGCCAAAAAATCGAGCTCGAGCTTATAATAAGTCGAGCCGAGCTGAGCCAGTTCGCGAGCTAGCTCTTATATTTAATTTAATTAATTTTTTTATTAATTTAATTTTTTATTATAAATTTAAACTTTAAGTACTCTTAAACGGCTCAAGAAGGCAACTTGCATATGAGCAGTTGCTTAGTCTGGCTAGCCGAGTATGGAGTTTTTGCCAATACAGCAAGACATTTGTTTCAAAGAGAGATAATATGCATCATTTTATATGAGCAATTATGTAAACAACTACCAATTTTTACAAAATGATGCATGTTTGAAGAAAAAAAAATCAATTTTTAATATTAATATAAGCAATTATGTAAACAACTACCAATTCGAGCCTTATACGAGCTGCTCACGAGCTTAGCTAAGTCGAGCCGAGCTTGCTTCGTTTAATATTCGAGCTAGGATTCGTGTTCGCGAAACGCTTCATTTAATATTCGAGTCGAGCTCGAGCCGAGCTTATGCGAGCCGAGCCCGAGCTTGCTTGCGAAACGCTTCGCTCACTTAACACCCCTACGCATACCTGCGCTTGCCATACACTCTTCTGCGTGCGAGCGGGCGCCTCTGACAGACCGCAGTGCGTCGTTGCAAACGAACGCACCTCTATTGCATTCGAACGCACGTGCACAGACTGCTACATTTCTTCATATCTGCGTGTCTGCGATCGACCATAGGGCCCTGCGTTCGAACACACCTCAGCTGGCTGCAACAACAGACCCGAGGCAGTGTATGTGTCCAATTTTCATGTTTTCTTTTTTTAGTTATTTTATTTAATTATTGTTTTGTCTTTAATTAGTTATTTATTCTACCTGTTTTATTTATTTGCTTGCTGTTTTTAGTTTTAGTTAGTTTTTATTTTTAATTGTTTTAATTAGGTTATTATCTTTGTTAGTTTATTTATTAGTTATTTGTTTAGTTTAATTTTTAGTTAGTTTTTGTTTATTTTGTTTTATTTTTGTATTTTGTTAATTGTTTCATGTGGGATATTTTGAACTGTTTGGGTGAAGCATGAGTCTTCCGTTTAATTATTTTGATGTTTCCCCTAGTGGTAGGACGCCTAATCCTACCAATTTTCACCCACATGAATCATGTTCACACTGCTCGAGTCCTTACCATTGTTTAGGTGATTGTCCACATTGGGGACAATTTTCTAATTTTTCACATGAGTAGTTGAACACCAGTTTCTCCACCCCTAGGTTTGAATCAGCTTCAAATTTTTATAACCCAGACTGGAGCAACCATTCTGATTTTTCGTGGCAAGCTCATGCTACGGAAAATTTTGCTCCCCAGGTTGACGAACTGCACCATCCTGTTTATCCGCAGTTTGACAACCATTTTTCTTCCCATTCATCATATGACTATCCTCCTAAGCAATCTTCTTTGGAAGAAACGCTTAAGGAATTCATGGAACTAGTCGGCCAACCCACCATTCATGCGTCACAAGAACCATCATTAGAAGACGCACTCGAAGATTTTAGGAAAATAGTTGACCAACCTTGTCAAGAAATCATAGATGCCACTGTGGCAAACACTGAAGCAGTTGCAAGGTTGGAAGGACAGCTTGGTCATCTAGTCGCTGAATTCGACAGAATTGAGGAAGAGGAACTTCAAAGTCAGGAGATGGCGATAGGGCAGTACATGATTGATGAGGATTGCCCCAGCGATCTGATCGTATCAAAAATAATACTCGCAAGTGTACGAATCGTGTGCAATAAAGTGCGCGTGAAAATGCGAGGTCGAACCACAGAGAACGGCGTTTTGTAAATAAAAACTAATACAACTCCTAAATTAAACGTATCTTAACCTAGTCCCAAAGAGGGTTGATTTCGAACAATTTAAAGGTGCAGAAATAAAATTAAACTGAAAACTATTGGGATAAAAGTAACTAAGGTTAAAGATGAACCTCACCCAATAAGAATAAGCTAAATACATTAAACACTCATTTTCCGTTTTTTAAACATTAAACCCTTCAACACACTCTATTGTGGTAATTGACACAAGTCAAACCGAATAATGTGTTTACCGTTAAGGAGCTACAACGAGTTTTGATTATGGATAAAATCATCCACTGTATCCTTGGATCACAGTGGATATTGAATCACAACCAAACACTTGTTGTGCACCCGGCTTGGAACACATCACCGGACGACTATCAATGCATCAACACACACAACCATTCAATTATTTGTCACAGAAATTGAATGACGAATGCGGAATTGAATAACGGAAAATAAGCATAAAATATAAAAGCACGAAATTTAAACTAAGGGTGAGGCTTCATCTTCAACCTAAGTTGAAGATTCTAGCCACCCATTGAACAATAAAACATAAAAGAATTGAAATAATGCATTAAAATTAACTGTAAAATAAAAGTTTACAACTGAAAAGGGGCGGAGCAATGCAAATAGTAGCAAAATGCTCTCAAAAACGCCCCAAAGGAATTGTGTGTTCGACCAAATGGCCTTGGGTCCTATTTATAGGCTACAGAAACCTACGAGTGCGTTCGAACGCAGGAGGTGCGTTCGAACGTACTACTGAGTTGTGCGTTCGATCGCACACAGTGCGTTCGACCGCAGAAAACCATAACGGCGCAGCGCTGAAGCGATGGACTCCTAGGGCACCCGCGCGATACGCGGGCTGACGGGGACTGCGATCGACCGCGTCCCTGCGTTCGACCGTGAGTGCGTTCGAACGCACCAAGTGCGGTCGAACGCACTTGGCAGGGGTCCAAATCTTCACTTGGTGTCTTTTTGCTTTCTTGTGGCCAACTTTTGTTGTAAACACCTGCACAACTCAAAACACTAAAAACACCACAAATAATTAGAAATTAACAATACTAAGAGCCTAACAAATATAAATTAAGGGGTTCAAATAAGCACTTTTAGGCACTCATCACGATCCTCATCATGAGCATGTCCAAGCCACCACCACACTTGTTAGTGAGGAAAGAGCTGATAATCATGAGGAGGAAGAGAAAGAGGAGCAAGTTGAGCAATTTGAGTCCCCGCCAATTTGAAATTGGCCCAATGACAAGGATGTGAGTACTGAAGCTCACTCCTTCATCACAATCCCTCTCGAGACACAACAAGTTCCATATTTCCTATGTCTCGAGGAACCATCTTATGTAGCAATCTTTAAGGATTCACGAACCAAAGATCACAAATCTAGAAATCGTGGTCCTAAGAGAATTTTTCAAAACAAGTTTTTAGACTACATAAGATGGCAGAACATCCTTCCAGAGGGATATCCAATCCTTAAGAAGAATGGATGGAAGGGATTGGTTGGACACCCATACGAACGGGGAAGGTGCGGTATGTTTTCTTTTTTATTTTCCGCACTTTAATTTTTGTCATTTTCTTTTTGTTTTATTTTATCATTTTTTGTTTCTAACAGCAATTAACCTTTTGATGTTTGATCTTTGAGAAAAAGATTGCTGTTAGTTTTTGACAGGTGTTTTGATGTTAAGTTCGGGGGACGCTTTGGACTTTGCACATCTCGGTTCCTCATCCCATTGTATTGTATTTCTTGCCACATTGGGGACAATGTGTCATTTAAGTTTGGGGGTGTGGACAAACATTCTGTCTGTCTTTTTGTTTGTTTATTTACTTGTTTTGCTTTGTTTTTGTCTGTATATATTTGTTTTTGTCTGTATATAAAATTTTTTCTTTTTGTTTGTTGCTATGTTGTTGATTGGGCACCAACTTACATCGTAATTGTGGATTGCATGTCATTGGTGTGTTTAACTTGTTTGAACATTCAATATCATTAGAAATCCCAGTTTTTTATTCATGTGTTGGATTAGAGAGACTCCACTTGTTTGATCGATATTTCACATACACACTAGCATTAGGGTCTGTGGGGTATGAGATTTGACTTTGAAGTGTGTGTCTTGAGATTTCTTGGTTTGCAAGTGATGATGAACTTGGCTGTTAATAAATAAAAAATAATAATAATAAATTGAGATTTTCATTGAGTAACCGGACCTCTTGCCTGGCCAAGCAATGAGTGTTCGCGTAAAAAGATGAGAAATTCCAAAAAAATTGTATGGCTAGTTTAGGCTCCGTAGCTCATTTGACTTGAGTAATTAAGCCCTAGGGATGTTTCTACATCTAGTGCCCTAAAACCGCTTGGTTTGGGAGTCACTGGCCCAACGCTTGTTACATAGGTCAATTAGAAGCTTAAGGGAGTCAAGCATTGCACAGCCTACACAAAAAAATTGTATCTTTCAATTCAAGCCATTGGTTGTATTTATCACATTGTTTTCCTTTGAATTTTGGGATACATGTCTTTGGAGGATAATTGAAACCCCATGATCTTGTTGTTAGTTCACTTTGCACTTTTTGGAGCATGTGTTGTCTCAATTTTCCAACCTTGAGTGAAACAATGTTTGGATGCCTGGATGATGTGGTTTGTATGTTTAACATGTTAAATTTGCTAATGATGTGTGAACCATGTGTTTGTGTGAAGGGCTTTGTCAATTAATAACATAGTGCCAATAATTGTTTGTGGGTGTCATTCCTAAAAAATCCTCACGAGACTTCACTCGTCCACTGGGGATGCCTAGTGGTTTAAAAGGCTTGTTGTATATGCTAAATGCAATCATTTCTCCCACAAAAGCGGATTTATGTTTCTTGTTTTTATTTGTGTTTTCATTTTTGTTTTGCTAAGGGACTAGCAAAATGTAAGTTTGGGGGTATTTGATGAGTGCCTAAAAGTGCTTATTTGAACCCCTTAATTTACATTCGTTAGGCTCTTAGCTTTATTAATATTTAATGTTTTATCTTGTTTTAGTGTTTTAGTGTGTTGTAGGTCTTTGGTGCAAAAGGTGGCTCAAAGGAGAGAAATGAAGCAAAGAAGGAGTCAAGCCCCTAGAAGTGCGTTCGAACGCAATTGCGGTCGAACGCAGGTCTAGTCAGCCGCATTTCCTGCGTTGCCCTAGCCGGCCCTATCGTACATCGCTTCGTCCTTGCGCCGTGGGCAGTTATGTGCGTTCGAACGCACATGCGGTTGAATGCAGCGCCTTCTCTCAAACGCATGCGGCACGGCGGCACACCTGCGACTGAACGCACAGCACCATGAGCGAACGCACGCAGCATTGCGTTCGAACGCACCCCCTACGTTCGAATGCATCCCTGACCTGGTAGCACGTTTTAGTTTGTCTATAAATAGGACTTCGTGTATTTTTATTTTCTTAACGCTTGGGAGATGCTTGGGATGCGTTTGAGGCGCCCTTTGTGGCCCAAAACCTCCCCGTTCTTCATTGTAAACACTCCTAAACGTCAATTTAATTTAATGCTTTTATTTAGTTTGCTTTAGTCTCTTATTCCCTTCACCATGTTTTTATCTAATTATTTTTATGCTTAGTTTAATACTTCGTTCGTCATTTACTATTTTGCTTGTTCGTTTCAATTCAATTTCGTGACAAAGTTGCGTTGATTGTTGTTTGCAAATCGTTAAACGTCGACTTTCGCTGCAACCGGAGATACATCGGATGATTCGTCTTCGGACCAATATCCGTTGTGACCTCTAAATAGTGTTTACGTTGGTTAATTCGACAAGATTTTGTAGCAACAATAGGACATGCATTAGTGCTTAATCGATAGACATGCCTTTCAAGGAGCACCTCATTTTCTCTCCACTGTCTGCCTATTCTCTGACTCCTAAGGCCAACAAAGGCTACTTAAGGCCTCCTAACACAGATCGAAGCCTCTATGCAAAGACAACAACGCTAAGCTATCAAAACGCTAGCCTAAGCAAGATCAAAGCATAAGTAAGCTAGCAACTACAACTAGCAACATAGAACTATAATCGAGCAACATAACGACGTATTAAAAAGCTAAGGAAACTAAGTGTTACCTCCTTGAAGCGAAACCTCAAGAGTTCCTTCTCCGGCAGCACCGAAACACTCACGAAACCTCACAAAACACTCACCAACACTTATGAAATGGCCTACTGGCAACCTAGGGGCGAAGAGAGGGGTTTAGAGGCAGAATAGGTGTGAAATTGGAGAGGGGTGAGGGGGTATTTATAGGGCCAGAAAGTAGCGGACACCCGGCCAAAGTGGCGTACGTCCAGTACTATTCCACAGCTGTCCAAAGGCTGTTTTGTACATCTAGGTATTACCCGGAGGGTATTCCAAAAAGTAACGTACGTCCAGTACTTTTGGCGTACGTTTGTTGTACTATTCACAGAGTATGACGTACTATATGTCAGCGTATGTTAGGTGGTCCTCCAGCATACGTCTACCAAAAAGTAGCGTACATCCGTGGAAAAAGATAAGAGCGTACGTTCGCCAACCCTAGCATACGTTCGCCAAAAAGTAGCGTACATCCGTACTAAAAGACAAACCAGAAGGCAAATTTTCAAAATGCCCTTCTGGCTAATCCTAGTGACTCAAAGTCCAAATTAACCCTTTAACTAAGCCACTTATGCTTAGTTAAATATTTGGGTCACTACAAACTCCGTGGAGTTATTGGCAATTGATCAGTGTCAAATTGTGTATATTTGACCCCTTCAACTTATATTTGTTAGGCCTTTAGCTTTGTTAATATCTAATTATTTTTGGTGTTTTTAGTGTTTTGAGTTGTGCAGGTCTTTACAACAAAAGTTGGCCACAAAAGATAAAAAATACACTAAAGTGAAGAAATGGATCCCTGCCAAGTGCGTTCGATCGCACTTGGTGCGTTCGAACGCAGTGATGGTCGAACGCAGTGACGGTCGAACGCAGGAGGCACGGTCGAACGTAGTCCCCGTCATCCCGCAACTCACGCGGGTGCCCTAGGAGTCCATCGCTTCCAAGCTGCGCCGTTACGATTTTCTGCGGTCGAACGCACATTGTGAGATCGAACGCACAACTCATCATTACGTTCGAACGCACTGCATGCGTTCGAACGCACTCGTGCGACCTGTTAGCCTATAAATAGGACCCTAGGTCCATTTGGTCGAACATTGAGTTTTTGGGGCAATTTTTAGAGAGCATTTTGCTTCTGTTTGCCTTGCTCTGCCCCTTTTATTTGTAAGCTTTTATTTTCAAGTTAATTTTAATGCATTATTTCAAGTCAATTTTGTTTTGTTGTTCAATGGGTGGCTAAAATCTTCAACTTAGGTTGAAGATGAAGCCTCACCCTTAGTTTATATTTCTTGCTTTTTTACATTTTACGCTTTCCGTACTCGTCATTTAATTTCTGTGACAAATAATTGAATGGATGTGTGTTTTTGATACATTGATAGTCATCCTGTGATGTGTTCCAAGCCGGGTGCACAACAAGTTATTGGTTGTGATTCAATATCCACTGTGATCCAAGGATACATTGGATGATTTTATCCATAATCAATACTCATTGTAGCTCCTTAACGGTAAACACATTATTCGGTTTGACTTGTGTCAATAACCACAATAGAGTGTGTTGAAGGGTTTAAAGTTTAAAACGGAAAATTGGTGTTTAATGTATTAAGCTTATTTTTAATGGGTGAGGTTAGTCTTTAACCTTAGTTATTTTATCCATACATTTACATTTTTAGAATAATTTAATTTCTGCACGTTTCATATTCAACATCATTTCTCACTGTGGGACTAGGTTAAGATATATTTAATTTAAGAGCCGTATTAGTTTTTAATTGCAAAACTCCATTCTCTGTGGTTTGATCTCGGTACTTGCGCAACGCTATACGACCTAACGGTTCGTTCTATTGCGAGTACCTAAATTTGGTACAATCTGCAATTAACCCATTTAGGTCAACTTGTGACCAAATGGGAAATCACCCCTCTACAATCATCAGAGTAAATGCATAGGAAAGTGAGTAAATTTGAATTACTATAAGGACACAGAGCTACTAAGCAATAAAGACAAACCTATAATTATAAGCAAATCCTAACCGCATAGGCAGTAGCTACCATTGCCACTCCCAGAGTAATGAATCAGGTCACCTAGAGAATAATAACAGTATAAGTCTAACGACTTAGTAAGTAAACCTTATGACATGGGTATGACATGAGCTCGATTAATGAAAGTAAACGTGCAACTTGAGTACGAATAAAAAGAGGCATTACCTCCGCTAATACACCTTTTTGGTAAGGTTTAGGTTTTCATAAAAGATTGGTTTAGGTTTTCATAAAAGATCATGGTGTACTATCGGTGAAAAAATCTAATATTTTAATGCAAGAAAAAGGCTAATGCTTTATAGGTCATAATTCTCATATATGGTCCACCCGAGATATTACCTCTTCTTAGCAGGGTTGGCACTGTCTCGAGGGACCTGTAGTACAATGTCGGTGCCCCAATCATTGCACGCTACTGTACGTAACACTAGCGGCATGACCGAGTCCGACCTCGGGTAGCCCACGCTGCTAATGACGTCTGTCCTGTACTGATCAACCATTGGGAATGGTTGCACCCTGGTCACAAAACCATTGGATCCAAAGCCTCCATATAACACACACATTTGACCATAGTATAAAGTCTATATAGTAAGCCCCTGGCCATTTATACCGCACGTACCAGCGGACCATGTCATACGATGCATCTTATCAAGCAATTCATAATGCAATTTACTTAGTAATTATGAAAATAAACATGCTCATATTATACTCATGATTAGTCAGCTGACATATCCTATGTTTTAAGTAAAAATGTTGTAAGTGTCTACTTACCTTGCGCACTTGAGCGAATCCTCTGACCAAGTTAAATCTTGTTATAACGGATATAAGACATTATTATTCTAAGACTTACAAAACCTAGAAATATGGCAAAGCTAAAGTGTATGCGTGTTTACAAATTATATATTCCACACAAAATCATATCAAACATAATAGACAATCTACAAATTGGATAAGAACAATTTGAGTTATTATATCATAATGCTATGTGTTTTGTAAGTGAAAAATTGGCATCTATATCTCAATTTCAACTTAACCAAAAATGAAAAATAGGAATGCATTTTAAAACATCCTTGAAGCATATCAATTATAGATCTGCCATGTTAATTATTTTAGCTAAAGAGTGCAATACAAACAAAATGTATTGTTAGAAATTAATGCTAGAAAAAAAAAAGTAAAGAAACTAAAAAAAAGTAAAGAAGAATAATGAAAAGAAATAAAAGAAATAACTTGCATTTAATTACTAACATGATAGAAAGGAACCTTTTTTTTTTTTGTTGTAAAAAAGTTAAGATAAATATAACAGTTTCAATGACATTGTTTTGAATCATACTTCAACTAAAGAATGTAATTATAAAAAAAAAATAATTAATTTATTAATTGTAATATTTATATAGCAAGGAAATCTATTGAGAAAAATGTACACTAACAACATTAAGCAATTAAGGCTACAAAACAAAATAAAGGTATTAAACAAAAATTCAAGAAGAATAATGGCTATACTTCTAGGCGTATTGTAAATTATTTCCAAAAGAAGGAAAGAGCAATCACCTGTATTCTATATTTACAAACATGATAAAAATCAAACACAAATACTACAATAGTTTCAATGCCATTGTTTTTGAACAATTTGTGTAAATATTTGTAGTTTTTTTTTTTAAAAGGTAAATATTTGTAGTTAAATGAATTGCAATTGCAAATATGATTTTGTTGTTAGTATGTGTTTATACATTTTTTTTTTATTTGAAAAAATATTGAAATCAAACTGAAAAACATTTGGAGAGAAAAAAAATTGTACAAATAGAATCAAATCTAATTTTTGAAGTAGTTTGAACGGGAGGACGTTCTATAAACAAAATATTGAAATCAAAATAAACTAAAAAATGTTTGGAGAGAACAAAAACTGTACAAACGGAATGAAATTTGATTTTTGAAATATTTTGAACAGGAGGACAATCTAGAAACAAAATATTGAATTGAAAACAAACTGAAAAATGTTTGGAGAGAAAAAAAAATTGTACAAATTAAACGGAACCCTTTTTTTTTTTTTTTTTTTTTCTGAAGAAGCACAAAAAGAAAAAGAAAGAGAAGAGAACCTTGTTGAAAAAAAAAAAAAAAATTGTACAAACGGAATCAAATCTGATTTTTGAAATATTTTAAATTGACGAAAATATTGAATCAAAACAAACTGAGAAATGTTTGGAGAAAAAAAAAATTGTACAAATTAAACGGAACCTTTTTTTTCCTCAAGAAGCACAAAAGGAAAAAGAAAGAGAAGAGATCTTTATTGACAAATATGATTTTCTTTTTGTGTGATGTTTTAAACTGTAAACACGATTATTTTACCATGTTTAATGGAAGGGGAAGCAGTGTTTGAGTGAAAGTGTGAAACACGGTGCATTAAACGCAACTTTTGATTTTGGAGAGAACAAAAATTGTACAAACGAAATCAACTCTAATTTTTTAAATATTTTGAACATGAGGAAGAATTAGAAACAAAATATTGAATTCAAAACAAACTAAACAAATTTTTTTTTCCCAAGCACAAAAAAGAAAAACAATAAGACGAGAACCTTGTTGGCAAAAAATTATACAAACGGAATAAATTCTGGTTTTGGAAAAAAAAAAAAATTGTACAAATTAAACGGAACTTTTTTTTCTCAATAAGTACAAAAAAAAAATAAATTGAAGAACCTTAGTCACATTACAACTACACCCCTTTCCCGAAGCCATCTTCATCTCCATAGTTGTCCCCTTGAGATGCTTTATATTGGAATAACCGCATGCCATAGACGTTTCTAAGAAACAGAGTGAGGAGAGAGGTATGGAAAAGAAATTTGCTTTAATTAATGTTTATTGGATATGCAGTTTTATTAGAAACGTTGTTTTGGTTTCAATAAAAAAATAAAATAAAAAATAAATTAAACGCTTGTTTTACACTTAAACATGGACAGTTGATATATATATATGTTAGAACACAATTTTTCGAGGATGACATGGCAATCTTCTATTGGGTCGGTGTTTTGATGGCTGGATGCTGGTGTATAGATTAGCTTCGCTGCAAAAGAGAGAAATATGATAAGAGTGGCCGGTGGTGTCCCAACGGGGTCCCAACGGGGAAAGATCCGATGCCTAAGTCAGTGATATGAACTCCAAAGATAGTAAATAACTTGGAGAGACAATGAACTGGGAGAAATATTGGGATACCTTGGAAGTGGAGGTGCAGCTTTCTTTTTATAGGCACCTGGAGACGTCTGCCTGGCTGGCAGAGGAATCCTCGGCATAACCGAGGATTCGGTAATAGATGTGTAGCTGGTGGAACTAATCCTCAGATATTCTCGAGGACTCAATAACGGGCCTACTCCTCACATAGACCGAGGATCCAACAGTAGATATAACTCTCGGATGGACCAAGCTTGTTTAATACTTAATGGGCCTCTTCCTTGGGCCTAAGTTTTAGGAGAGCCACATTAGCCCATATAGATAAATTTGGGTCCTATAGCTACCCCCTAATTTCCTAGTCAAAAAGACTTTAGGAAATTTATGTTAAGGTTTTCAGGGCTTCAGAAGAGGAACCGCCGGAATTAATATATGAGCAGCAAGAATGACACCTCGATTACCCATGCAGAGGCTTAATTTTCAAATGACCCATCCGACGATCCTGATGAGAGCACAGCTTCCGATCTTTAGATGTGTGGCAATTCAGGGCTGGCTTATAGTACGGATGATGCTACTAATTTCGAGGAACTTTAAATTTTGAATTTTGGAACTCTCGTCTCCTCGTCTTCTTCTTCTTTTCTTTTGTTTCAGAAAAAACCTTTGATTTCATTCATCCAGGATATCTGCAAGAGAATTCTTCGTCTGTCTCTTTCTTGCGATTTTGGCTTGGTTTAACTTAAGTCACACCGCTCAATATTTTTGCTACGACTAGTGTATTTCAGAACTTTTGTAGAGACTATTCCTTTTGCAGAATATTTTGTTAACCCTGAAAACCCTATTTTGAAATACGTAGATTTTCTTCTCCCTATACTCGAACCTTCCTTGAATCAAATTCATCTATGGGCTTCCTATCTTTCGTCTCAATTGCAAAATTGCTCTATTCCTCAATGTTTTATTTCCAAGTCTTCCCCAAGAATGGGCCGAAAAGAAGCTAATACTGTCGACGTCGTGGATACCTCTTACCCAGGGTTTTGGAAGACTGAGATAACTAGCACTGACGAACCAGGACTTCACAAAGCATACTCCATTCCATCTTCTATAAAGCTGCGTTTCGATACGAAGGATAAAGGCGCGGTGGTTCATGAAAGAGAGCATGAAGTTTGCATGTACGAGGACATGTTTGAAGCAGGCTTTAGGTTCCCGTTTTTTAGAGTGGTGAGGGAGATGCTTCATTATCTTCAGATAGCTCCTCATCAACTAGCTCCCAACGCTTGGCGGACCTTCTTTGCTTGCGTGATTCTTTGGCCAAGGGTTCTTGGAGAGGGACATGATCTCTTAGTTCAAGAGTTTCTGAAGATATACAAATTAGTAAGGAACCCCAAGTCCGAGTTCATTTTTAATTTACAGGGTCGTCAGAAGGCCAAGTTTATTCTGCTGTCCAAATATTCTAGCAATAAACATTGGAAAAATAAATTCTTCTTCGCCCAAGGTGATTGGGAGTTTTCTACCACGAAGATTGTCGCGGGCCCAAGAGTTCCTCAGGAGACTTGTTGCCCTTCGACTTTAGGGAAAGAGGAACCCATTTTAAACGAGAGCGAAGACGCTCATGTATAGGATTTGATGAAATATGCCCAGGAGCATGCTTTGGAGATGGAATTCAACGCCATCTTTTCTAAGGCAGCTATGGCTGCTTGTTTCAAGTACCCCCCCAGTTGAAGGTACGGTTGAAGGAGGGGTGCCAGTGGAAAAGCAGCCGAAGAGAAAACGGAAGGTCACAGCACCCCAAATTTTGGAGTCTCAACCGTCAGAGGTGGAAAGGCAAAAGTGTTGAAGGGGAGAGAGCATCCGAGACCCTTTAAGAGGAAATTCTTGAGCCACCCTCGGAATCTGTGGCTCAACCTTCCCTAAAAAATAGAAGCAAACCACCGAGGTCCCTTGTAAAGAAGGTCCTCAACTTCAAGGGCATACTACTGCTCAACCTTCTCCTGCTAAACAGACCACCCATCTCCAGAGAACGAGGGAGGAGAAGGGAAAAGGCAAGGTGGGCAACAATGTGCAAACGATTCCGGCCACAACTGTTCTTTTTGCTATCCCCGAGGCGGCAAATGAATCCGTAGAGAGCCCTTTTCAGGTGTTGCATCTATGGGGACCAAGTCTGAAATGGTGGAGATTTTTCCAGGGGGAAATGTTGAAGCTGAGCCAACCGGGGTGATTACTGAAGATCGTTCTGATGATCTGCCTGAAGCTTTGAAGAGAGGTCTTTTAAGTGCTTTGACTAGCACGAGAAAACTCTTGAGAAAGGAGTGGATAGTTCCTCAAGAATCTTCTAAAGCCGGGGCTCCTGAGGAGACAACTATTGCTAAGGAGCATGGTTCTTTAGTAATAACACCAGCTTCTGATGTGCCGCCATCTCAAGTTTCTGCCGAAGTTACATTGCTATCTAACTCGGATAAGGAGAATGAGCGGTATATTGAGCGAATTCTGACAGATGTGGTGTTGGATGAGCCTCTTGTGATGGTACCCCCTGAGTCTGTGAGGGTAGGGGAGCCTTCAGAGTCCAAACGGGGTGATCCCATGAAAGTGGAGGCTCCACCTACCAAGAGTGTTCTAGAGACTGAAGCGGGGAGAGAGGATGTCCATCCTGAACTCACGACTGTTGACGAAACAGAACTTAGAAGGGAAAGTTCGATTGCTAGTCAGGTTCTGGCTGATACACTGTTTGCTGCTGGCTCTGCAGGTGGTCGAACCCCCGAAGGTATTTTTTGGTCCTTTGGGGAGCCTCTGACTCTGCTGGGCGAGAAATGGCTAGGCAACCCTTTTACTACTTTGGCTAGCTTACTCTCAATGCCTTCCATAGCAGATGTTCGGGCGATTCCTCCACAGGAATCCATGGACCACATGTTATACCATTTACAGACGTAAGTGCCTTTAAACTTTGATCTAGTTCGGTTACTTATCTTTCCCAAGACTTATCACTCTCTTGCAGGGCTTCATGAATGATATGGACTACTTCCTCAAATTTTGGAGATCCCAAGAGGACATTGCTACGGACAACGAGTCTTTGAGGAAGAAACTGGGAGACTCTGAGGCTGCTCTAGCCCTGCTCTAGGTTCAAAAGGAGAGAGAGATCGCTCTCTTGGGAGAGTGAATCGTTGGACTGAAGGCCAAGCTTGCTGAAGATAATTCAACAGCTTGGGCCAAAATCAATGATCTGAAGGCCAAACTTGCTGCGGCCAACGCTCTATCTGAGAAGGCGATTAAAGATCACTCGGATGTTCAAAAGGAGCTTTCTTCTATGAAGATCAAAGCTAAACTTGAGTTGAAAGCACTAAACGTGAGGCTTTTACATTCAGCAAAGGAGGAGGGGGCGCAGTATACTAGGGCCGAGGATCTGTTGAAGTCCAACCTGGATGTAAGGGCGAAATTTCGCCAGGCCAAGGAGCAATTATGCAAGTATAAGGAGAAGGCTCGGAGCTTTTACAGGCAGCTTACTTTTGCTTCATGGGGATGAGATTCGGGTTTCAGTGCAAGCTACTTGGGGGGTATTGAAACTTTCCGGGTGTAGGTTAGGAAACTTGGAAACTTCTCTAAGGTTAAAACAATATCCGCTAAAGAGCTTCTACCCTCGAAAGAAATTGCCGAGGATGCGCAGACCATTGGGCAAGAGGAAATGCACGACTATAGGGGAATTAAATACATGGGGTTCAAGCCACACCTGATATACGACCCTAATGCTCGGGCCAAAGCAAAACTTCCTCCCAGAGATGAGCGTAAAGCAGACTCAGATATTGATTCCACGGGATCTGTGGGCTCTTCCGCCGAGTCATGGGATCGTGCCTCTATCGAGGATCCAGATAGTCAATACTTGTAGCATCCAAGGAATCCTTTTGATGAACTTTCCTGATGTATTTCACTTTTGAGAATGTAATCTTCTTCTCTCTTTTTCTTTTTTTTTTTCGTTTCTAAATGAGAATAGGGAGTTCCCTTGACTTTTGCCTAAGTCTTCTTTTTCTTTTGTACTGGTAAAGCTGGCTTTTTATGTACAAGTGATTTGGACAATTTTTCTTTAAACGTCTTTCGGTAATAGGATCATAGAACTTTGTTCTGATTATTCTACCTGACTTCCGTAGAAATGCTTCTATTCATTTGGGTTTCATGAAGGTGCCATTGTATTTCACCAAGTTATCCTCTGGGAGAATGCTTCAGCCATAATTTAAGTTGTCATAATGCTTTGTCCCGGGAAGGTGTTTTAAGTTGGCATGATGCTTTGCCCCGAGAAGGTGCTTAGTTCAGCTGTATTCCCGAAGATTTTTGGCCTTAGAACACTCCTACTTCAGAGGCTTTACATTTTTAACGGGCTTTGGGTTTCTTAGAACACTCCTACTTCAGAAACTGTACGTTCATAAGAAGTTTTGTTTTTTAGGTTCTTTAGAACAATCCTACTTCGGAGGTTGTGCGTTAATAAGAAGTTTTTCAGGTTCTTTAGAACAATCCTACTTCAAAGGTTGTGCGTTCTTAAGAAGTTTTTCAGGTTCTTTAGAACAATCCTACTTCAGAGGTTGTGCGTTCTTAAGAAGTCGATTTTCAAAAATATTTTTCGTTGCTGCAACTTGTTATCTTCGTCCTCGCAGAGGGACTTAAGAACCTATCTTACCGAGAGTAAATTGGGAGAGTATCTTGTCTGTTCTTCCCGACTATTTGCTTGAAAGCTTGAGGTTCCACAGTCTAAAGCCATGGTTGAAGCTAGAAGGATAAGGTCTTCGACCTCCCGTGGCCCAGGGCCTTTAAACGAGGTCCATAACGTTTGCAGCATAATAATGATTTCAGATCGAATTAGGCAGACCGAACAAGCATATCTCTTTGAATAGGAACGAGTGTGGACAATGTATAATTCGATCATACAGTCGTAAGTCATTAAATGAAATAGGAAAGAGTGTAGACAATGTATACCCGAACTACTGTAAGGGCGTGCTTACCCCCTATGGCCATGGAATCGAAGCCGTTTGGTTTTAAACCGTTTGGCATTTTGGCTTTGTGACCGAGGATTTGAGGCTGAGAATCTTTGGCCAAATCGTCTGTTCAACTTCTGTCGTTTTCGATAAGCGCCGAATGTTGCACATTCAATCCCCTTAACTCGCATATGTTAATTCCTTAGCATTGTTATTTGTTTGATTTTGTGTTGTTTTTGTGTTTTCAGGTATTTAATAAAGATGCAAGAAAAACCATTAATTTTGGGTTTAAAGCACAATTTGAGAGGACCTAAAAGATATGATTAAGCTTAACCAATCACAATAGAAGATATATATGATGTGGTTAAGTTTAATTAAATCAAGGAAATGATAAAATCGGAATTTCTCCACTTAGAGTCAAAATCGGATCGGATAGAATTTCAGATTTTGAACACGTCTCAGTATTTTGGCCATAACTTTCAGTTCAATTATCAGATTAAGGTGATTCCAGCGGCATTGGAAAGATAATTCAATATTATACAATTCATTCTGAAATAGGATTTTCCTAAATCGGACTCCCGCTATGCCAAAATCGTCCCACAATAGAATGAAGCAAATCTGGACGAATCCTATTCCGATTTGCACATGGATTGACTCCTAATTTGACAAGGAGATTGAAATCCGAAATCTCTAGGTTTCCTAGGGCTTCTAGGACTTGTGGCTCCCTATAAATAAGCCTCTAAGCTTTAAGAAAAGATATACTTAGTTTTAGACATAAAATATTTCTTGGAGGCTTAGCGGAGTCATGAGCGGCTAAACCCCTTAGTGGGGTACCGATGTAACCCTCTCCAAGCACAATGGTGATTGTATTTTATTCTAGTTAATTCATTATATGTATGTTGATTGCATAACTGTGAGGATTGCAACCTTTGAATTCTGTTCTTAATTTTAATGCAATTGTTATTCAATTCCAAATTCAATACTTGCGAAATTCTTATCTTGTCTTAGAAATTATTTTGCATGTGTTGAACTCAATCAATCTTATTTTCTGTGATCATAAGATTGATGGTTATGCAATGGTTTTAATCTGCATATGATTAATAGGATTAAGATAGGCCATGCCTAGGGAAGACGGGTCGTACTACACCCTAGTTTAGTGTAATTTAGGTAGACGATCCGTGCCAACCGAAGATGGGTTATGCTATTCCATTGATTGTATGAAAACTTATTAAGGGATTTTATAGTTTATGCCTAGGAAAGACGGGTCGTGCCGCATCTTAGTGGTTAGGTGGACGATCCGTGCCAACCGAAGATAGATTATCCTTATCCCTTGATATTGTATTTTCTTGTTCTTTTATAACATACATATTCTGAGTTTTTGGAATTAAATACGGTTACCATTGTTGTTCGGATTGTGGTGAAATCGGTACCTTACTCTCTCTCTCTCTGATATTATTACTTTTAATTCTGCATTTAATTTTATGCACTTCAATTCACAAACAAACAATCTTGTTTTCTTAATTAGGCTAAACTTCGTTCTTTGAATTTAATAGCAAAACCCCTACAGTCCTTAAGGTTCGACACCCTCAATATAGCCCTATCCTACGGGATTCGTTCTATTGCGAGTGGTTTAATTTTATTATTGATATTTTGGTCAACAAATTTACCACATCAGTTTCGTATTTCCAAGATCATCATTTTGTTGAATCGCGTTGTTCGAGGGTGGAATACGTGTAACCCTGCGATACGACGCCTGTTGGGCTTCCCCGTGGGTTTGCCTATTATTGACCTTGTGCTCTAATTTGGCTTAAATCCTTGGCTTCTTCCTCCTGATTTTCTTCCTAGCCTTCATGGATATTTGCTCTCGTGTCAGTTCTTCTTTTGATAGCTCCGGGGAAACCTCATCGTCCGCCAGCTCCGCCGCCCACCCTGTTGGGCCTACTAACAGCGAGTCATCCGGCGAAGTCAGTTCTCGTGCTCTTCAAGATATGTGAGCAAAGCTTTCTGGGCTAAAATTGATACTGGAATCTTGCGAGTGTACTCTCATTGAGCGTTCGAACCAGCTGTCGAGGATGATGGGTGAGCTTGAATCGAAAGACCATCAATTGGCGCTAAAGGATCGGCAGCTGGAATCACAGGATCGTCGGATCGCGGAGTTAGAAGCGCAACTGGTCGATGTCCATAAGGGTCGGATGAAGGAGGCTAGAGGTGTACATTATAGCGTTCGTCTCTTTGTGGAGAGGGAGAAGGAGTGCTGGCAGCTTCATAGGAGGTGCCAATTTTGGAGGTCTCGGGCTTTGGCCAAACCTAGTGGTGGTGCTTTTCGAGACTAGCATTCGAGCTAAACGTAACCCCTCCTCTCTATACAACTTCTCTAGCTGCTTTCCGGCGAGGATACCCTTCGGCTGGTCTGGTGGGATACCCTTCTTGTCCATGGTGGAGTTTCTTGTTTATCATGTTCCCGTGTGCGTGTACAATGTCACCAGCTGTGGGCTTAGGAAGGTGTTTCTCTTAAGGAGTAGTTTGATGAAGATTTGTACTCGTAGTTTTTAGTAATTGGCCTTTTCTTTATAATCGGCCTTTTCTTTGTAATCGACCTTTGTGATCGGCCTTTTCTTTGTAATCGAAAGTCTGATACTTGAAATGGAATAGTTATTGCTTACCACACATACTTAGTCACGTTACTTTCCTTTTACCGCTTTCCCAATGTTTTTACCTGTGGACTGCATAATCTGAGAGTACTAGAACTGATCTACTCAAAACTCCCTTTGGTTCGACGGTTTTTTCGGTTTTGCTTGATACCATAGTGGACTCGATGATAGAACATTGCCAAATCCTCGGCTACGCCAAGGATTCCTCTGTTAGCAGAACATCGCCAAATCCTGGGCTACGCCAAGGGTTCCTTTGTTAATAGTAGACGGGGTGTAACACCCCAAGAATTAATTAATTTCACGGTTCGTCTCCCAGCCTTATTCTACTCCAAACAAGACCTCCGGGACCTCTAATCCTCAAAAACAGTGGATACTAAGCAGCGGAAGTAACAAAGTACTATAAACATTAATCAGTATAACCAGAGCGTCTAACCAAAGATCATCAAAGTAACAAAAATCATACTATATACATAACATCATTACAAGAGATCTATGTTAATCCTTAATATGCAAGCAATGCATCAAACCCTAAGTCTACAACATAACTCAAAAGTACTAGTTACCATGAGTACCTGCTCAAGCTTGCAATAAGTCCTCAAGCATCTCCAAAATCGAATCCTCCACAAGACCGGATGCTTCACGGTATCCACTATCTATAACAACATAATCGTACATATAGAGAAAAAAGGGAAATAATAGAAGGGTAAGTCCGACAACTTAGTGAGTAAAAATCCACATGACGTACCTGTCATTAATTTGTGGATTCTTTTATTTATAAAGCACATACAACATTATGAATGACAGTTATCATGCAGGTGATATATATATAATATAATATATGCTTATAATCATGAGTAACAGTAATAGTTCAACAATATGGTCTACCCAAGATATTACCCCTTCTCAGCAGGGTTGATGCTGTCCTGAGGAACCTGTAGTACAATGTCAATGGTCCAGCCATTGCACGAAACATACCTTACGTAATATTAGCCACACGACCGAGTCCAACCTCGGGTGGCTCACACCGCTAATGACATCTGTCCTATAGTGACCATCCATTGGGAATGGCTGCATCATTGGTCAAGAGTCATTGGATCCAAAGCCCCCCCACACACACACATTGACCATAAAGCTAACCTATATAGTAAGCCCATAGCCATTATACCGCACATACCGGTGTATCATAACATACGATGTAATTATTCTTATTAGTCTTTTACATGCACAGTTTTACAAGTCTCATTATTGTCTTATTAACAGACACACGTTTTCACAAAAGAGAGTTCCTCATAGTTCCAAAATGTATTTCATGAGAGTTACAAAATATGCATGTTTGGTATATATAAAATAGATATGCAATGTAGGAAAAGTAATAACAAAGCATCCATGTAAGTTTGTACTCTCCCGGGCCATAAAGCTCCTCTATGTAATTCCCTTGAGGCTCCATAACCTTGAATACTGAGAAAAGACCTATTATCAGTTCTATTTCTACTAAAACAACTCTACAACAAGGAAACAGGAGCTATGGGACGGCTGGTAAAAATAGGGTTTCTCTGTCACACACTGACCGTACGTCCGGGCTCGAGTTCGTACGTCCACTGTGACACGAAAAGCCGTACGTCTGCTCATGAGACCGTACGTCCGCTCTGACGTCTTTCAGGGAGAACCTCATTTTCTCTCCACTGTCCACCTATTCTCCGACTTCTAAGGCCAATAAAAGCTTCCTAGTGCCTCCTAACACAGATTGAAACCTTCATGCAAAGTAACAACGCTAAGCTATCAAAACGCTAGCCTAAGCAAGATCTAAAGCATAACTAAGCTAACAACTACAACTGGCAACATAGAACTATAATCGAGCAGCATAACAATGTATTAAAAAGCTAAGGAAACCGAGTGTTATCTCCTTGAAGCAAAACCTCAAGAGTTCCTCCTCCGGCAGCACCGAAACACTCACGAAACCTCACAAACACTCACGAAACGGCCTACTGGCAGCCTAGGGGGGAAGAAAGGGGTTGAGGGACGAAATAGGTGTGAAATGGGTGAGGGGGTATTTATAGGGCCAGAAAGCAGTGGAGGTCTTGCGAAAGTGGCTTACATCCGGTACTACTACACAGCGGTCCAAAGGCTGTCTTGTACGTCTAGGTATTACCCAGAGGGTATTCCAAAAAGTAGTGTATGTCTGGTACTTTTGACGTACGTCTGCTGTACTATTCACAAAGTATGACTATACTATTTACAGAGCATACGTCCGGTGGGGGACCACCGTACGTCCGTACTACAGAAAATAGCGTACGTCCAACATTTCAGCGTACGTTCGCACTAAAAGACAGGAGCGTACGTTCGCCAATCCTAGCATACGTCCGCACGAAAAGACAAACCAGAATTCAAATTCCCAAAATGCCCTTCTGGCTAATCTTAGTGACCCAAAGTTCAAATTAACCCTTTAACTAAGCAACTTATGCTTAGTTAAATATTTGGGTCACTACACGCGGTGTTTGATTAATGATGGGCAGATGCTTTGACCATAATGTTTAAATTCGGTGGTCTCTTATGAGCCAAAGAGGGCTGAGGATACCTTCATTCTAAGGGGTTCTCGGTAACTTATAAAACGTTGGTCATCGAGAACTTCTATTTTAGATTGTGACGAAACTACTTTCTGAACTTTTGTTGATTGAGACATAGTCTAAGCGGCTAACAAAATCATACATAGAGCTTTTGGATACACAGGTTTAAACGGAAGAAAAAGGTTTCTATGGGGTCAATACCTCTTATTTTTCTTTTACTGATACAATGGTGGTCCTCATTTATCGAAGCGGAGCTGTTTGAGGATTTCGAGGATACAAGGGTTTAAACGGAAGAAAAAGGTTTCTATGGGGTCAGTACCTCTTATTTTTCTTTTACTGATACAACGGTGGTCCTCATTTATCGAAGCGGAGCCATTTGAGGATTTCGAGGGTTGTGAGTTTGCCATGGGGCTCTGCTTCTTGTGGCCGATTATCCCAAAGATGGTTTTTGATTCCCTCTCCCTTATCTACGAACTTCGTTAGCTTTCCGTCTTGGATGAATGTTTCTACCTCCTTCTTTAAAATGACGCAATCCTCGGTCCAATGACCGTGGTTACGAGGATACTCGCAATATTTTTGATTATTGCGTTTCGTTGGTGAGGTTCTCATCTTCGATAGTCGTTTGAAACTGGGATCCTTCCTGATCTCCATGAACACTGTTGAAAGGCTTGCGTTCAGAGGAGTCCACTTTTTTCCTGGATGTTGATTTCGCCTTTTGTAGGTACTAGTGTCTTTCTTCCTCTTCTTCGAGGAAGATTCTACTTCCTTCCGGATTTCACTCGATGGGCTCCGAGGCTTACCAGTTTTGCCTAACGCCTTGATGACTTCTTCTTGGTATATGTATCCCTCGACTCTGCTCATGAACGGGCATAAGGTACCCACTGTTGACCCTCGAGCCAACTTGGCCATCAAGGGTTCCTAGGTTCTCATTCCGTTTATTAGGGCCAAAAGTATGCTCTCCTCGCCTGTCCACATTTCTTGATCAAATCTCTTTACGAAACTCCCAAGAGACTCGGTTTCTCTTTGCTCCAGAGAGAATAAAGAGGCAGGATGAAGTTTTTTCTTTTGGATAGTCAAGAACTGATTTAGGAATTGATGCTTCATGGTACCGAAGCTATCGATAGATCCATGACCTAAATCATCAAACCACTCGCGAGCTTCTCCTTTCAGAGTCAGAGGGAAAACTTGGCAAGCAGTTTCATTGAGGATGCTATGGAAAAATGGGTGAGTTTGGAAATCTTTTATATGGGTAATGGGGTCCCCTCTTCCGTCGTAACTGCTAATTGGAGTAACTTTGAAATTATCGGGGACGGAAAAGCTCATTACCCGATTCGTAAAGGGCAAATTGGTGTTTCGACAAAGGTTTTTCGATCGTGGCGTGCACATCTTCTTTTTTAATTGGGAAGGCCATCTCCTTGCCTTTCTTCTTTAGGTCTCGCCCATCGTGGCCAACCTCGGCTTCCTGGTACCCAATGTGTGTTGGCCAGCTACAATACGATTGGCTGGGATGAGACTGACTATGGCAGTTCTAAAGGTAGTAAGGCTCGCAACGAACTTCGCCGTAGGATTGTGGTTCTTGGATCCTTTCATGGTATAACCCCCAGGGAGGGACATCCCACCTACTCTGGGATGATGTTCGGTGGTTTCTGAGGACCTTAGGGTGGCTATTGTCTTGCCTCCCCACTGGGGTTTTGCCTACATGGATAGATTTGCGTCTTTTTTCAAGCTCGATCTCCCCTCGGTGAAGTAGCCACGAAGTAAGATCTTCAAGTCCCTTCGTCGTGGTTACTATGGATCTGCTGTCACAGTTGATGGCTTCCTCTAATGAGGTTGTTCGAGTATTTGGATGCTCGAGCCTTACTAGGACTTCTGGATGGGTAACAACATTCGATGGTGACGGGATAGTCATCCTTCGAAATAAATTGAGAGTAAGAACAGATTTGAAAAATCGTTCCCACAGACGGCGCCAAACTGTTAGAACACAGTTTTTCGAGGATGACGTGGCAATCTTCTATTAGGTCGGTGTTTTGATGGCTGGATGCTGGTGTATAGATTAGCTTCGTTGCAAAAGAGAGAAATAGGATAAGAGCAGCTGGTGGTATTCCGGCGGGGAAAGCTCCAATGCCTAAGTCAATGATATGAACTCCAAAGATAGTAAATAACTTGGAGAGACAATGAACTGGGAGAATTATTAGGATACCTTGGAAGTGGAGGTGGAGCTTTCCTTTTATAAGCACCTGGAGATGTCTGCCTGGCTGGCAGAGGAATCCTCGGTGTAGCCGAGGATTTGGTAATAGATGTGTAGCTAGTAGAACTAATCCTCGGATATTCCCGAGGATTCAATAACAGGCCTACTCCTCGAATAGACCGATGATCCAACAGTATATATAACTCTCGGATGGACCAGGCTTGTTTAATACTTAATAGGCCTCTTCCTTGGGCCTAAGTTTTAGGAGAGCCACAGGAGCCCATATAGATAAATTTGGGTCCTACAATATATATATATATATATATATAAGATTAGATATTAGATAAAATTAGATTAGATTAGATATGTTGTTTTATTAGAAACGTTGTTTTGAAAAAAATAATTAAAGGCACTGATGTTAATAGGCCGAAGAAGAAGAAGAGGGTAGCACTGATGTTAATAGGCCGAGGTTGCTGGAGGGGACTTCCAATTTTTCTATGGTGATTTTGAAAGGGTGGTGCCCAATAGCCAATGAGCATGAGACATCAAACTTTGCAATTTCCATATGCGAAAGGGAGCGCACCTACCGTTGAGAGGCTAAGAAGGTGGGAAAAGGATCCTCTCCAGACCATATGGGGAGTAAAGCAATAGATTTGGCTTTCAAAAAGAAGGAATATATATATGAAAAATAAAAAATAAAAAAAAAATAGAAGGGGTAGAGGAAGAGATAGGGACACTTCCCTCCTCCATGGAAGGTGAAAGGGGGAGGACAGCTCTCTAAAGAGAGGGGATGGACCTTCCAAGTAGTTTCCCTCGCTAAATGTTGCACGTGTAGTAAACCCAATTTATAAGGTTTGACCAGACTACATCTATTGGAACAGGATCCTAAATGAACTGGAGATGAACTGATTCTTTATAACTGAAGGGCATTTTGCTTTTTTCCTGAGCTAGAGAGCGATACATGTTTTTTTTTTTGACAAAAATGCCTCTCACATATAAAGAACCTGCTCCTGCCCGGTTCAGATCTGAATTCCTTTTAACACCATTGATTGTAGTAAAAATGCAAAGCTCTATACACCGTAGGGTTTTTGACCTTTTAAACAGACGAAACATTCCACACAACACAACAAAGGATATACACTTAAACAGAGAGACTTGCTGAACAGATACATCTGACTAATATCAACCGAGTGTCACTTCAAGTAAAAGTACAACAATCCATTCGAAGCCCGGAAGGCATTTTCAGAGAGGTTCATGAAAAGCAAGCCAAGAGAAATATTTGGCAAATGAATCAATAAAGTACTAATATTTGAAGAAATATTTACTAGCAATTGATTAGCATCCATGTGGAAAACTTGCAAAACCAACAGGCAACCCCATATACAAGTAAAAATATTTAGATTACACTTTCAGGAGAGGCAAAATTGTGCACTCTTCACTGCGTCATGTTTACCAAATAAAATTCAAATACCATCAAGAAATGGTAAGACACAACATTATCACTTAACAAGTAAAGAATAATAAGAGATATTCCTAGGTGTGAAAAATTTTCAAGTTTCATTTCTAATGACAACTACAAAAACTGAAGACCTTTATTCATCCAACAATGCCGCCCATGCAGACTCTTCTATACGAACAAGTGCTCTCTTGAATACTCACGCACAATGACAGGCACACTAGTGGTTGGGATCTACAATAAGAACAAGAGAATGATTAATACTAAAAATTAGAAAACAATCTCAAGCTTCCAGGGAAAATAAAAAATCTAATCCTATCCTTGGCATTCTTATAAATAAATGAGATACTATAATTTAAAGATCAGTGTTAAAAAATGACTTACCATGCCATAATCTGTGATAATCATGGAGATATAATCTGAAGGAGTAGCATCATACCTGTTACAGTGTGATACCAAATGTAAATTTCCTTTATCCAAAATAAAGATGAGAATAATTTGAACAGTTGACAACAAAATTTAGAACTTCCTTTTTTTTCTTTTTTCCTTTTTGTTAAGTGATAAAGCTTACATTAAATTCAGAAGTTGCAGATTTTCCTTACTGGACCAATTATTTAGATAATTCACATCCATTCTTCCAGGAACTTTTGCAATAACATCTGGATCACCTGCATACAGTTTGGTGATGCTTAGGGTTCGTTTCATTCAAAAGAGAGGGGGGGGGGGGGGGGTGACCGAGAGGCGGAANGGGGGAAAGGGAGCAGTCAAAATCAACATCAGCTCACAAAGGATGTCCTACCTAGTTCGTTAGAGCAGATAGAATCAAGCTGTACCCTTTCATGAAACTTATAGGCTTCACAGCAGATTATAACTGGAACACGGAAAGCATGAGCAACCATTGCAACAGATGCAGTCCCAACCCTTGAATATACAGTCCCATTAGACAATACCGAGGCAGCCCCAAGAAAAACTCGTGTAACCTCATGCATAATATAAGAAATGGCATTTATATGACTGTATGTACAACTCAGGCCATTAGCCACTAGCCTACGAAGTAATGCTTGGCCCTCAAGCTTCGGACGTGAGTCTACTACCACAACACGGAACTGTTTCCCCATCTCATGGGCATATAACAGAAACATCTCAACAACACATGATGATCCATAAGTGAGAAGAACATCTCCATCTCTAATCTTTGTAACTGCATGTCTAACTATGACATTGTCCGCAAGTATTATCTTCTCATTTATGAAACGCTCAATATCTGAACAAACAGCAGCTTTTGCTTCTGATTCAGAAAGATTTAGTGGCAAATTTGCTATACGGCTCTTTATAAACCTAATTGCATTCCCCATGCTGATAGAAAGTGGTCTGCATTCAGTAAAGAATGACACATAACTACTGATTTTTGCAGTCAAATCTCTCGCAAGACTTTTTTCTGGTGGTGTGGAATAGTCTTCTATGGCTTCCTTGAAAGCTCGAAGCATAGCAATACAACGAGCATTACCCCCAGTTATATCTCCGGCTAAATACTGTAATCCAACCTGACAAAGATCCATTCCAAGCAGATTATAAACTATATTTTGTTTCAATAGATAAACTGGTATGAATTTAAGGACCTGTTTAGCTTAGATTTTTTAGAGTAATTAAATATAAAAATTAGATTAAATATGTTTTTTTTCCTCCAGATATTGTTTGGTTAACCAAAAGACACATGGAATAATGATTGTTTAAATTGATAATTGACAAAGTAACAATTAATCTGGTGAAATAATATATTTTTTAAACCAAAGGAAAGATAATGGAACATATTGCACCATTTTTTTTTCTTTAATCTTATATGATTATTCAATAAATCAAAATACTCAGAAAAATAAATCAATAAATCAATGTTCATGTAAACAAATGATTTCAATTAAACTTCTTAAATGATTATTCAATAAATCAAAATACTCAGAAAAATACATCCAAACAGGTCCTCAGAAAAGTTAATACTTATTTTAGAATAATCGCTACATGATCATCCATTTATTGCAGCGCACTCTAACAAAAACTTTCAACAATTAAGAAATGTAACCAAAGTAAAATAAAACCTTACTGTCCAGTCCATGTAACAGTGAAACAAATGAAGTCAGGTTGCTGAAAGAATATTGATGTGCTTAACAATGGTTATTTAAAAACAAAAGTTACACAATACAGGTTTAATTAAACTGAAACTGGGGTCCCTTGTATGTATAGATGATGGTCTGCCAACACAGAAAAACCAATGAAAGAAAAAAAAAAAAAAGAAGAAAAAGAAAAAAGAAAAGAAGGCAAAACATGTCTCTTAACACATTCCAGATTTTATTGTACTTTTAAGGTTACAACAAGAGGCACTTAACTGACACTTGGGCAGAAAAGTCTGTAAGAAACTACGTTGTTAACATATTTAAACATTGAATATAACTGCAATCACAAAATATTTTAGCCATCATATAAACGGTGCAGGCACATGCACAGTGTCCGCATGAATGTGAACATTTACTGTATCATGTCATCTCCACATCTAGTTTCTTAATTTGCCATGTCTCTGTCCATGTCATGTTCTGTCTGTTCCCATGTCTGTCTGGGCAACAAAGCTTGTTATTTGTTTCATAAACAGAAGATGAATGTTCAAGTTTCAATTTACTATTCAAAGGCTCTTGAAGCCTGAAGAAAAAATCTCAAACTACTAACAGATCATAACTTGCCTGGGTAACAAAGCTTGTTTGTTACATAAATGGAAGTTGAATGTTCAGGTTTCAATTTACTATTCAGAGGCTTGAAGCCTAGAAAAAACCTCAAACTACTAACAGAGCATAACTAAGTTCCTAAATAAAGTACCTTGTATACAGCAGGATGCACAGGATCATGTTGGAAAAATTTGGACTCCAGATCAGGAAGCTGACTTCCATGTTCATATTGAGGCAAATGCCGAAACAATTCAACTCTATTTCTAGCTTCAGTTTGATTGACCACTGCACGCCTTTTAGCCTTCTCCACTCGGCTCTTATCATCAAATTGCATGCGTGGAGGAGGAACATCTTTCTTCCTCTCTTTCTCGGGTGGACGATCACTGCCTTTCTTGTCAGAAGCTGGAATTGACAATGAAACTGGAGGAGCGTCTTTCTTTATTGAAGGCTGCTTCACAGGTTTACTTAGAGGTCCTCCCCCAGATACAGCAGCAGATTTGTTACCATCTGCTACACATATCATATGAACAAGTAACACAATAACTGATCACATAAATGGCATGAAGCATGTAGATATCACACACACTCACATATTTATATATAATAGAAATGTACACAGATAAACATGTGCGTGCATACATGCATCCATATGCACCAAAAGATTGATATCCACATGCAAACCTGCTCAGGCTCACAACCTAATATAATAACCTACTTAGAAACAGCATAATACCAATGACAAGCTTGACTAAAAAGCAAGGAGAAACATTGTAACTTCTGAGGAACCACTCAATCAAAACTAAACATTGATTTGTTTACATGAACATTGAAAACCTACTGGATTTGGTTAAGTAACATTACTATAACCCATTACAAACTTTTACCAATTAAATAATCATCTGGTCTAGACATATGGCATATCAGTCTAACCACTATAAATACCATGACGCAAGTCCTGATAGAAAGCGTGGGCAATAACTGAAACAAATTATACTGGTATAATTTCATGTTTGACAGCTCATGCCCCAAACAATATCAGAAAGACCCTACCCTAAGAAATTTTACCCAAAAAAAAAAGGTTCCCTAAATAGAGTAGACTTACCAAACATTAAGAGTTGAGCATTAAAGCAACATATTTGTAACACCTTAGTCCCATAGTGGGAAGATAAGGAGTAGCCCATATACAGTGAGTGGTTTATAAAGATAGTCATGAGTGTTAAATCTCACATTGCCTAGTTACTAGGCGGGCTTTATAATGAATACTAAAAAAGCTCTAAATTGATTAATCCTTTTGAGGTGATAGCGTAGATGTGACTAGTGTTTTTCCCTAAGTCGTTACAATATCTCAAAAAATAAATGTAATATGAAAAAAAAATATATACACACTATCTATCCTTGTGAAAAAAGAATAGTCATTTTTAATGATAAAATGCAGCTAACAGTGAAATATAGAAAAGAGCGATAAATTGGTGTATGATATGATCATGCTATACACTAGAAAGAAAATGAAAATTTGATATGATTGCCGAGAAAAATTCCTTGCAGCTTTTGAGGCGTCCTCACAATTGATTGAAAGTTGCAAACAATTTCAAGCCATCATTAACATTTTTAATATGCTAACATATTAACATATCATTAACATGTTTGGTGTTGGGTTGTTTGGGCTTTTTCTTTTGCTCGTTCTAACTAGATATTTCTTGTTGTATATTGCAAGTGTACTTTGAGGCGCCTTATACTTTTAATAAAAGTTGAATTACATATCAAAAAAGGGAGCTCCAAAAATACAATTAAAAAAAAAAAGAAAAAAAGAAAAAGAAAAAAAGAAAAGAAAACATAAAAATATATACAAAAAATTATTTACTCCCTACGGATTTAAACAACATGCCACAAAGGCAGCTTAAAAACCATACTAGGGGGGCAGGAACTGCCTACCCAAAATATAAAGATCTAATAAGAGGTTGGAAACCTACAATGTTCAATTATCTTCCTACAATAATGCCCCATTTGGGTAAAAAGCACAAACAAATGCTCAATTAGTCTGCCTCGTGATTATTTAATTGCTTTCTCACAAGGAAATGAAGTAAAAAGTTCAAATGAAGGAGACTCCTTTCTCCAAAAGAAAGGGGGGGAACTTATGAAGAAATTAAATCAAGAATGCTGTCAACTTATGAAGAAAATCAATCAATTGTTGATAGTCAATCATGTAATAACAAATGCACATGAGCTCAATTCTTGAACCTTTTGCAGCAGCTTTTGCAGCTCTTTGGGCTTCCTGCAAGGCACGCCTTTCAGCTTTGGTTGTTTTTTCTTTCAGCGGCTTCGAACTAGACTGCAGTTCATTTTGCTCTTCCACAACAGCTTTTCCACTCTTTTCTACAATTTTGTTACAAATTCTTAGAAAGGAATAAATAGTCCAATAAACGTTCAAAAGAAGAAAAACATAAGGTTCCATATAATCAACACATGTATGAGCAGGAAGCAGCAACTTAGCTACCTCGGCCTCGGGAATGAACCAGCACATAAATCATGCCTAAAAATATATCTTTTGACAAACTTTGACTTCAACGGGCACGAGTAAGTTCTTAAATCAGATAACCATAGATAGAAAATCCAGGCAACCGGCAGCAAAACAATAGCTTTGATACAATGGTTAAAACCAAAACTTGACAAGTCCGAGTAATATCCTTCAAAACAAAAAGCATTCACCAGTTTCATAAACATGCTAAAAGAACTTTGAGTCTTTGCGGGTCCCTAATCCCTTCCAGAAAAAAGCATTTATATTCAATAACAAAAATCTCAATTTAAACCAATCCAATCCAATCGCACAAACACAAAAACAACAACCTTCCAAACGAAATTCATTAATATCCAATTTCAATTCATTGTTCAACGGCAATGATTATAAAAGCATTACCGGGCACGTGGGCAGGCTTCTTCGATTCCAACACCGGCGCGGCAGAACTTTTCCCCGGATTATCCAGAGCCTTCTCCGGAGCCGTATCGGGAAGAGGCAGATCGTACGTTCCCGACCCGCTGCGTCGGTACCGGTACCACCCGTCGGACTCCTCGGAGAACTCCCCGTCTGCCAGCCCAACCCTACCCGATGGCGACGAAGGCGCAGGCGAAGAGCTCAGCAGCGACTCGGACGGGTTGTAGCTCCCGACCGGCACGTGGTCGCTACCCTGGCGCCGTAGCCCGGTGTCCGGCACCGGTACTGCAGGCGAGCGGTCGGAAGGGTGCCGTGGAGGGGGAATCATAACCGGAGAGAGAGAATTTCCGGCCGGAGAGCCGGAGAGCAACGTGGAACTCGGGCCCGGTAGGGGGTTGGCGGCGGGGGCAAAGAAGCCGACGTGGCGGACCTTGGGATCGATGACGGCTCGGGAGGGGCGACGCGCTTCCATGGGAGCGTGGGTGTCAATCGCTAGGATTTTGGTCGTGAAGAAATTGAATGATTGAAGGATTAAAGGCCATAGAGGGAATCTAAAAGGGGAAAGAGTTTTGGGGTTTCATCTTTGTTAGGGTTTTTGGAGAGTTTGAGAGAGAGTTTTGACGCTCCTTCTTCTTTCGGCTGCGGGTTTCTGTCACCTGGAAGAGAGTTTGACGGACCAAGGTATTGGGATGTGACCAATTTTTATTTTTTATTTTTTTTTGGGAGATGACAATTTAAAGGAAAACTTCATTTTAACCCCTAAACTTCCGCTCTATTTGACAAATCTCTTAAAGTTTAGGAATAGGATCCTCTTTAGTCCGAAATGGACTAAAAAATATTTAATTAATGGCCAAGATTTCTCTAGAGAGATTATAGAGCCATAAATGAGACACATGTCCATTTAATATAAATAATAATAAAATATTATTTATACTTTAAAAATAATTAAAAATTAAAATAATAGAAGATTAAAAAATATTTTCAAAAAGCCAAGGGTGGCCGGCCTGCTCTTAAGGGGTGGACGAACCACCACCGTTGGCCTGGGGATGGCTTCAGCCACCCCAGACGGACATATCTAGTGTGTCCAAAGCCACTTGTGGCCATTGGGGGTGGTCCGGCCACCCCCAAGGCCCAAACTAATATATATATATATATATATCGTTGGCTGTTGAGGGTGGCTGGACCACCCCCAGGCCAGTAGGGGTGGTCGGGTCCAGCCACCCCCTATGGGCTGGTCGGCAACCACTTAGTTTTTTTTAAATATTATAGGGGGTGGCCCGGCCACCACTTAGTTTTTTTAAAATATTTTTTAATTGTTTATTATTTTAATTTTTAATTATTTTTAAAGTATAAATAATATTTTATTATTATTTATATTAAAGAGACATGTGTCTTATTTGTAGCCCTAAGATCTTTCTAGAGTGATCTTGACCATTAACTGGATATTCTCCAATCCAAAATGAACTGGAGAGTATCCTATTCCTAAACTTTAAAATCTCTTATTTTGGACTCTTAAACTTTTTTTTTTTTTTGACATGTCCACACAAGAGGGGGGAGAGTGGATTCGAACTAGTGACCTCCGCTTCATGAGGCGTGGTCCCAACCGATTGAACTACCTCTTGGGGACGACTCTTAAACTTTTAATTGCTCTCAATGTAGACACCTTTATTAGATTTTAAATATTACACAACATTTATACCCCTGAGATGTTGAGAGAATACAAAATGGTATGATTAATAAAATCAAATCAGATATATTCAATTCTGATTTGATTTTATTAATTATAATCGATGCTAATTATATTCTAATCATATCAAATCTCACACAATATATTTTAACATCTCCTCTCAAATTGAGGTGAAAGATTCTAAAATCTTGAGTTTGATTTTTCTTCTTCACTTCTTTTGACGGCGGAGGTGGTTGGCGACGGTGTCCAGAGATGCTCCTTAAATAATAATAAGACCAAATATGAGTTAAAATGAAAGTCAACTATGGGCTAAGATGGGTCTGTGTTTTAAACAATACCACAAAGGCTGTACAGAAATGGGTCAACTATAAGCTATATTTGAGAGCCAGCTGTCCTCGAGAGGTAGCTCAATCGGTGAAACCTCACCTAATGAAGTGCAAGTCACTAGTTCGAATCTATCTCCCCCCTCTTGTGCGGACATGTCAATATATATATATATGAGAGTCAACTATGAGCTGAAAAATGGCTTGGATTTTAACAATACCACAAAGGTCGAAGATGCTAGGCCAAGGGCCAAAAATCGGTTTTAAGTCACAAAGGATCAACAATAGACCAAATAACGATTAGGCTAACAAAGGACGAAAAAAAAAATGGGCAACTAAGCCTCTTTTGATTTTTTTATTGTTTTTTATTTTTTCAACTTCCTCCATTTTTTTTTTCTTTCATTGATTTTTTTTCCCTTGCATCTTCACTAGAGATTACATATTCTTTTAGCAAAACCATTATTTTTCCTTTGTTACTCTTCATCACAATTTTCCAAAAAAATCAACATCAAAATATTCTAACTTTTTTTATTTTTTATATTATATTATTCACTTTTTATTACTATTCAAATAAAAAAAAAAATCACTTTTTAGACAATCAAACACCTTTAGATGCGAATAGGAAGGAATTTCAGAAAACATCAACTCAAATGGAGATTTATTAGATAGTAAGGGAGATGGAATCCTATTGATCAAATAGGCTGCTATGAAGACACAATCTGTCCAAAAAGAAAGAGGGAAATGGGATTGAAACCTCAAAGCTCTAACAACATTAAGTAAATGTTGGTGTTTTCTTTCAATAATGGAGTTTTGTTAAAGTGTCTCCACACAACTAAGTTGATGTAGAGTACCTTGAGAAGAGAAAAAAAATCTTCCATGTGAAATTCTACACCATTATTAGATCTCAAGGTTTTAAGCTTGAGATTAAACTGTGTTGCAACAAGTTTAAAAAAAGATTGAATGAAAGACCTAGTTTGAGACTTTTGATACATGAGATGAACCCAAGTGTATCTATTGAAATCATCTATAATGGTAAGAAAATAATGTGATCCATTTATAGATTCCTGAGAAAAAGGACCCCAAATGTCAACATGAATGAGATCAAAAGGAGCCTTAGAAGTTTTATTACTAATAGGAAAAGGTAGCTTTTCTATTTGGCCAAAGGGAAATATTACAATCTTTATTGGAAACAACAGAAATGAAAGGAACTAGATTGTACAACAAGCTCATTCTAGAATTAGACAAATGACCTAGTCTAAAATGCTAAAGGTCTGTTGAAGGGTTTTTGAGAGTAGCAGAATTAACACCAAGTTTTGCAGAAAACTGGCTTGCAGGTTGTATCAAATGAAACGAACCTCCTTTTTCCTCACCCACACCAATTGTCTTCCAATTGGTTAGATTCTATATGAAACAATCAGAGTTAATGAAAATGAGGTAGCAATTAAGGTGTTAAATCAATTTTGTTGCAAAAATGAGATTGAATGGAAAAGATGGTACACATAGGACATTGGTTAAAATGAAGTGTTTTGAAATTCTAATCGTGCCTATGCATGTGACAGAAACTAAGTCACCATTAGATAGTTTGACAGATGTGGATATAGTAGATGTAATTGTTGTAAACAAGGAAACACAATTAATCATATGATCAGTAGCTCCTGTATCAATGATCCAAGGAGTATCTGTCAGATTTGGTTTGAATTTAGGCAAATTGAGGTGTGAATGAAAAACATAATGTTTAACATTGAGGGCAAAGATATCACCTGGCATCTTGGAAAAGATGTGATCTTGAGTTGTAGGTAAAGAACCTACTTGATTGGTGGAAGCTTGATGAGGATTGGTCTGCAAAAAGTCCAGAAGCCTTTGACAATGTTCTGCAATAATTGGTAGCTGAGGTATCTGTGGAGTTTTAGAGGAATTCTCTCCATGGTTTTGAGTAACATAGTTAACACTTGAACTTGAAGAAAATGAAGGCCTATTTCTGAACTTCAATTCGGGAGGATAACCATGCAGTTTGTAACATTTATCAATTGTGTGTCCAGCAACACCACAATGAGTGCAAATTGGTCTATCCTTTAGAACCATCTGTCTAGAGAACCTATTCTATTGTATGGGAACAAATTTGGTTATCAAAGTTGCAAGGTTTGGAATCATAGAACTAATGAAGATTTCTCTTTGGATTTTCTTCTTGAACAACAAGTGAAAACACTTTGTTGATTGGAGGGAGTGGATCCATCAAGAGGATTTGTACTCTGGTATGTGAAAAAGGCTCATTGAGTCCCATTAAAAGTTGAAAAACATATTGTTGATTAAAAAATATATGAATAGATTTTAGGCTACCACAAGAACACGTAGGAAAACAAGTACATGGAGAAAAGGCTTTATAGTTACCAAATTCATCGTAAAGAGATTTGAGATAAGTGAAGTATGAGCTTACAGACATACTATCTTGTGATAAGCTAGAGATATATTTCTGAAACTGGAAGGCTTTTGGTCCATTTTTCTATGAGGATCGCTCCTTCAGACTCAACCACATATCTTGGCAATTGTTGATGTGGATTATACTGGTAGCAATGTCCCTTGATACTATGTTGACATCTTTTCCACGCACTAAATTCAGGTCCATTCAGAGTGGATGAGTGAGGAAGAGTTCCACCGATGAACTGCAACTTGTAACTTGTTCTTGGTAGAGAGAGTCATGCTCATGGATTAGCTCCAGGTATTGTAGTTCTCACTAGTTAATAGTTGAGGAACCAGCACTAATAATGGATTATCACCATTATGCAAGAAGTAATGGCTAGAGGTATTGTCATTGAGAGAGAAGTTGGATGAATGAGAAGAAGAAAGGGGAATGGCTTCAAGAATCGACATTGATGAAATTTCACAAGGTGAAAAGCTCTAATACCATATCAAATCCTAAAGAGAAAACGAGATTGAAGATTGAACTGTTCTTATTAACTTGAAATAACATGAAACTTTACAAGTATATATATACTTTGTTTGAATATCTCATGAAACAGAGCATGAGCTAAGAAAGATAGTTTCATCCGCTCTTCAACTAGTTGATATCTTCTCCAAGTGTGACGCCCCGCCCGATAGGAATATCAATTAACTAGTAATTGACCCCACGGCGTACCAACCCATCCATGTCCCTCCAAGACACGACCTCCGGGAAATTAACTTCCTCGTCGTAATGAGAAAACTGCAGCGGAAGACTTTACCAAGACTATGGGATTAAGAGATAATAAATGAAAAATCACACAACAATACAAGAGATAAAGTACTACATCCACAATATGATAAATAGTCGCCAAATGTACCGGTCATCAGACCGTCAACAAGATAATAGGTACAATCCCCAAAATAAGATACTACAACATTGTTCACAAAAGATCAACAGATCAAAGCCTAGACTTAAGCTTCAGCAAAGCTAATGAGATCAGAATCTCTATCATGTCTATATGGGCAGATCCTCCATCTTCCCACATCGTCCTAAGCCAAACAGGATCCATATCCTCAAAGATCACCTGTATCAGGTCCTAAGCAATCACCCAAGTAGGCTCCAACGGCATCCTCGTATAAAGCAGCTAAACCGCGCAATTATTCGTAATGATGGGGAAAGACATAAAGTAAAGGGGGTAAGTCTAAGACTTAGTGATTTTTAATGCAGATAATACCCATGCCAGTTTTAGTAATGAACTCAGAGGTTTAATAAATAAAGCAGTTCCATCATGACAGCTTATTAATGCGTGATATATATAGTAATGATATATGCATATGATGTAAACAACAGTCATAATTCAACAGTATGGTCTACCCGAGATATTACCCCTTCTCAGCAGGGTTGATGCTGTCCCGAGGGACCTATAATACAATGCCAGTGCCCCAGCCATTGTACAACATACTGTACGTAACATTAGTGGCAAGATCGGGTCCGACCTTGAGTAGCCCACACCAACTAATGACATTTGTCTTGTAGTGACCGAACCATTAGGAATGGTTACATCAAGGTCACGAAACCAATGGATCCACAGCCCTCACATAATGCACACATTTAGCCACAAAGCTAACATGTATAGTAAGCCCATGGCCATTACTACCGCACTTACCGGTGTACTATGTCATACGATACAATTATCTTGTCTATATTTTAAATGCATGTCATTTTACAAGTCCCACTTGGTTAAAATGTTCAGCACAACATTTTTTCCCAAAAGACAGAGTTCATGTGCAATACGTACAAAATGTAAGAGTTGTAAAATATGCATGTTTGCTCAGTACACAAAATAGACGTGCAGTGCATGAAAAATAACAATACGCATTATGTGAGTTAAAACTCACCTGGATCGATACGCGTCTCCGAAAGCCCCAAAAGATCCAGGTTCTCCAAATCTGTGGAAAACCTTCTATTAGTCCTAATTCCACTAAAACAACTCTAAAGTAAGGAAAACAGGAGCTACGGGATGGTTGGTGAAAATACGGTTTCCCTATCACACAGTGACCGTACGTCCAGGCTCAAGAGCGTACGTCCGTTGTACAACGGCAAGCTGTATATCCGGTCACGACACCGTACGTCCACTGTATGGGTCCTTAGGGAGAACCTCACTTTCTTTCCCACTGTCCGCCTACTCTCCGACTCCTAGGGCCATTAGGAACACCCTAAAGCCTTCTAGTCTAGTTAATAGCCTCCATGCAACGTAACAACACTAAGGTAACGAATACGCTAACCCAAACGGGTCTTAAAAGTAGGGGTGTCAATGTGGTTACGGTTAGCGGTTAGTGGCACTAACCGCTAACCGTAACCGCCCTAGCGGTTAGTAAATTTCACTAACCGCAAGCGGTTAACTGGCCGATTAGCGGTTAGTGAAATAGGTAACCGCCCGCTAACCGCTTTTTCAAAATTGGGCTTTTCTTTGGGCTTTTTCAATGTCTCTTTGGTCCCAATTACTATAAAAAGAGCCCAAATTGAAAAATAAAAAATATTTGACCCCAAATTTATATTTACTTGTACTTTTCCAACAAGAACAAAGAAAAAAAAAATCAAATAAAAGAAAAATAATGGATTTGGCATGCTTGTAGCTCCAATGACCAGTACTCTTACTGGATCCTTCTCTATGTTTAGAAAGCTCCACATATATCTAACAAGCTTCCAGTGACCAGTACTCTTACATGATGATCATATTTACTTAATCAAGTTTGAGATCTTTTAATCTTAATACTTTAACTATTGTTATAAGTATCACATTGTTGAATATAATATCAATTACTTAATTTGATATTATATAGTCATATGATCTTAATAATTAAATTAGATATTACGATTAACGATTTACATTGTGATAATATTTACTTAATCAAGTTTGAGATCCTTTAATCTTAATACTTCAATTATTGTTATAAGTATCACATTGTTGAATCTAATATCAATTACTTAATTTGATATTATATAGTCATATGATCTTCATAATTAAATTAGATATTGCGATTAACGATTTACATTATGATAATATTTACTTAATCAAGTTTGATATCCTTTAATCTTAATGCTTCAATTATTGTTATAAGTATCACATTGTTGAATCTAATATTAATTACTTAATTTGATATTATATAGTCATATGATCTTAATAATTAAATTAGATATTACGATTAATGATTTACGTTATGATCATATTTACTTAATCAAGTTTGAGATCTTTTAATCTTAATACTTCAATTATTGTTATAAGTATCACATTGTTGAATTTAATATCAATTACTTAATTTGATATTATATAGTCATATGAT
>CM017328.1:16463743-16486253 GCA_006937295.1 Carpinus fangiana | reverse complement strand
GTAGAGAGCAAAAACACGAATTTTGTCGTGTCTAAGCCTTTGTGAACGCTTTTTGATTGTAAGTTTCGTTTCTTCATGTTTTCAATTGATTTTGACATGTCTGTTGTGATCATGAGGGGCTAAACCTTCAACTGAGGTTGAAGATGAAGCCTCGTCTTTGATGAACAATTGTATTCTTGTCATTTTATATACACAATTTGATGTTCTATATAGTTGTTCAAAGTCCCTCCATTGCTTGATTTATTGAGCGCCCTTTTTGATTTCATGCATTATTTTATATTCGGTGTGTTTTGTCTGGGGATACATTGAGTGATTGGATTGAGACTAATATCCATCGTGATCTACGGATACGGTGGATGATTTGATCTCAATTAAATACTCATTGTGATTCTTTAACGGACAGATTCACCGAATGATTTCATATGCATGTTCACGACTGTTGAACGTTGATCAAAAGTATTTTAAAATTATCAATTGTGTATGTAAAATGCGAGAATAAATTGTTTGATTAGACGAGGTGGATTCGGAAACCTTGGTGTTTTTTTTTTACTTTGTTTGTTGTTTAAATTATTGTTTAATTTAGTTTTATCAAAAAATTGCAAAACGAATTTCGAACTCTAGGAACTAGGTTAAGATAGGATTTGTTTGAATAGAAAAGTTGATTTTAACACAAAACACAATTCCCTGTGGATCGACCTCGCATTTTTACGCGCACTTTACTGCACACGATTCGTACACTTGCGAGTATTATTTTTGGTACAATCAGTTAGCAGTTGGAGGGCGGTTATAAACCGCCCGCATTGACACCCCTACTTAAAAGCACAACTAAGCTGATAACTATAACTAAACATAAAACGAGTAGCATAACAACGTAATTAAAAGCTAAGGATCGAATGTTACCTCTTTGAAACAAAACCACAAGAGTTCCGCCTCACGAACGTTCCGAAACTCGCAAACATCACACACACACGCTCATCAAACACTCACAAACACTTGGAAACACTCTGCGAACACTCTGGCAGCCTGGGGGTGTTCTGAAGTTATGAAAAACACGAACGGGGTAGGGTGCTATTTATAGGCTCAGAAAAGCAGCGGGCGTCTGGCCAAGGGGCGTACATGTGGTGGTTCTTGCCCAGTGGTTCCATGGCTTCCTCATATGTCTAGGTATTAACTAGAGGGTATTAAAAAAGTAGTGTACGTCCGATGGTCCTACGTACGTCTGCCTGTATGATTTGTAGAGCGTACGTCCGGTGGTCCCCCCACGTACATCCGCACTACAGACAGTAACATATGTCCGTCAGACCTAGCGTACGTCTACCAAAAGTCCAAATTACCCCTCTAGCGTCTTTAATGACCCAAAGCCCAAATTAATCCCCCCAACTAAGCTACTTAAGCCTAGTTAATAATTTTGGTCACTACATTCTCCCCTCCTTATAAGAATTTCGTCCTCAAAATTCCCAGACAAATACTAAAAGAACAACACTTAATGAGGAGTAGAACGTTACCTTTTGTCCGTAGAGTCCTCTTCATCATGCTCGGTACATTCCTGGATTAACTCGTCCCATTCGTTAACCGGTACATCATCCTCTTCAAACAGTTGCAGAAAATTGCCTCGTAAGTCATCGAGTGCATCGTACTCAATGTTACCCACACTATACCAATCCTCATCGATCTCTACTCCCAAATCTATCCACTCGCAGAAGGAGTAGTTCCACACGCAGTCCGGGTTTATTGATATAGGCGCCATAATCCTGAAAAGAAACATGATAAGCGCTGAATGATGCACATTCAAGCCCCTTAACTCGTATATGTTAATTCCTTAGCATTATTATTTGTTTGATTTTGTTTTGTTTTTGTGTTTCAGGTCAAATACATGAGTTTCGTAAAAATTGGACTGAAAGGGACCAGTTGGCGCCATTCTGTGCTGGCGAACGATCGCTGCTCACCTAGGATCGATCGCATCTGCGATCGATCGCATACTCTGGTGATCGATCGTACTCGGGGATCCTTTAGACGGCAGGCGCCTTCTTACAACGTGAACGTGATTGTAAAGTTTCCTACTTGAGGTAGGAAACTAACCTACGACTGTAATTAGGGTTTTAGGGTTTCTAGGGTTTCCTAGTCCCTATAAATAGGCTCTTATCAATTGTAAAAATGGTCCCTTTTTCTAGAGCAAAAATTGTAGCAAAATTCCTTGGAGTTTATTCATCATCATGAGCGGCTAAACCCCTTTTGTGGGGTATCAAGGTAACCTTCTCCAAGCACAATGGTGATTGCATTTGATTATAGTTAGTTCATTTTATGTATGTTGATTGCATAACTGTGAGGATTGCAACCTTTGAAATCTGTTCTTAATATTAATGCAATTGTTATTCAATTACAAAATCAACATTTACGAAATTCTTTTCTTATCTTAGAAATTATTTTACCTGTATTGAACTCAAATCAATCTTATTTTCTGTGATCATAAGATTGATGGTTATGCAATGGGTTTTAATATGCATATGATTAATAGGATTAGATAGACCATGCTTAGGGAAGACGGGTCGTACTACACCCTAGTTAGAGTAATTTAGGTAGACAATCCGTGCCAACCGAAGATGGGTTATACTATTCCGTGAATCATATAAAACTTATTAAGGGATTTTATAATTTATACCTAGGGAAGACGGGTCGTGCCGCATCTTAGTGGTTAGGTGGACGATCCATGCCAACCGAAGATAAATTATTCTTATCCTTTAATATGTATTTTCTTGTTCTTTTATAACATACATATCATGAGTTTCTAGAATTGAATACGGTTACCATTGTTGTGTAGAGTGTGGTGAAATTGGTACCTTACTCTCTCTCTCTCATATATATTTCCTTTTAATATTGCGTTTACTTTTATGCACTTTAGTTTTAAAGAAAATCAATCAAATCCCCTTTTTAATTAAGGTATCTTTAAACTTTCAAATTTGATAACGAAACCCCTGTAGTCCTTGAGGTTCGACACCCTTTATATAGCCATATCCTACGGGATTCATTCTATTGTGAGTGGTTAATTTTATCATTGATATTTTTGGTAACAAGAATACCACATCAATTTTTGGCGCCGTTCCTGGGGCGATCGTTTGCTCTCTCACCATGCGTTGAAGGCATACGATCGCCCCCATCCCGCGCCCGCACCTAAGCACGATTGCGATCGTTTGCCCGTTATGGGCGATCGAACGCACTCGAGGGAGGGTTTCACGTGACCTATTTAGGCCACTTTCTCCTTTCTTTCCCCCACACTTCACCTTCACGCCGTCACTTCCCCACTGCACATTCTGCACTCACACACTCCATCCTCACCACCTACCACCACCAAACCGCACTCACGCCACCGCCGGCCACCACACACGGTCGCCGGCCATTACATTCTCCCCCATCACACTATTTCTCCATTACATTCGCACCGATCACATTCTCCCCAACCTTCCCAATCCCTCCCACCTTCATACAATTTGTGCAATTTTTTGTTATTTTTGACAGCTGCACTCTGTTGTACAGAGTGTGGCTGCCCTCTGTGGTTGGGCTTCTCTTATTTTGCAGGGGGTTGGAATACTTTTAAGGTTGTTGCTCATCACTGGGTTTAAGGACCGCACACCGCCTGTTCGATAAAAATCCTAACTGAAGCCCAAGATGCTTCAATCCACCTCCCTAGCTTCAAGCTCCTGTGCCCAATCCTCCCATCCCACTTGTGAGCAACGGGAGATCATTTTTGAGACAGAGTTTGACATTAACGGCGACTTCAAAAATTTTGAAGCTACCCAATGGGCGATCCAAGAATTCAAACGCCGGGGGTTAAAGAAGCTCTTCAAGCCCGTCACCTCCACTGCCTACTCAAAGCTGATCGTCCAATTCTATGAGAACCTATCCACGGACTACAATAGGCGGGGTGTCTTGTTCTCCACGGTTCAAGGAAAACAAGTGGAGGTGACGACTTCAGATATCATCAAATGCAATGATGAACACCCTCCTACGGATGCACAACTAGATGAACAGTCAGAGTCCTTATACGTCTACGAGATAATTGAAGACATGTGTGCAGGGCAATATGCCGATGACAAAAGGAATGCGGGCAGCCGATCTAAATTGCCTCCACAACTCTGGCTTGTGGACTCTATTATGCAGCGGAATATATGCCCATTGGGACATAAATCGCAAAGGCGTGACCAATTCCTCAAGCACTGTACACTTTCCATAAAGGCCATTGGTATTCCATCCCGTCAATCATGTGGAATCAAATGTACAAGTTTTGGGATTGGGTGCATGCACGCAAGGCCACCACTACCAAGTCATCGAGGTTGCCATTTCCATTTCTGCTTACATATATCTTGAAGAAGAAAGGCATAAAAGGGACCCCCGAAGATGGACCTATCACAGAACATCCGTTCTTTGGCAGAAACCAATGGAACCATAGCCAATCGCATATGCCAAGAGGCGTGAGGGTGCAACTACCTGCTGAAGAAGGAGCGGAAGACGCAGAACATATGGATGAAGATGCACCGGCACCGCAGCAAGGTGGGAGAACTGACTTTGTTGTCATTAGCCACACTGAGTATGAATTCTTGAGTGGTGCACATCAGCGCATGGACAGGCTTGAAGAGCGCTTTGCCAATATGGAAAAACAGCCTGCTACACAAACCGAAATACTAAAGGCCATTCTGGAACGACTACCACCATCGACAGGGCATCATCTTCCGTACCACCTAGGGTGCAGTAGTGAGCAGCTGCACAGTCTGGCTGAAGATGTTAAACTCAGCACTCATGGGAGGCACCCCACAGTATATCCTCTTTATTTCTTGTTGTTTTTGGTTTACTTTTATTTTTATGCATTGTCTTTTTGTTTTCCAGTTTTACTTTAATTTATGTTTTCAGGGACAGAAGCGTACTACAGTTCAAGTTTGGGGGTATGCTATGAGCCATACTAGTCCAGACAGTTCTCCAAATCCCAGGTTAGCTCTTTCCATGTATTTACACATTGGAGACAATGTGCCATTTGAGTTTGGGGGTATAGGAGACACAATTGCACACACTTTGTCTTGTTTTTGAAAAAAAAAAAAGCATGTTCATATTGTCCTAAAATTTTGGTTGACCTAAAAATTTGTGATTGATTTCATCAGTGAGCTTAAAATTTTGAACACATGATCTGATGTTGGATTTTTAAGTTTTTTACTTACTTTAGGCAATTGAGAATTCACATGTTTGATCTGCTCTGACACAAGCACATTAGCACAGGATTGGTGGGGTATGACATGTGGGTTTATTGTGTAAGTTTGTATGTTTTGGGTGACACTGGATGACTTATTGGTTGGATACATTGGCATAAGCATATATATAAAAATAGAAAAAAAAAAAAGTGATCATTGATAAACTCTTCATTGAGTAACTGAGCCTCTTGCCTCAAAGCAGTGAGCGTTCACGTCAAAAGGTGAAGATGTTTGACGTGGTTAACTTTATAAAAAATGATGATAATCATTGATTAACTTTTCACTGAGTAATTGGGCCTCTTGCCTCATTAAGCATTGAGTGTTCATGTCAAAAGGTTAGTTTCGTAACCTTTTTGACTTGAGTTAGTAAGTTCTTAGGGGTGTCTTTATACCTAATGCCCTAAAACCATCTAGTTTGGAAGTCATTGGCTCAACACTCGCTACATGGGTCAATTAGAAAGCTTAAGGGAACTAGACACTGCAGAGCCTAATGATAAAAGAAAGAATAAGAAAAGTATGCCATTGTTGTTCATTATGATAGGACTTCCAGTGAATCTTGAGATATGGAGACATTGCACATTGAAATTATTTGGGAAGCTTCATAGTCTTGTGCTAGTTCACTTTACACTGTTTTGAGCTCGTGATGCCTTAGCTTGCTTGTTGTAAGTAATTAGACTTTAAATTCCAATTCATTGTGAAGATGAAGTTTAACTTTTTAAGCTTGCTAATGAATGAAAATCATGATTTTGAGTGATGCTTTAATTTTTAGATAACATGAATTGTGCATAATGTTTGTGGGTATCATTGCTAGAAAACCCTCATGAGACTCCACTCATCCACTAGAGAATTCCTAGGGGTTTAAAAGGCTTGTTGCATATGATAAATGCAACCGTACATCCCATGAAAGCTGGATTTATCCTTATGCTTTTCATTTTATTTTCTGTTTTGTATTGCTAAGGGACTAGCACGATGTAAGTTTGGGGGTGTGATAAGCGCCGAATGTTGCATATTCAAGCCCCTTAACTCGCATATGTTAATTCCTTAGTGTTCTTATTTGTTTGATTTTGTTTTGTTTTTGTGTTTCAGGTCAAATACATGAGTTCCATGAAAATTGGACTGAAAGAGACCAGTTGGCGCCATTCTGTGCTGGTGAACGATCGCTGCTCACCTAGGATCGATCGCATCTACGATCGATCGCATACTCTGGTGATCGATAGCACTCGGGGATCCTTCAGACGGCAGGCGCCTTTTTACAGCGTGAACGTGATTGTAAAGTTTCCTACTTGAAGTGGGAAACTAACCTACGACTGTAATTAGGGTTTTAGGGTTTCTAAGGTTTCCTAGTCCCTAAAAATAGGCTCTTATAAATTGTAAAAATGGTCCCTTTTTCTAGAATGAAAATTGCAGCAAAATTCCTTGGAGTTTATTCATCATCATAAGCAGCTAAACCCCCTTTGTGGGGTATTGATGTAACCCTCTCCAAGTACAATGGTGATTGTATTTGATTCTAGTTAGTTCGTTTTATGTATGTTGATTGCATAACTGTGAGGATTGCAACCTTTGAATTTTGTTCTTAATATTAATGCAATTGTTATTCAATTACAAAATCAATATTTGTGAAATTTTTTTCTTGCCTTAGAAATTATTTTACCTGTATTGAACTCAAATCAATCTTATTTTCTGTGATCATAAGATTGATGGTTATGCAATGGGTTTTAATATGCATATGATTAATAGGATCAGATAGACCATGCATAGGGAAGCCGGGTCGTACTACACCCTAGTTTAGAGTAATTTAGGTAGATGATCCGTGCCAACCGAGGATGGGTTATACTATTCCATTAATCATATAAAACTTATTAAGGGATTTTATAGTTTATACCTAAGGAAGACGGGTCATTCCGTATCTTAGTGGTTAGGTGGACGATCCGTGCCAACCGAAGATAAATTATTCTTATCCTTTAAAATGTATTTTCTTGTTCTTTTATAACATACATATCATGAGTTTCTAGAATTGAATACGGTTACTATTGTTGTGCGGAGTATGGTGAAATCGGTACCTTACTCTCTCTCTCATATATATTTCCTTTTAATCTTGCGTTTACTTTCATGCACTTTAGTTTTAATGAAAATCAATCAAATCCCCTTTTTAATTAAGGTATCTTTAATCTTTCAAATTTGATAACGAAATCCCTACAGTCCTTGAGGTTCGACACCCTCTATATAGCCCTATCCTACGGGATTCGTTCTATTGTGAGTGGTTAATTTTATCATTGATATTTTTGGTAACAAAAATGCCACATCAAAACAACCCTTTCTTAGTCAACTATTCCCTTACCCAAAATGGAAATAGGTATACTGTCCATGTATAATCTTAAAAGAAAGAGTCATACACAATCATTCAAACAAATGCGGGTAGCGACTCCGCATGTTGTGTTCGGCTTCCCACGATGCTTCCTCAACTCCATGATTGCGCCACAGAACCTTGACAATAGGAATCGTCTTGGTACGCAACACCTGCTCCTTTTTGTCCACATTCTTAACTGGTTCTTTGATAGGTGCCAAATATTGTATATTTGACCCATTAACTTATATTTGCTAAGCCTTTAGCACTGTTAATATCTAACATTTTTATTTGTTTTTAGTGTTTTATGGTGTGCAAGTCATTGCATCATCACATGGCTACCAAAGGGCAAAATGGACTTGAAGAGTTGTCATGGACTTCTTGCCAGTGCGTTCGAACGCACTTGGTGCGTTCGAGCGCAAGTGCGGTCGAACGCAAGGAGCACGTTCAAATGTAGGTCCAAGTCAGCCCGCGTCTCACACTATTGCCCTAGCCGGCCCTACGATTCCATCACTTCTAGCTGGCGCCGTGGCAGTTATCTGCGTTCGATCGCAGAGTGTACGATCGAACGCATGCATCAGTGCGATCGAACGCAGGACCTGCTTTCGAACGCAGCCTATGACCTGGCAGCACACCAGTTTTCTATAAATAGACCCCTTAGTGCATTTTGTCCGAAGTTCTTGTTTTCTGGGCGAGTTTTTAAGAGCATTTATCCTTGTTTAGGCCCTGCTCTGCCCATTTATTTGTAATACTTTATTTTTAATTTAATTTAATCCATTCCTTTAAGCTTTCTCTACTTTCTTATTACATAGGTGGCTAAATCTTCAACTAAGGTTGAAGATGAAGCCTCACCCTTAGCTTTTCTTTGATGCTTTTACGTTTAATGCATTACTTTTCATTTATAGTTCATGTTCGTTTCATTTCAATTTATGTGACAAAGTTGTTTTGATTGTCATTTCGATGCTTTAGAAGTCTAACCCTCGTTGTGTTCCAAGCCGGGTGCACAACGGATGAGTGAACTCAATTAAATATCCATTGTGATCCATGGATACAGTGGATGATTATATTGAGAATCACTATCCGTTGTAGTTCCTTAACGGTAAACACTTCAAGCGGTTCGGCTAGTATCAAAATAGCAATAGAATATGACTTAAGTTCAAATCGATAGACGGAAGTGTGTGTTTACGTTTAAGCAAGTATTATTATTGGGTGAGGTCTAGTCTTTAAACTTAGTTAGTTTTCTCCATTCATTTACGCTTTTCTTTTTAGAGTAGTTTATTATTTTTGCAAGCTTAGTGTTCGATCATTCGACCCAATTTCGGAACTAGGTTAAAATAGGGTTAATCTAGGTTTAATATTAATTTTTGAACAAACACCTTTCCTTATGGTTCGATCCCGTATTTCGCAACGCTACACGGTCAACGACTCGTGCTATTGCGAGTGCAATCAAATTTGCATACCAAATTTTGGCGCCGTTGCTGGGGAATGGTTGTTTTTGTTTAAATTAATATTATTTTTAGATTGATTTTATTTTTCTACTAGTATTTATTTTATGCAATTTCAATTCTGTTCTTAGTTAATTTTTGCATTTTAATTAATTTTGGTTAGTTTATAGAATAGTGTTTGGCAGTTTCTGGTTGTGTATATAGTTTCTGGAAAATTAGGCGCCGACAGTGTAGTCGAACGGAGTTCTTACGATCGAACGCACTTGGGCCTATTCCATTTTGCTGCGTACCTGCGCTCGCGTTACACGCTTCTGCTTGCGAGCGCGTGCCTCTGAACAGAAAGCAGTGCAGTGCTACGTTCGAACGCACCTCAGTTGCGTTCAAACGCACTTGTAGAGCCTGCTACATATGCGTGTATGCGATCGAACGTGCTGCCTGCGCTCGAGCGCACCTCTGCTTCCTGCATCAACATACTGGAGGCAGTATGTATTTTTTCTGTTTCTAGCAATTTTGGTTAATTGTTAACTTAGTTTTAATTGATCTTTCTGCCTATTTTTAGCATGATTTCTGCTGTTGTTGGTTGTGTTTAGATTATTTTAATTTTTAAGTGATTAATTAGTTTTATTTGTTAGATAGTAGTTTAGTTAATTTATAGTTAGCTGTTTACTTATTTTTGCCATGTTAGTTTTTATTTGTTTTAGCTAGGTTGTTGATATTTTTTCTGTTTCTGTCTCTATAGTTGCTGCATCTGTTAATGTTTATTTAAAGTTGTTTAGTTTTAATTCATTTAGTGCATTTAAGTTGTTTTTGTAGTGTAATTTTAAATTAGTGTTTTACATTCATCTAGGTTATTGTAGTTGTCTATATTTGCTGTTTTGTTTCCCTATTTTTATTGTTTATCCATGCATGTTTGCTTGTTTATCTTGCTGTTTTTCCTTAGTGTTTAGTTAAATTTTTGTTAGTTTATGCTTGGTCGGCGATCCTTGAACTTAGAATTAACACCATTAGATCCCAACTTAGAAAGAAACATTAGGAGAGCGCGTAGAGCTCACGGCGAGATGGGGGATAACCAAAGGAATCCAAGGGTGGAGGAGCACGAGGAGTATCAAGATGCAAGAGAAGGGAATATGGAGCACAGACGAGCATACAACATGGATTTCACTACTTCACTACTGGAACTTTTCACACCAGTTGCGACTAGTTCCCATTCATGCATAGTATTGCCACTGACTAATGCAACCCATTATGATCTAAAGCCACATGTAATCCAAATGTTACCATCTTTTTACTGCTTAGATCATGAAAACCCATACTCCCATGTGAAGAAATTTAAAAACATCTGTGCCACCACCAAATTTCAAAATTTTTCTGAAGAAGCTGTCCACCTTAGACTTTTTCCGTTCTCTCTTCATGATAGAGCTATGGAGTGGTTGGATTCCAACGCTCATGGCTCTATTACATCTTGAGAAGAATTGTTGAAGCAATTCTATAACAAAATTTTCCCAATGTCCAGAGTAAATGAGGCAAGAAAGGAGATCAATTCCTTTACTCAGGACGAGGACAAAAAATTCTCTGAGTGTTGGGCGAGGTTCAAGGATTTGCTCATCAAATGCCCCCCTCACGGTTATGAAAAAAGGCGACTCGTGCAATTCTTCTACCAATGGCTATCTTAGCCTAACCGTAGCATGATAGAGTCGATGAATGGAGGGGCATTCTTGAACTTAACGGGAGATTTTGCCTACAAGGCTTTGGATAAATTGGCTGACAACTCACAATAGTGGGATTTCACGAGTTATCGAGATAAATCTGCCCGAAACTCTAAAAGATGGGGCATCCTGGAGTTAAAAGGAGAAACAGAGTTGGCACAAAGGATGGATGCCATTGTCAAGAGATCGGATGCTCTGAGTGTAGGGAAGCCTGTCAATGCGGTAAACACATTTCCAGTTGAGAGTTGTTCTGTCTGTGCTAGTCCATGCACCAAGCACAGAACTGTCCATCAATGACAGTTTTTGCTGAGATGGAACAAGTGAACTCTTTCAACAACTTCCAAAAGCCATCTAGTGGACTATATTCTGAGACATATAATCTGGGGTGGAGGAACCACCCTAACTTCTCTTGGAAACAGAATCAACCCACCACAAATCAAGGAGGAGCTCTTCATGCTCAAAATCACTATCCTCTAGGATTTTCTTCTTCTTATCAAAATCATGGACGCTCGGCTCCGCCAGTGTCATCATCTTATCAAGCCCCAGCATCATCAACACAGTCACTGGAAGAGACCATGAGGGACTTTATGAAAATGACTGGTCAATCAATTAGTGACGTGAGGCATTCCACCATGGTGAACACCCAAGCAATCTCGAAGTTGGAGATGCAGATGGGACAATTGGCAAATCACCTTGGTGAGAGAGACAAGGGAAAGCTCCCTAGCCAAGCAGTGAACAACCCTAAGGCATACAGTATCAGAAATTCTTCAAACCAAGAGCATGTACAGGTGATTGTCACTTTGAGGTCGGGGAAAAGAATGGATAATCAAGTGGTGGACCCAGAAGCAGACCCTGCTGAGGAAGAAGAGCCAAAAGATGAAGAAGGTGACAACCAGAAGGAAGGAGATGCTGAGCGATCTACGATCACCCCTGTTGTTAAGGAACCTCCTAGGGTGCTTGTGCCAAAAGCACCTTACCCTGAAAGATTACAAGCGCCTAGGAATGGAGGGAAGTTAGAGGACATTCTGGAGGTGTTCAAACAAGTCCAAATAAATATTCCATTTTTGGACGCCATCCAGCAAATCCCTTCATATGCCAAGTTCTTGAAGGACTTGGTCACAGTGAAAAGGAAAACAAATGTCCCAAAAAAGGCATTCATGACCGAGCAAGTAAGTGCTATCCTACAATGCAAGTTACCCCTCAAGTACAAGGACCCTAGATGTCCTACAATTACTTGCATGATAGGAGTTAGCCAGATTGAGAGGGCATTATTAGACTTGGGAGCGAGTGTGAATTTGTTGCCCTACTCAGTCTATTTGCAGTTAGGGCTAGGAGAGCTAAAGCCTACATCCATGACACTGCAACTTGCTGATTGGTCTGTGAAGATTCCACGGGGAATAGTTGAGGATGTGCTGATTAAAGTGGACAAATTTTATTTCCCAGTGGACTTTATTGTGTTGGACATGGAGCTAGTTCAGGTGATAGGGAGTGAGATCCCTGTGATTTTAGGGCGACCATTTTTAGCTACAACTAACGCCCTAATCAATTGTAGGTCGGGGGTGATGAAGATTTCTTTTGGAAATATGACAGTGGAGTTGAACATTTTTCACATCAGAAAACAACCACTTGATTATGACTAGATGAATCAAGTATGCTTGATTGAGGAGATCATGGAGGAAGTTGTTGAAGAATCAAGCATAGAGGACCCCCTGGAAGCATGCCTTGCTCGGTTTGGTGAAGATCTAGATTTGGATAAACTTATGGAGCAAGCTGATGCACTTTTGGAGACCGCTCCTTTGGTGAGCGAAGACAAGGAGGAGACAGCTATGCCTGATTCCCCGAAGAAGGAACTTAAGCCTTTACCTGATAATTTGAAGTATAAGTTCCTAGGTCCAGCCGATTCTTTGCCAGTGATCATAGCTTCAGATTTGATAGATGCTCAAGAGGAGGAATTGTTAGAAGTTTTGAGAGAGCATAAGGAAGCTATTGGCTGGACTATTGAGGACATTAAGGGAATCCGCCCCTCGTTGGTTATGCATAAGATACATCTTGAGGAGAATTTCAAACCATCGAGGGAACCACAAAGAAGGCTCAACCCAGCAATGCAGGAGGTTGTGAGAGTAGAAGTGATAAAATTGTTAGATGCTGGGATCATCTATCCAATTTTTGATAGCAAGTGGGTGAGCCCGATACATGTTGTGCCCAAGCGGGCTGGATTGATGGTAGTAAAGAGCAAGGATAACGAGTTGGTGCCAACTCGTATTCAGTCGGGTTGGAGAGTTTGTATAGACTACCGAAAATTGAATGCTGCCACCAGGAAAGATCATTTTCCTCTTCCATTCATTGACCAGATGGTGGAGCGTTTAGCTGGGCACGAGTATTACTGTTTCTTGGATGGTTATTCTAGATATAACCAGGTCCTAGTGGACTCTGAAGATCAGGAAAAGACTACCTTTACATGTCCATTTGGGACATTTGCCTACCGTCGCATGCCGTTTGGGCTGTGCAATGCACCTACTGCTTTCAACGGTGCATGATTAGCATATTCTCTAACATGGTAGAGCGTTTTATGGAGATCTTCATGGATGACCTCTCCGTCTTCGGTTCATCTTTTCAGGAGTGTCTGCACCGTCTCACTTTGGTTTTAGTGAGGTGCAAAGAGAAGAACCTTGTGCTTAACTGGGAGAAATGCCATTTTATGGTTAAGCAGGGGATTGTACTGGGGCATGTCATATCTCACAGAGGCATTAAGGTAGACAAAGCGAAGGTAGATTTGATCTCTAACCTTCCACCCCCACGTACTGTGAAGGAAATCCGTTCCTTCTTGGGCCATGCAGGGTTCTACAGGCGATTCATCAAGGATTTTAGCAAGATCGCCAGGCCCTTGTGCAGGTTGTTGGCCAAAGAGACCCGTTTGAATTTGATGAAGAATGTTTGGAAGCATTCGGGGCTCTGAAGGAGATTATGATGTCCACACCAGTCATTAGACCACCCAGTTGGGGTGAACCATTTGAGATCATGTTTGACGCATCAGACTATGCTGTTGGAGCTTTTTTGGGGCAGCACATTGATAAACTTCCCCATGTGATTTACTATACGAGCAAGACTCTGAACGACGCACAACTCAATTACTCCACCACAGAAAAGGAGTTGTTAGCGGTCGTTTTTGTACTGGACAAGTTTAGATCCTATTTGTTAGGATCTAAAATCATTATCTATTCAGATCATGCGGCATTGAAGTATCTTTTTTCCAAGAAAGATGCTAAATCCCGCTTGATCTGATGGATTTTGCTGCTTCAAGAGTTCGACATAGAAATTCGGGATAAGAAAGGTTTCGAAAATGTGGTGGCGGATCATTTGTCTAGATTGACCATGGATTTCACCGAGGATGCCACTCCCATTTCTGAAACCTTTCCTGATGAGCAATTGATGCACATTGCTCCCAATCCCGCACCTTGGTTCGCTGAAATAGTGAACTATCTTGTTACCGGCCAAATGCCTTTGCATTGGGGGCAACAAGATAAGCTCAAATTTTTGTCCAAGGTGAAAACTTTTCTTTGGGATGATCCTTATCTGTTCAAGTATTGTCCCGATCAGATCATTAGGAGATGCATACCTGAATTTGACCAAACCAATGTCATCTCCTTTTGTCATGATCATGCTTGTGGGGGCCATTTCAGTGCAAACAAGACCGCTGTAAAGATTTTGCAATGTGGATTTTATTGGCCCACCATATTTGGAGACGCTCGTGCTTATTGCACATCTTGTGAGTGCTGTCAGAAACTCGAGAGTATTTCAAAGAGGAACATGATGCCCCTCAATCCCATTTTGGTAGTTGAGATTTTTGATGTGTAGGGCATCGATTTCATGGGACCTTTCCCAAACTCCTTCGGGTTTCTGTACATTTTAGTTGCTGTGGACTATGTGTCCAAGTGGGTGGAGGCGATTGTGTGCAAGACCAATGACCACAGAGTTGTGGTCAAATTTTTGAAGGACACTATTTTTGCTCAGTTTGGTACACCAAGAGCAATTATCAGTGATGGAGGCACGCATTTCTGCAGTCAGATTTTTGAGCAGCTGATGAAGACGTATTTCATCACACATAAGGTTGCCACCCCTTATCACCCACAGACGAGTGGGCAAGTTGAAGTGTCAAATCGCGAGATCAAACACATTTTGGAGAAGACTGTGAACCCCAATAGAAAAGATTGGTCTCTGCGATTGAATGATGCTTTGTGGGCATATAGGACAGCATTCAAGACTCTGATTGGGATGTCACCATATCGGCTGGTGTACGGGAAGGCATGTCATATTCCCGTCGAGTTGGAGCATCGAGCTTACTGGGCCATCAAGCAGTTGAACTTCAATTTTTTGAAGGCCGGCTCTCAAAGGAAGCTCCAACTCACTGAATTAGAGGAGCTGAGGAATGATGCTTATGACAGTTCGAGGAAGTACAAAGAACAAATGAAGAAGGTTCATGACCAAAGAATTCTGAGGAGATCTTTTGAGCCAGGTCAGAAAGTCCTTCTTTACAATTCTCGGTTGCATTTATTCCCTGGGAAGTTGAAATCTCGGTGGACGGGCCCATTCATCATTAGGACAGTGTTTTCTCATGGGGCCATCGAGATTGAGGATCCCAAGAATGGTAACACCTTTAAGGTAAATGGACAAAGAGTGAAACCATTCTTGGAGTTGAGGAGTTCAGAGGTTGAGGACACTCTGTTGGAGGATCCGATTTATTCGGATTGATTGTTGTCTCATATGACGAGTCTAACTGAAGACGTTAAACTTAGTGCTTGTGGGAGGCACCCCTCATTATGTTTCTTGTTTTATTTCAGCATTTGTGTCTACCAGTCAAATTTGGGGAAGCATTCTTTTATTCATACCTGAATTGACCCATCCCTTAGGTTTTGCTAATTCTGTCACATTGTGGGCAATGTGATGTTTTATGTTTGGGGGTGGAGTAGATAGATGTGTGTTTGTAAATATTTTCATTATGTAAATATGTGTGCAAATATTTTAGTTTGTGTGTTGTTTGTAAATATTTTCTGTATATATATAAAAAAATATATATATTTTTTTACACTATGCGATTGAACATACTCTTTACGTTCGATCGCAAACATGGGCCTGCATTCGAACTCACTCGCGTTTGTTTGAGCGCAGCGCCTTATCTCACACACACACTTCTGCATGCATGTGTTCAAACGTACCCTATACGTTCGAGCGCAGAGCCAACTTCACGCACACACCCTCAGTACGAATGTGATCGAACGTACTTACGTACGTTCGATCACATGCGTTTCAGCCTCACGTGACCTCTTTTAAGGTCACTTTTCTTCTTCTCCCCCTCACTTCACACAGCACCGTACACCCTTTCCCCACTTCCTCTCTTTTCTCCATCACACCCACTTCACCAATCCACCGTTCCTCCGCCACCCATCACCACCGCATCATCACTGCACCACCATGGCACCGCCACACCCCATTTCACCCACATTTTTCCCATTCCATCCCTTCTCACCGAAACCCCAAAACTCCCCAAATCCCCAATTTTTCTTCCATTTCTTTTATTATTTTAGGGCACAACTCCATTCACGGATTGTGCCCCTTGTTGTTTGGATTGATTGTGTATGTTTTTGTAGGGGGTTGGGTTGATTTGGGAAGGGGTTTTCAAACCCTTTGTTTTAAGTGTGCACACCAGCTGTTCGACAAAAAGCCCTAATGAACCTCCAGCATTCCTAGTGGGCAAGGTTCGACTTCTCAGTCCTCTGGGACCCGTGCCATATAGCCAGGCCTCCTTTTGAGAGTCGGAAGCTCATTTTGGAGAACACCTTTGCCATCAAAGAGGAGTTCTCCAATAATGATGCTACAAGTTGGGTGGTCTAAGAATTGAAGCGCCGGGGTTTGAAGAGGTTGTTTAAGCCCGTCGCCTCCATCGCATATGAGCGTCTGGTCAGAGCTTTCTATGAGCATCTAAGGTATGATCGCAGCAGGCCAGACGTTCTTGTCTCTTCCAACGACGGCAGAGACGTGGAGGTGACCATAGCCGATGTAGTGGCTGTTTTGAAGTGCAGTCATGAGCCTCCCGAGTCGGACATTCCATGGATCGATTGCCCCTCCATGCTGGCCCTCGAGGACATCGTCTTCGACATGTGTGAGGGACAATATGCAGACAAGCACCAGAATGCAGCCAGCAAAGCAAAGATTCCTCATAATCTTTTGTTCATTGACATGGTGCTGTATAGGAACGTGTGTCCTTTGGGACACAAGACACAGAGGCGGGACATGTTCCTCAGTGCCTTGTATGCGTTCCACAGAGGCTTTTGGTACTCCATTCCTCAGCTCATATGGAGACAGATTTACAAATTCTGGGAAGGAGTGCACCATCGAGTGGCCAAGCACACCAAGACTTGGGGCTTGCCTTTCCCTTTTCTTATCACTCACATTCTTAGGAAGAAGGGGATTAAAGGCAATGCTACGGACGGGCCAATCACTGAAAGCCCACACTTCGGCCGCATCCAGTGGAACCAGAGTTGTTCCCACATGCCCAGAGCCGCAGCAGCACCAGAGCCAAAAGTAGAGCTAGAGCCAGAGCCCATGGACATTCATGAGATGGCAGCTGAGCAAGAGAGAGCAGCTGAGCCAGAGAGGGCGGCAGAATATGAGGAGCAGCCAGAAGAAGAAGAATACGAGGAGACGATCACTCTTAGCGCTGCTGACTTTTATGCTCTGCAGGACTCCCTGGCAAACATCCAGTTCCAGATTGCGGACATACAGAGGGATGCACGCCAGGACAGGCTTGAGATCCAGGACATGCTGCGAACCATTCTAGACAGGCTGCCACTAGCTCAGTGACGTCTCTGTGACGTTTTGGTTATCTTTTTTTTTACACCCCTTGCACTTTATTTGTATTTTCTTTATCCGCACACTGTGGGCAGTGCGAATTTTGAGTTGGGGGTATTTTTTGTGCACATTTTGCTTTTGATTATGCATTTTATTTTAATTATGGTTTATTTTCTTTTGTGAGCTTAATTTAATGAACACATGATCACTTTGTTAAGGGAATTTAAATTATGTTATTTTCTTTGGCAGTATGAGATAGTACAATTCAATTTGATTTTCACGAGCACATTTGGCACTTAGTTTATGGGATAAAATGCTGAGTTTGGTCATGTTAGTTGTGTAAGCTTAAATGCAGTTGGTAGCCTGTTGGGAAATAATCTTGGTTTATTTATAATTAAAAAAAAATGATGATCATTTTGAGCTTTTCACCAAGTAACCAAACATCTTGCCTCATTAAGCATTGAGCGTTCGCGTAAAAAGTGAGAAGTTCGACTTGGTTAGCAAAGCTTCGTAGCCTTTTTTACTCGAGTTAGTAGGTCCTTAGGGGTGTTTTTACACCTAATGCCCTAAAACCTTCTGGTTTGGGAGTCATTGACTTAACGCTTGATACATCGGTCAATTAGAAAGCTTAAGGAAGCTAAGCAATAAAAAAAAATAATAATAATAATTAAAAAAAATTGAAATAAACCTTGGTTATTGTGTCCGATGGGTAGTCTAATGAATTTTGAGTGTCGAAGCATGCATGACTAAAATCAGTTTTGAAATCCCATAATTATGTGTTGAATTCACTTTCACTAGAATTGATTAGTGTGATATCTTATAATGCCATGATTGTAGCTTGATTGATAATTCCCTGAAAATTGTGAAGATGGTGTTTGTTTGGTTAAGTTTGATCATGAATAAAACCATAATTGTTATATTGTTGCATTGTTGAAAATAAAATTTTTGTGCAATGTTTGTGGGTATCATTCATGGAAAACCCTCATGAGACTTCACTCGTCCTCTAGGGAATCCCTAGAGGTTTAAAAGGCTTGTTGCATAGGCTAAATGCAACCATTCTCCCACGAAAGCGGACCTATGTTTAATTGTATTTTTCATTTTGTTTTGCTAAGGGACTAGCAAAATGTAAGTTTGGGGGTATTTGATCGGTGCCAAATATTGTATATTTGACCCCCTTAACTTATATTTGCTAAGCCTTTAGCATTGTTAATATCTAACATTTTTTTTTTTTGTTTTTAGTGTTTTATGGTGTGCAGATCATTGCATCATCACATGGCTACCAAAGGGAAAAATGGACTTGAAGAGTTGTCATGGACTTCCTGTCAGTGCGTTTGAACGCACTTGGTGCGTTCGAGCGCAAGTGTGGTCGAATGCAAGGAGCATGTTCGAACGCAGGTTCAAGTCAGCTCGAGTCTCACGATGTTGCCCTAGCCAGCTCTACGATTCCATCGCTTCTAGCTGGCGTCGTGGCAGTTATCTACGTTCGATCGCAGAGTGTACGTTCGAACGCATGCATCAATGCGATCAAACACAGGGCCTGCGTTCGAACGCTGCCCTATGACTTGGCAGCACACTAGTTTTCTATAAATAGACCCCTTAGTGCATTTTGTCCGAAGTTCTTGTTTTTTGGGCGAGTTTTTAGGAGCATTTGCCCTTGTTTAGGCCCTGCTCTGCCCATTTATTTGTAATACTTTATTTTTAATTTAATTTAATGCATTCCTTTAAGCTTTCTCTACTTTCTTATTACATGGGTGGCTAAATCTTCAACTAAGGTTGAAGATGAAGCCTCACCCTTAGCTTTTCTTTGATGCTTTTACGTTTAATGCATTACTTTCTGTCATTTATAGTTCATGTTCGTTTCATTTCAATTTATGTGACAAAGTTGTTTTGATTGTCGTTTCGATGCTTTGGAAGTCTAACCCTCGTTGTGTTCCAAGCCGGGTGCACAACGGATGAGTGAACTCAATTAAATATCCACTGTGATCCATGGATACAGTGGATGATTATATTGAGAATCACTATCCGTTGTAGTTCCTTAACGGTAAACACCTCAAGCGGTTCGGCTAGTATCAAAATAGCAATAGAATATGACTTAAGTTCAAATCGATAGACGGAAGTGTGTGTTTACGTTTAAGCAAGTATTATTATTGGGTGAGGTCTAGTCTTTAACCTTAGTTAGTTTTCTCCATTCATTTACGCTTTTCTTTTCAGAGTAGTTTATTATTTCTGCAAGCTTAGTGTTCGATCATTCGACCCAATTTCGGAACTAGGTTAAAATAGGGTTGATCTAGGTTTAATATTAGTTTTTGAACAAACACCTTTCCCTGTGGTTCGATCCTGTATTTTGCAACGCTAAACGGTCAACGACTCGTGCTATTGCGAGTGCAATCAAATTTGCATACCATTCTTCCATGTAGGTTAATCCCTCATGGATTTCCAATGGCTCGTACTCCACAATTACATCGGGGTTAGCGATGTATTTCCTCAGCATCAATACGTGGAAAACGTCATGCGTTCCGACCAAATATAGGGGTAAGGCAATCTTATAAGCCAACCTCCCCACTCTCTGAGTAATTTCGAAGGGTCCAACAAACCTTGGGCTAAGCTTCCTGATGAGGCTTCATCTTCAACCTTAGTTGAAGGTTTTAGCCTCTCATGACGACAACAAACATAAACATATCAATTGAAATCATAAAGAAACAAAAACTTACAAAGAAAAGCGTTCGAAAAGCTCAAGAACGACTCTAGGTTGAAGTTTTGGACTCTACGGCACCCCCTATATGTTTACAATGAAAAAGATAGTATTTATAAGTTAATTCTAGGGTTTTAGTGTTGCCAGGTTGGCCGAGTGCGCTCGTTCGCACTTAGGTGCGCTCGATCGCACTCGTGCATGAATTTCTGCATCTGATGGGCACAAGTGCGATCGGTCGCACTTGATGTGCGCTCGATCGCACATAATTCAGAATTGGTCAAATCTTGTGAAATATGATGTTGTAGATATTCGAGTTAGCTTTTCAAAGACACCAAGATCACCCCAATCGGAGTTCTATAACTCTAGATATGGCCATTTTGGTGGGACTCGTCGGGTGGAAATCATTGCTCGACTCAATTTTGCCGCCAAAGCTCCTCGAACTGTTTTAAGTCCCAAATTTAGTGGCATTAGCCCCAAATGCAACATAGCAGCCTGTAAAACACTAAAACACCAAAACTAACCAAAACATTAGAAAAAGATACAGCGAAAAGCTTAACAAATATAAGTTAAGGGGCCAAAATATACAATATTAAGCACTCATCAAATACCCCTAAACTTACATTTTGCTAGTCCCTTAGCAAAACAAAATGAAAAACACAACGAAAAACAAGAAACATAAGTCCGTTGTCATGGGAGAAACAGTTGCATTTAGCATATGCAACAAGCCATTTAAACCCCTAGGAATTTCCAAGAATGACACCCACAAACATTTTATTAGCAATACGTTATTGACAAACAATGCCTTTTACAAAAACATATGGTTCATACATCATTAACAAATTTAACAAGTCGAACATACAAACCACATCATCCAGGCATCCAAACACCATTCAACTCACGGCTAGAGAACTGAGACAACACATGCTCGAAGAAGTGAAAAGTGAACTAGCACAAGGTTGTGGGGTTTCAATCATTCTAAAAGAAAATGTGCACCCAAAAATTCATAGGACTGGACTCTAATGAAAACAACTGTGGCATGAATTTTTTTTTTTTTTTTTTAATTATGTAGGCTGTGCAATGCTTGACTCCCTTAAGCTTCTAAATGACTTATGTAACGAGTGTTGGGCCAGTGACTCCCAAACCAGGTGGCTTTAGGGCACTAGATGTAAAGACATCCCTAAGGGCTTAATTACTCAAGTCGAAAAGAGCTACGAAGCCTAACTAGCCATACAATCACTCAGCTGGACTTTTTCATCTTTTTACGCGAACACTCACTGCTTGGTGAGGCAAGAGGTCCTGTTACTCGACAAGAAGCTCAACTTATGATTTTTTTTTTTTTTGGAATTTATTCAAAGACAAGGTTTTCCTTACCACATCAACCTACAAATCTCTAGAGCTACACTCCCCTTAAGTTAAATCTCATACCCCACAGACCCTAATGCTGGTGTGCATGTGAAGAATCAATCAAACACGTGGAGTCTCTCTAAACCAACATGTGAGTTAAACAGGGGGATTTCTAGTGATATGCAGTGTTCAAACATGTTAAACACACCAATGACATGCAATCCAAAGTTATGATGTTCAGTCATGCCCAATCAACAACATAGCATTTTTTTTTTTTTTTTTTTTAGCAAAGCAAAAGACAGCAATGTCTACCCCACCCCCAAACTAAAATGATACATTGTCCCCAATGTGTCTGGATACAATACCAGATGGGATGTGTAAGTCTGGTGTAACGTAGGAAAACGCTCCCCCAAACTTGAACAGTAGACAGATTTCCTAAAAAACACTATAATAACAAAAAAAAAATAGGAACACCAATTCAAATGACAACAAAAACTAAAAGGAACAATGGGTTGCCTCCCATAAGCGCTATGTTTACAGTCTTCAGCCAGACTTTCTATGGCAGGTGATGAGTGCCTAAAAGTGCTTATTTGAACCCCTTAATTTATATTTGTTAGGCTCTTAGTATTGTTAATTTCTAATTATTTGTGGTGTTTTTAGTGTTTTGAGTTGTCCAGGTGTTTACAACAAAAGTTGGCCACAAGAAAGCAAAAAGACACCAAGTGAAGATTTGGACCCCTGCCAAGTGCGTTCGACCGCACTTGGTGCATTCGAACGCACTCACGGTCGAACGCAAGGACGCGGTCGATCGCAGTCCCCGTCAGCCCGCGTATCGCGCGGGTGCCCTAGGAGTCCATCGCTTCCGCTGCGCCGTTATGGTTTTCTGCGGTCGAACGCAC
>CM017328.1:16440920-16459215 GCA_006937295.1 Carpinus fangiana | reverse complement strand
TGTGACAAATAATTGAATGGTTGTGTGTGTTGATGCATTGATAGTCGTCCGGTGATGTGTTCCAAGCCGGGTGCACAACAAGTGTTTGGTTGTGATTCAATATCCACTGTGATCCAAGGATACAGTGGATGATTTTATCCATAATCAATACTCGTTGTAGCTCATTAACGGTAAACACATTATTCGGTTTGACTTGTGTCAATTACCACAATAGAGTGTGTTGAAGGGTTTAATGTTTAAAAAAACGGAAAATGAGTGTTTAATGTATTTAGCTTATTCTTATTGGGTGAGGTTCATCTTTAACCTTAGTTATTTTTATCTCTGCAATTTCAGTTTAATTTTATTTCTGCAATTTTTTTGTTCGAAATCAATCCTCTTTGAGGCTAGGTTAAGATACGTTTAATTTAGGAGTTGTATTAGTTTTTATTTACAAAACGCCGTTCTCTGTGGTTCGACCTCGCATTTTCACGCGCACTTTATTGCACACGATTCGTACACTTGCGAGTATTATTTTTGATACGATCAGCAGGTGTATTGCATGATCTAGACAGCATATGACAATAGGCAAACACACCAAAGGCAGATGTGAGAGTGGTGTTCTCTTGCTTGCCGGGATCCAAAGTAACATGGTTGTAGCTGGAGTAACCATCAAACACATAGTAGTAAGAATATCCAGCTGACCGTGCCACCAATGGATCAATGAATGGGGGAGGGAAGTGATCTTTCCTTGTGATGGCCTTTAACTTGCTGTTTTGAATGCACCCTGGCCATCCTCTCTGAACACGAGTTTGGAACAACTCGTTATCCTTTTTTCTCCCCATGGTCACACTTGGTCACCTAGGCCACACATGAATGGGTCCAACCCATTTACTCTCAGAAATCAACTCGGGAAGCTCAACTGCTGAAGAATATGGTGTGGGGAATGATAACTCAGTGGTTTCCCCACATTCTGCCTACAACTCAGGAACGGGATCCAAAATGGCCTCAGCTCGCTCAACCAATTCCTCAAAATCCACATCATATCCTAATTGAGCAAAACTTTCCAGCACAGTGTCCTCTAAACTTGGCTCGCCTACACCCCTAGCTAGCTCAAGTAACCCTTTGAAATCCATGTCTTCTCCATGCGAAGCAAAAAACTCCATCTCAGGATCCTCAATACTTGGCTCATGCATAGTTCCAGTTTGTTGAAGTAACTCACCAATATCAAAATCCCTTCCAGCTGGTGCAAAACACTCTAACTCTGGGTCCTCCAAACTAGCTTCATACGAAATGCCATCTTGTCCAAATAGCCTATCAAGGTCTAGGTCATTTTCATCTTGAATAAAATACTCCACCTCAGGATCCTCCAAGCTGCACTCATTTACGGCATCATCAGTGATCTCTTCAATCAAACACACAGGGTGAACTTCATCATAATCAAGGGGCTGCTTATTGATGTCAAATATGTTGAGCTCCACTGTTATATTTCCAAATGAGATTTTCATCACCCCCGTCTTACAATTTATTAGGGCGTTAGCCGTAGCTAAGAAAGGTCGCCCTAAAAAAGCTGGGATCTGGCTCCCAACATTATGCACCGACTCCGTGTCTATCAGATTGAAGTCCACAGGGAAGAAAATTTGTTAACCTTAATCAATACATCCTCAATTATTCCCCTTGGTCTTTTCACTGACCTGTCAGCCAATTGGAGTGTCATAGAAGTGGGTTTCAATTCTCCCAACCCCAGTTGTAGATAGACTGAATAGGGTAGAAGATTTACGCTCGCTCCTAGATCCAATAATGCCCTTTCAATCTGATTGGCTCCTTTTATGCAAGATATAGTTGGACACCCAGGGTCCTTATAGTTGATGGGCAACTTGCACTAGAGGATGGAACTCACTTGCCCGGTCAAGAATGCTTTCTTTGGGACATTATTCTTCCGCTTGACCGTGACCAAGTCCTTCAAGAACTTAGCATATGATGGCACTTGCTGAATTGCATCCAAAAACGGGATGTTTATCTGAACCTGCTTAAACACCTCCAAAATTTCAGCAAATTGTGTATTTTTCTTCAGGGCTCTCAATCGCTCAGGGTATGGAGCTTTTGGAACGAATGACCTCGAGGGATCTTCAACAGTGGGTATGGCTCTAGAAGGCTCAACTTCTCCCCCTTATCCCCGCCACTCTCTTTACCTTGCGACACAACCAGGTCTTCTTCTTCTTGGCCAACTTTATTGTCCACTTGTCTCCCTGACCTAAGTGTGACAATGGATTGCACTTGTTCATGCTCGTGCGATGAGATTGAAGAATGTCCAATTGTAAACGCCTTATGATTGGGCACGGGCTGGCTTGGGAACTTCCCCTTTTCTCTCTCACCCAAATGAATTGCTATTTGTCCGATCTGGGTCTCTATCTTAGCGATAGCTTGGGTGTTGACCATGGTTGCATTTTTTATCTCCTGTATGGCCTAGCTATTGATCATCGTGGACTTCTGGAGCTCTTGCATCAGTTGACCATTCGATTGGATGAATGTCATCATTGTGTCTTCCAGAGCTGACTGAGATGAAGATGCAGGCACTTGAGAAACAGGCTGAGTTTGTTGCTGAGCGTGAAATCCGGGAGGATTTTGATTTTTAGCATTCTGAGGTGCGCCTCCCTGATTTTGCTTCCAAGAAAAATTTGGATGGTTCCTCCATCCCGCATTGCAAGTCTTGGAATAAGGTCCATTAGACTACTTTCTGTAATCATTGAAAGCGTTCACTTGTTCCGTCAGGGACTCGGAATAAACTGGTACAGATGGACAATTCTGTGCTGAGTGCATAGGACTCGCACAGATGGAACAGCTATCAACAGTATAAGTATGGGCAACATATATGAATGGACCTGTGCTGAGAGCGTCCAGTCTTTTGGTGAGCACATCTATCTTCATATTCATCTCAGTCTCTCCCTTCAGCTCATAGATGCCTCCTTTCTTTGGGATACGGGCAGATTTATCCCGACAGCTCATAAAATCCCATACTTGTGAGCTGTCGGACAGCGTGTCCAACGCCTTGTAAGCCAAATCCCCCGTCAAACTTAAGAATGCCCCCCTATTCATTGACTCGATCATGCCACGGTTGGGCTGAGACAGCCCTTAGTAAAAGAATTGAACGAGTCTCCACTTCTCATATCCATGTGGAAGGCATTTTATCAACAAATCCTTAAATCTCTCCCAACTCTCCGAAAATTTCTCATCTTCCTCTTGAGTGAAAGAGCTAATCTCTTTTTTGTATTCGTTTACCTTCGACATCAGGAAGAACTTGTTGTAAAATTTATTCAACAAGCTTTCTCGAGATGTAATAGATCCGGGGGTGTTGGAATCCAATCAAGCCCTGGCTCTATCATGAAGGGTGAAAGGGAAGAGTCTAAGGTGGATTGATTCATCAGAGAAATTATGGAATTTAAAAGTGGCGCAAATGTCCTTGAATTTCTTTACGTGCCCATAGGGTTTTCATGATCCAATCCATGAAAAGAAGGTAAGAGTTGAATGACATGCGGCTTTAAGTCGAAATGGGTGGCATTGGTGGGTGGTAACACTATACACGAGTGGGAGCTGGTCGCGACAAGAGTGAACAAATCCCGCAGTGATGTAGTGAAGTCTACGTGCCATGCTCTGACTTGCTCTCCATTTCCAGCTCTCACATTCTCATTCTCGAATATGGGTTGCTCCACATTCTCAGGTATGTTCTCTTGTTGGTCTCTCATCTCACCTCTACTATCACTCACAACGGTTGCTCTCCGAGTTCTCCTACAAGTTTTATCAATGTCGGGATCTAAGGGTATCAACTCTAAGTTCAGGGATCTCCGACCAAGCATACACCAAACAAAAAGTTTTTTTTTTTTTTTACAAAGAAATAAAATAAAAATAAAAACAAGATAAACAGAATAAACTAACAAGGGAAAAAAGACAAAGTATTTACTAAAATAAAGAACTCAATTGAAATATGAAAGAGAAATAGGCACAAAAATAATTAAGGAAAAATAACAAAAATAAAAACTAATAAAACTACGTGTGGCTTAGCTGCTGACTGCGGCCCTGCGATCGATCGCTGGTATTATGCGATCCAATCCATGAAAAGAAGGTAAGAATCGAATGACATGTGGCTTAGTTGAAGGTTTTAGCCTCTCATGATGACAATAGACATAAACATATCAATTGAAATCATAAAGAAACAAAAACTTACAAAGAAAAGCGTTCGAAAAGCTCAAGAACGACTCTAGGTCGAAGTTTTGGACTCTACGGCGCCCCCTATATGTTTACAATGAAAAAAATAGTATTTATAAGTTAATTCTAGGGTTTTAGTGTTGCCAGGTTGGCCGAGTGCGCTTGATCGCACTTAGGTACGCTCAATCGCACTCGTGCATGAATTTCTGCATCTGATGGGCACAAGTGTGATCGATCGCACTTGATGTGCTCGATCACACATACTTCAGAATTTTCCAAATCTTGTGAAATATGATGTTGTAGATCTTCGAGTTAGCTTTCCAAAGACACCAAGATCACCCCAATCGGAGTTCTACAACTCTAGATATAGCCATTTTGGTGGGACTCGTCTGGTGCAAATCATTGCTCGACTCAATTTTGCTGCCAAAGCTCCTCGAACTGTTTTAAGTCCCAGATTTAATGGCATTAGCCCCAAATGCAACATAGCAGCCTGCAAAACACTAAAACACCAAAACTAACCAGAACATTAGAAAAAGACACAGCTAAGAGCTTAACAAATATAAGTTAAGGGGCCAAAATGTACAATATTAAGCACTCATCACTTCCCCTTCTTCCCAAACTACATTACTACCCTCATCAGTGACACCTTCAGGAACACATGATCCCTTACTTCGAACTCCAAAGGCCTCCTTCGATTATCAGCATAACTCTTTTGTCGACTCTGAGCGGTACTCATCCATTCCTTGATGACACGCACCTTCTCACGGGTGTCCTGAATCAACTCCGACCCCAATGTCTGCCTCTCACCGACGTTGTCCCAATACAAGGGTGACTGACACTTTCATCCATAAAGTGCTTCATATGGAGGCATACCAATAGTCGCTTGATAACTATTGTTGTAGGCAAACTCAATCAAAGGCAAGTACTGAATCCAACTACATTTGAATTCCAACACACATGCCTGCAACATATGCTCTAAGATCTAGTTCGTCCGCTCAGACTGACCGTCTGTGTGAGGATGGAAAGCAGTACTGAACTTTAGCTCTGTCCCCATTTCCTTCTAAAGACTTTGTAAGAACCTTGAAGTAAAGCGAGAGTCTCAGTCCGAAATGATTGCCGATGGTACTCCATGTAAACGGACTACATTCTGGACATGTAGTCTGGCTGACTTATCCATCGGATCCTTAACCTTTAAGGGAATAAAGTGAGCACTCTTCTTTAAACGATCGACAACAACCCAAATGGAATCTTCTCCAGAGGGTGTCTTTGGTAAACCCAAAATAAAGTCCATCGCGATCTCGTCCCACTTCCACTTCGGTATAAGCAATGGCTTAAGCGTCCCCGCCGGTCTCTGATGCTCCACCTTCACTTGTTGACAGGTCGAACACTGCTCCACAAACTTCGCAATGTCCTTCTTCATATTGTTCCACCAATATGATCCCTTCACATCACAGTACATCTTAGTGCCTCCAGGATGCACAGTGTATGGAGAATGATGAGCCTCACTCATTATCTCCTTCCTTAGTTCTCCAATTCCCGGCACACACACTTGCTTGAAATGGGTAAGCAACCCGTCTTCCTTAAGACAAAACTCCTTTGCCTTACCTTTGGCAAGCAATTGCTTGATCTTGGTACACTCAGGATCCTCTAGCTGAGCAGCCTTGATTCTTGCAAGTAGTTCTGACTGAACCATATAGGCACACCTTTGCCTACTACTTCCAATCCCATCCCAGTGAGTTTCTTAATCAACTGGGGTTGAGAAATCCCAAGGGCAGCAAGCCCTACCGTTGATTTCCTGTTCAACATGTCTGCTACAACGTTAGCCTTACCAGGATGATAGTTGATCTCGCAATCATAATCATTGATCAGCTCTAGCCACCTCCTCTGCCTCATGTTTAGTTCCTTCTGAGTGAAGAAATACTTTAAGATCTTATGGTTCGTGTAGATTTCGCACTGCTCACCATACAAGTAGTGCCTCCAAATCTTAAGAGCAAACACAACTGCTGCCAACTCCAGGTCGTGTGTAGGATAGTTCTGCTCATATGGTTTAGCTGGCGTGAAGCATAGGCAATAACATTGTCTTTTGCATCAGCACGCAACCTAAACCCTTCTTAGAAGCGTCGCTATACACTACGAAATTACCAGATTCCGTAGGTAATGCCAACACTATAGCAGTCACCAATCGCTTCTTCAGCTCTTGGAAACATTGCTCACATTCCTCCGTCCAAATAAAACAAGCATTCTTCCTAGTCAAAGCAGTGAGTGGTTCCGACAGCTTCGAAAAACCTTCAATGAAGCGTCGATAATAACCAGCGAGTCCTAAGAAACTCTGAATCCCAAACACGCTAGTTGGTCCTGTCCACTCCACCACGGCCTTCACCTTCTCCGAGTCAACTACTACTCCTTCACCCAAAATTACATGTCCGAGGAAAGACATGCTATCCAGCCAGAACTTGCACTTCTCGAGTTTAGCGTAAAGCTTCTCCCTCCTAAGCCTCTCCAATGCCTTTCGCAAATGCTCTGCGTGCTCCTCCGACGTCCTTGAGTAGATCAAAATATCGTCAATAAAGACAATGGTGATGATCGGTGTCAAATATTGTATATTGGAACCCCCTTAACTTATGTTTGTTAGGCTCTTAGTGTTGTTAATATCTAATGTTTTGTATTGTTTTAGTGTTTTAGTGTGTTGTAGGTCGTTGGTGCGAATTGTGATTCAAAGGGGCGAAATTAAGCAAAGATGGAACTTCAGCCTCTGCAAGTGCGATCGAACGCACTACGTGCGTTCGAAAGCACTACGGTCGAACATAGAAGCCACGTTTGATCGCAAGCCTCATCAGCCCGCGTTTCCCATGTAGCCCTAGCCGGCCCTATCATTCATCGCTTCAACCTTGCGCCGTGGGTAGTTATGTGCGTTCGACCGTACTATGTGCGATCGAATGTACTGCGGTCGAACGCAATGCCTACACTCGAACGCACGCGGCACTGCGATGCAACTGCGATCAAACGCACGTCAAACGATCGAACGCACGCAGGGTTGCGATCGAACGCACCTCCTGCAATCGAACGTACCCCTGACCAAGCAGCACACTGAATTTTTTCTATAAATAAGACTTTGTGTAATTCACTTTTCCACACGTTTGGGAGGCGCCTTTAGGGCCTCAAACCCTCTGTTTTCCACTGTAAAGCCCTCATAAATTGTCATTTATTTATTTAATGTTTTATGTTGCTTTTATTTAGTCTCTTATTCCCTTAACCATGTTTTTATCTACATATTTTTATGCTTAGTTTAATACTCCATTCGTCGTTTACTTGCTTGTTCGTTTCAATTCAATTTCGTGACAAAATTGCGTTGATTGTTGTTTATGAATCTTTTAACGTCAACAGTCGTTGCAACCGAAGATACATCGAATGATTCGTCTTCGGACCAATATCCAATGTGACCTCTTAAAATAGTGTTTGCATCGATTAGTTCAACAAGATTTCGTAATGACAATAGGACATGCATTAGTGCTTAATCGATAAACGGATGTATGAACTAATCAATAGCAAATAGAATACGCCGAGTAGCGTAATCGTTTTTAATGTATGACTGAGCATGACATTATGTATTTAATATGGTTAGGTGGATTCTAGACATTAGCTTTTTTATTTATTTATTTTATTCCATTTTAATTTAGTTTTAATTTTCTGCACACCAACTGTTTGCTTTTGGGACTAGGTTAAGATAGGATTAGTTTAGGCATTATAAAATTGGTTTTTACACAAAGCACGATTCTCTGTGGGATTCGACCTCGCACTTGCACACCCGCTACACTGCATAACGACTTGTGCAATTGACGAGTACAATCAAATTTGTGCAACAAATTTTGGCGTCGTTGCCGGGGAATCGTTGTTTTGTTTAAATTGATTTTTTTCGCTTAGATTAATTTTATTTTTCTACTAGTTATTTTAATTGTGCATTTATTTTATTTATTTCGTGCTTTTGTATAGAAAAAAGTTTGTTAAAAAAAAAAATTAGATTAGTGTTTACTTGCTGTTTTTGGTTCTGTTTTAGTCTCTGGAAAATCAGCCTGTGATAGTGCGTTCGATCGTACCTCAGTGCGTTCGAACGCACTTGAGTCTATTCTAGGTCAGTTGCATACCTGCGCTTGCCTAGTACGCTGCTGTGTGCGAGCGCGCGCCTCTGACAGAACCGCAGCGCGCCGTTGTGAACGATCGCACCTAGTTGCGATCGAACGCACGTGCACAGTCTGCTACATGTTTGTGTGTCTGCGTTCGATCATATGTTCCTGCGCTTGAGCGCACCTCAACTGGCTGCACCAACAGACCCGAGGCAGTGTATGTGTTCAGTTTTAATTTTCATTTTTTTTGCTTTGTTTAATTATTAGTTTATTTTTATTTATTGTTTCTGCCTCTTTTTATTTATTTACTTGCTGTTTTTAGTTTTTGTTGGTTTATTTTTATTTTTAGTTGTTTACTTAATTTATTGTTTTTGTTAGTTATTTCTTTAGTTTATTTTTGTTAGTTTTTGTTTATTTTATTTTATTTTTGTATATTGTTAATTATTTCTTGTGGGATATTTTGAACTGTTTGGGTGAAGCATGAGTCTTCCGTTCGATTATTTTAATGTTTCCCCTAGCGGTAGGACGCCAAACCCTACCAATTTTTATCCACATGAACCATGTTCACACTGCTCCAGCCTTTACCATAGTATAGGTGATTGTCCGCATTGGGGACAATTTTCTAATTTTTCATATGAGCAATTGAACACCAGTTTCTCCAGCCCTGGGTTTGAATCAAATTTAAATTTTTACAACCCAGACTGGAGCAACCATTCTGATTTTTCGTGGCATGCTCATGCTACGGAAAATTTTGCTCCCCAATCCTATGGACTGCACCATCCTGAATATCCGCAGTCCAAAAATCCATTTTCCGTTCCTCCATCATTTGACTATCCTCCTGAGAAATCTTCTTTGGAAGAAACTCTTAAGGAATTCACGGAACTAGCCGGCCAACCCACCATTCCTGTGTCGTTAGAACAATCATTAGAAGACACACTCGAGGCGTTTAGGAAAACAATCAACCACTGTGGCAAACACTGAAGCAGTTGCAAGGTTAGAAGGACGGTTTGGTCATCTAGTTGCTGAATTCAACAGAATTGTGGAAGAAGAATTTCAAAGTCCAGAGATGGCAAGATGGCAGTATATGATTGATGAGGATTGCCCCAGCGATCCTCATCATGAGCATGTCCAAGCCACTACCACATTCGAGAGTGAGGAAGTTGTAGAGGAAATTTTCTGTGAGCCAAGCCTTGAGGATCCTTTGGAAGAAAGCTTTGCTCAAGATGAGTTTGATTTGGACTTTGACATGGTACATGAGCAAGCTATGGCTTTATTGGATCCCACTCCTAAGATGCGAACTGAGAATGGAGAAGAAGAAAAGGAGGAGCAGATTTAGCCCCCGCCAATTTCAAATTGGTCCAACGACAAGGAAGTGAGTACTGAAGCTCACTCCTTTGTCACAATCCCTCTCGAGACATATCATTCACCATAAGTTTCACCTTTTCAATGTCTCGAGGAGCCATCTTATGTAGAAATCTTGAAGGATTCACGCACACAAGATCAAAAATCTAGAAATCGTGGTCCTAAGAGAATTTTTCAAAACAAGCTTTTAGGCTACATAAGATGGCGGAACATCCTTCCAGAGGGATATCCAATTCTTAAGAAGAAATGGTGGAAGGGATTGGTTGGACACCCATATAAGCGGGGAAGGTGCGGTATGTTTTCTTTTTTATTTTCCGCACCTTAATTTTTGTCATTTTCTTTTTGTTTTTTTTTTTAATTTTATTTTGTTTCTAACAGCAATTAACCTTTTGATGTTTGATCTTTGAGAAAAAGATTGCTGTTAGTTTTTGACAGGTGTTTTGATGTTTAAGTTTGGGGGACGCTTTGGACTTTGCACATCTCGGTTCCCCATCCCACTGTATTGTATTTCTTGTTACATTAGGGACAATGTGTCATTTAAGTTTGGGGGTGTGGACAAACATTCTGTCTGTGTATTTGTTTATTTTTTGTTTTGTTTTGTTTTTGTCTGTATATAAATTTTTTTTTTCTTTTTGTTTGTTGCTATGTTGGTGATTGGGCACGACTTACATCATAACTATGGATTACATGTCATTGGTGTGTTTAACTTGTTTAAACATTGCATATCATTAGAAATCCCAGTTTTTGATTCATGTGTTGGATTAGAGAGACTCAACTTGTTTGGTCGATATTTCACATGCACACTAGCATTAGGGTCTGTGGGGTATGAGATTTGATGTTGAAGTGTGTGTCTTGAGATTTTTAGGTTTGCAATGTGATGATGAAAAACTTGGCTGTTTTTTTTAATAAAAAAAAAAACAGAATAAGTCGAGCTTTTCATTGAGTAACCGGACCTCTTGCCTGGCCAATCAATGAGTGTTCGCGTCAAAAGATGAGAAATTCCAGCTAAAAAATTGTATGACTAGTTTAGGCTCCGTAGCCCTTTTGACTTGAGTAATTAAGCCCTAGGGATGTCTCTACATCTAGTGCCCTAAAGCCATCTGGTTTGGGAGTCACTGGCCCAACGCTCGTTACATAGGTCATTTAGAAGCTTAAGAGAGTCAAGCATTGCACAGCCTACACAAAAAATTGCATCTTTCAATTCAAGCCTTGGTTGTTTTTATCACATTGTTTTCCTATGAATTTTGGAATACACGTCTTTTGAGAATAATTGAAACCCCATGATCGTGTTGTTAGTTCACTTTGCACTTCATGGAGCAAGTGTTGTCTCAATTTTCCAACCTTGAGTGAAATGATGTTTGGATGTCTAGATGATGTGGTTCGTATGTTTAACATGTTAAATTTGCTAATGATGTATGAACCATGTGTTTGTTTGAAGGGCTTTATCCATTAATAACATGGTGCCAAATAATTGTTTGTGGGTGTCATTCCTGAAAACCCCTCACGAGACTTCACTCATCCACTAGGGAGGCCTAGTGGTTTAAAAGGCTTGTTGCATACGCTAAATGCAATCGTTTCTCCCATGAAAGCGGATTTATGTTTCTTGTTTTGTTTTCAGTTTTGTTTTGCTAAGGGACTAGCAAAATGTAAGTTTGGGGGTATTTGATCGGTGTCAAATATTGTATATTGGACCCCCTTAACTTATGTTTGTTAGGCTCTTAGTGTTGTTAATATCTAATGTTTTATATTGTTTTAGTGTTTTAGTGTGTTGTAGGTCCTTGGTGCCACTTGTGGTTCAAAGGGGCTGAATTAAGCAAAGATGGAACTTCAGCCTCTGCAAGTGCGATCGAATGCACTACGGTCGAATGCAGAAGCCACGTTCGATCGTAAGCCTCGTCAGCCCCCATTTCCCGCGTCGCCCTAGCCGGCCCTACCGTTCATCGCTTCAACCTTGCGCCGTGGGTAGTTAAGTGTGTTCGATCGTACTATGTGCGATCGAACGTACTGCGGTCGAACGCAATGCCTACACTCGAACACACGTGGCACTGCGATGCAATTGCGGTCAAACGCACGTCAGACGATCGAACGCACGCAAGGTTGCAATCAAACACACCCCTTGCGATCGATCGCATCCCTGTCCTAGCAGCACACTAAATTTTCTCTATAAATAAGACTTTGTGTAATTCACTTTTCCACAAGTTTGGGAGGCACCTCTAGGGCCTCTGTTTTCCACTGTAAAGCCTTCCTAAATTGTCATTTATTTATTTAATGTTTTATGTTGCTTTTAATTAGTCTTTTATTCCCTTAACCATGTTTTCATCTACATATTTTTATGCTTAGTTTAATACTCCATTCGTCGTTTACTGTTTTGCTTGTTCGTTTCAATTCAGTTTTGTGACAAAATTTCGTTGATTGTTGTTTATGAATCGTTTATCATCAACAGTCGTTGCAACCGGAGATACATCGGATGATTCGTCTTCTGACCAATATCCGTTGTGACCTCTTAAAATAGTGTTTGCATCGATTAGTTCGACAAGATTTCGTAATGACAATAGGACATGCATTAGTGCTTAATCAATAGACGGATGTATGAACTAATCAATAGCAAACAGAATACGCCTAGTAGCGTAATCCTTTTTGATGTATGACTGAGCATGACATTATGTATTTAATATGGTTAGGTGGATTCTAGACATTAGCGTTTTTATTTATTTATTTTATTGCATTTTAATTTAGTTTTAATTTTCTGCACACCAACTGTTTGCTTTTGGGACTAGGTTAAGATAAGATTAGTTTAGGCATTATAAAATTGGTTTTTACATAAAGCACGATTCTCTGTGGGATTCGACCTCGCACTTGCACACCTGCTACACTGCATAACGACTCGTCCAATTGACGAGTACAATTAAATTTGTGCAACAGGTGAACTGATCCAAATAGTCATGTAAGACTCTGTTCATCGTGTCCATAAAGACCGTTGGCGCATTAGTTAGTCCAAATGACATAACTAAGAACTCGTAGGGTCCATAACGAGTCCTAAAGGCTATTTTAGGAATGTCCTCTTCCTTCACCCTCACTTGGTGATAGCCTGAGTGCAAATCGACCTTAGAAAACACTCGCGCTCCTTGCAACCGATCTAATAGGTCGTCAATCCTTGGCAAAGGATATCGATTCTTGATTGTCACCTTATTCAACCCCGATAGTCAATGCACATCCTCATCGACCCATCCTTCTTCTTAACAAATAACACCGGTGCTCCCCACGGTGATATACTAGGGCAAATAAAACCCTTGTCCAAAAGCTCCTGGAGCTACTCCTTTAGCCCCTTCAACTCAGACGACACCATCCTATACGGTGTCTTAGAGATAGGATTAGTGCCTGGCACACACTCAATTCCAAACTCCACCTCCCTCTGTGGTGGTAATCCAGAGTAGTTTGACGAAAAGACATCTGGGTACTCACACACCACAGGAATATCTTCCAGATTCTTCTTTGCTTGCTTCGTTGGAGCGACAACGAATGCCAAAAACGCCTGATCACCTCCGATGATAAGCTTCCTCGCTTGCACGGCCGGAATCGTTGGAGGTAAGGACCTCACTCGCGATCCAAGGTATGTCACTTTTCCTTCTCCCCACGGTGTAAGCGTCATTTGCTTCAAAGCGCAGTCGATAACAGCCGAATGCTTCATCAACCAATTCATTCCGAGAATAACGTCGTAACTAAACATAGGGTGAACAACTAAGTTTGCAGGAAGTACTCTTCCATAAATGCTAAGAAAGCATTCACAAACTACACGCTTATAGACCACAGTTTTTCCTACGGGGGTAGTTACAGCTAGACCAGGTTCCAAAGTTCTCACAACAAGTCTAGACAACCTTAGAAACACTATAGATACAAAAGAGTGTGTAGCCCTTGAATCAAACAAAACTGAAGCTTCAAATCCAAGTATAGGGGCGGTACCTGTCACTACTTCCGATCCCCCTTTCAGTTCTCCTGGAACAAACGCGTAAGCGGCTTCTGAGTAACCCCTTTGCTCACACACTCCTTGCTGAAGTGACCAAACTGGCCGCAACAATAACACATTCCATTTGCCATCCTGCAGGGTCCCCAGTGTACACGGTTACACTTCTTGCACAGGTCCGATGTCTGATTCTTCTACGACGAAACTGGAGGGTTACTAGAGGTACATCCTTGTGACCTCTGGGGTAGAAAACTCCCCACCGCCATCCTCTTAGCTGGCCAGGCTCCTCCGACCGAAGTACCAGTTCCTTGAGTCCTCCTTTTTCTGATCCGTGTACTCAGCCGCATTCTCCTTCAGACTTTCCTCATAGATTGACGCCTTATCGACCAACTGGGAGAAATCCCAGATGTCGAAATAGCTCATCATAATCTGAATACGAGAGTTCAGACTTCGTTCAAACTTCTTCACTTTCTTTTCCTCAGTCGGGATGAGGTACAACCCAAAGCGTGACAACTGTAGAAACTTTGCAGCGTACTCGATCACCGACATCCCTCCTTGGGCCAAATCCAAAAACTCTCGTGCATTCGCCTTCTACACGACTCTAGGAAAGAAGTGCCGATTGAACTCGTGTTTGAAGACCTCCCAAGAAATGGCAGTCTCCGACAAGTCACCGACAAGCACTACTTTCTTGTCCTACCACCAGCGCTCAGCTTCACCAGTCAGCTTATAAGCAACATAAGCCACTTTCTGCTCATTCATACATTCAAGAGTAGCTAACAACTCCTCCACATCGTTCAACCAATTCTCAGCATGAATGTGATTGCCTCTCCCATCAAAACTCTCCGACTGATGACCACATAAATCCTTCAGAGAACACCCAGTACCTTCAGCTAGCTGTCTCGCAATCCTATCGCGATCTATGGCTAAAACCAATTGGCCAATCGCAAAGCCATCAGTAGAGCTAGCAGCACCAGAGTAAGAAGATTGGCAAGAAGAAGAAGATTATGAGGATTATGAGGAGACGATCACCCTCAGAGCTGCAGAATTTTATGCATTGCAGGAGACCTTGGAGGACATGCAATTTCAGATCGCCAATATTTAGAGAGATGCACGCCAAGATAGGCACGAGACCCAGGACATGCTACGAGCCATTTTAGACAGGCTGCCACCAGCTTCAGGAACTTCTTCAGCACCTCCTCCATGATATGTCGAGTATTTGTACACCCCTTGCATTACTTTTGTATTTTCTATATCCGCACACTATGGACAGTGCGAATTTTGAGTTTGGGGGTATTATTTGTGCACATTTTGTTTTTAACTATGCAATTTATTTTAATTATGGTTTTGTTTTCTTTTGTGAGCTTAATTGATGAACATATGATCACTTTGAGTAAGGGAATTTAAATTGTGTTACTTTCTTTGGCAACATGAGATATTACAGTTCAATTTGATTTTCATGAGAACATTGGCACGTAAATTGCGGGGTATGAATTCTGAGTTAGTCATGTTAGTTTTGTAAGCTTGAATGCAATTGGGTAACCCATTGGAAAAATAACCTTTATTTTTGTTCTAAAAAAAAAAAGGAAAAAAAAATGATGATCATTTTGAGCTTTTCACCAAGTAATAGGATCTCTTGCCTCATTAAGCATTGAGCGTTCGCGTAAAAAGGTGAGAAGTTAGACTTGGTTAGCGTTCGCCTTTTTTACTAGAGTTAGTAGGTCCTTAGGGGTGTTTTTACACCTAATGCCCTAAAACCTTCTAGTTTGGGAGTCATTGACTTAACGCTTGATGCATAGGTCAATTAGAAAGCTTAAGGGAGTCAAGCAATAAAAAAATAAAACCTTGGTTATTGTGTCTAATGGGTAGTCTAATAAATTTTGAGTGTCGAAGCATGCATGACTAAAATTAGTTTTGAAGTACCATATTTATGTGCTAAATTCACTTTCACTAGAATTGAATTGTGTGATGTCTCATAATGCCATGTTTGTAGCTCGATTGATAATTCCTTGAAAAAAAAATTGTGAAAATGGTGTTTGTTTGATTAAGCTTGCTCATGAATAAGAACCATGATTGTTATATTGTTGCATTGTTGAGAATAAAATAATTGTACAATGTTTGTGGGTATCATTCCTAGAAAACCCTCACGAGACTTCACTCGTTCTCTAGGGAATCCCTAGGGGTTTAAAAGGCTTGTTGCATAAGCTACATGCAACCGTTCTCCCACGAAAGCAGACCTATGTTTTTATAGTGTTTTTAATTTTGTTTTGCTAGGGGACTAGCAAAATATAAGTTTGGGGGTATTTGATGAGTGTCATTTAGTGCTATTTCGGTCCCCTTAATTTATGTTTGTTAAGCCTTTACTCTTTAGCGTTGTTAATATCTAACATTTGTGTTGTTTTAGTGTCTTGTTGATGTTGCAGGTCATTGCATTCAATAAACGGCTACAAAGGGCAAATTGGACTTAAAGAGAAGTTTGGAGTTCCTGCTAGTGCGCTCGAGCACACTTGGTGCGATCGAGTGCACTGTGGTCGAACACAAGGGGCAAGATAGATTGCACTCCACGTAGACCCATATCTCGCGTGGTTGCCCTAGCTGGCACTAGTTTCCATTGCTTCCAGCCTTGCGTCATGGCAGTTATGTGCATTCGATTGCGAAGATCACGATTGATCGCATACATCCCTGCGATCGAATGCATGGCCTGCGATCAAGCGCAGTCCTCTGACCAGGCAACACACTAGTTTTCTATAAATAAGACACTTGTGTAATTTTCTGGGAGTTATGTTTTCTTGGGCGTTTTCTGAGAGTTTTTGCCTCTGTTTGGCACTCTCTGCCCATTTTAATTGTCACCTTTATTTGCTTTATTTAATTTAATGTTTAGTTTCATGTTGTTCTTGTCTCTTCATTATATGGGAGGCTAAATCCTCAACTAAGGTTGAGGATGAAGCCTCACCATTGATTTTTATGTTTGTTATTTACATTTAGTTATTTAATTATGACATGATTCACTGGTACGTGCAGTATAATAGCCCTGGGCTTACTATATGGGTTAACTTTATGGTCAAATGTGTGTGTGTGGGCTTTGGATCCAATTGTTTCGTGACCAAGGCGTAGCCATTCCCAATGGATGGTCTCTATAAGATAGACATCATTAGTGGTGTGGGCCACTCGAGGTCAGATTCAGTCGTGTCGCTAGTGTTATGTGTGATAACCGTGCAATATCCGGGGCACCGGTATTATACTACATGTCCCTTGGGACAGTGTCAACCCTGCTGAGAAAGGGTAATATCTCGGGTAGAGCATACGGTTGAACTATTACTGTTACTCGTGATTATAAGCATATATATATTATATATATCACATCCATGATAAACTGTCATCTCATATTATAAACAATTGAATTCACCATTTAATGACGTGTACGTCATGTGCATTTCTACTCACTAAGTCGTCAGACTTACCCTTGTATTATTTCCCTTTTTTCTCCATATGTACAACTATGTTGTTATAGATAGTGGTTATTGCGAAGCATCCGATTATATTGGAGGATTCGATCCGAGAGATGCTTGAGGACTTACTACAAGCTTAAGCAGGTACTAATGGTAACTAGTATTTTTGAGTTATGTTGTAGACTTAGGGCTTGATGCATGCTTTCATATTAAGATATAACATAGATCCCTTGTAATGATAATGTATATAGTATGATTCTAGCGACTTTGATGATCTTTAGCAAGAGCTCTGGTTGTAATGATTAATATTATAGAACTTAATTATTTTATGCTGCTTAGTATCCTCTGTTTTCGAGGAGTAGAGGTCCTTGAGTCTTGTTCGAAGTGGAATAAGGTTGGGAAACAAATCGTGAAATTAATTACCAGTTAATTAATTCTTGAGGCGTTATAGTTGGTGATAAGCACTGAATGTTGCACATTCAAGCCCCTTAACTCGCATTTGTTAATTCCTTAACTTTGTTATTTGTTTGATTTTGTGTTGTTTTTGTGTTTTTAGGTATTTAATAAATATGCAAGAAAAACTATTGATTTTGGGATTAAAGCGCAATTTGAGAAGACCTAGAAGATATAATTAAGCTTAACCAATCATAATAGAGGACATATATGATGTGGTTTAAGTTTTATTGATCGTACCAAATTTAGGTACTTGCAAGAGAACGAACCGTTAGGTCGTATAGCGTTGCGCAAGTACCGAGATCGAACCACAGAGAACGGAGTTTTGTAATTAAAACTAATACAACTCTCAAATTAAACGTATCTTAACCTAGTCCCAAAAAGAATTGATTTCGAACAAATGAAAAGTGCATAAATAAAATTAAAGTGAAAATGTAGGGATTAAAATAACTAAGGTTAAAGACGAACCTCACCCAATAAAGATAAACTTAATACATTAAACATTTATTCTCCGTATTTAAACTTTAAACCCTTCAACACACTCTATTGTGGTAATTGACACAAGTCAAACCGAATAATGTGTTTACCGTTAAGGAGCTACAATGAGTATTGATTATGGATAAAATCATCCACTGTATCCTTGGATCACAGTGGATATTGAATCACAACCAAACACTCGTTGTGCACCCGGCTTGGAACACATCACCGGATGACTATCAATGTATCAACAACACACAACCATTCAATTATTTGTCACAGAAATTAAATGACGA
>CM017328.1:16354944-16439056 GCA_006937295.1 Carpinus fangiana | reverse complement strand
GCAGAAAACCGTAACGGCGCAGCTTGGAAGCGATGGACTCCTAGGGCACCCGCGCGAGATGCGGGCTGACGGGGACTACGTTCGACCGTGCCTCCTGCGTTCGACCGTGAGTGCGTTCGAACGCACCAAGTGCGATCGAACGCACTTGGCAGGGATCCAATTCTTCACTTAGTGTATTTTTGCTCTCTTGTGGCCAACTTTTGTTGTAAAGACCTGCACAACTCAAAACACTAAAAACACCAAAAATAATTAGATATTAACAAAGCTAAAGGCCTAACAAATATAAGTTAAAGGGGTCAAATATGCACAATTTGACACTGATCAATGTTGATTATATAACTGTGAGAATTTCTACAATTGAATTCTGTTCCTAATTCTTAAATGCAATTGTTCTTAAATTCCAAAATCAATATTTGTCAAATTCTTATCTTGTCTTAGAAAAGTATTTTACTTTTATTGAACTCAAATCATTCTTATTTTCTGTGATTATGGGGATGATGGTTATATAATGGGTTTTAATAGACATATGATTAATAGGATTAAGATAGGCCATGCCTAGGAAAGACGGGTAGTACTACACCCTAGTTTAGTATAATTTAGGTAGACGATCCATGCCAACCGAAGATAGGCTATGCTATTCCATTAATTATATGAAACTTATTAAAGGGTTTTATAATTTATACCTAGGGAAGACGGGTTGTGCCGCATCTTAGTGGTTAGGTGGACGATCCGTGCCAACCGAAGATAGATTATCCTTACTCTTTAATAAGGTAGTTTCTTGTTTAATTATAACATGCATAGAATGAATTTATGGAATTGAATCTGATTAACCATTGTTGTGCGGATAGAGGTGAAGTCAATACCCTACACTCTCTCTCATACCTAAATTCTCTTTTATTTCTATGCACTTTAGTTTTAAGAAAAACAAATCAATCTCTTTTAATTAATTAGGTTAAATTTCGTCTTTTGAATTTAATAATGAAACCCCTACAGTCCTTGAGGTTCGACACCCTCAATATAGCCCTATCCTATGGGATTCGTTCTATTGCAAGTGGTATTTTTATTATTGATAATTTTTTGTCGTAAAATAACCACATCAGTTGGTATCAGAGTTGTTGCTCTTTGGACCATAGGAATTGATCTGTTAGGAATTAGATCTTGATTTATTAGAGCTTTTTGCTCAGCGGACTATAGGAGCTGATCTATTAGGTGTTAGGAGATGATCTACCAGAATATAGGATTGATTATACGTATACAAGGGATACATAATTTTGATACCTATAATCTTGAGGATGTTGGACTTGAGGATTTTAGGGATTTGATATGGTATTGAAGTTAGGACTAGGACCGCTTTGATCATGCAACCTTGGAGAATAGGATTGATCTGCACTAAGATAGTTACATACGGTCTTAAGCTTAGATCTACATTAGGACTTTGGATAAGGTGGCAGTAGTTTAGGTGCTTAGTACGGATAGGTACATCTCGAGTGAGGCTCGGCTCGGCGTGGCGCTTTGAAGTAAGGGCTGATGATTACTGTGACTGTAGAGATGTCACCACAATCAAGACACGACGTCATTGGGAGCAACGATGGTAGGGGACCATCCCAACCCGATGAAAAGATGAGGAATGTTCTGGACGCCACCTGAGCATTGGAAATTATGGCAGTCGTCTTGTGGAGGCTTTGGTCAACGTACGAGGAGAAGGGACTGCAAGTGGAAGGAAGGGTTGCTCTTTCATAGAGTTCTATTAGCATCATTTCCCTATGTTTAAGGGGAACCTAAACTCTGGAGAAGCAAGGAAGTGGCTTATGAACTTGGAGGAATTACTACAAGTTATGGACTGCACTGAGGAGTAAAGAGTCAAGTACGCAGCCTACAAGTTTTCTAGAGAAGCAATGCGATGGTGGTATGCTAAGAGGAACTTACTGGCGATGGAATTAGGAAGTGAAGAGGCCATTACATGGACCCGATTCAAGGAAGAGTTTTATCGGAAATACTCGTGGCGCTTAAGGAGGAGTACACCCTGAGAGTTGTGTTCCAGCAAGAAACAGGGTCGCAGGCTGCATTTTGGGAAATGCAGATCAAGGAAGAATTTGTTCTACGGATGTGGCAAGGTAGGACACTTCATTTGAAACTGCAACCGGGCCAAAAGGAATGGTACTGGTCTACCTGGAAGGAAATGATGGCAGGACAAGGGATAAGTGCAACATTAACTAAGAGTTTTGCTAATGCTTGATGTTTGTTATGCTTTATTGATGTGTTGATGATAAGATTCCTAATTTTGTTCATTGCCCATTAGAAGTATGTTAAGGTATGATATTCTTGGACTTGGATTCAGGTAAAAGGACAATTAGTGAATCTTGTACCCATGGATCTTGTATTGGATTACATGATTTTGGGTTACATAAGAGCTAAGAGATTCTAGAGAATCTATCTGTACCTAAATAGACTAATGAGTTCTCGGGTACAGTTGTCTGTGGAGACAAAGGAGGTGGCTAGGGCTGATCTAAGGGTTATGATCAGGCTGGCGTGGTAACTAATGCGTCAAGTAAAAAGGCAATGGTAGAGCTTACCGCTCTTGAAATTTCCCAACCCTAGTTGGTTATAGAATTCGATAGGATGGGAGTAGAAGTGGCAGATGCGGGTGTGCCTGCACGCTTGTCTAACTTGGTGGTTGAATCAAGATTACTTGTTTGGATTAAGGCCGCTCGGTTAGAGGACCCTGAGTGCACCAAGATCAAGCAGTTGTTAATGCATAAGGCTTTTGCCTTAAGAATGTTGGGTTGCTCACCCATGAATGTGTGTTGGAGGGTGAAGGATTGAGGAAGGAGATCTTGAGTAAGACTCATCATTCTTCGTATATTTGAGTAAGGACGATAAGAGGTTAGAATTGGAGTTTAGTACCTACCTTTGACCGAGTTTGTTACATGCAACTTTTGGAATGCCGCCCTATGAAGCACTTTATGGATATAAGTGTCAGTCGCCCTTGTATTGGGACAGCGTTGGAAGGAGACAACGTTGGGACCTGAAATGATTAAAGGTCTTACTGTTAGACGAAGGATGAGTGCATCCTAGAGTCGGCAGAAGAGTTATGCCGATAACTAGAGACAACCTTTGAAACCCGAAGTGGGGGATCATGTATTCCTAAAGATATCACCCATAAGGGGAGTGATAGGATTTGGGAAGGAAGCGAAGATTGGCATACAGGGTTGCCTTACCCCCAAACTTGATAACTCTTTTTCTCAAGATTATACTTGGACAATATACCTATCCCTGTTTTGGTTTAAGGGATAGTTGTGTAAGAAAGAGTTTGTTTTCCTCTATAGGGTTATGGCTTGGATACCTATTGACCTAGACTGTATGTGGAATTACTCGACTTGGGTGTCGAGATTGGCAAGGACTGGTATAGTGTAGAGAACACTGGATACAATGTCTTTCATGTCTTTACATTGAGGTTCAAGGATTTTATTTGTATGGTTAATTTCTTTTGAATGAAAATTATGGTTTGAGTGACACTTATATTTTTGGATAACATGAACTTTAGCATAATGTTTGTGGGTAACATTCCTAGAAAACCCTCACGAGACTTCACTCGTTCTCTAGGGAATGCCTAGGGGTTTAAAAGGCTTGTTGTATACGCTAAATGCAATCATACATCCTATGAAAGATAAATTTATCTTTTTGATTCTTGTTTTTGATTATGTTTTTAGTTTTATATTGCTAAGGGACTAGCAATATGTATGTTTGGGAGTGTGATAAGTGCCAAAATATTGATATTCTAGCCCGTAATTTACATTTTGTTAATTTCTTAGTCTTGTTGATGAGTGCCAAATATTGTATATTTAGGTCCCTAAACTTATATTGGTTAAGTTCTTAACTTAGTTATTTCCTAATGTTTTTGGTTAGTTTTGGTGGTTAGTGTTTTGCAGGTCATTGAGAGAAAACTGTAGTTTGAAGGTGGAAAATGCAAAGAAATGAAGTCCTCTGAAAGAACAATTGAGCGCATAGTGTTGCGCTCGAGTCCTGCAAGGCACGCTCGAGCGCATGCAAGCACTGTAGAAGAGCTGATGAAGTCCCGACTACGCTAGAGCACACCTGGTGTGTGATCGAGAGCACTTGCGCTGACCTGGTTGCGCCGAAACCCTAGTTTTTTATTATTTATACCATTCTTTTCTTTTGTAAAAAAAAAAGTTGGAGGCACCGTTTAGAGCTAAATTTCAACCTATAGTTGTTCTTGAGGTTTTAAGGACGTATCTCTCTATAGGTTTGTTTTTTAGATGTTTTCAATTGATTTGAGTATGTTGTGTTTAGTCATGCAAGGCTAAATCATTCAACTAAGGTTGAGGATAAAGCCTCGCCATTGATGTACGTTCATATTTTCATGTACTATTCATACAATTTCGATATTTAAATAAATTTTAATGTTCTATTTTCAATTCAATTGTGTGATTTAATTCATGTGATTGATTGTGATCATTATTTTGTAAAAAAAAATTGGATATTTGATGTGTTTCATCCAATGGACACATCAAATGATTCAATTTAAATCGGATATCCATTTTGATTCGTTGATTAAACGGATACATTGGATGATTTGATTTAAGTTGGATATTTGTTGTAATTTGTGTAACAGATGGATTCATTGGATCTTTTGATTGGTTTTTGATGTGGTATTTTTGTGATTAAAAACATCAATTATAAAAATAACCACTTGCAATAGAATTAATCTTTGTAGGATACGGTTATAGAGAGGGTGTCAAACCTCAAGGACTGCATGGGTTTTGTTATCAAATTCAAAAGATTAAAATTAACTTAATTAAAAAGAGATTGATTTGGTTTGTAATTAAAGTGCATAAAATAAACGTAAAACAAAGAGTGAATAAATGAGAGAGAGAGAGTAAGGTATTGACTTCACCACTATCCGCACATCAATGTTTAACTGTATTTAATTTCTAGAAATTCATTTTATGCATGTTATAAATAAACAAGAAAATACCTTATTAAAGAATAAGAATAATTCATCTTTGGTTGGTACGAATCGTCCACCTAACTACTAAGATGCAGTACGACCCGTCTTCCCTAAATATGGATTATTTAATTCTTTAATAAGTTTCATACAATAAATGGAATAGTATAACCCATCTTCGGTTGGCACAGATCGTCTACCTAAATTACACTAAACTAGGTCGTACTACACCCTAGTTTAGTGTAATTTAGGTAGACGATCTGTCGTACTACACCCTAGTTTAGTGTAATTTAGGTAGATGATCTGTCGTACTACACCCTAGTTTAGTGTAATTTAGGTAGACGATCTGTCTTTTCTAGGCATGACCTATCTAATCCTATTGACCATATGTCTAGGATAAGGTGAATAATGTTTGTTTCATGCACATCCAAGGAGGCAAGTTGTACGATACAAGCATTACAAGCCAAGTACTGTGGGATGTGCTCATATTGCCAAAAGAATTAAACCCATCCAAAGTTAGGCCAAGCCTTACATTCTTGCTATCGGATGAGAAGTCCGGATATAAATTATCGAATGACTTCCATGCTTCACCGTTGGCCGGATGCCTCAATACACCATCTTTTGTGTGGCCCACTGCATGCCATCTCATATTGTGCACGGTATGCTACGACATGAACAGCCTCTGGAATCTTGGAATTATTGGAAACCACCGCAATACCTTGACCGAACGTTTCTTACTCGATGATATAGGTTGGCCATCCTCATCCAAATGAATTTCATCCTTCCACTTAGATTGTCCACATTTAACACATGAGTCTAAGTCTTTATTGTCCTTCCAAAACAACATACAATCGTTACGACATGCTGAAATTTTCTCATACCTGAGCCCTATGTCCCTTAGGAATTTTTTGGCCTCATATGTATTAACTAACAAAGCCTCACCATCATCAGGCAGCAACTGATTGAAGAACTCGAGGAAAGCCGAGAATATCGTGTTAGTGACTCCACCCACACACTTCAAATTGTACAGGTGTACAATAGCACTAAGTTTGTTGTGTCTGGTCTGCTCGTGAAGTGGCTTGTCTATCTTTTTAAGCAAGTTATCAGACTTTTGAGCGTCACCCTTATCGGGTTCATCATCCGCAATGTGTTCTTCAGCACCCTGCACCCCGGGTTGAGGCTCATTTTGCCTTCCCTGACATCATGCATGCCAAATAAACCACGCAACATGGCGTGCATATTGCCACCCTCATCTATGCTTGCACTTGCATTTGCGGCTGGTCGAGTCAAATTAGAGCATTCAACTGCAGCTCGTACAAGCCTCTTGCTGTGATAAATCTAGTCTTTGTATTGGGGCCACATTCATCTCCCCCTGTCAAGTGGTCATATGCCACACCCGAGCAGGCGACACGTCTTACACGGACAAAAATGAGTCCATCTGGAGTCTTACAATTATGAATTGCAAAGTCTACGAACTATCTACACTCGTCTCTGTATTCCTTCGATATCCTAGACTTCGTCATCAAACTCTTGTCCATAGCATTACTATGTGCATTAAAAAAACCGATTAATTTCAATTCCTGCATTATATAGGATTATTTAGGTTATCTAGGTTATCTAAGTGAATTTAGGTTTTATCTAGGTTTGTTTTTGGTTTTTATAAAATTAACACACTTGAACATGATCATAATCCAAATTTAAATGGATTTCTTTACGTATTGGTTATATTTTAACAACATCTAGGTTGTTTTGTATTCACACTTATCAGTTTCATAATGGGAACCCTATACAAGAATTATAAGCCAAATTTAATTCTCCATTTGTTATGGAACCCTATACCAAAATAATAATAATAATAATACTAATTTGTTTGCTACATTGTGAAGACCCTAAACATGAAAAATGTGGGTGTTTTTTTATTTTTATTTTCACTCTAGGCCAAACCATCATCATCATCAAATGCACACTCAATTAGATTTAGGCTTACATCAAATGCATGAACCTTCATTTCCAACTTAATGCATAAACACAACATAAGAAGATAAATGCATAAACATAACATAATAAACAACAACATAAGAAGATATATACACAACAACATAAAATGGAAAATATATATATATGCACAATATATGTATATATATATATATACTTACCAAATATGGAGAGAGACCCGGAGAGTGAGTTTGTAGGAGATCCCGCCGGAAGGGAGATGTGCCGGAGGAATGTGCAGGGGGCGGAAGTAGGACTTTTTTGAAGTGATAAGTTCTCAAAGAGGAATCTGTACAAGAGAAAAGCAACCATTTCATACCATTGCAAGATTGCCACATTTGGCAACTTCAAATATATAAAAAACCCAAACAGACATAGGCCCAAAACATGCTATGTTTTATGTCTGGCTAATGTAATATAGCCAAAAATAAATGAAACTACTAATTAAAATGAGAAAATGAAAAAATGAAAAAATGAAAAAATGAAACTAATTAACATGAAAAAATGAAACTAAGCACAATAATATAGCACAACAAAACATTATGTGTATTTGATCGGTGCCAAATATTGTATATTTGACCCCCTTAACTTATATTTGTTAAGCTCTTAGTGTTGTTAATATCTAACATTTTTGGTTGTTTTAGTGTTATTTGGTGTTACAGGTCCTTGCGGTCAAACCTTGGTTGAAAGGGTGAAAAAGGGCAAAAGAAGAGAAGTATGCTCCCTGCCACTACGCTCGAGCGCACAAGTAGCGATCGAACGCAATGCGCTCGAGCCCAGTGCCCATGATCGAGCGCAGGCCTAGTCTGCCCGCGTCTCGCGCGATTGCCCTAGCCGGCCCTTAGCCTCCATCACTTTCTCCTTGCGCCGTGGCAGTTACGAGCGTTCGATCGCGACTTTGACGATCGATCGTATACATGACTGCGCTCGAGCGCACCACCTGCGATTGAGCGCAGCTCTTTGACCTGGCAGCAACTTAGTTTTCTATAAATACATGCCTTGTGTAATTTTTCATGGGTTACGTTTTTGAGAGCGCATCCAGAGGCCAGAAACCCTTGTTTGGGTCTGCCTTGCCTCTCTAGATTTTGAACTTTGTATTTTTCTTTTTACATTTAATGCTTACCTCTTCCTTATTGTCATTTACTTTTATGGGTGGCTAAATCTTCAACTAAGGTTGAAGATGAAGCCTCACCCTTAGCACTTCTTTGAGCATTTACGTTTAACGCATTACATTCCGTCATTTATTTTCCATACTTGTTTCATTTCAATTTATGTGACAAAAATTGTGGTGATTGTCGTTTGTGATGCATCGAAAGTCCAACTCTTGTTGTGTTCCAAGCCGGGTGCACAACGGATGATTGAGACTTGATTTAATATCCACTGTGATCCATGGATACAGTGGATGATTTTATCAAGGATTAATATCTGTTGTGGCTCCTTAACGATAAACACACCAAATCGGTTTGACTTGTGTCACAAAAGGCAATAGAGTGTGACTAAGGGTTAACTCGATAGACGGAAGTGTGAGTTTTACGTTTAAGCAAGCATTTTTATATTGGGTGAGGTTGAGTCTTTAACCTTAGTTACTTTTCTTTATTCATTTAAGTTTTTAGAGTAGTTTACATTTTTGCAAGTTTTGTGTTCTATCATACGACCAAATTTCGGAACTAGGTTAAAATAGGATTAGTCTAGTTTTAATATTAGTTTTCGAACAAACGCCTTTCCCTGTGGTTTGATCCCGTATTTCGCAACGTTACACGGTCGTGCTATTGCAAGTGCAATCAAATTTGCATATCAGTATTATATCTCAAGGATTAAGCAATCGAGACTTTTGACTTAATTAAAATGAAACTAATTAACATGAAAAAATGAAACTAAGCACAATATAGCACAACAAAACATGATGTGTATTATATCTCAAGGATTAAGCAATCGAGACTTTTGACTTAATTAAAATGATTTTTTTTTTTCCCTCTTCCCTTTATGCTCTCTACTATGTTGTAAATGATATGACTACTAAAAATTTTATTAGGTTCAAAATTTATCAAAATTTTAAGATATAGGTTCAAAATTCAAAATTTTAAGATATATAATTTTTTAATAAGTAGTTTATTGCTAAATGATATTAAGCAATCGAGATAATTTTTCTAAAGGATAGCTAAATGATAATAAGCAATCGACTAGTTTATTGCTAAAGTATTAAATTAAATTATAAGGTTAATAACTTTATTAGCACTTGTGATAAAGCAATTTACCAAATAGATTCAAAAACTATCATAGTCCATAGATGATTCTTGTATATAACTAATAAACGCATATAGTATTTCTGTCCATGTTTCTCCAATAAAATCAAAATTAGGGGAGAATGCATGCCTCTGCCCCCAAATTGCTCAATCCCAGCAAATGTGATTGAGCCCTTATGAGGCCCGTCTTTTCAAATAGGATTACATAGGCTACCCGAGATTTATTTAGACAGTGAATCTTCATTAAGGTTCCGGGCAACAAAATTGCTAAAAATATATATCCCTCGGTCCTAGTTGGCTGATTACTTCCATACAATCAAGTTTATTGTTAAATGATATTAAGCAATATATCAAGACTTTTCTTAATAATTTTTCTAACATTGTCATTCAAAATGAGTTTAAAATTTCCACTTTTGGAATTCCTCAATTTCCCAGTAAACTCTGCCAACCTGGTGGCTTGTAACACCAATCCGTGAGACTTCCTCATATTTACCAAAAATAATTTTTTCTAAATTTTAATATAGAATTTTTAAATTTATTCTGAATATATAATTTTTCCTTTAAAATTTTAGTAAACCATACCTGAATCCAACCAAATAACCATAAAAACTAATCATATTCAGAATTTAAAAGAAGAAAAGAAAAAAAAAAAAAAAAATCCAACAATCGCATATTCAGAATTCAAACTAAAAATCAATAACCTAATATTGTTCTTGTTCTAGCAGACCAATATATTTGCCGGAGGATAGAGTACCTTAAGATGGCAGCTGGCGGCTGGAAGAGTAGATTGGAAGAAACGGAACTGGTGGCCGGAGGGAGAAAAAAGAGAGGAAGCTCGGAGGAGGAAAAATGGAGAAGCTGGCAAGGGAAGAAGGAGTAGTTCTGTGCGGGAGGAGGGGAAAGAGGGAAAGAAGGGAGGGGTGCGGGCCAGCTGTGGGACAGCACCCCAATGCAACCGTAAGATGCCACGTTACCAAATGGTAATGTGGACGTTACCAATAGGGTGACGTGGCACGTCACTATAGTTTTAAAAAAAAATTATATATATAACCCTTCATACTTTCAAATATATATATTATCATTAATATATATAACGCAATTAATATATAACCTATATATATTTATATAACCTTAGATATATATATTAATTACTATATATATAACCCTAGATTTATATCTTAATTATTATATATATATAACCTGATATATATATAATAAGTTACTATATATATATAACCCTAGATATATATTAAGTTACTGTATATTAAGTTACTATATAGGGGAAACTTTAGAAAGCCCTCTAACTTCTAGTGATTTTACACGTACAAGACACCCATGAACGAAAAAAACTCACTTACCCCTCTGATCTTTCGTTTCCTCTCACTTAAAACCCCTAACCCCTAAACTCATCACTTTGTCGGTCTATGTGATTGGTGATTCACGTACTAATTAGTACTTTATTTTTTTACATCACCGGACAACTTTAATTGCTATACTTTTTTTCTCACCAAAAATTCAAAACTCATTTATATTTTATATCACATCAATTAATTCCTTCACCATTTTTCTCTCAAAACCATTTACTAAACACATCCTTGAGTTTTCGTAACTTTTGCTAGACAAAAGTGAAGCAATGGCATGTAACTTTGTGATTTTAATGGCTCACGGTGGAAAAAGTGAATCTCGGTAGCAATGAAATATATGTTTCTTGTTAATTCCAAGTGCCGAAAAAAATAAGTAGCAAGAAAGCCATCATGGTATCATATATATATATATACTACCATTAATACAACAACGCCAGAATATTAAAGAAACGAAAAGACAAAGGGGCAAACAATTAGGGAAGGCAGAAGGCATTACCAATTTGTTGTCCTGGATGGTAGAGGGGGGAGGATGATTTTGAAGAAGTGCGAGGGTGTCGTAGCCGTCATCGAACTTGACCTCTAGTTGCTCACCACTCTAGTCTAGTGAGTCCTTGACATATATATCTCGATTGTTGATTGATCCCACGGTGGAAATGCGTGGAAGCTATACCCTGCTTCCTTCAGGATGAACAGCTCTAATGATTCTCAGTGAGTGGAGTGGGCCATCAAGAAACGGCACTACCTGATGTACAAATTTAATGTACTCGCAGTAGCACGAGTCGTTGTTGTGTAGCGTTGCAAAAGTACGAGATCGAATCCACAGAGAATCTAATTTGTGAAAAATTAATTCTATGCCTAAACTAACTCTATTTTAACCTAGTTCCAAATATCGAACATATGGCGTGCATAAAATGTAAGCTAACCTAAATGCTTAAAAACAAATAGATAAAAATACAAAGGTCTAGAATCCACCTCACCACATAATAAACATATTATCATGCTTAGACATTCGTCTATCGATTAAGCACTATGCATGTTCTATTGATATTAAAAAATCTAGACGAATCATCCGATGTGTTTACCGTATAACAAGTCACAACAGATATTGGGGTTCGAGATCAAATCATCCACTGTATCGTTGATCACAGTGGATACCTCGTCTCCACCCAATCATCCGATGTACCTCCAGATTGGAACACAACGGATATTGGCCATTTAATGATTCGCAAACAATAATCAACACAATTTTGTCACGAAACTGAATTCAAATGAACATACAAAACATTAAACAATGAATTAAACTAAACACAAAAACATGAAGATAATTAAATGGTGAGGTTTCATCTTCAACCTTAGTTGAAGATTTAGCCTCTCATGCTAAAGAGAGACAAATCAACAAACAAATAAAAGCGTTAAATAATTAAATGACAATTTAGAGGCTTTACAGTGAAGAACAAAGAGGTTTATGGCCTCTGAGGGCGCCTCCAAACGTAGGTTTACAAAAATGAGGAAATGTTCTATTTATAACAAATTTTAATGTGCTGCCAAGTCAAAGGTGCGCTCGATTGCAGGTTAGTGCACTCAAGCGCATGCCTGTGTGCGCTTGATTGTAGATGATGCGCTTGATCGCACGTAACTGCTCAAGAATCCCACGGCGTAGGCGCGAATGCAATGGAGCTAGGGCAACAGGCTGACGTGGAGTGCGCTCGATCGCATGTCTTGCGCTCGAGCCCAGTTGCACTCGAACATTGGCTTTTCGCGCTCGATGCAGGCATGCTCGATCTCGGTTTGCTAGGCTTGATCACACTGGCAAGGACTAGATGTGCATTTTGGCCAATTTCACACTTTAAACCACATTTCAACGCCAACGACCTGCAACACAATAAAATACTAAAACTAAACTAAATATTAGAAAATAACAAAGCTAAGATCTTAACAAACATAAGTTAAGGAGGCTCAAATATACAATGTTTGGCACTGATCATATGAAAAATTGGTGTTTAGCTAGTATTTAGCTGCCCATATGAAAAATTGGAAAACTGTCCCCAATGTGGACAATCACCAGAACTATAGTAAGGGCTAGAGCATACTAAACATAGTTCATGTGGTGCAAATTTTTGGGGTAGTTAGTAGGATTTGGGGTCCTACAACTAGGGTTAACATTAAAATTATTGAACGGAAGACTCATGCTTCACCCAAACTATTTAGCATGTGAATTCCCACATGAAACAATAACCATTTTACATAAAATAAAATAAAATAAAATAAAACTAATAAAAATTAAAAACAGCAAATAAAAAATAAATAAATGACTGATACAAAAAATAAACAAATAAACAAAAAATCAAAAAAAAAAATCAAAAACTATACTTAGCTGCTTCAGGTCTGTTAGTGCTGATCGCGGAGGTGCACTCGAGCGCAGGTACCATGCAATCGAGCGTAAGCGTGCAAAAGTATAGCAGTCTGCAAGTGCGCTCGATCGCAACAAGGGTGCGATCGATCGCACAAGCGCACTGCGCCTGGTCAGTCTAGGTGTGCTTACGCGCTACTGCACACTATCGAGCGCAGGCATGCGAACAGTACTATAAATGATGCAAGTGCGCTTGATCGTAACAGAGGTGCAATCGATCGCACTAATAGAGAGTGATTTTCCAGAAACCTCAACAAACTCCAAAAACACCCAAAAAAACACTAATCTAATTTTTTATATATATTTTTCCAAACAAAAACACATAAACAAATAAAAAATTGCCGAAATAAAATAACTAGTAGAAAAATAAAATTAATCTAGACAAAAAAATCAATTTTCACAAAACAAACGATTCTCCGGCAACATCGCCAAAATTTGATCGTACAAATTTGATGTACTCACAATAGCACGAGTCGTTGTTCGTGTAGCATTGCAAAAGTACGAGATTGAATCCATAGAAAATCACGTTTGTGAAAAACTAATTCAATGCCTAAACTAACTCTATCTTAACCTAGTTCCAAATATCGAACATATGGCGTGCAATAAATGTAAACTAACCTAAATGCTTAAAAACAAATAGATAAATATACTAAGGTCTAGAATCCATCTCACCACATAATAAACTTATTATCATGCTTAGATATCCGTCTATCGATTAAGCACTACGCATGTTCTATTGCTATTATAAAATCTAGACGAATCATTCGTTGTGTTTACCGTATAACGAGTCATAACGGATATTGGGGTTCGAGATCAAATCATCCACTATATCGTTGATCACAGTGGATACCTCGTCTCGACCCAATCATCCGATGTACCTTCGGATTGGAACACAACGGATATTGCCCGTTTAATGATTCGCAAACAACAATTAACACAATTTTGTCACGAAACTGAATTGAAACGAACATACAAAACATTAAACGACAAATTAAACTAAAGACAAAAACATGAAGATAATTAAATGGTGAGGCTTCATCTTCAACCTTAGTTTAAGATTTAGCCTTTCATGCTAAAGAGAGACAAATCGACAAACAAATAAAAGTGTTAAATAATTAAATGACGATTTAGAAGCCTTACAATGAAGAACAGAGAGGTTTATGGCCTCTGAGGGCGCCTTCAAACATAGGTTTATAAAAATGAGGAAATGTTGTATTTATAATAAATTTTAATGTGTTGCCTAGTCAAGGGTGCACTTGATCGCAGGTCAGTGCGCTCAAGCGCATGCCTATGTGCGCTTGATCGTAGATGATGCGCTCGATCGCACGTAACTGCTAAAGAATCCCACGGCGCAGGCATGAATGCGATGGAACTAGGGCAACAGGCTGACGTGGAGTGCAATCGATCGCATGTCTTGCGCTCGAGCGCAGTTGCGCTCTAACACTGGCTTTTCGTGCTTGATGCAGGCGCGCTCGATCTCGGATTGTTGGGCTCGTTCGCACTAGCAGGGGCTAGATGTGCATTTTGGCCAATTCCACCCTTTAAACCACATTTCAACGCCAACGACCTACAACACAATAAAATACTAAAACTAAACTAAATATTAGAAAATAACAAGGCTAACATCTTAACAAACATAACTTAAGGGGTCTCAAATATACAATGTTTGGCACTAATCATATGAAAAATTGGTGTTTAGCTGGTGTTTAGCTACCCATATGAAAAATTGGTCTCAAACTGGTGTTTAGTTGCCCATATGAAAAATTGGAAAACTGTCCCCAATGTGGACAGTCATCGGAACTATGGTAAGGGCTAGAGCATCATAAACACAGTTCATGTGGGTGCAAATTTTTAGGGTAGTTAGTAGGATTTGGGGTCCTACAACTAGGGTTAACATTAAAATTATTGAACGGAAGACTCGTGCTTCGCCCAAACTATTTAGCATGCAAATTTCCACATGAAACAATAACCATTTTACAGAAAATAAAATAAAATAAACAAAAACTAATAAAAATTTAAAACAGCTGATAAAAAATAAATAAATGACTGATACTAAAAATAAACAAATAAACAAAAAATAATAAATCAAAAATCAAAAACTATACTTAGCTGCTTCAGGTCTGTTGGTGCTGACTGCAGAGGTGCGCTCGAGTGCAGGTACCATGCGATCGAGCGTAAACGTGCAAAAGTGTAGCAGTCTGCAAGTGCGCTCAATCGCAACAAGGGTGCGATCGATCGCACAAGCGCACTGCGCCTGGTCAGTCTAGGTGCGCTCGGGCACTACTGCACACTATCGAGCGCAGGCACGCGAACAGTGCTATAAATGATGCAAGTGTGCTTGATCGCAACAGAGGTGCGATCGATCGCACTAACAAAGAGTGATTTTCCAGAAACCCTCCAAAAACACCCAACAAAACACTAATCTAATTTTTTTTTAAAAAAAAAAATCAATACAAAAACACAGAAACAAATAAAAAAAATTGCCAAAATAAAATAACTAGTAGAAAAATAAAATTAATCTAGACAAAAAAAATCAATTTTTACAAAACAAACGATTCTTCTACAACAGCGCCAAAATTTGATCGTACAAATTGGATGTACTCGCAATAGCACGAGTCGTTGTTCGTGTAGCGTTACAAAAGTACGAGATCGAATCCACAGGGAATCGCGTTTGTGAAAAACTATTTCTATGCCTAAACTAACTCTATCTTAACCAAGTTCCAAATATCGAACATATGGCATGCAATAAATGTAAACTAACCTAAATGCTTAAAAACAAATAGATAAAAATACTAAGGTCTAGAATCCACCTCACCACATAATAAACATATTATCATGCTTAGACATCCGTCTATCAATTAAGCACTATGCATGTTCTATTACTATTATAAAATCTAGACGAATCATTCGATGTGTTTACCGTATAACGAGTCACAACAGATATTGGGGTTCGAGATCAAATCATCCACTGTATCGTTGATCACAGTGGATACCTCGTCTCGACCCAATTATCCAATGTACCTCCGGATTGGAACACTACGGATATTGGCCGTTTAATAATTCACAAACAACAATCAACACAATTTTGTCACGAAATTGAATTGAACTAACATACAAAACATTAAACGACGGATTAAACTAAACACAAAAACATGAAGATAATTAAATGGTGAGGCTTCATCTTCAATCTTAGTTGAAGATTTAGCCTCTCATGCTAAAGAGAGACAAATCGACAAACAAATAAAAGAGTTAAATAATTAAATGACGATTTAGAGGCTTTACAGTGAAGAACAGAGAGGTTTATGGCCTCTGAGAGCGCCTCCAAACGGAGGTTTACAAAAATGAGGAAAGGTTCTATTTATAACAAATTTTAATGTGCAGGCAGGTCAAGGGTGTGCTCAATCACATGTCAGTGCGCTCGAGCACATGCCTGTGTGCGCTTGATTGTAGATGATACACTTGATCGCACGTAACAGCTCAAGAATCCCACGGCGCAAGCATGAATGCGATGGAGCTAGGGCAACATGTTGACGTGGAGTGCGCTCAATCGCATGTCTTGTGCTCGAGCGCAGTTGCGCTCGAACACTGGCTTTTGTGCTTGATGTAGGCGCACTTGATCTCAGATTGCTGGGCTCGAGCGCACTGGCTGGGACCATATGTGCATTTTGGCCGATTCCACCTTTTAAACCACATTTTAACGCCAACGACCTGCAACACAATAAACACTAAAAATAAACTAAACATTAGATACTAACAACGCTAAGAGCTTAACAAACATAAGTTAAGGAGGGGTCGAATATACAATATTTGGCACTGATCACTACCCTATAATATATATAGAATGACGACATACATATATAAACAATAAATATGCATTTTGGCCAATATCTGGGAAACGGGACCGGATTGACTTTAAGATTAATTGATTTTAAAATAGATATTTAATTATTTATTTTAAAAAATTAACATTTTTAAAAATTCAAAATTGTAACGTGTTGAATGTGCCACGTTACCTAATGGGAATGTGGCAATTTCACACGTTACCATTTGGTAACGTGGCATTTGGTGACGTGTCAAACTTGCCACATCACCAAATGGTAACGTGTTATATTTTTACACGTCACCATTTTTTGCCATGTCACCAAATGGTAATGTGTTATATTTTTACACATTACCATTTAGTGACGTGACAAATTTTAATGAACAGTAGCCACATCACTAAATGGCGGTTTTTTGTCGTGTCCAAGGGATAATAGGGTGCCCAAGACACTCCCATTTGGCCAATGGGTGGTTTATGTAACCCCCAAACACCAAAATTAGGTTAGCCAAAACTAATATCGAGGAGCCACCCCCATTTAGCTAGGGGATGGTTTTAACCACCCCCTTTGGTATGTTTGGAGGTTTAGGATGGTTCCGCAACCCTCAAATAGAAAAATGAGGTGGCCAAAAACACTCCTAAGAGCCTTGGGTGTAGTTTCATCCACCTCTTACGGGCGATATGGGATGGCCGAACCACACCCATGACTCTTAGGTGTGGCATATGACAAAGTGTCAATTTTAATTATTATTTAAATAATAAACAATATACCATTCACCATAGGAATTAAAACCGATACGAGCCAAAATAAACTTTTTAAAACACATATACTAAAAATGCGTTTTAACCCTTTATCTTGTTGCTGTCTTATTGCCTAAGATGCAAGTAAAAAAGATGTAACACATGTGAACAACGCACGTGTAAAAGGGTTTTGAAAAGAAAAGGTCAGTCCTCTCACACCCCACATCTAGGATCGGAGTGCTAAACTCCCATCCCTCCACGTGTTCCCTTGCATGTAACACTCCTACAGCTGTCAACGCCCTTTTTAACGACACAAATCTCTCTCGCACACACACTACGACCACACCATGGCCGACCGCCACCCCAGCTCAGCCCCAACCCAGAGAGCCACATTCCTCCGTAAAATCCAAGACCATGCACCAAACTCCACGCAGCTCGTCGGCTTTTTGACCCTCCTCATCTCCTGCTCCGTCTTGCTCATCCTCACCGGCCTCACCGTCACAGCCACCGCCCTCGCCGTCGTCTTCTTCGCCCCACTCATCCTCCTCTCCAGCCCCATATGGCTCCCAGTCGCCACCTTCCTCTTTCTTTCCACCGCTGCCTTCTTGTCCATGTGCGGCTTCGGCGTAGCCGTCGTCGCCGCCTTGTCCTGGATGTACCGCTACTTCAGTGGGATGAACCCTCCTGGTTCGGACCGGTTCGACTACGCAAGAAGCCGGATTTACGACACCGCCAGCCATGTCAAGGACTATGCTAGCCAGTACGGTGGCTACCTCCAGAGTAAGGTCAAGGATGCGGCACCGGGGGCTTGAGATTTTTCTCTCACATCTGTTCCAACTGGTTCCGGTTTACCGGTGCGGGTTGGACTGATTACGGTGAACCGGGTTTTTTTTTTTTTAGTTTTGTTGTCTTGTATTTTCTTCTTTCCTTTGTTTAGCGAAATTTCCATGTCCGTGTGAAACTGGGTTTGTTTGGACTTTTGTTATGTGTTTGACTGAATCTGATGGTTCTGATCTATTTATTTTATATATAGAGTTTGAACGAATCTTGTAATTTTGTTTCCAGAATTACTAGCAATTCGGCTGTGGTTAAAAAGGGAATTTTGTTTTTTTTTAATTGAATGAAATTTTATAGAAACAAACTCACGAACAAAACACTCCAACAAGCAGCCAGAAATGGGCTATATATCTACCAATCTTTTAGAAACATTTCTGCATCAACATCAACTATTCGATTTGAAAGTCCCTAACTTTGACACCCTGCAATATTTTCCTGCGTTCTGCAGAATCGACCACTGGCCATAATTCTTTTGATTTCCCAAATTTTAGGTAATTTCTTTGTCACCACAAATGGTAATCTGTTGCATCCAAACACAATTTGCATATTACAGCTTTAAGCATTTTATCTTTTTGTTGAGGGACAGTTTTTCGATGAGTGACTTTGCACGGAATCCAACAAATTTAGGATAAGAGCTGCGGGTGTGCCGGAGGGGAGATAGCTCCGATGCCTAGGTAATTACGGAGATAGCTTCGATGCCTAGGTTAGTAGTTGATTTAAGAAAGGGAGAGCAAGTAATAGGATCTTGAGAGAGATTTGTGATTATCAAATATTTAATTAGAACTTCCCTTTTATAGGCATCAGGTAGTAGTTGTCATTTCCTGATTTTCAACTCTACATTCTCGAGGATCTACTGTGCACAATGTTGATGAAGTTGATCGTGAGTTGTGGGCTATTCCACAATCTTAAGATCGTGAAGTGTGTTAGTTGGTGGCTTGGCCATGCTTGCTTTATACGTGGGCTCCTGATTTGGTCTTAGGCACACGTGGCTCGGCTTGGCTGTAACATCCCTAGCCCAAAAGGATGTGGTTTGTTAATCCTCTTTCTTACTCGCAAAAATCCATAAGGTTTATCAATTAAATAAGACTAGCATAAAAAAAGAATACATGAAAGTCTAGAATGTCGTGTCAACAATAATAACTAAAATTGAAATAATCTTGTTTAACAAAAATATGTCTCACAAACGATAATAGCATTCCTTATTCAAAATAAATTCATCAATCTCTAAAAGAAACTATGCCAACATACTTATTAACTTGACTAATGTGAAATCACAAGAAATTCCTAAATATGCCCACCTCCATTCCGGCCTCCTAAAGCAACCTAATGATCACTTGAAACAAGAAATAAAACCGATGAGTCCAAAGGGGGCTCAGTAAGTGAAATCCACAACTACAGGCAGTTTTACTCATTGTCTCGTTTTAAAAAATGGAACTCATAACTACATATGTTCCCAATATATTTTTAAATAATAAAATAGAATAAGAAACATAAAACACATAAAATAGATTATCATAAATAAAATTATGATAGTCTTTATCTCATATTAGGGCTCATATATACTGTTACCCCCATATACTAGGGTTGCGCGGTTCTTGTGACCTGGGATGAGATACTATGGCCGCAGCCTCGTTCCTTGGCCAACCGATTAACTCTGGGTGCACTCAGCATGACAAAATAAATATGATGGAACCACCTTCTGGCAAAGCCTCTTTCAGGGGTTGCACCTCCATCCTTAGCATCGGTACTGAGCTTCTTTCTTGCTTTTCTCTTGGGGCCAAAAATTACTCTCCTCCATACATGTGCCCACATTTTTTAACTTTTTCTCATTTCTTCTACTTCTCTTAATACTTCTTTAGATACATCGTAGGGCATCATGTAGGAGGGTTTATTAACATCTTCTCAAAATTTCTTGTAAGCATCATCATTTTCATAACGTTTCGTTTTATTAAATTTATCATGCATGTAACATAATTCCGTAATATAAACAACATGATCATTTGTAATTTGAAACAAAATTTTATAAATAGCAGGACATGATAATTTTTCTAGAAGGGATAGTAAATTCACTTACCTCTTTACTGCAGCTAAGAATTTTCTCTGACTGCTAACTAATCTCCTGAAGGAAGTACAAACACGTTACTACCCTGAAACTTTATATGTATATGTTTATCAATGCCTCAAATTAATATATCCATATCTTTATACTTCAAAATATCACATGTATAATATATATGTATATATATATACACTGCGGATCATTATGTATATATATAAATATATTTAAACTAAGTTTAAAGCATTCCTCATATATATATATATATGTAAAACCTTCACAACATTATATATATAGATGGCAGTGTTTATTAACAACTCAATGGTTTGAGTGTAGGCAGATGCTATATTAAGATTTTTTTCTAGTTAGGGTTAAAATATAAGCATGGCACATAGTTATCATTTGTTCCCACTAGGTGTGATCGAGCGCACTGCATTCGAGCCCAGCAGAGACGATCAAGCGCGCTTGCATGCGAGCGTACAAAGCCAAGATTGAGCGCACTACGCTCGAGAGCAAGATCCGCGATCGAGCGCATGCCACTTCAGCCGCATTTCCCGTGTTGGCTTAGCCATCGCTTCATCTGCTGTGTCGTGGAAATTTTGAGCAGTTTGGAGCTCTTAAGCGCACCATCTACGATCGAGCGCACGCAGGCCTGTGCTTGAGTGCACCCACATGACCTGGCAGTACCTTAGTTTTGTCTATAAATAGGACCTATGTATTTTGTTAAACCTACATTTTGGAGGCACCCTTGAGGCCAAAAACCTCTCAGTTCCTCACTGTAAAGCCTCTAAATCGTCATTTATTTATTTAACGCTTTTGTTTGTTTGTCTATTTGTCTCTCTTTAGCATGAGAGGCTAAATCTTCAACTAAGGTTGAAGATGAAGCCTCACCATTTAATTATCTTCATGTTTTTATAATTAGTTTGTACTTTAATCCGTCTTTTAATATCATGAATGTTCGTTTCAATTCAATTTCGTGAGAAGATTGTGATTGATTGTGCCGTAGTTGGATATTCATAGTGTTTTGTCCAATGGATACATTTAATCTTTTGATTTAAGTTTATTTATCTTTTGTTTTTTGTGTTAAGCATGGATACATTTGATCCTTTGAACTAAATTGGATGTGTTTTGTCTTTTGTCAAATGGATGGATGCTTTGAATATTTCAATAGGCACAATAGGACATTCATAAGGCTTAAGGGTGCATGAACTAGCATAACACCAGATCATGCATTATTTTTTATCGATAGACGGATGTATAAATTAATCATACTAATATGTTAATTAATGTGGTGAGGTGGATTCTAGACCTTAGTATTTTTATCTATTTGTTTTCATAGCATTTAGATTAGTTTATCTTTATGCACGCCATATGTTCGACATTTGGAACTAGGTTAAGATAGAGTTAGTTTAGGTATAGAATTAGTTTTTCACAAATGCGATTTCCTGTGGATTCGATCTCGTACTTTTGCAACGCTAAACGAACAACAACTCGTGCTATTGTGAGTACATTAAATTTGTATATCAAGTTTTGGCACCGTTGCTGGGGAATCGTTTGTTGTGAAAATTAATTGTTTTGTCGAGATTAATTTTATTTTTCTACTAGTTATTTTATTTCGGCAATTATTTTATTGGTTTCTATGTTTTTGTATAGAATTTTTTTTTTTATTAAAAAAATAGATTAGTGTTTGGTTGGTTTTTGTGTTTGTTGATTTTTTTGGAGTTCGGTCTCTGTTAGTGATATCGAGCGTAGCTCACTTCCGCTCGAGTGCACTGCTGCCTTGTGCTGCACTGTCTGCGCGCCTGTGCTCGACAGCTTACAAGTGCGCGCGAGCAGACCCAGACCAACACTCGAGCTCAGTGCGCTTTTGCGATCGATCAAATGCACTTGTAGACTGCTACACTTTTGCACGTTTACGCTTGATCGCATGGTACCTGTGCTCAAGTGCACATCCGTAGTTAGCACCAACAAACCCGAGGCAACTAAGTATTAATATATATTTTTTTATTTTCTTGTTTATTGTTATTTATCTTTATTTGTTTATTTTGTTTAGTGCCTTTCTTTTATATTTTATATTTTGTTATTAGTTTTTGTTTAGTTTATTTTTTTAAAATGATTATTGTTTCATGTGGGAAATTTTGTATGCAAAATAGTTTGGGTGAAACATGAGTCTTCTTTTCAATAATTTTATGTTTCCCCTAGTTGTAGGACACCAAATCCTACAAACTACCCTCAAAATTTTCAACCACATGAACCATGTTCACACTGCTCTAACCCTTATCATAGTTTAGTTGATTGTCCACATTAGGGACAATTTTTCAATTTTTCACATGAGCAGATGAACACCAATTTCTCCAGACCTGGGTTTGAATCAAATTCAAATTTTTATAACCCGGATTGGAGCAACCATTATGATTTCTCATGGCAAGCTCATGCTACAGGAAATTATGCTCCCCAAGTTGATGAACTGCACCATCCTGATTATCCACAATTCGACAACCAATTTCCTACCCCTTCATCATATGACTATCCTCCTAAGCAATCTTATTTGGAAGAAACTTTTAAGGAATTCATGGAACTAATCAGCCAACCCACCATTCCTGCGTCACAAGAACCATCATTGGAAGACACACTTGAGGCGTTCAGGAAAACAGTCAACCAACCTATCAAGACATCACAGATGCCACTGTGGCAAACACTGAAGTAGTTGCAAGGTTGGAAGGACAGCTTGGTCATCTAGTTGCTGAATTCAACATAATTGGGGAAGAGGAGTTTCAAAGTCAAGAGATGGCGAGAGAGCAATACATGATTGATAAGCATGCCAAAGCCACCATATTTGGGAGTGAGGAAGTTGTCAAGGAGACTGTTAATGAGCCATGTCTAGAGTATCCTACTCTTGAGGTGCAAATGAAGAAGGGGGAAACCACTGAGATATCATTCCCTAACTCATCTTCATTAGAAGCTGAGCCTTTCATTTTAGATAACCACTCTTCCATGCCTTCATCGTATTTTCATCCTCCTCAAAAGTCATTAGTGCAACATTTTCCAACCTCTCATTCAATGACTTAGAGGAGAGGGTGAACCAACTCATGACAGCTAACTATGCACATACCCAGCTTTCTCACACTCACGCACTTCATCAATCATGTGCATATTGTTATCATCCTTCTCACCGGATAGATGATTGCCCATTCTTGAATCATTACGTGACTGAAGCTAACGAGTATGCACATGAGAATTCCCAAACCACCACCATACTTGTTAGTGAGGAAAAAGTTGTTAACAAGGTGGAAGAAAAGGAGGAGCAAATTGAGCCCTCGCCAATTCAAATTTGGCCAATGACAAGGAAGTGAGTACTGAAGCTCATTCCTTTGTCACAATCCCTCTTGAGACCCATTATTAAGCCCAAGTTTCATTTCATCACTGTCTCATGGTGCTATCTTATGCCATAATCATCAAGGATTTATGCACTGAAGGTCACAAATGTAGGAACAATCTTCCTAAGAAAATCCGGTTAAGAAAGAAAATTGGGTACCTAAGATGACGAAACATCCTTTTAGAGGGATATCAAATTCTTAAGAAGAAAGGATGGAAGGGATTGGTTGGACACCCATACGAACGAGGAAGGAGCGGTATTTTTTTTCTTTTTTATTTTCAGCACTTTATTTTTGAGTCATTTTCGTTTTGTCATTTTATTTCTTGTCATTTTATTTTTATTTTATTTTGTTTCTAACTGCAATTAACCTATTGATGTTTGTACTTGTGAGAAAAGATTGCTGTTAATTTTTGACAAGTGTTTTGGTGTTCAAGTTCGGGGATACCTTGGCCTTTGCACATTTCGGTTCCTCATCTCACTGTATTATATTTCTTGCCACATTGGGGACAATGTGTCATTTAAGTTTGGGGGTGTGGACAAACATTCTGTCTGTTTATTTGCTTGCTTTGTTTTGTTTATTTGCTTGTTTTGCTAGTTTTTGTATATAAATTTTTTTGTTTTGCCATGTTGTTGATTGGGCATAACTTACATCATAACTGTGGATTGCCTGTCATTGATGTGTTTAACTTGTTTGAACATTGCATATCATTAGGAATCCCGGTTTTTTATTCATGTGTTGGATTAGAGAGACTCCACTTGTTTGTTTGATATTTCACATGCACACTAGCATTAGGGTCTGTGAGGTATGAGATTTGACTTTGAAGTGTGTTTCTTGAGATTTTTAGGTTTTTGTGATGTGATGATGAAAACCTTGGCTTTAATAAAAAAATAAAAAATAAAAAATAAAGAAAAAATAAAAGAAAAGAAAATCATCATAAGTTGAGCTTTTTATTGAGTAATCGAACCTCTTGCCTCACCAAGCGTTGAGTATTCGCGTAAAAAGATGAGAAATTCTAACTAAGTGATTGTATGGCTAGTTAGGCTTCGTAGCTCTTTTGACTTGAGTAACTAAGCGCCTAGCAATGTCTCTACATCTAGTGCCCTAAAACCGCCTGGTTTGGGAGTCATTGGCCCAACACTCGCTAAGGTCATTTAGAAGCTTAAGGGAGTCAAGCATTGCACAACCTACACAAAAAAATTGCATCTTTCGATTCAAGCCTTGGTTGTATTTATCACATTGTTTTCCTATGAATTTTGGGATTCACCTCTTTGGAGAATAATTGAAACCCCATGATCTTGTGTTAGTTCACTTTGCACTTCATGGAACATGTGTTGTCTCAATTTTTCAACTGTGAGTGAAATGAAGTTTGGATGCCTGGATGATGTGGTTTGTATGTTCGACTTGTTAAAATTGCTAATGAAGTATGAACCATATGTTTAAGTGAAAGGCTTTGTCTATCAATAACATAGTGCCAATAAACTGTCTGTTGGTATCATTGCTGGTAAACCATCATAAGACTTCACTCATCCACTAGAGATGCCTAGGGGTTTAAAAGGCTTGTTGCATATGCTAAATGCAATCATTTCTACCACGAAAGCAGACTTATGTTTCTTGCTTTAATTGTGTTTTTCATTTTGTTTTGCTCAGGGACTAGTAAAATGTAAGTTTGGGGGTATTTGATGAGTGCCAAATAGTGTTTATTTGGACCCCTTAATTTATGTTCGTTATGTTCTTAGTTTTGTTAATATCTAATGTTTAGATTAGTTTTAGTGTTTCGTGGTGCTGCAAGTCGTTAACATCAATCTGCGGTTAAAAGGGTGAAAATGGCCAAAAATGCACATCAAATCCCTGGAAGTGCACTTGAGCCCAATAAAGACGATTGAGCGTGCCTACATGCGAGTGATGAGTGCCTAAAAGTGCTTATTTGAACCCTTTAATTTATATTTGTTAGGCTCTTAGTATTGTTAATTTCTAATTATTTGTGGTGTTTTTAGTGTTTTGAGTTGTGCAGGTCTTTACAACAAAAGTTGGCCACAAGAGAGCAAAAAGACATTAAGTGAAGTTTTGGACCCCTGCCAAGTGCGTTCGACCGCACTTGGTGCGTTCGAACGCACTGACGGTCGAACGCAGGGACACGGTCGATCGCAGTCCCCGTCAGCCCGCGTATCGCGCGGGCGCCCTAGGAATCCATCGCTTCAGCATGCGCCGTTATGGTTTTCTGCGGTCGAACGTACTTTGTGCGATCGAACGCACAACTCAGTAGTACGTTCGAACGCACCTCCTGCGTTCGAACGCACTCGTAGGAAATTTTGCCTATAAATAGGACCCAAGGCCTTTTGGTCGAACACACATTCTCTTGGGGCGTTTTTAGAGAGCATTTTGCTACTGTTTGCAGTGCTCCGCCCCTTTTAGTTGTAAGCTTTTATTGTTAATTTAATTTTAATGCATTCTTTTACTTCAATTTTGTTTTGTTGTTCAATGGGTGGCTAGAATCTTCAACTTAGGTTGAAGATGAAGCCTCACCCTTAGTTTAAATTTCTTGCTTTTACATTTTATGCTTATTTTCCGTTATTTAATTCCGCATTCGTCATTTAATTTCTGTGACAAATAATTGAATGGTTGTGTGTTGTTGATGCATTGATAGTCATCCGGTGATGTGTTCCAAGCCGGGTGCACAATGAGTGTTTGGTTGTGATTCAATATCCACTGTGATCCAAGGATACAGTGGATGATTTTATCCATAATCAATACTCATTGTCGCTCCTTAACGGTAAACACATTATTCGGTTTGACTTGTGTCAATTACCACAATAGAGTGTGTTGAAGGGTTTAGAGTTTAAAAAACGGAGAATGAGTGTTTAATGTATTTAGCTTATTTTTATTGGGTGAGGTTCGTCTTTAACCTTAGTTGTTTTTTATCCCTGCATTTTTCAGTTTAATTTTATTTCTGCGTTCGAAATGAATCCTCTTTGGGACTAGGTTAAGATACGTTTAATTTAGGAGTTGTATTAGTTTTTATTTACAAAACGCCGTTCTCTGTGGTTCGACCTCGCATTTTCACGCGCACTTTACTGCACACGATTCGTACACTTGCGAGTATTATTTTTGATACGATCAGCGAGCGCACAGAGCCAAGATCTAGCACATTGCGCTCGAGCGCAAGATCCGCGATCGAGCGCGTGCCACATCAGCCACATTTCTCGTGTTGCCCTAGCCATAGCTTCACCTGCGACGCCGTGAAAATTCTGAGCAATTTGGTGCGCTCGAGCACACTGTGTGCGATCTAGCACACCCACGTGACCTGGCAGCACCTTAGTTTTGTCTATAAATAGGACCCTTATATATTTTGTTAAACCTACGTTTTGGAGGCTCCCTCGAGGCCAAAAACCTCTCTGTTCTTCACTGTAAAGCCTCTAAATTGTCATTTATTTATTTAACGCTTTTATTTGTTTGTCAATTTGTCTCTCTTTAGCATGAGAGGCTAACTCTTCACCTAAGGTTGAAGATGAAGCCTCACCATTTAATTATCTTCATGTTTTTATAGTTAGTTTGTACTTTAATCCATCTTTTAACGTCATGAATGTTCATTTCAATTCAATTTCGTGAGAAGATCGTGATTGATTATGCCGTAGTTGGATATTCATAGTGTTTTGTCCGATGGATACATTTCATCTTTTGATTTAAGTTTATTTATCTTTTGTCTTTTGTGTTAAGCATGGATACATTTGATCCTTTGAACTAAATTGGATGTGTTTTGTCTTTTGTCAAATGGACGGATGTTTTGAATATTTCAATAGGCACAATAGGACATTCATAGGGCTTAACGGTGCATGAACTAGCGTAACACCAGATCATGCATTATTTTTAATCGGTAGACGGATGTATAAATTAATCATGCTAACATGTTTATTAATGTGGTGAGGTGGATTCTAGACCTTAGTATTTTTATCTATTTTTTTTCATAGCATTTAGATTAGTTTAGCTTTATGCACGCCATATGTTCGATATTTGGAACTAGGTTAAGATAGAGTGTAATACCCTGATAAAAACCAACATTTTTGTTAGACAAAATCTTTTCCATAGGAGCAACCAACAAAGGCTTTCAATAAAGGTGTTTAACGAGACCCAAAACCCTTAGCATTAACCTAATCATGCTTTGAATCTCTAGAAAATAAAATCCAAACACTAACCCTCAGGATGCGGACGTCCGCTAGGTCTGGTGGACGTACGCTACTGTCTGTAGTGCAGATGTACGGGGGGGACCACCGGATGTATGCTCTGCAAAAGTACAATGGACGTATGTGGGACCACCGGACGTACACTACTTTTGGGGTACCCTTTGGGTAATACCTGGACGTACGAGACACCCTCTGGACCAGTATGCAAAGACCACCGAACGTACGCTAGGGTTGCCGGACGTCCGCTACTCTGTCAGAGAGTTGGTGGCAAACTTTCCCTATAAATAGGCCATCCCACCTCTCATTTCTCACGCCTATTTCCTTCCTTTTCTATGCCCCTAGGCTGCCAAAATCCTTCCCTTGAGTTTTGAGTGAGAACCTGGTGAGAGTGAGCTTCAAGGAGGAGTTTCCGAGTAGGGGAGACCATGTCCGCGCTTAGCTTCAGGGTAAGCTCTGTTCCCTTTGTGTTTAGCACTGTTTTATCTTGTATTTCTGCCTTGATGAGGTTTTACAAGTGTTCATTAAACGTTCTTCAAAGATAACGATGTTTTCAAAGGATTTTCTCAAAGTTCCGTTGCGCTGTGATTTCTTGCGTTGCATGTGCTATTTTGCTAGCTTAGAAGAGGTTTAGAGGTCTGTAAATGCCATTAGAAACATGCACTATATGAATCTTAAAACGGTGTGCTTAACACACTAAACGGACGTACGCCATCGAGGCCGGACGTACGGTCAGTGGGCAGGGCATTGGTTCTTAAGTTTCACACGTGTAAGCTTAGGCTTAGCTATATTTCTAGGTTTCGTAAGGCTTAGAATAACGGTGCCTTGTATCCGTTATAACAGGAATTAGCATGGTCAGAGGATTTGCCCGAATGCGCGTGGTAAGTAGACACTTACGCCCTTTTAACGTAAAACGTAGGATATGTCAGTTGACTGACCACGAGTATGATAAGAGCATGCCTACTTTCTATAATTACTCGGTAACTGTGTTATTAATTAACTACTAAGATGTATCGTAAGACATGGTACGCCGGTACGTGCTGTATGAACAGCTATGGGCTTACTATATAGACTGCATATTATGGTCAACTGTGTGTGTTATATGAGGGCTTTGGAACTATTGGTTTCGTGACCACGGTGCAACCATTCCCAATGGTTAGGTCACATAGGACAGACGTCATTAGTCAATGTGGGCCACTCAAGGTCGGACTCGATCGTGCCAGTAATATTACGTGCAGTATGTTATGCAATGGCTGGGGCACTAGCATTGTGTTATAGGTCCCTTGGGATAGCACCAACCCTGCTGAGAAGGGGTAATATCTCGGGTAAACTATGTATGGGAGTTATGACTTGTAATGCATTAGCCTTTTCCAACATTAAAATAACTAGGCAATTATCGCCGGTTCTACACCATAAGTTTTGAAAACCATAAAACCTATCCAATGGTGTATTAACGGAGGTGTAACGCCTCAAGAATTAATTAACGGGTAATTAATTCCACAGTTCGTCTCCCAGCCTTATTCCACTCAAAACAAGTCCTCCGGGACCTTTATTCCACAAAAACAGAGGATACTAAGCAGCATAAGTAATAAAGTTCTATAAACATTGAATCAATATAACCAGAGCATCTAACCAAAGATTATCAAAGCAGCGGAAATCATACTATAACATCAGTACAAGGGATCTATGCTAAACCTTAATATGCAAGCATGCATCAAACCCTAAGTCTACAGCATAACTCAAAAGTACTAGTTACATGAGTACCCGCTTAAACTTGCTATAAGTCCTCAAACATCTCTTGGATCGAATCCTCCAACATAACCGGATGCTTTTCGGTATCCACTATCTAGAACAGCATAATCGTACATATGGAGAAAAAAGGAAAATAATTCAATGCTAAGTCCGACAACTTAGTGAGTAGAAATCCACATGACGTACACTTCATTAATTTGTGGATTCTTTTATTTATAAAACACATGAGATTATGAGGTGATAGTTTATCATGCAGGTGATATATATATTTATATATATAATATATGCATATGATATAAAGTAATAGTCATAGCTCAACATTATGGTCTACCCGAGATATTACCCATTCTCAATAGGGTTGACACTATCCCGAGGGACCTGTAATACAATGCCAGTGCCCTAACTATTGCACATCATACCTTACGTAACACTAGTGGCACAACCGAGTCCGACCTCGGGTGGCCCACATCGCTAATGACGTTTGTCATATAGTGACCATCCATTGCGAATGGCTATATCATTGGTCATAAAACCATTAGATCCAAAGCCCCCACACACGCACACATTTACCATAAAGCTAACCCGTATAGTAAGCCCATGGACATTATGCCGCACATACCGGTGTACCATGTCATAGGGTGCAATTAGTCTTATCAGTCTTTTACATGCACAGTTTTACAAGTCTCATTATTATCTTATTAACTAACACACGTTTTCACAAAAGAGAGTTCCCAGTAGTTCCAAAATGTATTTCATGAGGGTTGCAAAATATCCATGTTTGATATATAAAAAACAGATGTGCAACACAGGAAAAGTAACAACAAAGCATCCATGTGAGTTTGTACTCACTCGAGCCGTAAAACTCCTCCATGTAATTCCCTTGAGGCTCCAGAACCTTGAATACTGAGAAAAGACCTATCATTAGTTCTATTTCGATTAAAGCACAACTCTAGAATAAGGAAATAGGAGCTGTGGGACGGCTGGTGAAAATAGGGTTTCCTTGTAACACACTGGCCGTACGTCCGGGCTCGGGGCCGTACGTCCACTGTTTCACGACGGGCCGTACGTCTGCTTCGACGTCTTTCAGGGAGAACCTTATTTTCTCTCCATTGTCCGGCTATTCTCTGACTCCTAAGGCCAACACAAACTCCCTGAGGCCTCCTAACATAGATCAAAGCCTCCATGCAAAGTAACAATGTTAAGCTATTAAAACGCTAGCCTAAGCAAGATTAAAGCATAACTAAGCTAACAACTACAACTAGCTACATAGAACAATAATCGAGCAGCATAATGATGTATCTAAGGAGATAGGCAACCGAGCATTACCTCCTCAAAGCGAAACTGCAAGAACCTCCACTCCACTAGCTCCGAACTCACAAAACCTCACAAAACACTCACAAACGGCCAACAAGAAGCCTAGGGGCGAAGAGGGGGGTCGAGGGGTGGATTTGGTGTGAAATGGGCGAGGGTGTGAGGGGGTATTTATAGGGCCAGAAAGCAGCGGACGTTCGGCCAAAGGGGCGTATGTCTGGTACAATTCCACAGCGGTCTAAAGGCTATTTTGTACGACCAGGTATTACATGGAGGGTATTCCAAAAAGTAGCGTACGTCTGGTACTTTTGGCATACGTCTATTTTACTATTCACAGAGTAAGGCTGTACTATTTACTGAGCGTACATCCAGTGGGGGACCACTGTATGTCCGCACTACAGACAACAGCATACATCCACACTAAAAGACAGGAGCGTACACCCGCCAACCCTAACGAATGTTCACACTAAAAGACAAACTAGAAGACAAATTCCCCAAATGCCCTTCTGGCTGATCCTAGTGACCCAAAGTCCAAATTAACCTTGTAACTAAGCTACTTATGCCTAGTTAAATATTTGGGTCACTACATTCTCTCCTCCTTATAAAAATTTCATCCTCAAAATTTCGTAGCCCTAAAACACAGGAAGAAACAGTAACATTACTTTAACTTCCGTAGTTTAACAAGGTTCGTGCTCAGCCTTTGTCCTCGGGAAAATCTTATCCCATTCATCCTTATAGCATTGACCTTCTTCGTCCAATATAAAGCGATCCACGTCAGCATCCTCACAAGTTATAGCAAATCCATTTGCAAGATACCAATCATCGCTAAACTCAACGACTCATAAATACACCGAAACAGAGTCAAGCCCGTGGGTATCTTTGACATGATTCCATACTTCCTAGCCGGAAGCAAACTTTACCTTGATTGACTACTATTAGAAAATCCAAATGTGACAATTACCCAAAACCATAACAAATAGGCACACAACCCAAAAGAAATTAACAATACAAATAAGATCCTTGGACCTCAATCGACTAACATCATACTCAGTGTTCCCTACACTGTACCAGTCCTCAACAATATCAACACCCAAGTTGAGTAATTCCACATATAGTTTAGGTCAATGGGTATCCAAGCCATAACCCTATAGAGGAAAACAAACTCTTTCTTACATGACTATCCCTTCAACCAAAACAGGGATAGGTATATTGTCCAAGTATAACCTTGAAAAAAGAGTTATCAGATCTGGGGGTAAGGCAACATGTATCCCAACCACCCCTTCCTCCTTAAGTTGCATCACTTCCCTCATCAATGACATCTTAAGGAACACGCAATCTCCTACTTCATGTTCCGAAGGTCGTCCCTAGTTATCGGCGTAACTCTTCTGCCGACCCTAGGATGCACTTATCCTTTGTCCCGATGGTATGCACTTGAATCCTTTTGGGCTCCAACGTTGTCTCCTTCCAACGTTGTACCATTACAAGGGTGACTGACACTTAACTTGGAAAAGTGCTTCATAAGGCGGCATTCCAAAAGTTGCCTGTAACGAACTTGATGAAAGGTAGGTACTACTACCTCTGAGGTGCAACACACAAGCCTATGACATGTCCTCCAGGATCTGGTTAGTCCATTCTAACTAACCATCCGTCTTTTGGCACTAAAATCCAATTTTACCCTCTTCTAATTGATGAGTGCCATTTAGTGCTTATTCAGACCCCTTAATTTATGTTTGTTAAGCCTTTAGCCTTGTTAATATCTATTTTTTTAGTTTTGTTTTAGTGTTTTATTGTGTTGCAGGTCCTTGCATTCAAATTACGGTCAAACGGGTGAAAAAGGGCAAAAGAATTGAAGATCAAGCCTTGCTAGTGCGATCGAGCGCACTACGCTCGAGCCCAAGGGGCGAGATTGAGTGCACTCCACGTAGACCCGCGTCTCACGTGTTGCCCTAGCCGCCATCACTTCACTTGATGCGATGCACCATGGGATTTTGGAGCAGTTACGTGCGCTCAAGCGATTGAGCGCATCCCTAACCTGGCAGCACGTTTCATTTTGTTTATAAATAGAACTTTGTGCATTATTTTGAGACTTACGTTTTGGGAGGCACCTCTAAGGCCTCAAACCCTCTATTTTCCACTGTGTAGCCTTGTCATTTATTTATTTAAAGTTTTATATTGCTTTTAATTAGTCTCTTGTTCCCATGAGAGGCTAAATCTTCAACTAAGGTTAAAGGTGAAGCCTCACCATTATTTTATCTTCATGTCGTTATGCTTAGTTTATTGCTTATTCTGTCGTTTAATTTTATATTTATTCGTTTCAATACATTTTAGTGACAAAAGTGTGTTGATTGTTGTTTACAAATCGTTAAACGTCAACACTCGTTGCAACCGAAGGTACATCAGATGATTAGTCTTTGGACCAATATCCGTTGTGACTTTTTAAATAGTGTATGCATCGATTAGTTAGACAAGATTTTGTAGCAACAACAATAGGATATTCATATGTGCTTTATAGATAGACGGAAGTATGAACAAAGTGTTAGCGCTCAGAGTATGCTTAGTAGCAGAGTCGTTTGGAAGCATGAACTAGCATGATTATATGTTAATTAATTGTGGTGAGGTGGATTCTAGGCCTTAGTATTTTTATTTCTTTATTTTTTAAGCGTTTAATTTAGTTTTTATTTAATGCACGCTACCTGTTTGATTTTTGGGACTAGGTTAAGATAGGATTAGTTTAGGCATAGAATTAATTATCACAAACACGATTCTCTGTGGGTTCGACACTCGCACTTGCACAACCACTTTATTGCAAAATGATTCGTGTAATTGGCGAGTACTATTTTTGGTACGATCACTAATCCTTGTACATCTTGGTACTCCCAGGATGTATGGTATATAGAGAATGATGAGTCTTGCTCAAGATCTCCTTTCTTAGTCCTTCACCTTCCGACACACACTCATCTGAAATTGGGCAAAAGCCTTATGCCTTAACAACTGCCTGATCTTGGTGCGCTAAGGGTCCTCCAACTGAGCGGTAAGCAATCCTAACCCAACCACCAAGTTAGACAAGCGTGCAGACGCACCCTCATCTATCACTTCTACTCCCATCCTGGCGAATTCCATAACCAACTAGGGTTGGGAAATTCCAAGAGTGATAAGCTATTAGATTAAGGCCGTCACTTTTCTACTTAAGGCATCCGCTACTACACTAGCCTGATCACAACCCTTAGATCAATTCTAGCCACTTCCTTGTCTCTACAAACAACTGTACCCAAGAACTCCTTAGTCCATTAAGGTACAAAAAGATTCTCTAAAATCTCTCAACTCTTAAGTAACTCAAAATCATGTAGTCCAACACAAGATCCATGGGTACAAGATTCACTAATTGCCTTTAACCATAATTCAAGTCCAAGAACATCATGCATTATCATACTTCTAATGGGCAATTAACAAAATCAAGAATCAATACATCAGCAAAGCGTAACAAGCATCATACATTAACAAAACTCTTAGTTAATGTTATACTTTAGGTCCAAAACCCCAAATCAAGTGCAAGTACAAAACAAAAGACAGCTGGCAAACATCTAGTAACCCAGCCCTTAACTACAAAATAAGGTGAACCCACATGCCTTAAGCAACTTTGGTGGTTACGCTTAACCCTTGTCCTGTCATCATTTCCTTCTAGGTGGACCAGTACCATTCCTTTTGGCCTGGTTGCTGTTCCAAATGAAGTGTCCCACCTTGTCACATCCGTAGCACAAATTCTCCCTTCATCTGCATTTCCCAAAATATAGTCTGCCACACCTATGGCACCAATGACACCTTTCCTTCTTGGAATGCAACTCTCGGGGTGTATGTTGTACAAATTAAATGTACTCGCAAGAGCACGAGTCGTGTGCAATATAATGGTGTGCAAGTGCGAAGTCGAACCCACAGGAATTGTGTTCTTGAAAGCAAGTATAAACCTAAAATAATTCTATTCTAATCTAGTTCCCAGTTTTTGAATGATGATTGTTTTAATGAAATAAAAGCATAAAACTAATTAAGAGAAAGTAATTTGTTAACGAACCACTAGGGTTTCAGAATCCACACTCACACATTCATAACAACCTAGTTCCATGATCTCAAATATTCCCCAAAGTTCTCACATGTAAATCTTAGGTATGTTTCACTTCTTGCTTCACAAATTAATCAAAACATTCCCTATATCCATTCTTTATCCAAATCACAACAGAAATCCAATAATCAATTAAATCATTAACTATATCCGTAAATCACAAGCAAATATCCAATCTATATTGAAACATCCATTGTATCTAGAGAATAAATCACAAGAAATATCCAATCTCTTAACCAAAAAATCAAGTAGTTAATTGCATTGAAATATCATAAATCATCTAATGTATCCTTGAATCACAAAAGATATCCAAGATACATTCAATCCAATTAATAAAAAGGCAAAACAATAGGCAATTGAACCATTAAATTGGGAAATATTGATTACATGAAATTAAGTTGCTAATCATATGTGAGGCTTCATCTTCAACCTTAGTTGAAGGTTTAGCCTCTCATGTTATTGAAAGATAACACGTTCTTGTTGGAATCCATAATAAAAATTGAGTACTTACAAATAATGAAACCCAAAGTTGAGATCCAAAAGCTAGGAAACCCGAGAACTCTCTTATTTCTCCTCCCAAATTTCGTAATTCGCAGCACCCTTAGACTAGTCTGATAATTATGTATTTATAGGCCCAAAACTAACAAATTTAATAAAACTGAAATTCGCTGCCAGGTCGGACGAGTGTGCTCGATCGCATTGCTGAGCGCACTCGTGCATAAGGTTTTTGTCTGTTGCACTGCATTCGCACTCGATCATGACTATCCTGGGCTCAAGCACATATGTGCTCGATCGTGGCTGTCATGCGCTCGAGCACATTTGTGCTCAATCGTAGAGTTCTACGCTCGATCGCTATACTAGAGAATTGCACTTTTCATCCAAACTAGGCACTTCCACATAAAACCCATAGTTTTCCTTTAGCAACCTATAAAACACTGAAAACACGAAACTAAACCAAAACATTAGGTAATAACACAGCTAAAAGATTAACAATAGCAAATTAAGGGGTCCAAATATGTAATATTTGGTACACATCAGTGTACTCCTCCTTGAGCTCCACGAGTATTCCCAACAAAACTCTTCCTTGAATCGAGTCCACGGAATGGCCTCCTCGCTTCCTAATTCCATCACTAGTGAGTTCCCCTTAGCGTACCACCATCGCCATGCTTTTCTAGAGAACTTGTAGGCTGCGTACTTGACTCTTTGCTCCTTAGTGCAGTCCATAACTCGTAGTAGCTCCTCCAAGTTTGTAAGCCACTCCCTCACTTCTCCAGAGTTCAGGTTGCCCTTAAACATAGGGAAAGGATGCTCATAGAACTCCTTGAAAGAGCAACCCTTTCCTCCACTTGGAGTCTCTTCTCCTCGTACGTTGACCAAAGCTTCCACAAGACGACTTGCCACAGCTTCCAATGATTGGGTGCATCCAAAACGTTCCTCGTCCTTTCATCGGGTTGGGATGGTCTCCTACCATCGTTGCTCCCAATGACGTCGTGTCATGGAGACATCTTTGCAGTCACAACGATCATCAGCCCTTTACTTCGAAGCACTATGCCGATACTCGCTCAAAACGTCAAACCTAATCGCAAACCTATCCGTACTAAGCGCCTATATTACTACTACCTTAACCAAAGACCTAAGGTAGAACTAAGCTTAAGACCTTATCTAACTATCTTGGTACAGATCAATCCTAGTCTCCAAGGTTGCATCATCAAAGCGGTCCTAGTCCTGACTGCAATACCGTATCAAATCCCTAAAATCCTCTAGTCCAACATCCTCAAGATCATAGGTATTGAAATTATGTATCCCTTGTATACATATAATCCATCCTATGCTCTGGTAGATCATCTCCTAACACCTAATAGATCATGTCCTATATTCCGTTGAGCAAAAAGCTCTAATGAGCTCCAATGAATCCAGATCTAACTCCTAATATATCCATTCCTGTGGTCCAAAAAGCAACAGCACTGATACCAACTGTAACGCCTCGAGAATAAATTAATTGGTAATTAATTCCATGGTTCATCTCTCAGCTTTATTCCACTCAGAACAAGACCTTCGGGACCTCTACTCCTCAAAAACAGAGGATACTAAGCAGCGGAAGTAATAAAGTTCTATAAACATAGAATCAGTATAACTAGAGCATCTAACGAAAGATCATCAAAGCAGCGGAAATAATACTATAACATCAGCACAAGGGATCTATGCTAAACCTTAATATGCAAGCATGCATCAAACCCTAAGTCTATAGCATAACTCAAAAGTACTAGTTACCATGAGTACCCGCTTAAGCTTGCAATAAGTCCTCAAGCATCTCCTGGATTGAATCCTCCAACATAACCGGATGCTTTGCAGTATCCATTATCTAGAACAGCATAATCGTACATATGGAGAAAAAATGGAAATAATATAAGGGTAAGTCCAACGACTTAGTGAGTAGAAATCCACATGACATGCCCGTCATTAATTTGTAGATTATTTTATTTATAAAACGCATGCGACATTATGAGGTGACAGTTTATCATGCAAGTGATATATATATAATATACGCATATGATATAAAGTAACAGTCATAGTTCAACATTATGGTCTACCCGAGATATTACCCCTTTTCAGTAGGGTTGACGCAGTCTCGAGGGACCCGTAATACAATGTCGATGGCCCAGCTATTGCACATCGTATCATACGTAACACTAGCGGCACGACCGAGTTTGACCTTGGGTAGCCCACACCGCTAATGACGTTTGTCCTATAGTGACCATCCATTAGGAATGGATGCATCATTGGTCAAAAAAACCATTGAATCCAAAGCCCCCACACAAGCACAAATTGACCATAAAGCTAACCCGCATAGTAAGCCCATGGCCATTATACCGCACATACCGGTGTACCATGTCATACAATGCAATTAGTCTTATCAGCCTTTTACTTGCACGGTTTTACAAGTCTCATTATTATCTTTTTAACCGACACAAGTTTTCACAAAAGAGTTCCCAGTAGTTCCAAAATGTATTTTATGAGAGTTGCAAAATATCCATATTTGATATATATAACATAGACGTGCAATGCAGGAAAAGTAATAACAAAGCATCCATGTGAGTTTGTACTCACCCGGGCTGTAAAACTCCTTCATGTAATTCCCTTGAGGCTCCATAACCTCGAATACTGAGAAAATACCTATCATTAGTTCTATTTCTACTAAAGCACAACTTTAGACTAAGGAAATAGGAGCTATGGGATGGCTGGTGAAAATTGGGTTTCCTTGTGACACACTGGTCGTACGTCCACTGTGCACAACTGGCCATACATCCAGTCACGAGACCGTACGTCTGCTCCAATGTCTTTCAAGGAGAACCTCATTTTCTCTCCACTGTACACCTATTCTCCGACTCCTAAGGCCAACACAAACTCCTTGAGGCCTCTTAACACAGATCGAAGCCTCCATGCAAAGTAACAACACTAAGCTATCAAAATGCTAGCCTAAGCAAGATTAAAGCATAACTAAGCTAACAACTACAACTAGCTACATAGAACTATAATCGAGCAGCATAATGATGTATCTAAGGAGATAGGCAACCGAGCATTACCTCCTCAAAGTGAAACTGCAAGAACCTCTACTCCACTAGCTCCGAACTCAAAAAACCTTACAAAACACTCACAAACGGAACAAGCAGCCTAGGGTCGAAAGGGTGAGGGGGTATTTATAAGGCCAAAAAGCAGCGGATGTTCGGCCAAAGGGGTGTACGTCCAATACTATTCCACAATGGTCCAAAGGTAGTTTCGTACGACCAAGTATTACCCAGAGGATATTCCAAAAAGTAGCGTACGTCTAATATACTATTCATAGAGTACGACTGTACTATTTACAGTGCGTACATCTGGTGGGGGACTACCGTACGTCTGCACTATAGACAATAGCATACGTCTGGCATTTCAGCATACGTCCGCACTAAAAGATAGGAGCTACGTCCGCCAACCCTAGCGTACGTCTGCACTAAAAGACAAACCAGAAGGCAAATTCCTAAAATGCCTTTCTGGCTAATCCTAGTGACCCAAAGTCCAAATTAACAATGTAACTAAGCTACTTATGCCTAGTTAAATATTTGGGTCACTACAGGAGGTAATGCCCTCTTTTTGGTTATTACTCAAATTGCACGTTTACTTTCATTAATTGGGCTCATGTCATACCTAAGTTGTAAGGTTTACTTTCTAAGTCGTTAGACTTACGTGGTTATTATTCTTTAGGTAACCTGGTTTACTACTATGGAAGTGGCAATAGATGCTACTACTTGACTGGTTATGCTTTACTTATAATTACAGGTTTGTCTTTACTATTTAGTAGCTCCATGTTCTTACTTGATGAATTATAGTGACTCAGATATATTCACCTTCCCTTGCATTTACTCTGACATTTTTATAATGGCGATTTTTCGTTTGGCCAAAAGTTGGCTAGAACGGGTAAATTGCTAGTGACTCCAATTTTGGGGGCGTTACACAATAACACAATCTTACAGGGTTCTATCCACCTAGGGGCGTGTTGACTAGAGGAAAAGGGTGTGGAAGGATGAAGGGAATAGGAGTATTTATAGGGGAAGGGTGCTACAAACTCTCCAGAAAAGTAGTGAATGTCCGCCAAACCCTAGCGTATGTCTGGTACTATTTACACAGTAGTCCAAAGGGTGTAGCGTACGTCCAGGTATTACCCAAAGGGTATTCCAAAAAGTAGCGTACGTCCAAAAACAGATATCCTTTGCCAAGGACTAATGATCTGTTGGATCAGCTGCAAGGAGCACTCGTGTTTTCCAAGATCGATTTGCTCTCAGGCTATCACCAAGTATAGACACATTATCTATCACTACTTCTGATCCTCCTTCTGATTCTCCTGGAACAAGCACATAAACTCGAGATGGCTCCAAAGGTTTCTAAGCTACTCCCTTGCCCATACAATCCTTGCTGAAATGGCCAATTTGGCCCCACCGGTAGCAAGTCCCGGTTGCCATCTTGCAGGGTCCCCAGTGAACTTGGTTACACTTCCCACACAGCTCCAATATCTGACTCTTTTGCAGCAGAACTAAAGGGTTACCAGAGGTACGTCCTTGTGATTTCTAAGGTGGAAAACTCCCCATTGCCATTCTCTTAGCTGGCCTAACCCCTCCAGCCGAAGCACCAGGTTCTTGAGCCCTCCTTTTCTGATTCGCATACTCAGCCGCATTCTCCTTCAAGCTCTCCTTGTAGGTCGAAGCTCAATCAACCAACTGGGAGAAGTCTTGGATATCAAAACAGCTCATCATAATCCAAATGCGAGAGTTCAGACCTCGCTCTAACTTCTTCATTTTCTTCTCGTCATTCGGAATGAGGTACATGCCAAAGGGCGATAGTTGCAAAAACTTTGCGGCATACTCTATCACCGGCATCCCTCTTTCAACCAAATCAAAAAACTCTCGTGCCTTCACCTCTTGCACGACTCTGGGAAAGAAGTGCCGATTGAACTCATGTTTGAAGACATCCCAAGAAATGGTAGTCTCTGAACCCAAGTTAGTGACAAGCACCGCCTTCTTGTCCTGCCACCAGCGTTTGGCCTCTCCATCAGCTTATAAGCAGTATAAGCCACCTTCTACTTGTTCGTACACCCAGTAGTAGTTAACAACTCCTCCACGTTGTTTAGCCAATTCTAAGTGCGAATGTGATCACCTCTCCCATCAAAACTCTCCAAGTGATGACTACAGAAATCCTTCAAAGAACATCTAGTCCCTTCAACTAGCTATCTTGCAACCCTATTGCAATCTAAGGCCAACACTAGCTGGCCAATCGCGTCCATCACTTGACTTCCCCGGGGTGATGCTTCATAAAATGGGATGTCCACAGGCTCAGGGTGAACGTTTCCCTCAGGGCTTCCGATCTCCAACGCGTTAGGTCCAGTTGAAAGGTTCCTTAGGGGCGACATTTCTGCAATGAAGAGCAAAGTTAGAACTGACTCTCTAGAATCAAGCGACCAAATCTAAAGGCTATGTCCTAACAATCTATCTAGCCTAATCTCTGGTGTGATTGTGGCCTAACTTCTCTTTTCCTTTATCCTATAGTCTTTCCAGAGCACAAAGGCTCTAATACCAATTGTGACGACCCTGATGGACAAATCGATTAACTAGTAATTGATCCCATGGTTCGCCTCCCAGCCCTATTCCTCACAGGACAAGACTTAGGGATTTCAACCTTTCTCGTCGTAACGAGAAAATCTCAGCAGAAGACTTTACTAAGATTATCGAAAATAGAGATCAATAATTTAACATTCACTAGAGAAATTATAAAACCTCATAACATAGATAATCATCATAATGTATCGGTCATTGGACCGTCATCAAAAGGAGTTACAGACCACAAATTCAAATAACATCGTCTTAGAAAAAGAACAGCAGATCAAAGCCTAGATCTAAACTTAAGTAAGGCTAATGAACTCAATCATGTTGTCACGGGTAGTTCCTCCATCCTCCTACATGGATCTCAACTAGATAGGGTCCATGCCCCCAAAAATGACTTTGATCAAGTCCTGTGCTATAACCCAAGTCGGCTCCGATAGCATCCTCTCCTAGGATAGCTAAATCGCGCAAATATTCGTAATGATAGGCACAGATATTCGTAATGATAGGGGGAAACATAAATAAAAGGGATAGGTCTAAGACTTAGTGATTATAAACACAAATAATGCCCATGCTAGTTTAGTAGTGAACTCTAATGTTTTTGTAAAGTGTAAGACAATTCTATCGTGACAGTTTATCTTAGGTGTGATATAGATATATAGTATATGCATATGATACAGAGTAAAAATCGTAGTTTAACAGTATGGTCTACCCGAGTTATTACCCCATCTCAGCAGGGTTGGTGCTATCCCGAGGGACCTGTAGTACAATGCCGGTGCCCCAGCCATTGCACGCTACCGTACATAACACTAGTAGCACGACTAAGTCTAACTTCAGATGGCCCACACTGCTAATGATGTATGTCCTGTAGTAACCGCCCATTAAGGTTGCACCGGCTACGAACAACCATTGGATCCAAGGCCCATATAACACACACATTTGACCATAAAGCTACCATATATAGTAAGTCCATGGCCATTATACCACATGTACTGATGTACCATGTCATACGATGCAAATTATCTTGTCTGTATTTTACATGCATGCTTTTACAAGTCTCACTTTATTAACATATTTAGCACAACGTTTTCTCAAAATGCTAGAGTTAATGTGCAGCAAGTATAAATTGTGAGAGTTGCAAATATACATGTTTTCATGGTACACAAAATAGTCATGCAGTGCATGAAAAATAACAACAAGTATTATGTGAGTTAAAACTCACCTAGGTCGAATAACGTCTCGGAGTACCTCAAAGGTTCCAAGTTCTCCAACTCTGTGGAAAACCTTCTATTAATCCTATTTCGAATAAACAACACTAGAACGGGAGAACAGGAACTATGGGAGAGCTGGTGAAAATAAGGTTCCCTGTCATACACTGGACCGTACATTTGAGCTCGGGGTCGTACGTCTGCTTCTAGGTTTTCAGGGAGAACCTCATTTTTCTTCGCTCATTCTCCTATTTTCCAAATCAACTCCTAAGACTATCAAAGGGCTTCCTAAGTCAAAATGAAACCTCCATGCAACGCGATCATACTAAGTTAACAAAACGCTAACCTAAACAAGATTTAAAGCATAAGTTAAGCTAAAACTACGACTATCAACACAAGACAATAATTGAGAAGCATAACAACATAATTAAAGAGCTAGGTAATCAAGCATCACCTCCTTGAAGAGAAACATCAAGAGTTTCTTCACCGTTAGCACCACAACACAGAAAACCTCACAAAACACTCACAAAGGAAGGATTTTCGCAGCTTGGGGGCCTGAGAGTGCATGAGAAATGAAGAGGGGAAGGGGGTATTTATAGGTAAGGGCTGCTACCAACTCCCAAAAAAGTAGCAGACGTTCACCAAACCCTAGCGTACGTCCGGTGCTATTACATAGCGGTCCAACGGTTGTCTCTTACCTTCAGGTATTAACCAAAGGGTATTCTAATAAGTAGCATACGTCCATGTGGTCTTGCGTACGTCCATTTACAATTTACAAAGCGTACGTTTGGTAGTCCCCCCCATGTACGTTTGCTTTGCAAACAGTAGCGTACATCCGCCAAAAGTCTAAATTACCCCTTTGTTGTCCTTAATGACCCAAAGCCAAAATTAACCCCCTTAACTAAGTTACTTATGCCTAGTTAATTATTTGGGTCACTACAACAAGTGTGCTTGATCGTGGCTCTGTGCACTCAATCGCAGTTCCAAGGATCTTCAATTTCTTTGCTTATTTCCACCTTCAAACCGCAATTTTCTCTTAATGACTTGCAATACACCAAAACACCAAAACTAACAAAAACATCATAAAATAACAAAACTAAGAGCTTAACAAATATAAGTTAAGGGGCCCAAATATACAATATTTGGCACTCATCAAATACCCCCAAGCTTACATTTTGCTAGTCCCTTAGCAAAATAAAATGAAAAACACATCAAAACAAGAAACATAAGTCCGTTGTCGTGGGAGAAATGATTGCATTTAGCATATGCAACAAGCCTTTTAAACCCCTAGGCATCCCTAGAGGACGAGTGAAGTCTCGTGAGGGTTTACCAGCAATGATACCCACAAACATTTCTTCTTTTTTTTTTTCTTTTCATTTTTTGGCACTATGTTGTTGACAAACAAAGACTTTCACATAAACACATGGTTCATACTTCATGAGCAAATTTAACAAGGTAAACACACAAACCACATCATCAAGGCACCCAAACATTCAACTCATAGCTAGAAAATTGAGACAACACATGCTCTAACAAGTGCAAAGTGAACTAACATAGACTCATGAGGTTTCAATTATTCTCAAAGCTTGTGAACCCCAAAAATCATAGGAATGCAATCAAATGAAAAACAACCAAGGCTTGAATCAAAATGTGCAATTTTTTGTGTAGGATGTTCAATGCTTGACTCCCTTAATCTTCTAATTGACTTATGTAATGAGTGTTGGGCCAGTGACTCCCAAACCAGGTGATTTTTTGGCATTAGATGTAGAAACATCTCTAAGTACTTAATTACTTAAGTTAAAAAGAGCTACGAAGCCTAACTAGTCATACAATCAATCAACTTGAATTGCTCATCTTTTTACGAGAACACTCATTGCTTGGTAAGGCAAGAGGTTCGGTTACTCAATGAGACACTCAAACTGATGAATTTTTTTTTTTTTCTTTTTAGCCAAGGTTTTCATCACCAAATCAACCTACAAATCTCAAGGCACACACTCCTCAAGTCAAATCTCATACCTCATAGACCCTATGCTAGTGTGCATGTGAAAAACCAATAAAACAAGTGGAGTCTCTCTAATCCAACATATGAGTCAAACAACTGAGATTTCTAATGATATGTAGTGTTCAAACAAGTTAAACACACCAATGACATACACTCCACAGTTATGATGTAACTCATGCCCAATCAAAAACATAGGAATTTTTTTTTTTTTTTTTTTTTTTTAACACAAACAACCACAAATGATCAAGTAAAAAGACAGAAATGTCTACCCCACCCCCAAACTAAAATGATACATTGTCCCAAAAGTGTCCAGAGATACAATACTAGATTGGTGGTGCAAATCGGGTATAATGTAGAAGAATGCTCCCCCAAACTTGAATGGCAAACACTTGTCCTGAAAAACACAACAAAAAAGATCAAATGACATGGAAAAGAATGAGGATTGCCTCCGACAAGCACTAAGTTTTTAGTCTTCAACCAGACTCTCCACAATAGACTGCTGATAAGAGCCAAATATTACATTTAGACCCCTTAATTTATATTAGTTAATCCTTTAGCTGTGTCTTTATTTAATGTTTTGTTTTAGATTTGTTTTTAAGTGCTTTGTAGGTTGCTGAAGAGAAACTGCATCTTAAAAGGGTAAAATTGCAAAGTCTTGGAATAAAGCATACTTTGAGAAGACCTAGAAGAAGTGGTTAAGTTTAACCAAATCAAAGAAAGGATAAAATCGGAATTTCCCTAATTGGAGATAATTTCGGATTGGATTCAAATTTAGATTCTGTACATGTTTTAGTATTTTAACCATAACTTTCTGCTCAAATATCGGATTGAGGTGATTAAAATGGAAGTTGAAAGCTAACTCAAAATTATACAATTTATTGTGAAATAAGATTTCCTAATTCGGATGTTTACTATGCCAAAATCATCCCGCAATATGAGAACGCAAATTTGAGTGAATCTTATCCCGATTTCAGACTTCTATTTGGACTGGGAGACTAACCTTCGAATTATCTAGGTTTACTAGGGCTTCTAGAACTTCTCTAAGCCTATAAATAGACCTCTTTACATTCAAGAAAAATAAAGAAGCCTGGAGACAAAAATTTACAGCTTTTCTCTTTAATTTAGTTTAGGATTTATTTTTATGTCGGGCTAATCCCCAACTAAGGTTGGGGATGAAGCCTCGCCGTTGAAGAACGACATTACTATTATGTAAGTTTTATTTATCTGATTTTATTGACTTTATTATTTCAATTGTTTTACTCCTAATCAATTATGTGGAGTGATTCTTGGATATCTCTTGTGATTCAAGGATACATGTGATGATTTGAGATAATTTCATATGATTGATTGCTTGGTTTTTAACTCATAAAAATTGGGTATCCCTTGTGATTTGTTCTACGGATACATCTGGTGTTTCAATTGAATTTAGATTCCTTTTGTGATTTGATCAATGAATGGATACATGAGACGATTTTGATTAATTCTTTGAAGCGTAGTAAAACATATCTAGGATTTTAATTGTGAGAACTTCGGATTGATCTGATGAGCATAGAGTATGTTGTTATGATGAGGTGAGTGTGAATTCCCAAACCTTAGTACCATTATCTATTAAGTTATTTATTTTATGTTTAGTCCTTTAATTTTAAAAACCCAATTCAAAGCCCCTTTTGGAACTAGATTAGGATTAAATTAGTTTAGATATAAAATTGATCTTTCAAAAATATACTTCTCTATGGGTTTGACCTCGCACTTGTAATCAATTATACTATAAACGATCCGTGCACATGCGAGTTAAATAAATTTGCACAACAAGTTTTTGGTGCCATTGCTGAGGAATTGATTATTTTTCGAAACAATTTATGTCTAAATTGATTTTATCTTTCTACTATTTATAATTAGGATTTCAATTTTTGCAATTTGTTTTATTTTATCCCTGTTTCTAAAAAAAATTAAAAAAAAAAAAGATTTTTCTTTTTTTTTGTTTTGTTTTGTTGGCTTGTTTTACAGTTCTGCCGCAACCCCTATGTAATACCCCGATAAAAAAAACCTTTTAATTAAACAAGAAAATATTTTCCATAAGAGCAATCAACAAAGGTTTTCAATAATGGTGTTTTAACGAGACCCAAAACCCTTAGCGTTAACCTAATCATGCTTTGAACCTTTAGAAAATAGAAGCCAAACACTAACCCTTAGGAGGAGGACTTATGCTAGGTCTGGCGGACATATGCTGTTGTCTGTAGTGCAGACATATGGGGGGGATCACCGGACGTACGAGACACCCTTTGGACCATTGTGTAAAGACCACTGGACGTACGCTATGGTTGCTGAAAGTCCGCTGCTCTGTTAGAGAGTTGGTGGTGAACTTTCCCTATAAATAGTCCATTCCACCTCTCATTTCTCATGCCTGTTTCCTTCCCCTGGTATGCCCCTAGGTTTCCAAAACCCTTCCCTTGAGTTTTGAGTGAGAAATTGGTGAGAGTGAGCTTCAAAGAGGAGTTTCTAAGGAGGGGAGACCATATATGTACTTAGCGTCGGGGTAAGCTCTGTTCTCTTTGTGTTTAGCATTATTTTAACTTATGTTTCTGCCTTGATGAGGTTTTCCAAGTGTTCATTAAGCATTCTTTAAAGAAAATGATGTTTTCAAAGGATTCTTCCAAAGTTTCATTGTGCTGCGATTTCTTGCGTTACATGTGATGTCTTGCTAGCTTAGAAGAGGTTCAGAGGTCTATAAATGCCATTAGAAAAATGCATTTTTCGAATCATAAAATGGTGTGCTTAACACACTGAGCGAATGTACGCCATCAAGGCCAAACATACGGTCAGTAGGCAAAGCACCGATTTTTGAGTTTCACACGTGTATGCTTAGGCTTAGCCATATTTGTAGGTTTCATAAGGCTTAGAATAAAGGTGTCTTATATCCATTATAACATGAATTACCTTAGTTGGAGGATATGCTCGAGTGCGAGAGGTAAGTAGACACTTACTCTCTTTTTACGTAAAACGTGGGATATGTCAATTGACTGACCACAAGTATGACATGAGCATGCATACTTTCTGTAATTACTTGGTAACTGTGCTATTAATTAACTGTTAAGATGCATCGTAAGACATGGTATGCCGGTATGTGTTGTATGAATGGCCATGGGCTTACTATATAGACTGCGTATTATAGTCAAAAGTGTGTGTTATATGAAGGGTTTGGATCAATTAGTTTCGTGACCACGGTGCAACCATTCCCAATGGTTCGGTCACTATAAGACGGATGTCATTAGTTGGTGTGGGCCACTCGATGTCGGACTCGATCGTGCCACTAATGTTACGTACAGTATGTTGTGCAATGGCTGGGGCACTGGCATTGTATTATAGGTCCCTTGGGACAACACCAACCCTACTGAGAAGGGGTAATGATCGGTGTCAAATATTGTATATTGGACCCCCCTTAACTTATGTTTGTTAGGCTCTTAGTTGTGTTAATATCTTATGTTTTGTGTTGTGTTGTGCTGTAGGTCCTTGTCGTGAAAATGTGGCTCAAAGAGAAGAATTGAGCTAAGAGATGTCAAGCCCCTGCCAGTGCGATCAAGCGCACTGCGATTGAACGCAGAGGCCACGATCGATTGCAAGCCATGTCAGCCCATGAAGTCCGCGTTGCCCTAGCCGGCCCTATGCTCCATCACTTCAACGCTTGCACTGGGGGCAGTTACATGCGATCGATCGCACTATGTGTGATCGAACGCAATGTGGTCAAACACAACGCCTAAGCTCAAACACACACGGCACTGCGATGCACTTGCGGTGGAACACACGTCAGACGATCGAACACATGCGACATTGCGATCGATCGCACCCCTTACGATATAACGCACCCCTGACCTGGTAGCACGATTTATTTTGTTTATAAATAGAACCTTACCTCATTTCACTTATTTTACGTTTGGGTGGCGCTCTAAGGCCTCTAACCCTCTGTTTTCAACTGTAAAGCCCTCCTAAATTGTCATTTATTTATTTAATGTTTTATTTTGCTTTTAATTAGTCTCTTATTCCCTTCACTGTGGATTTGTTCATATATATTCATGCTTAGTTCATATTATTCTGTCGTTTAATTCATGTATATTCGTTTCAATACATTTTAGTGACAAAAGTGTGTTGATTGTTGCTTACAAATCGTTAAACATCAACTTTCGTAGCAACCGGAGATACATCGGATGATTCGTCTTTGGACCAATATCCGTTGTGACCTCTTAAAACAGTGTTTGCGTTGGTTAGTTAGACAAGGTTTTGTAGTAACAGTAGGATATGCATATGTGCTTTATTGATAGACGGAAATATGGACAATATGTTAGCGCTCAGAGTATGCCTAGTAGCATAATCATTATTAAATATGAATTAGCTTGATTATATGTTGATTAATCTTGGTGAGGTGGAGTCTAGATTTTAGTATTTTTATTTCTTTGTTTTTTTTATTGCATTTAATTTAGTTTTTATATTCTGCACGCCACATGCTTGTTATTTGGATGTAGGTTAAGATAGGATTAGTTTAGGCGATTTAAATTGATTTTTACACAAAGCACAATTCTCTGTGGGATTCGACCTCGCACTTGCACACCCGCTACACTGCATAACGACTCGTGTAATTGATGAGTACAGTTAAATTTGTGCATCAAATTTTGGCGCCGTTGCCGAGGAATCGTTGTTTTGTGAAATTGATTTTTTTTGCTTAGATTAATTTTATTTTTCTACTAGTTATTTCGTTTGTGCAATTATTTTATTTATTTCATGCTTTTGTATAGAAAAAAAATCATTAAAAAAATAAATTAGAATAGGGTTGTTTCGCTGTTTTGGGTGTTTGTTTAAGTTTCTAGAAAATCGGATTCTATTAGTGTGATTGAGCGTAGTCTATTGCACTCGAACGCACTACCGCACCTGCGCTCATTAGTTTCGATAGCGCGAGCGCGCTTTGAAAGTCAGTTCCACAGTGCGGCTTTGCGATCGATCGCACCTCTATTGCGATCGAACGCATTAGCAGACTATCTTATATTTCTTCATGACCCAGACAGACGCTCGAGCGTATCCTTCGTTGCTCGAGCACAGTGCGTAGTACGATCGATCGTACTTGCAACAGACTGCCACATTTTTACTCACGCTCAATCGCATGGTACCTACGCTCGAGCGCATCTCTGCAGTCAAGACCAGCAGACCTGAGACAGCTAAGTTTTATTTATTTATTTATTTTTGTTTAATTGTTAGTTTTTTCTTTTAATTGTTTATTTTATTCTTCTTGTTTTTATTTATTTTCTTGTTGTTTTTAGTTTTTGTTAGTTTATTTTTGTTTTTAGTTGTTTAATTAGTTTATTGTTTTGTTAGTTTATCGTTCAGTTATTTGTTTAGTTTATTTTTATTAGTTTTTGTTTATTTTATTTTATTTTTGTAAAAATGGTTATTGTTTCTTGTGGGATATTTTGAACTGTTTGGGTGAAGCATAAGTCTTCCGTTCAATTATTTTGATGTTTCCCCACGTAGGACATCAAACCCTACCAATTTGCACCCACATGAACTATGTTTAGGTTGCTCTAGCCCACACCATAATTCCGGTGATTGTCCTCATTGGGGACAATTTACCAATTTCTCATATGGGCAGCTAAACACCAATTTTTCCGACCAGGGGTTTGAATCACATTCTAATTCTTACACCCCTAACCAGAATAACCATTCTGATGTCTCGTGGTATACTTATGCCATGGGAAACTATGCTCTCCATTTTGATGAACTGCACCATTCTGAATATCTGCAGTTCAACACCCACTCTTCCATGCCTTCATCATATAATCCTCCTCCTCAAGAGTCATTAGTGCAACATTTTCCAACTGCTCAAATTGATGACTTAGAAGAGAGAGCGAACCAACTTATGGCAGCTAGGCATGCCCACACCCAGCCTCCTCACACTCACGAACCTCATCAGTCATGTGAATATTGTTATCATCCTTCTCATGGATTTGATGATTGCCCATTCTATATTCATTACATGAGTCTGCACATGAGAATGCACAAACCACCACCACACTTGTTAGTGAGGAAAAAGTTGTTAGCAAGGTGGAAGAGAAGGAGGAGTAGATTGAGCCCCCGCCAATTCAAAATTTATCCAACGACAAGGAAGTGAGTACTGAAGCTCACCCCTTCGTCACAATCCCTCTCAAGATATATCTTGAACCTCAAGTTTCATCTTTTCAATGTCTCGAAGAACCATCTTACGTAGAGATCTTCAAGGAATTACACACAGAAGATCACAAATCTAGGAACCGTGTTCCTAAGTGGATTCCTCGAAATAAGGTCAACTACATAAGATGGCGGAACATCCTTCCAGAGGGATATCTAATTCTTAAGAAGAAAGGATGGAAGGGATTGGTTGGACACCCATATGAGCGGGGAAGGTGCGATATGTTTTCATTTTTTATTTTTCGCACTTTAATTTTTGTCATTTTCTTTTTGTTATTTTATTTTATTTTGTTTCTAACAGCAACTAACCTTTTGATGTTTGATCTTTGAGAAAAAGATTGCTGTTAGTTTTTGACAGGTGTTTTGATGTTTAAGTTCGGGGGACACTTTGGACTTTACACATCTCGGTTTCTCATCCCACATTAATGTATTTCTTGCCACATTGTGGACAATGTGTCATTTAAGTTTGGGGGTGTGGACAAACACTTTGTCGGCTTGTTTTGTTTTGTTTTGTTTCTGTCTGTATATATTTGTTTTTGTTTGTATATAATTTTTTTTTCTTTTTGTTTGTTGCTATGTTGTTGATTGGGCACAATTTACATCGTAACTGTGGATTGCATGTCATTGGTGTGTTTAACTTGTTTGAACATTGCATATCATTAGAAATCCCAGTTTTTTATTCATGTGTTGGATTAGAGAGACTCCACTTGTTCGATCGATATTTCACATGCACACTAGCATTAGGGTCTGTGGGATATGAGATTTGACTTTGAAATGTGTGTCTTGAGATTTCTAGGTTTGCGATGTGATGATGAAAACCTTGGCTGTAAAAAAAATAAATAAAAAAAAATCGAATAAGTCGAGCTTTTCATTGAGTAACCGGACCTATTGTCTGGCCAATCAATGAGTGTTCGCGTCAAAAGATGAGAAATTCCAGCTAACAAAATTGTATGGCTAATTTAGGCTCCGTAGCTCTTTTGACTTGAGTAATTAAGCCCTAGGGACGTCTCTACATCTAGTGCCCTAAAACCGCCTGGTTTGGGAGTCACTGGCCCAACACTCGTTACGTAGGTCATTTAGAAGCTTAAGGGAGTCAAGCATTCCACAGCCTACACAAAAAATTGCATCTTTCAATTCAAGCCTTGGTTGTATTTATCACATTGTTTTCCTATGAATTTTGGGATACACATCTTTGGAGGATAATTGAAACCCCATGATTCTTATTGTTAGTTCACTTTGCACTTCATGGAGCATGTGTTGTCTCAATTTTCCAACTTTGAGTGAAATGATGTTTGGATGCCTGGATGATGTGGTTCGTATGTTTAACATGTTAAATTTGCTAATGATGTATGAACCATGTGTTTGTGTAAAGGGTTTTGTCCATTAATAACATAGTGTCAAATAATTGTTTGTGGGTGTCATTCCTGAAAAACCCTCACGAGACTTCACTCGTCCACTAGGGATGCTTACTGGTTTAAAAGGCTTGTTGCATATGCTAAATGCAATCGTTTCTCCCACGAAAGCATATTTATGTTTCTTGTTTTCATTTGTGTTTTCATTTTTGTTTTGCTAAGGGACTAGCAAAATGTAAGTTTGGGGGTATTTGATCGGTGTCAAATATTGTATATTGGACCCCCCTTAACTTATGTTTGTTAGGCTCTTAGTTGTGTTAATATCTTATGTTTTGTGTTGTTTTTGTGTTGTGTTGTGTTGTGTTGTAGGTCCTTGTCGTGAAAGCGTGGCTTAAAGGGAAGAATTGAGCTAAGAGATGTCAAGCACCTGTCAGTGCGCTCGAGCGCACTTAGTGCGATCAAGCGCATTGCGATTGAACGCAAAGGCCACGATCGATCGCAAGCCATGTCAGCCATGAAGTTCGCGTTGCCCTAGCCGGCCCTGTGCTCCAACGCTTCAACACTTGCACCGGGGGTAGTTACATGCGATCGATCGCATGAACGCAACGCCTAAGCTCAAACTCACGCGGCACTGTGATGCACTTGCGGTTGAATGCACGTCAGATGATCGAATGCATGCGGCATTGCGATCGATTGCACCCCCTGCGATCGAACGCTCCCTTGACCTGGCAACACGATTTATTTTGTCTATAAATAGAACCTTACCTCATTTCGTTTATTTTACGTTTGGGAGGTGCCTCTAGGGCCTCCAACCCTCTATTTTCCATTGTAAAGCCCTTCTAAATTGTCATTTATTTATTTAATATTTTCTTTTGCTTTTATTTGGTCTCTTATTCCCTTCACTATGGATTTGTTCATATATATTCATGTTTAGTTCGTATTATTTTGTCGTTTAATTTTATGTATATTCATTTCAATACATTTTAGTGACAAAAGTGTGTCGATTGTTGCTTACAAATCGTTAAACATCAACTTTCGTTTCAACCGGAGATACATCGGATGATTCGTCTTCGGACCAATATCCATTGTGACCTCTTAAAACAGTGTTTACATTGGTTAGTTCGACAAGATTTTTAGCAACAATAGGATATGCATCTATGCTTTATCGTTAGACGGAAATATGCACAATGTGTTAGCGCTCAGAATATGCCTAGTAGCATAGTCGTTGTTAAATATGAATTAGCTTGATTATATGTTGATTAATCTTGGTGAGGTGAAGTCTAGATTTTAGTATTTTTATTTCTTTGTTTTTTTATTAAATTTAATTTAGTTTTTATATTCTGCACGCCACATGCTTGTTATTTGGAACTAGGTTAAGATAGGATTAGTTTAGGTGATTTAAATTGATTTTTACACAAAGCACGATTCTCTGTGGGATTCGACCTCGCACTTGCACACCCCTTACACTACATAACGACTCATGCAACTGACGAGTACAATTAAATTTGTGCATCAGGTAGTATCCCGAGTAGACCATGTATGGGAGTTATGACTTATAATGCATTAGCCTTTTTCTACATTTAAGCACTTAGGAAATTATCACTGGTTATGCACTATAAGCTTTGAGAACCCTAAAACCTATTAAATGGTGTATTGACGAAGGTAATGCCCTCTTTTTGGCTATACTCAAATTTCTTGTTTACTTTCATTAACTGGGCTCATGTCATACCTAGATTGTAGGGTTTACTTACTAAGTCGTTAGACTTATGCAGTTATTATTCTCTAGGTATCCTGGTTTATTGCTATGGAAGTGGCAAGAGATGCTACTACCCGACTGGTTAGGCTTTACTTATAATTACAGGTTTGACTTTATTGTTTTGTAGCTCTGTGTTCTTACTTGATGGATTATAGAGACTCAGATTTATTCACCTTCCCTTGCATTTACTCTGACAGTTTTATAAGGGTGATTTCCCATTTGGCCACAAGTTGGCTTGAAAGGGTGAATTGCTAGTGACTCCACCAGATTAGCCGATGCTAATTTTGAGGGCGTTACAATATTGTATTAGAGCGTACGGTCTTGCTGACCGTAACTACAAATCTGAGAATAAGATATAGTACCTAGGTTTGATCTTAAAGAACTGGAGTATAGGATAGGTCTAGTTCCCCTGTTTGTTGGTGCAGGCCACTGTAATGGCCTTTCTGATTGATTGACTTGGGATGAACGTGTAACGCCCCAAGAATTAATTAACTGTAATTAATTCCACGGTTCGTCTCCCAGCCTTGTTCCACTCTGAACAAGACCTCCGGGACCTCTATTCCTCAAAACAGATGATACTAAGTAGCGAAAGTAATAAAATACTATAAACATTAATCAGTATAACCAAAGCATCTAACCAAAGATCATCAAAGCAGCATAAATCATACTATAACATCAGTACAAGGGATCCATGCTAAACCTTAACAAGCAAGCATGCAACAAACCCTAAGGCTACAGCATAACTCAAAAGTACTAGTTACCATGAGTACCCACTTAAGCTTGCAATAAGCCCTCAAGCATCTCCTGGATCAAATCCTCCACAAGACCAGATGCTTCATGGTATCTACTATCTATAACAGCATAATCGTACATATGGAGAAAAAATGGAAATAATACAAGGGAAAGTCCGACGACTTAGTGAGTAGAAATCCACATAAAGTACCCGTCATTAATTTGTGGATTCTTTTATTTATAAAACACATGCAACATTATGAGATGACAATTATCATGCAGGTGATATATATGAGATGACAATTATCATGCAGGTGATATATATATAATATAATATATGCTTATAATTATGAGTAACACTAATAGTTCAACAATATGGTCTATTCGAGATATTACTCCATCTCAGCAAAGTTGACGCTATCCCGAGGGACCTATAGTACAATGCCGGTGCCCCAGCCATTGCACGAAACATACCGTATGTAACACTAGCGGCACGACCAAGTTCGACCTCAGGTGGCCCACACAACTAATGACGTCCGTCCTATAGTGACCATCCATTGGGAATGGCTGTACCATTGATCTCGAATCATTGGATCCAAAGCCCCCCCACACACACACATTGACCATAAAGCTGACCCGTATAGTAAGCCCATGGCCATTATACTGCACATACCGGTGTACCATGTCATATGATGCAATTAGTCTTATCAGTCTTTTACATGCACAGTTTTACAAGTCTCATTATTATCTTGTTAAAAGACACGTTTTCACAAAAGAGAGTTCCCAGTAGTTCCAAAATGTATTTCATGAGAGTTACAAAATATACATGTTTGATATATATAAAATAGATATGCCATGCAGGAAACGTAACAATAAAGGATCCATGTGAGTTTGTACTCACCCGGGGCAGTAAAGCTCCTCCATGTAATTCCCTTGAGGCTCCATAACCTCGAATACTGAGAAAAGACCTATTATCAGTTCTATTTCTACTAAATTTACTCTACAACAAGGAAACAGGAGCTATGGGACGGCTAGTGAAAATAGGGTTTCCCTGTCACACACTGACCGTACATCCGGGCTCGGGTACGTACGTCCACTCTGTCACGAAGAGTAGTACGTCTGGTCATGAGACCGTACGTCCGCTCTGACGTCTTTCAAGTAGAACCTCATTTTCTCTCCACTTTTCGCCTATTCTCCGAATCCTAAGGTCAACAAAGGCTTCCTAGGGCCTCCTAACACAGATCGAAACCTCCATGCAAAGTAACAACGCTAAGCTTAACAAAACGCTAGCCTAAGTAGGATTAAAGCATAACTAAGCTAACAACTACAACTAGCTATACGAAACAACAATCGAGCCACATAACGACGTATTTAAAACTAAGGAAACCGAGTGTCACCTCCTCGAAGTGAAACCTCAAGAGTTCCTCCACTGACAGCACCAAAACACTCACAAAACCTCACAAACACTCACGAAACGGCCTACTGACAGCCTAGGGGTGCAGAAAAGGGTTTAGGGGCGGATTTGGTGGGACATGGGAGAGGGGGTGAGGGGGCATTTAAAGGGATAGAATGCAGCGGACGTTAGGCCAAAGTGGCATACGTCTGGTACTATTACATAGCGGTCCAAAGGTTGTCTCGTATGTCTAGGTATTACCCAGAGGGTATTCCAAAAAGTACCGTACGTTCGGTACTATTGAGTGTAAGTCTGTGTACTATTCACAGAGTACGATGTACTATATGTTAGCGTATTTTAGGTGGTCCCCCAGCTGACGTCCGCCAAAAAGTAGCGTACGTCCAAGGAAAAAAACAAGAGCATACATCCGCCTGGCCTAGTGTACATCCGCACTAAAAGACAAGAGCGTACGTTTGCCAGAAAGTAGCGTACGTCCAGTCCAAAAGTCTAATTCCCCAAAATGCCCTTCTGGCAGATCCTAGTGACCCAAAGTCCAAATTAACCCTTTCACTAAGCTACTTATGCTTAGTTAAATATTTGGGTCTCTACAGAATGGGATCGCCTGTTCTGCGCTATAGGCACCTTATTCTGCTTCATACTCAAATGCATGATGGTTGTAGATGCCTACCGACTATTCGCAAATGGCCAGCTGAGTTTGGACCATATGCACCCGGATACCAACCTCACTCTGGTAAATGTAGGGTTTCAACCTGGGCTAACCAGGAGCTGAAGCCTTCGCCTGTCCCTAAGCCAGTTGAAGGAAAGGAGGCACGTGTAGCGACTAAGAAGAAACCAGTCATACCTAAGTATCGCAATATCTTGGCAATACGAGATTTTTCACCCATCCCCGGGAGGTTTACTCACCCTCATCTCAGTGAAGAAAGAAAGTGAGCAATGCATACTCATCTGACTCAAATTTCAGATGAATACGCTCGGATGGAACTAGAGGAAATCTGACTGCTGAAGGCAAATTACTAGAAGGATCCGACCGTCAAAGGACTGCATTTCTTGTCACCTCCACTGCTAAGGTAGTTGGGACAATACTTCAACAGGTAAGGATCATCCCTGAAAAGTGCTTTACCATGGACAAAAATCTAGACCTATATTCTCGCCCCCACTGCTAAGGCAGTTGGCCGATGACAAGATAGTTCACTATGTCCGCAAACCATGGTGTGGGATTATAAGCAATGTGCAGCAATTGTTCATCAGGGAAGGTCTCTGAATTGAGGCTGGCATCCTCGGTGTAATCCACAGTTAATCTAGATAAATGATTGATAAGTGCCAAAATATTCATATTTTAGCCCTTAATTTACATTTGTTAATTTGTTAATTTTTGTTATTTTGTTCTATTTTATTTCCTTTTTGTGTTTTCTGTGTTTTTCTAAGTTTCTGGAAGTACCAAGCTTAAAGGAAAAAAATTGGAAGTAGCTAGAAGTTTTGAATCAAAAACAGGCATTCTGGTAGTACGATCGACCGCACTATGCCTGTGCTCGAGTGCACCAGTGCTCAAGCGCCCAATCCACGAAATGAGCGCCCCTGCGCTCGCTCGCGTGCACAAGAAGAAGGATCAATGGCAGAAGTGCGATTGAGCGCACCACACCTACGGTCGAGCACAGTTGTGCGCCAGTGAACAGTGTGCGACTAGTCCTAATATGGAAATAGGCTTAGGGTTTGTTTTACGATTTTTAGGGTTTCTAGGTGCTTTTAGGGTTCCCTTAAATTGTATAAATAGGCCCGTAAACACAGAATTAGACACGTGATTTTGGAGAAAATTTGACGGATCTTAAGGAAGTGTTTTTCGGGTTTATTCTTTTCCTTTTGATTTTATTTATGAAGATGTTTAACATCAAACTCGTGTGTAACTAAGCTCCTTAGTAGGGCTAGATTGAAGCCCTAATCATGTTTATCTAATATTTCAATATTGACGCCTTTGTCATAATCATATTGTGTTGCTTAACTTGATTAATTCTTGCTTAACTGAATTCCACATATGTGTGTGATTGGCCATTATATGCATGTGATATAGATTAGATATTTACGTCAATTTGGATGACCAAGTCCTGGGCTTAATAGAGTGAAAAAGAACCTTTTATAAGTGCTTAAATATTCATATTTAAGCCCCTTAATTTATATTTGTTAACCTCTTAGTTCATGTTATTTCATGTTATTCCATTCTATTTTATTTCATTTTTGTGTTGTCTGTGTTTTTCTAGGTTTTTGGAGAAAAGGAAGCATTTATGGAAGTATCGTGCTTAAAGAGCAAATTTGAGAAAAAGCTAGAAGTTGGAAAAGAGAAATCATTCTGTTAGAGCGATCGATAGCAAGAGACATGCAATCGAGCGCACTAACGATCAAGCGCCCAAGCCAAGGAACGAGCGTGGCTTGCACTCGCGTGCGCAAGAATAAGGATCAAGTGCAGTACGATCGAGTGTACTGCACCTGCGATCAAGCGCATTTGTGTTCCAGTCAATAGTATGGCGGCTGGTATTATTTTGGAAATAGGCTTAGAGTTTGTTTTACGGTTTCTAGGGTTTCTAGGTGCTTCTAGGGTTCTTTAAACTCTATAAATAGGCTTGTAAACATAGAATTAGACACACGTGATTTTGGAGAAGAATTGACAGCTCTTCAAGGAAGTGTTTTTCGAGTTTATTCTTTTCCTTTCTATTTTATTTATGAAGAAGTTTAACATCAAACTCATGTGTAACTAAACCTTTTAGTAGGGTTAGATTGAAGCCCTGATTATGTTTATTTGATAATTCAATATTGGCGCCTTTGCGATAATTACATTATGATGCTTAACTTGATTAATTCCTGTTTTATTGAATTCATCATATGTGTTTGTCAGATCAACATATGCATGTGGTAAGGACTAGTTACTTAAATCAATTTGGATGACTGAGTCTTAGGTTTAATAAGAGTAACAAAAGTAATCCACGCTGGGTTCTTGGGTTAATCAACATGAGGAACTAGGAGTATACACACATGCCCTAGGCCTCGTGTGTTTGTTGATTTCCACAGATTTATGCTTTCTTAAATAACAACTTAGTATACACCCATGCCTAACTTGTTGCTTAGGGAAATCAATAGCTCAAGGAGTATATACCATGCCCTTAGGTTGACAAACATTAGGTATTTATAATGTGATTAAAGCATTGGCATATTGTTTTATTGTGTAAGCATAATTAGTGGTGGATATCAAAGCCCTACCTTTTATTATCAACTCAAAATCAATCTTTGGTTTACTTATGGAATTAATTTTAATCAAAATTTACCAATCCTCGTGGGAATGATCTCGCACTTGGACACTATATTACTATTTTGACCTTGTGCACTTGCAAGTAAAACGTTCAATTATTTGCCTATTAATTTTGGTAGATATTTGCAAAACAAACCTCGCCACAGATTATTGGGTTAATCAACATGGGGAATCGGGGAGTAAGCACCCATGCCCTAGGCCTCATGTGTTTGTCGATTTCCATAGATTTATGTTCTATTAAAGAACAACTTAGTAGACATCCATGCTAAATCCTTTAAGAAAGAAAAGAAATAGAGTAGACTCCCATGCCTAATTCGTTGCTTAGGGAAATCAATAGCTTCTAGAGTAGACACCCATACCCTTCGGTTGACAAACATTAAGTATTCCTAATATGATTGGAACTTTGGCATATTGATTTATTATTTGAGCATAATTAGTGGTGGATATCACATCCCTACCTTTTGTTATTATCGAATCAAACTCAATTTTTTTTTTCTATTGTTTTACATTACGAAATTAATTTTATCAAAATTTACCAATCCTCTTGGGAATGATCTCGCACTTGCACACTATGCTACTATTTTGATCTTGCGCACTTGCAAGTAAAATGTACATTTATTCGCCTATTAATTTAGGTGCATATCTGCATAACAATGATCTAACACCACATTTGCGGAACCTTTCTTGTCCTGAATTTCAAAATTGAACTCCTAAAGTAGAAAAATTTATCGGATTAGACAAGATTTAGAATCTTTTTTTGGAAAAAAGATACTTTAATGCTGCGTGATCTGAGTAAATGATGACTTTAGATCCTAACAAATAGGATCTAAACTTGTCCAACGCAAAAATGACTGTCAACAACTCCTTATCATTGGTAGAGTAATTGACTTGTGCATCGTTCAGAGTCCTGCTCGCATAGTAAATGACATAGGGGAGTCTATCAACACGCTGCCGCAAAACAGCTCCAATGGCATAATCTAATGCGTCACACATGATCTCAAATGGAACACCTCAGTTGGGTGGCTGAATAATAGGTGTGGATGTCAGAATGCTCTTAAGATCCCCAAATGCTCTCTTGCAATCCTCATCAAATACAAATGGGGCATCCTTGACCAACAATTTACAAAAGGGCTAGGCGATCTTGCTAAAGTCCAGGATGAATCGCCTGTAAAATCCTACATGGCCAAAAAAAGAGCGAGCCTCCTTCACCGTACTTTGGGTTGGAAGGTTGGAAATCAGGTCCACCTTCGCTTTGTCAACCTCAATCCCCCGATGAGATATGACATGCCCCAGTACATTGCCTTGCTTCACCATAAAATGACATTTTTCCCAATTGAGCACCAGGTTCTTCTCCTTACACCGCACTAAAACCAAAGTGAGGCAGTGCAGACACTCCTCAAAAGACCAACCAAAGATAGAGAAATCGTCCATGAAAATCTCTAGGAAACGTTCTACCATATCTAAAATACACTGATCATACATTGCTGAAAAGTAGCGAGTTTATTCCATAACCTAAAGGGCATGCGATGGTAGGCAAACGTCCCAAAAGGACATGTGAATGTCATCTTCTTCTGATCTTCAAGGCCCACAGGGACTTGGTTATATCCAGAAAAACCATCCAAGTTGCAGTATTACTCGTGCACAGCCAAATGCTCCACCATATGATCAATAAAGGGAAGGGGAAAATGATCCTTCCTAGTGGCGGCATTCAACTTGCAGTAGTCTATACACACTCTCCATCCATTCTGAATACGAGTTGGAACCAACTCGTCATCCTTGTTCTTCACTACCATCAATCCAGCCCACTTTGGCATGACATGAATCGAACTCACCCACTTGTTGTCAGGGATTGGATAAATGATCTCTTCATCCAACAACTTAATCACTTCAGCCTTATCAACCTCCTGCATAGTTGGGTTGAGCCTCCTCTATAGCTCCGTCGATGGCATGGCATTCTCCTCCAAATGTATCTTATGCATCACCACCGAAGGGCTAATCCCCTTTATATCCTCAATAGTCCAGCCGATAGCTTCCTTGGGCTCTCTTAAAACCTCTAACAATTTCTCCTCTTGAGCATCAACCAAACTCGAAGCTATAATCACAGGCAAAGAATCTGTTGGACCTAAGAACTTATACTTGAGACTGTCCGGTAGAGGCTTAAGTTCCTTCTTGGGGGCTTAGGTACTGCTGTCTCCTCTTTCTCACTGCTCTCTAGAGGAGCAGTCACCAAAATAGCATCAGCTTGCTCAAGCAACTTGTCCAAGTCCAAATCGTCTCCAAACTGAGCAAAGCATACCTCTAGGGGGTCCTCCATGCCTGATTCCTCAACAGTCTCCATGATCTCCTCAATCAAGCATACATGTCCCATTTCATCATATTCTAGTGGTTGCTTGCTGATATGAAAGATATAAGCTCCACTATCATATTTTTGAAGGAAATCTTCATCACCCCTGTCGTCCAATTGATCAGGGCGTTAACCGTAGCTATAAATGGTCACCCTAAGATCACCGGTATTTGAATCCCCACACTCTAAACCGGCTCTGTGTCAAGCACAATAAAATCCACAGGGAAGAAAAACTTATCCACCTTAATCAAGACATCCTCAATTATCCCCTGTAGAACCTTCACTGACTTGTCAACCAATTGGAGTGTCATTGATGTGAGCTTCAATTACCCCAACCCCAACTGTAAGTAGACTAAGTAGGGTAACAAATTTACACTCACTACAAGATCCAAAAGAGCCCTCTCAATCCGGCTAACTCCTGTCATGAAAGAAATTGTAGGACACCCAAGGTCCTTGTACTTGAGTGGCAACTTGCATTACATGATTGAGCTAACTTGCTAGGTCAGGAATGCCTTCTTCAGGACATTTGTCTTCCCATTCACTGTAATCAAGTCCTTCAAGAATTTGGCATATGAAGGTACTTGTTAGATGGCGTCCAAAAATGTGATATTGATTTGGACATGCTTGAACACCTCCAGAATGTCCTCAAACTTTTCTCCTTTCTTGGGCGCTAATAATCTCTCAGGATAAGTCGCTTTAGGTACAAACGACCTAGGAGGATCCTCAACAATGGGTGAGGCTATAGATGGCTCCGCATCTCTCTTCTCCTTATTGCCACTCTATTGCCCTTTATGCATAGTAGGGTTCTCTTCTGGCTCAACCACCTAATTGTCCAATTGTCTCCTTGACCTCAGTGTGACAATCGCTTGCACATGCTCCTGCCCGTGTGCAGGGTTTGAAGAATTTCCAATCGCAAACACCTTAGGATTGGGCACAGCCTGAGTTGGGAACTTTCCCTTACCTCTCTCACCTAGGTGATTGGATATCCGACTAATCTGAACCTCCATCTTGGCAATCGCCTGGGTGTTCACCATGGTGGCATTCTTCACTTCGTTTATGGCTGGACCATTTGCAAAGATCGCTTGGTTGTTGGCCATAGCAGAGTTTCTAAGCTCTTGCTGTTGGATTGTATGAATGCCTTCATTATTTCTTCCAGCGATGACTGTGACGAAGATACCTAAGGTTGTGCGGGGTGAGCCGAGCAACCCTGATTTTGAACTGGTGGAAGAAATCTATGAGGTATTGATTTTGAGCTTACTAAAGGGCTCCTCCCTGATTCATAGGTTGGTTTTGCTTCCAAGAGAAGTTGGGGTGGTTCCTCCACCCTGGAGAGTAAGTCTCCAAATAAGGTCTACTCAATTGCTTCCGAAAATAGTTGAAAGCGTTCACTTGTTCCATAGAGCACTCGACAAAAGCCAATGAAGATAGACAATTCAATACTGAGTGCATAGGACTAGCACAAAAGGAACAGCTATCAACATTAAATGCATTAGCTACATTAATGGATGACCCACAACGAGAGTGTCAACGTTCTTGGTAAGAACATCTATCTTTATCCTCAAATTAGTATCCTCCTTAACCTCATAGATGCCTCCTTTCTTGGGGATACAAGCAGATTTATCCCTACAACTCGAAAAATCCTACTACTGTGAGTTGCCAAACAACTTGTCCAATGCCTTGTATACTTCATCCCCCGTCAGACTTAAGAATGCCCCTCCATTCATTGGCTCGATCATACTACAGTTGGATTAGGTCAATCCTTTGTAGAAAAACTGAACAAGTTTCCACTTCTCATATCCATATAGAGGGCATCTTATCAACAACTCCTTAAACCTCTCCCATTTCTCCGAAAATTTCTCGTCCTCCACCTGGGTGAAAGAACTTATCTCCTTGATGCATTCATTGACCTTTGACATTGGGAAAAACTTGTTGTAGAACTTGCCCAACAAGCTTTCCCAAGATGTAATGGATCTGAGCGTGTTGGAATCCAACCATGCCCTGGATTTATTGTGCAGAGAGAAAGGAAAGAGTCTAAGGTGGAAAGACTCTTCAAAAAAGTTTTGAAACTTGAAAGTGGCGCACATGTCCTTGAACTTCTTTACATGACTGTAAGGATTTTCAAGGTCTAAGCCATGGAATGAAGGTAAGAGTTGGATGACGTGTGTCTTCTAATCAAAATGGGTAGCATTGGTTGGTGGTAACACCATACACAAATGGGAATTAGTTGTAACAGGTGCGAACAAATCCCTAAGTGATGTAGTGTAGTCCACGTTCCAAACTCTAGCTTGCTCATTCTCACACCTAGGTTGCTCTACATTCTTCGATTGGTTCAAACTTCTGGCTACATTCTCCCCGATCTCAACCGTCTCTCTCTCAATAGGTGCTGATAAGCGCCGAATGTTGGACATTCAAGCCCTTTAACTTGCATATGTTAATTCCTTAGTGTTGCTATTTGCTTGACTTTGTTTTGTTTTGTGTTTCAGGTCAAATACATGAGCTTAGTCGAGAAGTGGATTAAAAGGGCAGAGAAGCAAACACACTGTGCTGGCGAACGATCGCCAACACCCTGTGAACGTGCGCTGGGCGCACAATCGCCAACACCTTGCGAACGTGCGCACTGGTCTGCACTTAACCCAGCAGGCGCGTTGGACAACTTAATTGCGACTCCAAGTCTCCTAATTGAAGTGGGAAACTAACCTACGGCCGTGATTAGAATTTTAGGGTTTCTAGGGTTTTCGAGGGTCTATAAATAGGCCGTTATACAATGTAAAAGGACCCGGTTTTCCTTAGTGCGAATTTTACATACAATTTCCTTGGAGTTCATTCGTCAGCATGAGAGGCTAAACCCCCATTGTGGGGTACCGATGTAACCCTTTCCAAGCACAATGGTGATTGTATTTGATTTCAGTTAATTCATATTATTTATGTTGATTGCATAACTGTGAGGATTGCAACCTTAGAATTCTGTTCTTAATTTTAATGCAATTGTTCTTTAATTCTAAAATCAGTACTTGCGAAATTCTTATCTTGTCTTAGAATTTATTTTGCCTGTATTGAACTCAATCAATTTTATTTTCTGTGATCATAAACTTGATGGTTATGCAATGGGTTTAATATGTATATGATTAATAGGATTAGATAGACCATGCTTAGGAAAGACGGATCGTACTACGCCCTAGTTTAAAGTAGACGATCCGTGCCAACCGAAGATGGGTTATACTATTCCGTTAATCATATAAAACTTATTAAGGGATTTTATAGTTTATTCCTAGGGAAGACGGGTCATGCCGCATCTTAGTGGTTAGGCGGACGATCCGTGCTAACCGCAGATAAATTATTATTACCCTTTAATATGTAATTTCTTGTCTTTTATAATATACATGATTATGAGTTACTAGAATCGAATTACGGTTACCATTGTTGTGCGGATTGTGGTGAAGTCGGTACCTTACTCTCTCTCTCTCTCTCTGATATTATTAATTTCAATACTGCATTTAGTTTATGCAATTCAAATTACAACAATCAATCTTGTTTTCTCAATTAGGTTAAATTTAGTCTTTTAAATTTAATAACGAAACTCTACAGTCCTTGTGGTTCGACACCCTCAATATAGCCCTATCCTATGGGATTCGTTCTATTGCGAGTGGTAATTTTATTATTGATAAATTTGGTCACAAATTTACCACATCAGGTGCTCTCCGGTTTCTCCTAAGAGTTTTCTCTAAGTCAGGATCTAAGGGTATCAATTCTAGGTTCAAGGATCTCCAACCAAGCATACACCAACAAAAATGCTCAAAGTAAACTAACTAAAAAAATAAATTATTCACAAAAACAAAAAACAAAACAAAACAAAAGATAATAAAAACATAAACAAAATTTTAACAAAAATAAACAAAAGAAATTGCACAAAATTGTACTTAGCTGCTTCCAGTATGTTGATGCTGCCTGTAGAGGTGCGCTCGAGTGCAAGTAAAGTGCGATCAAGCGGAAGTGTGCATGAAGTACTCTGCTATTGCGCTCGATTGTCACTAGGGTACGATTGAGCGTGAATACACAATGCGCTCAAGCAGCAATGGCTTGCACTCAAGCGTGAGATCCAAAGTTTGTGATTTGTTTATGCAAAATAAACATAAACTAAATCAAATGATAAAATCAAATGAATTCAAACACTAAGGTTTTCGGAATCCACCTCGCCAAATCAAAAAACACATTCTTGCATTTTATACACACAACCGAGAAACAATTAAATTTTATGAATTGTTCAAAGTTTTGTAAACACGTATATTAAATCATTCAATGAATCCAACCATTAAACGAATCACAACAAATATCCAATTGAGATCAAATCATCCACTGTATCCGTTCGATATACGATTCACAATGGATATAAGTCTCAATCGAATCATTTGATGTATCCATGGATGAAACACAATGAATATAAAACTTTTTGTGAATACGACACATGACATTCAATCAAATGAAACTACTCAAGCAATTGAATTGAATTTGAACAAAAACGTGCTTAAACATCAGAATTGTATAAAAAAAAATAACAAGAATGTAATTGTTTTTCAATGACGAGGCTTCATCTTCAACCTTAGTTGAACGTTTTAGTCTCTCATGATCACAAAAGACATCATAAAATCAATTGTAAACATAAAAATCCTAAAACTTACAAAGGGAAATGTAGAACAAGTGATAAGTGCTTAAATATTCATATTTAAGCCCCTTAATTTACATTTGCTATGCCTTTAGTTTATGTTATTTTGTTCTATTTTACTTTCTTTTTGTGTTTTCTTTGTTTTACAGGTCTTTGGAAGAAAATGAGTTATTTCTGGAAATTTGGACTTAAAGAGCAAAAAGAGGAGAAACTGGAATCTGAGGAAGCAATCATGCGTTGAAGAAGGTGATCGGCCGCAGTGCGATCGAACGCACCAAGGGCAATCGAACGCATCTGTGCGTGAAGCCCACTCCAGCAGCAGCCCTGTTTTGGAAGTTTTTGATTCTAGGGTTTTGGCTAATCCTTGTTGCACAAGGATTCAACCTTACACGTTTTAGGGTTTCTAGAATACTCTTGGACTCTATAAATAGGCCTGTAAACATAGAGAAACACACACACTATTTTGGAGAAGAATTTACTGCTTTCTTGGAAGAGATTTTTCGGGTTTATTCTTTTCCTCTATTTTTATTTTATGAAGATGATTAGCATCAATATTATGTGTAACTAAACCTTTCTGTAGGGCTTGATTGAAGCCCTGATCATGTTTATATTTTAATTCGATATTGGCACCTTTGCATCAACTGCATTATGATGTTTAACTTGATTAACACCTGTTTATTTGAATTCCTCATATGTATTTGCCTGATCAACATGTGCATGTGGTATGGACTAGTTAATTAAACCAATTTGGATGATCGAGTCCTGGGTTTAATAAGTGTAACAAAAGATATCCACACCGGGTTCTTGGGTTAATCAGCATGGAGAACCAGGAGTAGACATCCATACCCTAGGCCTCATGTGTCTGTCAGTTTTCACAGAGTTTATGCTTTCTTAAAGAACAACTTAGTAGACACCTATACTAAATCCTTTAGGAAAGAAAAGAATTAGAGTAGACACCCATACCTAATTCGTTGCTTAGGAAAACCAATAATTTAAGGAGTAGACACCCATACCCTTAGGTTGGCAGACATTAAACAATCATAGTGTGAGTAGAGCATTGGCATATTGAAATATTATATAAGCATGGTCAGTGGTGGAAATCAAAGCCCTACCACTTTTTCATTATTTAATCAAACTCAATCTTTCTCTCTTTTATTTTATATTATGAATTTAATTTCAAGCATAATTTACCAATCCCTGTGGGATCGATCTAGCACTTACACGCTTTATTACACCTTTTGACCTTGTGCACTTGCAAGTAAAACGTACAATTATTTGCCTATTAATTTAGGTAGATATTTGCACAACAACAAGCGTAAGAATGACAACAGGTCGAAAATGGGCTCTACAAAGTGCCTCCCAACGCAGGGTTACAAAAGAAAACGTGATATAAATAATGATAAAAACACTAGGGTTTGGTGCTGCCAGGTTAGCATGAGTGCTAGGTGCAATCGAGTGCACTCAGGTCTTCAGGGCTTCTGCAGCACAACACTTAGGCGCTGCGTGCTAGGGCTGACATGGATGTGTGCTTGAGCATGCCATGCATGGGCTCGAGTGCAGCTGCACTCGATCGTGCTTCTGTGCGCTCAATCACACTTCCAGAGATCTTCAATTTCTTTACTTATTTCCACTCTCAAACCACAGTTTTCTCTCAACGACCTGCAACACACCAAAACTAACAAAAACTCAAAAAATAACAAAACTAAGAGCTGAACAAATATAAGTTAAGTAGCCCATATATGCAATATTTGACACTCATCAACCTTGTCTACAGCCATCTGTACACAAGTGGTTACACAACATTCCAGAGAGCTTTGGATGCAGTCTCGTCTACCAACCTTCCAGACGACTAAGTTTTATTTTCAACTTCCTTTCTTTTATTTACGGACTGTTCAGGCGGAGTTATGTTCCATCCGGACTACTATTGTACAAATACCCAACCTAAATTAATAGGTGAATAAATCTACGTTTTACTCACAAGTGCACAAGATTAAAATAGTAATAAAGGGTGCAAGTATGAGATCATTCCCACGAGGATTGGTAAATTTTGATTAAAATTAATTCCGCAAATTTAAAACAAGTGAAAAGATTGATTTTTGATTCGATAAAGATAAAGGGTAGTTCTTTGATATCCAGCACTAATTATACTCAAATACTATAACAATATGCCAATGCTCCAATCATATTATGACTACTTAATGTTTGCCAACCTAAGGGCATGGGTGTATACTCTTAACTCTTTTCTTTCTTACAGGATTTAGCATGGTTGTATATTAAGTTGTTCTTTAAGAAAGCATAAATCTATAGAAATCGATAAACACACAAGGCCTAGGGCAAGGGTGTATACTCTCGGTTCCCTATGTTGATTACCCCAAGAACCCATGACGAGATTCTTTTGTCACTCAATTAAGCCCAGGTGTGATGCCCCGCCTGATGGGAATATCAATTAACTAGTAATTGACCCCACAGATTGCCATCCCAGCCATGTCCCTCCAAGACACGACCTTTGGGAAAAACACTTTCCTGGTCGTAACGAGAAAACTGCAGCAGAAGACTTTACCAAGACTATGGGATTAAGAGACAGTAATTGAAACATCACACAGCAATGCCAGAGATAAAGTACTACATCCACAATATAACAAATAGTCGCCAAATGTACTGGTCATCAAACCATCATCAGGAAATAGATACAACCCAAAGTAAAATACATCAACATTGTTCACAAAAGATCAACAGATCAAAGCCTAGACTTAAGCTTCAACAAAGCTAGGGAAATCAAAATCTCTATCATATCTGCATGGGTAGATCCTCCATCTTCCCACATCATCCTAAGCCAAACAGAATCCACATCCTCAAAGATTACCCATATTAGGTCCTGAGCAATCACCCAAGTAGTCTCCGACGGCATCTTCGTCTAGTGCAGCTAAACCACGCAATTATTCATAATGATGGGAAAAGACATAAAATAAAGGGGGTAAGTCTAAGATTTAGTGATTTTTAACGCAGATAATACCCATGTCATTTTTAGTAATGAACTCAGATATTTAATAAACATAGCAGTTCCATCGTGACATATTATTAATGCGTGATATATGTATAGTAAAGATAGTTCAATAGTATGGTCTACCCGCGATATTACCCCATCTCAGTAGGGTTGATGCTGTTACGAGGGACCTATAACACAATGCTAGTACCCCAATCATTGTACAACATACCGTACGTAACATTAGTGGCACGATCGGGTTTGACCCCGAGTGGCCCACACCAGCTAATGATGTCCGTCCTGTAGTGACCGAACCATTGGGAATGGTTGCATCAAGGTCACGAAACCAATGGATCCACAACTCTCACATAACGTACACATTTGACCATAAAGCTAACATGTATAGTAAGCCTATGGCCATTACTACCGCATATACCAGTGTACCATGTCATACGATGCAATTATCTTGTCTGTATTTTACATGCATGTTATTTTACAAGTCTCACTTGGTTAACATGTTCAGCACAACGTTTTTCTCAAAAGACAGAGCTCATGTGCAATACGTACAAAACATGAGAGTTGTAAAATATGCATGTTTGCTCAATACACAAAATAGATGTGCAATGCATGAAAAATAACAATGCGCATTATGTGAGTTAAAACTCACCTAGATCGAAACGCGTCTCCGAAAACTCCAAAAGATCCGGGTTTTCCAAATCTATGGAAAACCTTCTATTAGTCCTAATTCTACTAAACAACTCTAAGGTAAGGAAAACATGAGCTACGGGACGGTTGGTGAAAACATGGTTTTCCTGTCACACAGTGACCGTACATCCGGCTTGGGAGCATACGTCCACCGTACAACGATAAGCCGTATGTCCGGCACAACACCATACGTTCGCTGTATGGGTCCTTAGGGAGAATCTCATTTTCTCTCCACAGTCCGCCTATTCTCCGACTCCTAGGGCTACTGGGAACACCCTAAAGCCTTCTAGTCTAGTTAATAGCCTCCATGCAACGTAACAATGTTAAGCTAACGAAAATGCTAACCCAAACGGGTTTTAAGGCACAACTAAGCTAACAACTATAACTTAACATAAAACGAGCACCATAACAGTGCAATTAAAAGCTAAAGATCGAACGTTACCTCCTTGAAACAAAACCACAAGAGTTTCGCCTCACGAACGTTTCGAAACTCGCAACGCCTCACACACACTTTCATAACACACTCACAAACACTTGGAAAACACTTTGGCAGCCTGGGGGCATTCTGAATTTGTGAGAGACACGAAGGGGGTAGGGTGCTATTTATAGGCCGAGAAAAGCAACGGACATCCAGCCAAGGGGCGTTTGTTTGGTTGTTCTTGCCTAGCGGTCCAAAGGCTGCATCGTACGTCTAGGTACTATCCAAAGGGTATTCAAAAAGTAGCGTACGTCCGCTGGACGATTTGTAGAGCGTACGTTCGGTGGTCCCTCCATATACGTCCGCACTACAGATAGCAACATACATCCCCTAAAAGGTCCAAATTACCCCTCTAGTGTCCTTAGTGACCCAAAGCCCAAATTAATTCTCCCAACTCAGCTACTTACGCCTAGTTAATAATTTAGGTCACTACACCAGGACTCGTTCATCCAAATTGACCTAAATAACTACTCCATACCACATGTATGTAATCGCCAATCACACACATATGAGGAATTCAATTAAGCCGCAAATAATCAAGTTAAGCATCACAATATGATTATCACAAAGGTGCCAATATGGATATATTAAAGAAAAATAATTAGGTCTTCAATCTAGCCCTACTAAAGAGTTTAGTTACACATGAGTTTGATGTTAAACATCTTCATAAAATAAAATAAGAAGGAAAATAATACACCCGAGAGCCATAAATTCTTCTCCAAATTCCCGTGTGTATAATTTTGTGTTTACAAGCCTATTTATAAAGTTTAAGAGAACCCTAGAAGCACCTTGAAACCCTAGAACTCGTAAAACAAACCCTAAGCCTATTTCCAAAATAGGACCAGCTATAATACTATTCACTGGTGCACAAATGCGCTTGATCGCAAGTGTGGTGTGCTTGATCACACTTCTGGAATCGATCCTTCCTCTTGCACTCGCAAGGGCAGACTGCGCTCGTTTCTTGGCTTGGGCGCTCGAGCGCTGGAGCGCTCGAGCACAAGCTCAGTGTGATTGATCGCATTGTCAAAATCTCTAGTTTTTCCCAAATTTGCTCTTTAAGCCCGATACTTTTAGAAATGCTTAATTTTCTTCCCAAAACCTATAAAACGAAGAAATAAAAAATAAATAAAAATAAATAAAAAATTGCTCAAAATAACTAGACTAAGAAATTAACAAATGTAAATTAAAGGGTTAAAATGAGAATATTTTAGCACCTAACAATTGCCATCGTAGAATTTCAAACTGACTCTATTTCCATTTACTATTAGGGTTAGGAGTCTAAGGGCTATAAATACATGCTTATAGCCTCCTAGAACGGATTTTTTTTTTTTTTAATATTTCAGTTTTTATCAATAAGAAAGCCTCAGAGTTGAGTTTCTTCAGTATTTTCCTTCAAACCCTAGATAGACTCTAGCGTTTTGAGAAGATTCCTTAGATCTTTGATAGACTCAAGATCTAAGTTATATTTATACCTCTTCTTGTTGTTCATCTTTGCATCCAAGAACATCACGCTACATCAGTTGGTATCAGAGCCCAAGTTACTTTCCATGGCTCCATTGACGAGGGGAAGGGGCAACCGATATGCAAACTTGAACGAAGTGTATGAGCGTGAGGAGGCAGTTCGTGAATAGCAATCGGTAGCTCATTGGTAGAGTGTTGTGAGTTTTAAAAATACTCACAAGCGCACGAGTCGTTTGCATTACAGTGCGTGCAAGTGCAAGGTCGATCCACAGGGAACAGTGTTGCAAAAATAAATTTTTAATATAAATCAATCTTATTTTAACCTAGTTCCAATTTTTGGGGTTTTTGTCAAGCAGAATAACATAAACTAAATAAAATGATGAAAAACAATTGATAGCAAAACACTAGGGTTTTTCGAATCCACCACGCCAAATCAATCAACACATTCTTGCATTTTTATACACACAACCGACAAACGAATAAATTTTATACATTGTTCAAAGTTTCATAAAAATGCATATTAAATCATTCAATGAATCCAACCATTAAACGAATTACAACGAATATCTGATTGAAATTAAATCATCCACTGTATCCGTTTGCTATACAAATCACATTAGATATAAGTCTCAATTGAATCATTCTATATATCCATGGATGAAACACAATGAATATCCAACTTTTTATGAATAAGAGACACAACATTCAATCAAATGAAAATCAAGCAATTGAATTAAATTTGAACATCAATTTGAGTAAACATCGGAATTGTATAAATAAAATAACAAGAATGTGATTGTTTATCAATGACGAGGCTTCATATTCGACCTTAGTTGAAGGTTTTAGCCTCTTATGATCACAAAAGACATAATAAAATCAATTGAAATCGTAAAAATCCTAAAACTTACAAAGAGAAACGTAGAACGAGCGTAAGAATGACAACATGTTGAAAAAGTGCTCTCAACAGCGTCTCCCAACGTAGGTTTACAAAAGAAAAAGTGGTATAAATAATAATAAAAAACTAGGGCTTCGACATTGTCAGGTCAGCGTGAGTGTGCTCGAGTGTACTCGGGTCTTCAAGGTATCTGTGGCGCAACACTTAAGTGTTATGTGGTAAGGCTGATGTGGATGTGCACTCGAGAGTGTCTTGCATGGGCTCAAGCACAGATGTGCTCAATCATGGCTCTGTGTGCTCGATCGTACTTATAGAGGTCTTTAACTTGTTTACACATTTCCGCCTTCAAACTACAGTTTTTTCTCATAGACCTGCAAAACACTTAAAACACCAAAACTAACCAAAAACATGAAAAAATAACAAAGCTAAGATCTTAGCAAATACAAGTTAAGGTGCCCAAATATAACATATTTGGCACTCATCATAGAGCACAGAGGAGCAATTGGAGGTCATGAAGGGCGAGATGGAGGCTCTAACTACCCAACTAACCAACATGGGTGGTCATAACAGGCATCATAATCAACCCGTACCGCACCTTTCGGAGGAGGAAGATGATTTTTGTGATGGGAATGAATCCAACAACCCTTTTGTGAAGCGTGATGAGTGCCAAATATCGCATATTTGGGCCCCTTAACTTGTATTCGTTAAACCCTTAGTTTTGTTATTTTCTGACCTTTTTGGTTAGTTTTGGTATTTTGCAGGTTGCTAAGGTACATCTGGGGCTAATTCCATTAATTCTGGGACTTAAGACAGTTCGGGGAGCATTGGCAGCAAATTTGAGTCGAGCGATGATTTGCATCCGATGAGTCTCACCAAAATAGCGATATCTAGAGTTGTAGAACTCCGATTGGGGTGATCTTGGTGTCATTGGAAAGATAACTCAAAGATCTTCAAAGTCATATTTCACATGAGGGGGCTAATTATGAAGGTAGTAAACTCGATCGCACATAAATTCATGCTCGAGTGCGATCGAGCACACCTAGAGTGCAATCGAGCACACTCAGCCGACCTGGCAGTGCTGAAACCCTAAAATTAGCTTATAAATATCATATTTTGTCATTGTAAATGAGGGGAGTTGCACCGAGGGGGCTGTTCTTGGTCGTTTTCATATTTTTCTGAGTTTTTGGAGCTCTGAACTCCAATTCTTTTGTAAGTACTTTGATTTTAATGATTTTAATTTGTTTTCTTTATGATTTTTTTTGTCATGAGGGGCTAATTCTTCAACTAAGGTTGAAGATGAAGCCTCGCTATTGATTAGTTTTATGTTTTCATGTTTTCTTAGTACAATTCCGACCTTAATGTAATGTGTGTTCATTTCAATTCAATTATGTGACAAAAATTGTGTTTGATTGTGCCAAAGCTGGATATTCATTGTGTTTCATCCGACGGATACATTGCATCTTTTGATTTACTTTGGATATCCATTGTCTTTTGTGCAAAGCATGGATACATTGGATCTTTTGAACTAAATTGGATATGCGTTGTCTTTTGTTATACGGATGGATTCATTGAATCTTTCAATAGGAACAATAGAACATGCATAGGGTCTAATTGTCTATCGGATGTATGAATTAAGCATGAGAATGTGTACTTTGATTTGGTGAGGTGGATTCTAAAAACCTTAGTGCTTTTATCATTTGATTTAATTTCAGTTTTATTTAATATTTAATTTTGCACGACACAATTCAAAATTTGGAAATAGGTTAAGATAGAATTGATTTAAATAGAAATTGGTTTTCACAATGCAATTTCCTATGGATTCGACCTCGTACTTGCACATACACTATATTGCAAATGACTCGTGCGCTTACAAGTAATTTAAAACTCACAACAAAGCTCTGAGCGCAGGGATGTAAACTTCCTGCGCAAGCTCATGCCAATCGGTGGGAGAATGGGTTCAAACTTGACATTTCGAAATTCAAAGGGTGTTTACAACCCGAAGAATTTTTGCATTGAGTGGCAGCAGTTGGAGAGGTTCTCAATTTCAAGGGGGTGCTTAAGGATCAACGGGTCTCTTTGGTCGCACCCAAATTCCAGGGAAGAGCTACTACATGGTGGCAGCAATTGAAGCAATCAACAATTGGGAGAAACTGTTGAAACACATGAGAGCCACCTTTTTCCCCACAACTATTGAAACACCTGACCCATGGATCAACGGCTGCATAATTTAGGCCAAGGTTCGAAGTTTATGGATAAGTACACAGAGGAATTTTTCTAGTTGTTGACACGTGTAGATCTGGCCGAATCTGGCGATCAATTGGTGTACTAGTATATTAGGGGGTTGCTCCAACAAAGCAAAGATTCTTTTAATCTCTTTGATCTTCTCAATGTTTTGGAGTCCCACCAAAGGTGTTACTAATAGAGAAGACGCTCATGCATGGACTGATAAGCGCTAAATGCTTCACATTAAAGCTCCTTAACTCACATATGTTAATTCCTTAGCATTGTTATTTGTTTGATTTTGTTTTGTTTTTGTGTTTCAAGGTTTTAAATGAAAGATGCAAGAATTCCATTGAAAATTGTGATAAAAGCAAATTTTGGGAGCATCTTGAAGGCCTTGGATCGAGCACATAGCATTTGGGCTCTAGCGCACCTACGCTCGAGCGCCCTAGCACTTAGGCTCGAGTGCACCTGCGCTCGAGCACTTATCAGCTAAGCGTCACTTGGGCTCGAGCGCACACGACTTCTAGAATGCGCCAATAATCCAGCTTGGATTAGGTTTTTAGTCTCCCACTTGGACTAAGAAACTGACCTGTGATTTTCCTAGGGTTTCTAGGGCTTCTAGAGTTTTCCTAATCCCTATAAATAGGATTAGGAAAACTCAGCAAATAGTTATTGGAGCTACTACCTAGAGCAAAAATTCAGCAAATAGTTATTGGAGCTTCGTTGGGTACTAACGTAACTCTATCCAAGCACAATGGTTTGACTGTATTTTAATTTATAGATTTTCAGTTTGTGCATGTTGATTGTATAACTATGAGAATTGCTACAATTTAATTTTGTTCTTAAAATTTAAATGCAATTGTTCTTAAATTTCAAAATCAATATTAGTGAAATTCTTATCTTGTCTTAGAAAGTCTTTTACTTTTATTGAACTCAAATCATTCTTATTTTATATGAATATGGGGATGATGGTTATACAATGGTTTTAATTGACATATGATCAATAGGATTAGATAGGTCATACCTAGTGAAGATGGATCATACTACACCCTAGTTTAGTGTAATTTAGGTAGACAGTTCATGCCAACCGAAAATGGGTTATACTATTCCATTGATTATATGTATCCTATTAAAGAATTAGGTAATCCATACCTAGGGAAGACGGATTGTACCACATCTTAGTGGTTAGGTAGATAGTTCGTACCAACCGAAGATGGATTATACTCATTATTTAATAAGGTATTTTCTTGTTTATTTATAACATGCGTAGAATGAATTTCTTGAATTAAATATGATTAACCATCAATGTGCTGATAGCGGTAAAGTCAATACCCTACTCTCTCTCTCTCTCTCTCTCATATTTCAAATTCTCCTTTGCTTTTATTTTATGCACTTCAATTACAAAAACAATTTAATCATTTATCTTCATAAACTTGATAAAAACACCCCTGCAATCCTTGAAGTTCAACACCCTCTCTATAACCTTATCCAACAAGGATTCATCCTATTACGAGTGGTAAATTATTATTGATATGATTTTGCTTTCAAAACACCACATCAATTTTTGGCGCTATTGCCGAGGACTACAAACGGTTTTGTTATTAAGTTTTAAGGATTAATTTTAGCTTAATTATTTACTGCTTTCCTTTATTTTTATAATTTTATTTTTGTTTCTTTTTCTTCCTTTTGTTGTTTTTGTTTCCTTTCCCTTTTCTACCATAGGTTTGTAGCTTTCCAAATTTTTCCAGCAAGCTTCGCTCAGCGCATGAACCCTACGCTCGAGCACTTCCCTGCCGACAATGCAATCTAACGCACCCTGAAGTGTGATAGAGCGTACCTACGCACTCAGCCAAAATCCAGCAAGCTATGCGCTAGCGCGGCGCCCCTACTCCCATCCCTGTCAACAGTGCCATTCAGCGCACCCTACAGGAAGGGCACTGAGGTAATAGTATCTAAATGTTGCCTTGTGTCTTTTTCTATTGGATCCAAGTACAAGGACAAGACATGGTGTGACATGGTTTCCATGGACGCATCCCACTTGTTGTTAGGGAGGCCATGGCAATATCACAAGGGTGCTCATCATGATGGAAGGAAGAACACATCTAGCTTCATGTTGGACAACGTGAAGCACGCACTCCTACCAAGCACGGGAGACAGACCTAAACCTTCAAAAGTGGATGGCGAATCTCTCTTGGCAAAGTGGGAGTTCATCACAGAGATAATAGCCTAGAAGATCGTGTATGTATTGTTCGGCAAGGAGAACAACACCACGAGGGTGGTGCCAGAATCAGTTAAAGGGTTGTTGGAGGAGTTTACCTATGTATTCTCGACTGAATTACTTGAGGAGATGTGTAATGACCCAGATGGGCAAATCAATTAACTAGTAATTAATCCCATGATTTGTCTACCAATCCTATCCCTTGCGGGACAAGACTTAGGATTTCAACCTCTCATAAAAATAAGAGAGCTCAGTGGAAGACTTTCTAAACTATAGGAGTAGAGAGCAATAAATAAGCATTCACACATCCACACACCACAGTAAACATAAAGCCTCATAATATAAAGATAACCATCAAATGTACCAGTCATCAGACCATCATCAAATGTACCAGTCATCAGACCGTCATCACATATAAGGATTACAACCATACATAACATAATAACATTGTCTTGACAAAAGATCATACAGATTAGATCCTAAGCTTAAGAAGAGCTAACGAAACTAAAATCTTGATCATATCAGCACAGGTGGTTCCTCTATCATCCCACATAGACTTCAGCCAAGCAGGGTCCATATCCTCAAAAATGACCCATATCAGATCCTGTTCAATCACCCAAGTTTGCTCCGACGGCATCGTCTTCTAGGATAGCTAAACCGCATAGATATTCGTAATGAAGGGTAAAAACATAAAATAACGGGGTAAGACTACAGACTTGGTGAATGTTAATGCAAATAATGCTCAAGCTAGTTTAGTAATGAACTCTAATTTTTATAAACTATGCAACAATTCCATCATGATAGTTTTTCCATATGTGTGATATAGATATATAATATATGCATATAGAGTGACAGTCATAGATGAACAGTATGTTCTACCCAAGATATTACCCCTTCCCAGCAAGGTTGGCACTATCCGGAGTGACTTGTAATACAACACCGGTGCTCTAGATATTGTACGCTACCGTACATAACACAAACTACACAACTGAGTCTGACTACGGGTGGCCCAGATGATCAGTGCCTAAAAGTGCTTATTTGAACCCCTTAATTTACATTCGTTAGGGTCTTAGTGTTGTTAATATCTAATATTTTATCTTGTTTTAGTGTTTTAGTGTGTTGTAGGTCTTTGGTGCAAAATGTGGCTCAAAGGGGAGAAATGAAGCAAAGAAGGAGCCAAGCCCCTGGAAGTGCGTTCGATCACACTTGGTGCGTTCGAATGCAACTGCGGTCGAACGCAGGACCCACGTTCGAACGCAGGTCCAGTCAGCCCACGTTTCCCGCGTTGCCCTAACCAGCTCTATCGTACATTGCTTCAACCTTGCACCGTGGGCAGTTATGTGAGTTCGACCGCACATAGTGCGTTCGAACGCACATGCAATCGAACGCAGCGCCTACTCTCGAACGCAAGCGGCACGGCGGTATACCTGCGACTGAACGCACAGCACCATGAGCGAACAAACGCAGCATTGCGTTTGAACGCACCCCCTACGTTCGAACGCACCCCTGACCTGGCAGCACACTTAATTTTGTCTATAAATAGGATTTAGTGCATTTTGTATCCCCACGCTTGAGAGACGCTTGGGATGCGTTTGAGGCGCCCTTTGTGGCCCAAAACCTCCCCGTTCTTCATTGTAAACACTCCTAAACGTCAATTTAATTTAATGCTTTTATTTATTTTGCTTTAGTCTCTTATTCCCTTCACCATGTTTTTATTTAATTATTTTTATGCTTAGTTTAATACTCCGTTCGTCATTTACTATTTTGCTTGTTCGTTTCAATTCAATTTCGTGACAAAGTTGCGTTGATTGTTGTTTGCAAATCGTTAAACGTCGACTTTCTCTGCAACCGGAGATACATTGGATGATTCGTCTTCGGACCAATATCCGTTGTGACCTCTAAACAGTGTTTGCATTGGTTAATTCGACAAGATTTTGTAGCAACAATAGGACATGCATTAGTGCTTAATCGATAGACGGACATATGCACTAATTAATAGCAAATAGAATACGCCTAGTAGCGTAATCGTTGTTGAAGTATGAACTAGGCATATTTATATGTTGATTAAATTGTGGTGAGGTAGATTAAGGACCTTAGCATTTTTATTTCTTTATTTTTATTGCATTTTAATTTAGTTTTATTTTCCGCACGCCACGTGTTCGATATTGGAACTAGGTTAAGATATTATTAGTTTAGGCAATTTAGAATTGATTTTTAGCGAAACACGATTCTCTGTGGGTTCGACACTCACACTTGCACATCCACTTTATTACAAACGACTCGTGCAATTGGCGAGTACAATTAAATTTGTACGTTTCAAATTTTGGCGCCGTTGCCGGGGAATCATTGTTTTGTTTAAATTAATTTTGCTTGCTTAGATTAATTTTATTTTTCTACTAGTTATTTTTATTGTGTATTTATTTTATTTATTTCGTGCTTTTGTATAGAGAAAAAAAAATCCAAAAAAAAATAGATTAGTGTTTGTTTGCATTTTTTTTTAGTTTAAGTTCAGTTCTGGAAAATCAGGCACCGACAGTGCGGTCGAACGCAGATTCTGCGTTCGAATGCACTTAAGCCTATTCCTTCGGCCGCGTACCTGCGCTCGCGATACACGCTTCTGCGTGCGAGCGCGCACCTCTGACAGACCTCAGTGCACCGTTGCGTGCGAACGCACCTCTGTTACGTTCGAACGTACGTGCACAAACTGGTAGATTTCTCCATATCTGCGTGTCTGCGATCGACCGTAGTGTCCTGCGTTCGAACGCACTTCAGCTGGCTGCACCAACAGACCCGAGGCAGTGTATGTGTCCTGTTTTCTTTTTTTTGGTTATTTGATTTAATTATTGTTTCGTTTGTATATATTTAATTATTTGGCCTGTTTTTATTTATTTACTAGTTGTTTTTAGTTTTTGTTAGTTTAATTTAATTTTTATTTACTTAATTACTTTTATTATTTTATTGATTAGTTGTTTTGTTTAGTTTTTTTGTTAGTTTTTGTTTTATTTTATTTTTATTATTATTTCATGTGGAATATTTTGAACTGTTTGGGTGAAGCATGAGTCTTCCGTTCAATTATTTTAATGTTTCCCCTAGCGGTAGGACGTCAAACCCTACCAATTTTCACCCACATGAACCATGTTCACACTGCTCCAGCCCTTACCATAGTATAGGTGATTGTCCGCATTGGGGATAATTTTCCAACTTTTCACATGAGCAATTGAACACCAGTTTCTCTAGTTTTGGATTTGAATCAGATTCAAATTTTTATAACCCGAACTGGAGCAACCATTCTGATTTTTCGTGGCAAGCTCATGCTACGGAAAATTTTGCTCCCCAGGTTGACGAACTGTACCATCCTGATTATCCGCAGTTCGACAACCACTTTTCTTCCCATTCATCATATGACTATCCTCCTAAGAAATCTTCCTTGGAAGACAGTCTTAAGGAATTCATGGAACTAGTCGGCCAACCCACCATTCCTGTATCGCATGAACCATCATTAGAAGACACACTCGAGGCGTTTAGGAAAACAGTCAACCAACCTTGTCAAGAAATCATAGATGCCACTGTGGCAAACACTGAAGCAGTTGCAAGGTTGGAAGGACAGCTTGGTCATCTAGTTGCTGAGTTCAATAGAATTGAGGAAGAGGAACTTCAAAGTCAGGAGATGGCGATAGGGCAGTACATGATTGATGAGGATTGCCCCAGCGATCCTCATCATGAGCATGTCCAAGCCACCACCACACTTGTTAGTGAGGAAAGAGCTGATAATCATGAGGAGGAAGAGAAAGAGGAGCAAGTTGAGCAATTTGAGCCCCCGCCAAATCCAATTCCGTCCAACGACAAGGATATGAGTACTGAAGCTCACTCCTTCGTCACAATCCCTCTCGAGACATATCTTGAACCTCAAGTTTCATTTTTTCAATGTATCGAAGAGCCATCTTACGTAGAGATCTTCAAGGAATCACACACAGAAGATCACAAATCTAGGAACCGCGTTCCTAAGTGGATTCCTCGAAACAAGGACAACTACATAAGATGGCAGAACATTCTTCCAGAGGGGTATTAGATTTTAAAGAAGAAAGGATGGAAGGGATTGGTTGGACACCCTTATGAGCGGGGAAGGTGTGGTATTTTTCCTTTTTATTTTTCGCACCGCATTTTTTATTTATTTTCTTTTTGTTATTTTATTTCCTGTCATTTTAGTTTGTTTTTGTTTCTAACAGCAATTAACCTTTTGATGTTTGATCTTTGAGAAAAAGATTGCTGTTAGTTTTTTACAAGTGTTCTGATGTTCAAGTTTGGGGGACGCCTTGGACTTTGCTTATCACGGTTCCTCATCCCACTGTAATGTATTTCTTGTCACATTAGGGACAATGTGTCATTTAAGTTTGGGGATGTGGACAAACATTTTGTCTGTTTTGTTTGTTTATTTTCTTGTTTTGTTTTATTTTTGTTTGTATATATTTGTTTTTGTCTGTATATAAAATTTTTTCTTTTTGTTTGTTGCTATGTTGTTGATTGGGCACAATTTACATCATAACTGTGGATTACATGTCATTGGTGTGTTTAACTTATTTGAACATGGCATATCATTAGAAATCCCAGTTTTTGATTCATGAGTTGGATTAGAGAGTCTCCACTTGTTTGATCGATATTTTACGTGCACACTAGCATTAGGGTCTGTGGGGTATGAGATTTAACTTTGAAGTGTGTATCTTAAGATTTCTTGGTTTGCGATGTGATGATGAAAACCTTGGCTGTTAATAAAAAAATAATAAAAAATAATAAAATAATAAAAAATTATTAGAATAAGTAGAGTTTTTCATTGAGTAACCGGACCTCTTGCCTAGCCAAGCAATGAGTGTTCGCGTCAAAAGATGAGAAATTCCAAATTGTATGGCTAGTTTAGGCTTTGTAGCTCTTTTGACTTGTGTAATTAAGCCCTAGGGATGTCTCTACATCTAGTGCCCTAAAGCTGTCTGGTTTGGGAGCCACTGGCCCAACACTCATTACATAGGTCATTTAGAAGCTTAAGGGAGTCAAGCATTGCACAGCCTATGATGAGTGCCTAAAAGTGCTTATTTGAACCTCTTAATTTACATTCGTTAGGCTCTTAGTATTGTTAATTTCTAATGTTTTGGTTAGTTTTGGTGTTTTAGTGTTTTGCAGGTTGTTAAGTTGCATTTGGGGCTAATGCCATCAACTCTGGGGCTTAAGACAGTTCGGGGAGCTTTGACAGCAAATTTGAGTTGAGCGATAATTCGCACCCGACGAGTCCCACCAAAACGACCATATCTGGAGTTGTAGACCTCCGATTGGGGTGATCTTGGTGTCTTTAGAAAGCTAACTCAAAGATCTACAACTTTGTATTTCACATGTGAGGGCTAATTCTGAAGGCAGTGCGTTCGAACGCACGTTTTACGTTCGAACGCACTTGTGCCCATCAAATGCCGAAATTCATGCACGAGTGCGTTCGAACGCACTTAGTGCGATCGAACGCACCTTATCTGACCTGGCAGCGCGGAAACCCTAAATTTAGCCTATAAATATCCCCCTTTCTCTTGTAAACGAACCTTACGTTTGGAAAACGCTTGGAGGCGCCCCTTGTGGCCTAAATCCTCCCCGTTCATCACTGTAAAACCCTCTAAACGTCATTTTATCATTTATTTTATTTTATGCTTTTAGTTGTTTTAATTTAGTCTCTTATTTTCCCTCACTATGGATTTGTTTATGTATATTCATGTTTAGTTTACATTTTCTGTCATTTAATTTAACGTTTGTTCGATTCAATCACAATCTCGTGACAAGATTGTGATTGGTTGTTGTTTATAGATCGTTTATCGTCCAATATGCGTTGTGATTTATCCGGGCTACATCGGATAGTTTAAGCGAGTCCAATATCCGTTGTCGTCAACGACACATCGGATGATTCGATCTCGGCTCAACATCCGTTGCAACCGTTTATGGGTTAATACATCGCATGATTCGACTAGATTTTGTAAAGGCAAAAGAACATGCGTCGAGCTAGGCCGTACGACGGGTGTGTGGACTATCGTGAGAATAGGACATACATTTTAGCCTAATTGTTTGATGGATGTGTGGATTAGCATGCTTATATGTTGATTAAATTGTGGTGAGGTAGATTAGGGACCTTAGCGTTTTTATTTATTTATTTTATTGCATTTAATTTAGTTTATTTTAATGCACACCAACTGTTTGATTTTGGGACTAGGTTAAGATAGGATTAATTTAGGCATTTTAGAATTGATTTTTAGCAAAGCCGATTCTCTGTGGGTTCGACACTCGCACTTGCACATCCACCATATTACAAACGACTCGTGCAATTGGCGAGTACAATTAAATTTGTACATCAGCCTACACAAAAAAATTGCATCTTTCAATTCAAGCCTTGGTTATATTTATCACATTGTTTTCCTTTGAATTTTGGGATATACGTCTTTGGAGGGTAATTGAAACCCCATGATCTTGTTGTTAGTTCACTTTGCACTTTATGGAGCACGTGTTGTCTCAATTTTTCAACCTTGAGTGAAATGATGTTTGGATGCCTGGATGATGTGGTTCGTATATTTAACATGTTAAATTTGCTAATGATGTGTGAACCATGTGTTTGTGTGAAGGGCTTTGTCCATTAATAGCATAGTGCCAATAATTGTTTGTGGGTGTCATTCCTGAAAAACCCTCACGAGACTTCACTAGTCCACTAGGGATGCCTAGTGGTTTAAAAGGCTTGTTGCATACGCTAAATGCAATCGTTTCTCCCACGAAAGCGGATTTATGTTTCTTCTTTTTATTTGTGTTTTCATTTTTGTTTTGCTAAGGGACTAGCAAAATGTAAGTTTGGGGGTATTTGATGAGTGCCTAAAAGT
>CM017328.1:16322063-16339140 GCA_006937295.1 Carpinus fangiana | reverse complement strand
ATTTTGGGTCACTACATGCCTCCTCTTCACGACATTCAGCACCAAATTGACTTGGTGCACAGATCTAGTCTCCCCAATTGATGACACTATCGTATGAGCCCCAAGGAACATAAGGAGTTGAGGTGACAAGTGGAGGAGTTATTGGTCAAGGGTCATATTCGAGAGAGCTTGAGCCCATGCGCAGTCCCAGCTTTGCTTACACCCAAGAAATATGGGACACGAAGGATATGCGTAGATGGTCGTGCCATCAACAAGATCACGGTGAGGTATAGATTTCATATTCCTCAGTTGGATGATTTGTTGCATCGGCTAAGTGGGGCAACAATATTCACAAAACTTGATTTGAAAAGTAGGTACCTTCAAATTTGGGTCCAGTCAAGTGATGAGGGGAAAACGGCGTTTAAGACACGTGAGGAGCTATGCAAGTGGTTGGAGATGCCATTCGGGTTATCAAATGCTCCTAGCACATTCATGCGAATAATGAAATAGGTCTTCCGCCCTTTTATTGGAAAGTTTGTAGTGGTCTACTTCGATGACATCCTCATCTACAGCTCCTACAATGAGGTACATCTTTGACATGTGCAGGAAGTACTCCTTTTCTTGTGTAAGGAGAAGTTCCTTGTGGAACCCACTAAGTGTTCCTTTATGAAGGATTCCATTCTTTTCCTTGGTTATGTGGTCTCCAAGGATGGGTTAGCGGTGGATGAGTCAAAGGTTGAGGCTGTCCAGCAATGGCCAATTCCCACTACTCTACATAAGGTACGAAGATTCCATGGGTTGGTGTCATTCTATAGGCGCTTCATTCATGATTTCAGCACCATCATGGCACCAATTATGGAGTGTATGATGGTGGGGAGGTTTTCAAAGAGCGAAGCAGCCACGACCGCATTTGAGCTGATCAAACTCAAGTTGACCACGGCCTCATTACTTGTCCTCCCGAACTTCGACTTGCCTTTTGAGTTACGTTGTGACACGTCCAAGGTAGGCATTGGAGCAATACTAAGTCAAGGAGGAAAACCAATGGCATACTTCAGTGAAAAGTTGAGTGGTTCAAGGCTCAAGTATAGAACCTATGACGTGGAGTTCTATGCGTTGGTATAGTCATTGAAGCATTGGAGCTCATACCTCACCTACAAAAACTTTATCTTGTACTCAGACCATGAAGCGCTAAAGCATCTCAATAGTCAAGATAAGTTGTCGTCTTAGTATGCCAAATGGGCCACATATGTGCAGCAATTTTCCTTCACCATCAAGCACAAATTAGGAGCTTTGAACAAAGTGGACAACACCCTCAACCGGAAGACCACAATATTGACCACCATGAACTCATACATATTTGGTTTGAATTTTTAAAATATTTTTTTATCTATTGACCCCGTTGTTTGCACTTATTGTTAGTGATGTGTCATCTGGAGTAAGGGGAGACTTTGGGCTGCGTAATGTGTTCCTCTTCAATGGCACTCAACTTTGCATCCGCGAAGGCAGACTACGGTTGAAGATTATCCGCGAGCACCACAACGAGGGTCACATGGGGTAGGATAAGACACTCAAACTAGTGGCAGAATAGCTCTATTGGTCAATTATGAGGAAGGAACTGGAGAGGTTTGTGAGAAGCTGCCGGATATGTGAAGTATCCAAGGGGGCGGCTACTAATGTCGGGTTGTATATGCCTGATGTACAAATTTGATGTACTATCAATAGCACAAATCGTGTGCAGTGTAGCATTGCGAAAGTACGAGATCGAATCCACAAGGAATCGCATTTGTGAAAAACCAATTTTAATTATCTAAACTAACTCTACCTTAACCTAGTTCCAAATATTGAACATATGGCGTGCAAAAATATAAACTAATCTAAATGCTTAAAAACAAATAAATAAAAACACTAAGGTCTTAGAATCCGCCTCACCACATTAAAATACATTTAATCATGCTTAGTTCATACTTCCAAAACGATTATGCTTCTAGGCATATTATGTTTGCTATTAATTAGTTCATACATCCGTCTATCGACTAAGCACTATGCATGTTCTATTGCTATTATAAAATCTAGTCGAATCATCCGATGTATTTACCGTTAAAGAGTCACAACAAATATTTAATCTCGATAAAATCATCCACTATATCATTGATCATAGTGGATATTGAATCTTAATAGAATCATCCGATGTACCCCCGGATTGGAACACAACGGATATTGGACGTTTAATGATTCGTAAACAACAATCAACACAATTTTGTCATGAAACTGAATTGAAACGAACATACAAATCATTAAACGACAGATGGAGTATTAAACTAAACACAAAAGCATGTAGATAAATGAATGGTGAGGCTTCATCTTCAACCTTAGATGAAGATTTAGCCTCTAATCATAAAGAAATAAAGGCTAATAAAATAAATGACGATTTAGAGGGTAAACAAAAAATGAGAAGAGGTTCTATTTATAGGGAAAACTAATATGCTGCCAGGTCACGTGGGTGCACTCGATCGAACGCAGTGCGCTCGATCACAGGCCTTTGTGCGCTCGATCGCAGATGGTGCACTCAAGTGCACTCAACTGCTCAGAAATCCCAGGGCGCAGCGATGGAAGCGATGGCTAGGGCAACACAGGAAATGCGGACGAATATGGCATGCGCTCGATCGCGCCTCTTGGGCTCAAGCGCACTGGCAGGGACTTCAAATCTTCACTTTTAGTCATGTTCACCCTTTAAACCGCATATTGATGCCAATGACTTGCAACACAATAAAACACTAAAACTAACAAAAACATTAGAAATTAACAACACTAAGAGCTTAACAAACATGAGTTAAGGGGGGTCAAATATACAATATTTGGCACTAATCAATGCCACTTCCTATTTCGGAAGGGCTATGGACCAACGTGAGCATGGACTTTATGTTGGTTTACCAAGGACCAAAAAAGGCAATGATTCCATCTTTGTGGTAGTTGATAGATTGTCTAAGATGGTTCATTTCATTGCTTGCAAGAAGACATTTGATGTCGTGAATGTGGCAAAATTGTACTTTTGAGAAGTCTACTGACTCCATGGGTTGCCATTGTCCATAGTCTCCGACTAGGACACGCGGTTCCTTAGTCACTTTTGGTAGTGTTTGAGGCAATTGTCTCACACGAGGCTGGACTTCAACAACGCCTACCACCCGCAAACTGATGGGAAAATGGAGGTTGTCAATCGATCATTAGGGGCATTACTTCAGAGCTTGGTAGCGGAGCATCTTAATTCATGGGATCAAAAGTTGTGCCAAGCTGAATTCGCCTTCAATCGATTGACCAACCAGAGTACTGGCCTTAGTCCATTCACCATCTACTATAGGCATAAGCCGCAGGCCCCATTGGATTTGGCTCATGTTCCTAACTTGAAGAGGATGCATGCTAATGCCGAGGACTTGATTGCTCAGATACAGGAAGGCCATCAATTGACCATTCAAAATCTACAAGGGTCAACAGCGAAGTATGTTGTGAGTTTTAAATGATCACAAGTGCATGAGTCGTTTGCAATATAGATTATGCAAGTACAAGGTTGAATCTGCAAGGAATTGTGTCGTAAAAGTTAATTTCTATCTAATCTAATCCAATTTTAACCTAGTCCAAAATTTTGTGTGATTTTTTTCTTGCAAAAGATAAACTAAATAAAAGTGACTAAATCAAATGATAAAAATAGTAAGGTTTCAGAACTCACCAAATCAAAGCATACATTCTCATGTTTGTTATTACATCCAACAATCAATTAAACCTTATGCATGCTCTATGTTTTTTCATAAAATTTATCTATTGAAACATTCAATGAATCCATCCATTATACAAATCACAACGAATACCCAATTTAAATCAAATCATCCAATGTATCCGTTTGATTTATGAATCACAATGAATATCCAATTTAAATTGAATGATTCGAGGTATCAATCGGATGAAACACATCAAATATCCAATGTTTACACAAGTGTTAATTAAAACAACCAATTAAAAGAACTTAATCAACTAATTGAATTGCAATAGAACATCAGTACAAAAAAAATGTCAGAATTGTACGAACAATACATGAAAACATAATGCTAATCAATGGTGAGGCTTCATCTTCAACCTTAGTTGAAGGTTTTAGCCTCTCTTGACTACAAACATTCAATTAAAATGAATTGAAATCATTAAAATTAACAAACTTACAAAGGAAAACGAATTCAAGGCTACAAATGCAAAGAAACTCAAAAATGTAGACTGAATAGTTCCCCTTGGTGTGTTTACAAAGAAAAAGATAGTATTTATAATAAAGAATTAGGGTTTTAGGACTTCCAGGTTAGTTGAGTGAGCTCGATCGCACACTAGGTATCGCTCAATCGTATTTGAGCATGCTTCAGGTCTTCTGTGGTGCAGTGCTTGGGTGTGGCTTGCTTGGGCTTAGGCGAGGGTGTGCTCGAGCGTGTCCCTGCTAGGCTGAGGCGTACTGACTGGCGCTCGATCCCACTTCCCAAAAATACACTTTTCCAATTTCTTTGCATCCTTCACAATAATACTATAGTTTTCCCTTAGCAACTTACAAAATACTAAAACACCGAAACTAACCCAAACATCACAAAATAATAAAGCTAAAGGCTTAGCAAATGCAAATTAAGGGGCCCAAATATGCAATATTTGGCACTCATCAAAGTATAAAGCAGATGTGGACAAGAAATGGCGTGCTCTAGAGTTTGAGGAGGGGGATTTTGTGTGGGTTGTCTTAACTAAAGACAGGTTCCGTGTGGGAGAGTACAACAAGCTGGCTACCCATAAGATTGGTTCGGTAGAAGTTATTGAAAAGATTAACCAAAATGCTTAATGGTTGAAGCTTCCTGTCATATTAAGACATCTGATGTCTTTAATGTCAAGCACCTTGTTCCATTCACAAGTAACTCTTCTAACAAGGATACGAATTCAATGGTGAATTCTCTCCAACTTGGGGAGGATGATGTAGATCAGAGTGCTTGGATTTCATGAGAAAGACTCGTGCAGATGTAAGTGTGAAGGGGCTCCAAGGAGCCATAGCAAGGAGAGTCAAGACGAGATCGCAAACTCGTGCAGAAGCTAAATTCTAGAGGGCTTTGTATGAAGCCCATCTGGATGAGAAGACTAAAGTCCCTTCCCAAGAGCCTCGTCTACAACCTCATCTACAATCATCTGGACGCAAATGGTCATTGATGCAGCTCGACTTAGTGAGCTGCAGCGAAGATCAACAATAAGCAGCAGATATGTAATTCTAGATCGTGAGTCTATCAACGATCTAAGAACTCTTCTCAAAACCTAGAGTCTATCTATGATTTCAAGGGTAAGGGGAAGAAAACTCAACTATGAGATTCTTATTCAACAAAATTAATAATAATCAACCACTGAATTGTTTGGAGGCTATAGCATATATTTATAGCCGCAAACCCTAAACCTATTAAAATATTACATAAATACCCCTCATAACCCTAAACCTAATAAAACAACGAAATAAAGACTCCTAAAGCCCTAAGAATACTAAAGCAATTAAACTAAGGCGGTTTGATAATTAAAAATGCGGAAAAAGTAACATAAGTCCCCGTGTGCGATCGATCGCAGCACGGGTGTGATCGAGCGCAGATGAGCGCTTGATCAGGGTGCTCGAACCCCTGCCATCGATCGCTTCCTCAGTAGCTTCCCCACATTAGGCTCAAGTTCTGCAAACGATCGCTGTTGCAGGTGCGATCGAACGCAAGTGGGCGCTCGATCGTGCTATCGATCGCAGGAACAGAGAAGCACGATCTCTGAGTCTAATCTACATCATCCTCCCCATGTTGGAGAGAATTCGTCCTCGAATTCAGCCAACCTTTTCCACGGTCCTTCAGATGTCCGGTCAACTCATTCCATTCTCCTCTTCTCAACTTTACAACAAGGCCACGCCCCCACAATAATCATAATGCTCTTCATTAGTGGAGTACCTTGATGGTTGTTGTGACTGGCCCACACACCACTTGGCAATACTTCGGATTTGCCATACTCCTCTCGCTCCTTTTCCTTTCCACGTGCCATGAAGATACTCAAGAACGGGTTAGCCGGTACTTCTCTCTTGAACATATAATTATTGTCAACCGCACCAAACCCATCATTGTTATGAAGATTGAACAAAATGTTATCTATCCCAAGGAAATCAACATAATCAATTATCTCGACATTAAAATCACGAAATTTACCCTCGAAGCTCTTATCAACCGCACAATGTACAGAATTATCATAAAAAATTGCAAGCCTATCTGAGAGATTTACCTCTTCCACCGGTTCCTCTTCTTCATGAAAAATTGCAAAACTCTCCGAAAGACTTACCTCTTCCATGGGTTCCTCTTCCTCTAGGTCAGATGCCAAAGGTTCTTCAATTGAATCCTCTTCATTGAAGTCCTCATCATAGGTTGGTGGAGAACCCGAATCCACAAACCCTTGTAAAGTATCTTCATCTTCAATGCATTCATGTCCGAACTCCTCATCAATGATCTCGGATTCCAAACACACTTCATCCACATATTCTTTTTCCTCCTCCACAAAATATGGATTCAGTGTAAGGATTTGTGGTTGGCAAGTATGAGTGCAATTGACATGTTGTGGACTCCTCGCAACACTCCGTGTTTCCTGAAACACCTTCTTTTTATCGAAATTTTTGTATTTTTTCATCACAGCCGTAGACCCTTGTCTCCAATTTTGGGGCTGTCGGCCCATGGTAAAATCTGAGGGCACAAAAGCGGCTATCATCTTTTTCAATAGTTTTTTCCCAACTACTAATCTTCAGTTTGCCTTGTCGCCTCCTACACTGCTTCAGATGTTGCCACCACGATGCAACTACTCCCCGAAATATGAGTACCACCAATGGAACTCGTTGTGCATCGGCCACTCCATTGACTTCAAAAAACTCATCAACCGCCAACGTCCAATACCAAAATTCTGAAGGTTGTAACACCCCTGGAAATTCTAGAATCTAGAGTTTGAACCCATCCACCCACCGAGTGGCATGAGCTTGCGCATGGTGCTGACTTCCGTGCGTTTAGCACTCCGCAGAAGGGTTTCTGGATCCATTCCCGTTGTGACTATACAAGTTGGATATTTGGGTAGGTGAGGCTTAATGTCGATCCTCCAATGCCCAAAATTGATCCTCCTTGTATTGCCGGGTTTCAGCTTTAATTTTCCCTTCCGCCACCAGGAATTGCGGTCTTGGTTGGTGACAATAATCGTTCGGCCCACGACCCATGTGCCTCAAACGAATTGTCGGTTGCTCCTTACGTGCTGTCTCCATGTGTGCGTACACTTCATTCATGTCTGCAAAGTGGTTGCTCCTCCCCATTCATGGAAAGTAACTGAGCTCTGATACCAACTGATGCAGCGCGACTTAGTGGGCTGCAGCGAAGATCAACAATAAGCAGCGGATATGTAATTCTAGATCGTGAGTCTATCAACGATCTAAGAACTCTTCTCAAAACCTAGAGTCTATCTATGATTTCAAGGAAAAGGGGAAGAAAACTCAACTATGAGATTCTTATTCAACAAAATTAATAATAATCAACCACTGAATTGTTTGGAGGCTATAAGCATATATTTATAGCCACAAACCCTAAACCTATTAAAATATTACATAAATACCCCTCATAAACCTAAACCTAATAAAAAAAATGAAATAAAGACTCCTAAAGCCCAAAGAATACTAAAGCAATTAAACTAAGGTGGTTTGATAATTAAAAATGCGGAAAAAGTAACTTAAGTCCCCATGTGCGATCGATCGCAGAACGGGTATGATTGAGCGCAGATGGGCGCTCGAACCCTTGCCATTGGTTGCTTCCTCAGTAGCTTCCCCACGTTAGGCTCAAGTTCTGCGAATGATCGCTGTCGCAGGTGCGATCGAACGTAGGTGGGCGCTCGATCGTGCGATCAATCGCAGGAACAGAGAAACACGATCTCTAAGTCTAATCTGCATCAGTTACACAACATTCCAGATAGCTTCGTCTAAAGTCTTGTCTGCAGACCATTCGAACACCTATGATTTATTTTCAGTTTTCGTCCTTCTATTTAATGACTTGTAATTCCATCCGAACAGCCATCATAGAATTTCAAACCGACTTTATTTCCATTTACTATTAGGGTTAGGAGTCTAGGGACTATAAATACATGCTAATAGCCTCTCAAAATGTAGCATTTGATTTTATTTCAATTTTTTAGATCTTTGAAAAACTCAATATCTAAGTTATATTTATCCCTTTTTCTTGTTGTTCTTCTTTGCATCCCACAACGTCATACGACATCAGTATGAATGTGCAAATGAGTCCTCCCACATTTAAACTTACATAAATTTCTCACTAATTACTCAAAAAAATAATAATAATAGCTGTGGATTCTTGAAAATACATTTTAAAATTTAACAGTTAGGGATAATGCCCTAAACCTCAATGATTTTATATCTAAGATTGACATTTAAGTTTGTAATGAATATTAGTTGTTACTCACTCATAAAATTATTTGAGCATATGGCATATGGTATTCCACATACTTATTATGATTATATATATTGTGCATCTAAAAGGCCCTTGGATTAAATTGAATATACATAGTCTATGGTAAGAGTAACAGGGTTATCACACAAAGTCTTAATCCATAAACTTTGCAATTTTAAATCTTGAGTTGTTCATAGTCGGTAATGGAATTGGGCATTCAATTTGCAAAGACTTATACACATTAAATCTTGATGATCTACCTTGATCAAGCAAAGTTGGACGCTTCGGGTTGACAAGTAGGTGTTATACATTGAACGGACCATAAGAGTTGTTTTTCCAAAAAAAATATATAGTCAATTGGAAAGACTGTAACTGTGATGCCCCAAAACTTCAAAACCTTATAAAGGAAATACCACTATTTAAAAACAACCATTTTATTTCATAATGTTAAAATTTTATTTGAAAAATAGTCCAAAAATCCAAAACTGGTCGAACGTTTGGTAGGGGACCACGGGACATGCCCCTATAAATGCCAACCCTCTTCACCCCAAACTTCATCCTTTACACCAGCAACCCTAATCCCACAGTGAGAAAAAGATTTAGAAAAAGAATAAGATTTTGAAGTGGTTTGCCATCTTCATAAAAAGAACTTAAAGCAATAAAGCAATGCAATAGTAAAGAAAAATGCATGCATAAGTATGCAACATAGTGGTTATTTAGTTTGAGTCTTAGAATTTATTTCTTTTGCACTCCTTTCATATCAAGGCTCCTAGCCCATTTAGCATTTGTTATACCTTCCCTTATAAAGCTTACATGTTTTCCTGAAATCCTTCGGGTCCCAACTTAGTTACTTATTAAGGTCTTTAGACATGGTAGTTAGAACTTGCCAGTCTACTGGCTTGCCATCACCCCTACTGCAATCACCAGTTTTGTTGAAGAATAGCCTTTTAGCCATTTTATTTATTTAGACACAATATATATTTCATGAAAAGTTATCAAATGAAAACCAATTCAAATATCAAACATAAATAATGAAATATAGTGTCATGCTCTAATAATCACTTTCATACTTGATGCAGATCAGAAGCTTGAAGGCGAAAGCCTTTTCGCTAGTTTTGATGGTTATTAGACTATCAAAAATTTCATGAAGTGCCCTCAGTACCACTGATCTGGGCAAATGCACACAAGCTCCTAGAATGCTCGAGCATTTTTGGTAGTAGCTTCAATGCTACTATTTTTGGGAGAACTTCTCAAATAACTTTGTTGCCAACTCCTCCCATTTGTGAATAGAACCTTGTTGTGCAAATATCCACCAGTGAATAAATGTACATTTTACTTGCAAGTGCACAAGATCAAAATAGTAGTATAGTGTGCAAGTACGAGATCATTCCCACAATGATTGGTAAATTTTGATTAAAATTAATTCCGCAATTTAAAACAAGAGAAAGTTTGATTTTGATTCGATAATGATAAAAGGTAGGGCTTTGATATCCACCACTAATCACACTTAGATAATATAACAATATGCCAATTATCCAATCATATTATGAATACTTAATGTTTGCCAACCTAAGGGTATGGGTGTCTACTCCATAAGCTATTGATTCTCCTAAGCATTGAATTAGGCATAGGTGTCTACTCTAATTCTTTTCTTTTTTAAATGATTTAGTATGTGTGTCTACTAAGTTGTTCTTTAAGAAAGCATAAATCTATGTAAATCGACAAACATATGAGGCCTAGGCATGGGTGTCTACTCTCGGTTTCCCATGTTAATTAACTCAAGAACCCGTTGAGAGATTCTTTTGTCTACTCTCGATCATCCAAATTGACTTAAATAACTAATCCTTACCAAATGCATATAATGGCCAGTCACAACCATATGAGGAATTCAGTTAAGCAGGAATTAATCAAGTTAAGCATCACAATATGATTATCACAAAGGCACCAATATTGAAATATTAAATAAACATAATTAGGGCTTCAATCTAGTCCTATGAAAGTATTTAGTTACACATAATTAAAATGAAACTAAAAAGAAAAGGGAAAAGAAAGAACCGAAAACCGCTCCTAGAAGTAACCTCAAATTCCTCACCCCCCAAGATTGTCTCATTTCCTATGTTTACAGGTCTATTTGTAGAGATTAGGGAAACCTTGGAAGCACCTATAAAACCTAGAAAATTCGTAGGTTTTAGTCCAGTACAACTAGGATTTGTAAACCTAATATGGAAAGAAAAGGAAGTCTGGCTGCCTCTGATTTTCCTCCAACACACGAGTGCGCTCGATCGCAGCCAAGTGCACTCAATCGCACTTTTGTGAACGATCTCATGTGTCTTGTTGATAAGTGCCAAAATATTCATATTTTAGTCCATAATTTACATTTGTTAATTTCTTAGTTTATGTTATTTTGTTCTATTTTATTTCCTTTTTGTGTTTTCTATGTTTTTCTATGTTTTTGGAGAAAAGGAAGCAATTCTGGAAATACCGAGCTTAAAGGACAAAATTGGAAGAAGCAAGAAGTTTTGGATCAAGAACAAGCATACTAGTAGTGCGATCAATCTCACTATGCCTATGCTCGAGTGCACCAGTGCTTGAGCGCCCAAGCCAAGGAACAAGCACAGCCTACGCTCACACACGCAAAAGGAGGGATCGATCATAGAAGTGTGATCGAATGCACCACACCTGCGATCGAGCGCAGTCGTGCGCCAGTGAACAGTGTGACGGCTGGTCCTAATTTGGAAATAGGCTTAGGGTTTAATTTATGATTTCTAGGGTTTCTATGTGCTTCTAGGGTTCCCTTAAACTCTATAAATAAGCTTGTAAACACAAAATTAGACACACGTGATCTTGGGAGAGAGAAATTGGAGAATACTTCTATGAGTGGTTTTCTGTTCTTTCTTTTCCTTTTCTTTTTAGTTTTATTTTAATTATGTGTAACTAAACTCCTTAGTAAGGCTATATTGAAGCCTTAATCATGTTTATCTAATATTTCAATATTGGTAACTTTGTGATAATCATATTATGATGCTTAACTTGATTAATTCCTGCTTAATTAAATTCCTCATATGTGTGTGATTGACCATTATATGCATATGGTATGGATTAGTTATTTAGGTCAATTTGTATGACCGAGTCCTGGGCTTAATAGAGTGACAAAAGAACCTCGCCACAGGTTCTTGGGTTAATCAACATGGGGAACCAAGAGTAGACACCCATGCCCTAGGTCTCATGTGTTTGTCGATTTCTATAGATTTATGCTTTCTTAGAGAACAACTTAGTAGACACCCATGCTAAATCCTTTAAGAAAGAAAAGAGTTAGAGTAGACACCCATGCCTAATTCATTGCTTAGGGTAATCAATAGCTTAAGGAGTAGACACCCATACTCTTCAATTGGCAAACATCAAGTATTCATAATATGATTAGAGCATTGGCATATTTATATACTATTTGAATATGATTTGTGGTGTATGACTCTTTCTTTTAAGATTATACCTGGACAGTATACCTATTTCCATGTTGGGTAAGGGAATAGTTCACTAAGAAATGGTTGTTTTCTCTTCAGGATTATGGCACCTATTCCAATCAACCCAGACTGCATGTGGAACTACTCCTTCTGCAAGTGGATAGACTTGGGAGTAGAGATTGACGATGATTGGTATAGTGTGGGCAACATTGAGTACGATGCACTCAATGACTTACAAGGTAATTTTCCACAGTTGTTTGAAGAGGACGATGTACCAATTAATGGATGGGACGAGATAATCTAGGAACCTACCAAGCATGATGAAGAAGACTCTACGGATGAAATGTAACTTTCTATTCCTCGTTAAATGCTATTCTTTTGCTATTTGTCTCAAAATTTCAAGGACAAAATTCTTATAAGTAAGGGAGAATGTAGTGACCCAAATTATTAATTAGGCGTAAGTAGCTTAGTTGGGAGAGTTAATTTGGGTTTTGGGTCACTAAGGACACTAAAGGGGCAATTTGGACTTTTGGCCGGACGTATTCTAGGTCTGGCAGATGTATGCTATTGTCTGTAGTGTGGGCATACAGTGGGGACCACTGGACGTACGCTCTGCAAATCGTACAGGCATACATACGTGGGACCACTGGACGTACACTACTTTTTGAATACCCTCTGGTTAATACCTGGACGTACAAGGCAACCTTTAGACTGCTGGGCGAAGACCACCAGACGTACACCCATTTGGCCGGACGTCCGCTACTTTGCCAGGGGAGTTGTTGGCAGCCCTCTCCTATAAATACCCTCTACCCCCCTTTAGTTTCTTCACAAGTTTTCAGATGCCCCTAGGCTACCAGTGTGAGTTTCCAAAGTGTTGTGAGTGTTTTGTGAGCGTGTGTGAGGCGTTTGGGTGTTTTGGAACGTTCGTGAGGTGAAACTCTTACAGTTTCGTTTCAAGGAGGTAGCGTTCGATCCTTAGCTCTTTAAATACATCATTATGCTGCTCGTTTTGTGTTAGATGTAGTTGTTAGCTTAATTACGCTTTAAAACTCATTTGGGTTAACATTTTCGTTAGCTTAGCATTGTTACGTTTCATGGAGGTTATTAACTAGACTAGAAGGCTTTAAGGTGTTCCTAGTAGCCCTAGGAGTCGGAGAATAGGCGGACAGTGGAGAGAAAATGAGGTTCTCCCTAAGAACCCACATAGCATACGTACGGTATTGTGCCGGACGTACAGCCAGTCGTGACACCGTGGACGTACAGCCTCAAGCCTAGACGTACGGTTAGTGTGTGACAGGAAAACCCTATTTTCACCAGCCATTCCATAGCTCATATTTTCCTTACTTTAGAGCTATTTTAGTGGAATTAGGACTAATAAAAGGTTTTCCACAGATTTGGAGAGCCCGAAACTTTCAGAGTATTCAAAGACACTTTTCGATCCAGATGAGTTTTAACTCACATAATGCTCATTGCTATTTTCCATGCATTGCACATCTATTTTGTGTATCGAGAAAACATACATATTTTACAACTCTCACAGTTTATACTTATTGCACATGAACTCTGTCATTTTGAGAAAAATGTTGTGCTGAATATGTTAACCAAGTGAGACTTGTAAAATGACATGTATGTAAAATACAGACAAGATAATTGCATTGTATGACATGGTACACCGGTATGTGCAGTAGTATTGGCCATGGGCTTACTATATGATCGGTGTCAAATATTGTTGTGACGTCCCACATTGCCTGGGTATGGAGATGTGCTTATATGTATACTTCCACCTTCAATGACAACAACGCGTTTTAAAGCCGTGATGGTCATGATCCCATCAGAACTCCGCAGTTAAGCGTGCTTCTGCGAGAGTAGTACCAGGATGGGTGACCCCCTGGGAAGTCTGGTTCGGGGGAGCCAAAAGTGGACAATATTGTGTGTCATTGGGGTGGGATGTTACAATTTTGGTATCAGAGCCATTGCCCAGCCCCTTAACTTATGTTTGTTAGGCTCTTAATTGTGTTAATATCTTATGCTTTGTGTTGTTTTAGTGTTGTGTTGTGCTGTAGGTCCTTGTCGTGAAAACGTGGCTTAAAGGGAAGAATTAAGCTAAGAGATGTCAAGTCCTTGCCAGTGGGATCGATCGCACTACAATCGAACGCAAGACCCGAGATCAATCGCATGCCTCGTCAGCCCGCGAAGTCCGCGTCGCCCTAGCCGCCATCGCTAACTTGCTTGCGCCGTGGGATTTCAAAGTGGTTATCTGCGATCGATCGCACACCCTGTGATCGAAAGCAGTACGGTCGAATGCACAAGCACACGATTGAACGCACGTGGGCCTGAAATCGAGCGCATTGCATACGGTCGAACGCATACGGGACTACAATCGATTGCACCACCTACAATCGATCGCACACCTGACCTGGCAGCACACTTAATTTTGTCTGTAAATAGGACCTTGATGTATTTCGTATTTTTCACGTTTGGGAGGTGCCTCTAGGGCCTCAAACCCTCTATTTTCACTGTGTAACCCTCCTAAATCGTCATTAATTTATCTTGTTTTATTTTGCTTTTATTTAGTCTCTTATTCCCTTCACTATGGATTTGTTTATATATATTCATGTTTAGTTCGTATTATTCTGTCGTTTAATTTTATGCTTATTCGTTTCAATGCATTTTAGTGACAAAAGTGTGTTGATTGTTGTTTGCAAATCGTTAAACGTCAACTTTCGTTACAACCGGAAATACATCGGATGATTCGTCTTCGGACCAATATCCATTGTGACCTCTTAAAATAGTGTTTGCATTGGTTAGTTACAAGATCTTGTAATAACAATAGGATACGCATATGTGTTTTATCGATAGACGAAAATATGAATAATGTATTAGCACTCAGAATATGCCTAGTAGCATAATCGTTATAGAGTATGGACTAAGCATGTTTATATGTTGATTAAATTGTGATGAGATAGATTAGGGACCTTAGCGTTTTTATTTATTTATTTTATTAGATTTTAATCTAGTTTATTTTTATGCACACCAACTGTTTGATTTTGGGGCTAGGTTAAGATAGGATTAGTTTAGGCAATTTAAATTGGTTTTTACACAAATCACGATTCTCTGTGGGATTCAACCTCGCACTTGCACACCCGCTACACTGCATAACGACTCGTGCAATTGACGAGTACAATTAAATTTGTGCAATAAATTTTGGCGTCGTTGCCGAGGAATCGTTTGTTTTGTGAAATTGATTTTTTTTTGCTTAGATTAATTTTATTTTTCTACTAGTTATTTTATTTATGCAATTATTTTATTTGTTTCGTACTTTTGTATAGAAAAAAAAATCCAAAAAAAAAATTATTGTTTGGCTAATTTTCTTAGTTTTTTTTAGTTTCTAGAATTTCAGTTTGTGGTAGTGCGATCGATCGTACCTCTTTGCGATTGAACTCACTTGAGTCTATTCCAGCACAGTTGCATACCTGCGCTCGCCTAGTACACTGCTACGTGCAAGCGTGCGCCTCTGATAGAACCGCAGTGCGCTGTTGCGAACGATCGCACCTAGTTGCGTTCGAACACACGTGCACAATCTGCTACATGTTTGCGTGTCTGCGTTCGATCATATGTTCTTGCACTCGAGCGCACCTCAGCTAGCTGCACCAATAGACTCGAGGTAGTGTATGTGTTCAATTTTAATTTTCCTTTTTTTTTGTTTTGTTTAATTATTAGTTTATTTTTATTTATTGTTTCTGCCTCTTTTTATTTATTTACTTGTTGTTTTTAGTTTTTGTTAGTTTATTTTTATTTTTAGTTGTTTAATTAGTTTATTGTTTTTGTTAGTTATTTATTAGTTATTTCTTTAGTTTATTTTTGTTAGTTTTTGTTCATTTTATTTTTGTATATTGTTAATTGTTTCATGTGGGATATTTTGAACTGTTTGGGTGAAGCATGAGTCTTCCGTTCAATTACTTTAATGTCTTTCCTAGCGGTAGGACACCAAATCCTACCAATTTTTACCCACATGAACCATATTCACACTGCTCCAGCCCTTACCATAGTATAGGTGATTGTCCGCATTGGAAACAATTTTCCAATTTTTCACATGAGCAATTGAACACCAATTTTTCCAGTCTTGGGTTTGAATCAAATTCAAATTTTTATAACCCAAACTGGAACAACCATCCTGATTTTTCGTGGCAAGCACATGCCACGGAAAATTATGCTCCCCAAGTTGACGAACTGCATCATCCTGATTATCCGCAGTTCGACAACCAATTTTCTTCTCATCCATCATATGACTATCCTCCTAAGCAATCTCCTTTGGAAGAAACGCTTAAGGAATTCATGGAACTAGTCGGCCAACCTGGTGTGGTTATTTCGTGACCAAAATTATCAATAATAAAATTACCACTCGCAATAGAACGAATCCCGTAGGATAGGGCTATATTGAGGGTGTCGAACCTCAAGGACTGTGGGGGTTTTTGTTACTAAATTTAAAAGACTAATTTTAACCTAATTAACAAAAGAGAATTTGATTTGATTTTTTTTTCTAAAAGTAAATGCATAAAATAAAATAAAATAAAAATATGATAGAGAGTGTAGGGTATTGACTTCACCTCTATCCGCACAACAATGGTTAATCAGATTCAATTCCAGAAATTCATTCTATGCATGTTATAATTAAACAAGAAACTACCTTATTAAAGAGTAAGGATAATCTATCTTCGGTTGGCACGGATCGTCCACCTAACCACTAAGATGCGGCACGACCCGTCTTCCCTAGGTATAAACTATAAAACCCTTTAATAAGTTTCATATAATTAATGGAATAGCATAACCCATCTTCGGTTGGCACGGATCGTCTACCTAAATTACACTAAACTAGGGTGTAGTACGACCCGTCTTCCCTAGGCATGGCCTATCTTAATCCTATTAATCATATGTCTATTAAAACCCATTATATAACCATCATCCCCATAATCACAGAAAATAAGAATGATTTGAGATCAATAAAAGTAAAATACTTTCTAAGACAAGATAAGAATTTCACAAATATTGATTTTGGAATTTAAGAACAATTGCATTTAATAATTAAGAACATAATTCAATTGTAGCAATTCTCACAGTTATATAATCAACATA
>CM017328.1:16299765-16320186 GCA_006937295.1 Carpinus fangiana | reverse complement strand
CCGCTAACCGCTATCCGCACTAACCGCTAACCGCTTTGAAAGCGGTTAGTAAAAATCGTTAACCGCCTAGGCGGTTAGCGGTTAGTGGATTTTGAAAAACCGCCTAACCGCTAACCGTTAACCGCTAACCGCCTTTTTAAAAATATAATATATATTTATATTATATATATATTTCATATAATAAATAACAATAAGTTATTGTACCCTAGTGGTTATTGTGCACCTATTTTACTCAGGAGTCCCGATTTTGATTCCTCCTACCTTATTTTTATTATTTATATAATATAGAAGTGCAAAACGACGTAGTTTTGCACTTCTATATATTCATTTCTTCCTAACTCAAAACGATAATTTTGTTGTAATTTTATTCGTATATTATATGTCGTAGAAGGTGAACAACAAAATTTTGGTATAATAGTCCAACATATAATGCTTACTTTAAACCAACAATTTTTAATGCTAAAATGGCTATGATAGAGGAAAAAAAATGTTTAAAGTGAGCAAAACAATAGTTTAAAGTAAGCCCAAAACTGGCCCAAAAAAAAAACCCAATAAAAAGTCCAATAAAAAGCGGTTAGTAGAAAAAGCGGTTAACCGCATCCGGTTAACCGCTAACCGGGCGGTTAACCGCCTAGGCGGTTAACCGCTAGCGGTTAGCGGATGCGGTTAGTAGATTCTACTAACCGCCTAGGCGGTTAGCGGTTAACGGTTTTAGCCACTAACCACTAACCGCAACCGCTATTTCACCCCTAATAGGGAGCCACAAGTCCTAGAAACCCTAGGAAACCTAGAGAATTCGGATTTCAATCTCCTAGTCAAATTAGGAGTCAATCCATGTACAAATCGGAATAGGATTCGTCAAGATTTGTTTTCTTCTATTGCGGGATGATTTTGGCATAGAGAGAGTTCGATTTAGGAAAATTTTATTTCATCATGATTTGTATAATTTTGAATTAGCTTTCCAATTCCGTTGGAATCACCTTAATCCGATAATTGAGCTGAAAGTTATGGCCAAAATACTGAGACGTGTTTAAAATCTGAAATTCTATCCGATCCGATTTTGACTCTAAGTGGAGAAATTCTGATTTTATCCTTTCCTTGATTTAATTAAACTTAACCACATCATATATATCTTCTATTGTGATTGGTTAAGCTTAATCATATCTTATAGGTCCTCTCAAATTGTGCTTTAAACCCAAAATTAATGGTTTTTTCTTGCATCTTTATTAAATACCTGAAAACACAAAAACAACACAAAATCAAGCAAATAACAACGCTAAGGAATTAACATATGCAAGTTAAAGGGCTTGAATGTGCAACATTCGGCGCTTATCACAACCCACCATTCCTACGTCACAAGAACTATCATTAGAAGACACACTCGATGCGTTTAGGAAAACAATCAACTAACCTTGTCAAGAAATCATAGATGCTACTATGGTAAACACTAAAGCAGTTGCAAGGTTGAAATGACGGTTTGGTCATCTAGTTGTTGAATTCAACAGAATTGAGGAAGAAGAATTTCAAAGTCAGGAGATGGCGAGAGGGCAGTATATGACTGATGAGGATTGCCCCAGCAATCCTCATCATGAGCATGTCCAAGCCACCACCACATTTGAGAGTGAGGAAGTTGTAGAGAAAATTTTTTGTGAGCCAAGCCTGAAGGATCCTTTGGAAGAGAGCTTTGCTCAATTTGAGTTTGATTTGGACCTTGACATGGTACATGAGCAAGCTAAGGCTTTATTGGATCCCACTCCTAAGATGCGAACTAAGAATGGAGAAGAAGAAAAGGAGCAGATTGAACCCTCGCCAATTTCAAATTGGTCCAACGACAAGGAAGTGAGTACTGAAGCTCATTCCTTTGTCACAATCCCTCTCGAGACATATCATGCACCACAAGTTTCACCTTTTCAATGTCTCGAGGAGCCATCTTATGTAGAAATATGTAAGGATTCACGCACACAAGATCAAAAATCTAGAAATCGTGGTCCTAAGAGAATTTTTCAAAATAAGCTTTTAGGCTACATAAAATGGCAAAACATCCTTCAAGAGGGCTATATAGCGTTTAAGAAGAAAGGATGGAAGGGATTGATTGGACACCCATATGAGCGGGGAAGGTGCGGTATGTTCTCTTTTTTTATTTTCCGCACTTTAATTTTTGTTATTTTATTTTATTTTGTTTCTAACAGCAATGAATCTTTTGATGTTTGATCTTTGAGAAAAATATTGCTGTTAGTTTTTGACAGATATTTTGATGTTTAAGTTCGGGGGACGCTTTAGACTTTGCACATCTCGGTTCCTCATCCCACTGTATTGTATTTCTTGCCACATTTGAGACAATGTGTCATTTAAGTTTGGGGGTGTGGACAAACATTTTGTCTGTCTTTTTGTTTGTTTATTTACTTGTTTTGTTTTGTTTTTGTCTGTATATAAATTTTTTTTTTCTTTTTGTTTGTTGCTATGTTGTTGATTGGGCACGACTTACATCGTAACAGTGGATTGCATATCATTGGTGTGTTTAACTTGTTTGAACATTGCATATCATTAGAAATCTCAGTTTTTTATTCATGTGTTGGATTAGAGAGACTCCACTTGTTTGATCAATATTTCACATGCACACTAGCATTAGAGTCTGTGAGGTATGAAATTTGACTTTGAAGTGTGTGTCTTGAGATTTTTAGGTTTACGATATGATGATGAAAACCTTGGCTGTTAAAAAAAATAAAAATAAATAAATAAATTTTCAATAAAGTGAGTTTTTCATTAAGTAACCAGACCTCTTGCCTGGCCAAGCAATGAGTGTTCACGTCTAAAGATGAGAAATTTCAACTAAAAAAATTGTATGGCTAGTTTAGGCTCTGTAACTCTTTTGACTTAAGTAATTAAGCCCTAGGGATGTCTCTACATCTAGTGCCCTAAAGCCGTCTGGTTTGGGAGTCACTGGCCTAACGCTCGTTACATAGGTCATTTAGAAGCTTAAGGGAGTCAAGCATTGCACAGCCTACACAGAAAAATTGCATCTTTCAATTCAAGCGTTGTATTTATCACATTGTTTTTATTTGAATTTTGGGATACACATCTTTTGAGAATAATTGAAACCCCATGATCTTGTTGTTAGTTCACTCTGCACTTTTTGGAGCATGTGTTGTCTCAATTTTCCAACCTTAAGTGAAATGATGTTTGGATGCCTGGATGATGTAGTTCGTATGTTTAACATTTTAAATTTGCTAATGATGTATGAACCATGTGTTTGTTCAAAGGGTTTTGTCCATTAATAACATAGTGCCAAATAATTGTTTGTGGGTGTCATTCTTGGAAAACTCTCACGAGACTTCACTCGTCCACTAGGGATATCTAGTGTTTTAAAAGGCTTGTTGCATACGCTAAATGCAATCGTTTCTCCCACGAAAGCGGATTTATGTTTCTTGTTTTATTTGTGTTTTTAGTTTTGTTTTGCTAAGGGACTAGCAAAATGTAAGTTTGGGGGTATTTGATCGGTGTCAAATATTGTATATTGGACCCCTTTAACTTATGTTTGTTAGGCTCTTAGTTGTGTTAATATCTTATGCTTTGTGTTGTTTTAGTGTTGTGTTGTGCTGTAGGTCCTTGTCGTGAAAACGTGGCTTAAAGGGAAGAATTAAGCTAAGAGATGTTAAGTCCCTGCCAGTGCGATCGATCGCACTACGATCGAATGCAAGAGCCGAGATCGATCGCATGCCTCGTCAGTCCGCGAAGTCCGTGTCGCCCTAGCCACCATCACTAACTTGCTTGCACCGTGGGATTTCAGAGCAGTTATCTGCAATCGATTGCACACCCTACGATCAAACGCAGTACGGTCAAACGCACAAGCACACGATCAAACGCACGTGGGCCTAAAATCGAACGCATTGCATACGGTCGAACGCATACGGGACTGCGATCGATCGCACCACCTGCGATCGATCGCACACCTGACCTGGCAGCACACTTAATTTTGTCTATAAATAAGACCTTGATATATTTCGTATTTTTCAAGTTTGGGAGGCGCCTCTAGGGCCTCAAACCCTCTATTTTCACTGTGTAACCCTCCTAAATCGTCATTAATTTATCTTGTTTTATTTTGCTTTTATTTAGTCTCTTATTCCCTTCACTATGGATTTGTTTATATATATTCATGTTTAGTTCATATTATTCTGTCGTTTAATTTTATGTTTATTCGTTTCAATGCATTTTATTGACAAAAGTGTGTTGATTGTTGTTTGCAAATCGTTAAACGTCGACTTTCGTTGCAACCGGAGATACATCGGATGATTCGTCTTCAGACTAATATCCGTTGTGACCTCTTAAAACAGTGTTTGCATTGGTTAGTTCGACAAGATCTTGTAATAACAATAGGATATGCATATGTGCTTTATCGATAAACGGAAATATGAACAATGTGTTAGCACTCAGAATATGCCTAGTAGCATAATCGTTATTGAGTATGGACTAAGCATGTTTATATGTTGATTAAATTGTGGTGAGGTAGATTAGGGACATTAGCGTTTTTATTTATTTATTTTATTGCATTTTAATCTAGTTTATTTTTATGTACACCAACTGTTTGATTTTGGGACTAGGTTAAGATAGGATTAGTTTAGGCAATTTAAATTGGTTTTTACACAAATCACGATTCTCTGTGGGATTCGACCTCGCACTTGCACACCCGCTACACTGCATAACAACTCGTGCAATTGACGAGTATAATTAAATTTGTGCAACACTATACATGTTAGCTTTATGGTCAAATGTGTGTGTTGTACGGGGCTTTGGATCCATTGATTTCGTGACCTTGGTGCAACCATTCCCAATGGTTCGGTTACTATAGAACGGACGTCATTAGTTGGTGTGGGCCACTCGAAGTTGGACTCGATCGTGTCACTAATGTTACGTATGATATATTATGCAATGGCTGGGGCACTAGCATTGTATTATAGGTCCCTCGGGACAGCATCAACCCTACTAAGAATGGGTAATATCTCGAGTAGACCATATTGTTGAACTATGACTGTTGTTTTCCTCGTATGCATATATCATTATTATATATATATCACGCATAAATAAGCTGTCATAATGGAACTACTTTTGCCTATAAACATCTAAGTTCATTACTAAACTGGCATGGGTATTATCTGTGTTAAAAATCACTAAATCTTAGACTTACCCTTTTCTTTATGTTTCATCTCCCATTACGATATTATATTGTTTAGCCACTTTAGAAGAGGATGTCATCGGAGCAAACTTGGGTGCTAGCTCAGGACTTGATCCATGTGATCTTTGAGGACATGGACCCTATTTGGTTGCGCTCGATGTGGGAGGCCGGAGGATCTGCCCGTGCAGATAGGATAGAGATTTTGATTTCACTAGCTCTGCTTAAGCTTAGTTCTAGGCTTTGATATGTTGATCTTTTGTGAACAATGTTGACGTTTGTTTATTTTGGGTTGTATCTATTTTCCTGTTGATAGTCTGATGACCAGTACATTTTGTGACTATTTGTGACATTATGATGACGTAGCATTGTATCTTCGATATTACTGTGTGATGTTTCAATTACACTCTCTTAATCCCATAGTCTTGGTAAAGTCTTCTGCTACAGTTTTTTCGTTACGACGAGGAAAGTGATTTCCCGGAGGTCGTGTCCTCTAGGACATGGTTGGGATGGCACGCCGTGGGATCAATTACTAGTTAATTGATTTGTCCATCAGGCGGGGCGTCACATCCTGGGCAGGTTCAAGCGAGCCCCTGTCAAGTCTCGGCAGGGTCCTAGTCAAATCTCGGGCGAGTCCTAATGAGCGCTAAATATTGTATATTTAGACCCATTAACTTGTATTTGTTAAGCCCTTGGCTTTGTTATTTTCTGATATTTTTGGTTAGTTTTGGTGTTTTATTTTTTTGCAGGTCATTAAGAGAAAGCTGCGGTTTGAAGGTGGAAATTGCAAAGAATTTAAGTCCTCTGGAAGAGCGATCGAGCGCATAGTGCCACGATCGAGTGCATCTGCACTCGATCCCATGCAAGGCACGCTTGAGTGCACCGTGGAAGAACTAATGGAGTCCCAAGTATGCTTGAGCACACCTAGTGTGCAATCGAACGCACTCAAGCTGACCTGGCAGTGCTGAAACCCTAGTTTTTAGTATTTATATTAGTGTTTTCTTTTGTAAAACGTACATTGGGAGGCGCCGTTGAGAACATATTTTCAACCTAAAGTCGCTCTTGAGCTCTTAGGACGTATCTCTTTGTAAGTTCATTTTTTTAGATGTTTTCAATTGTATTAAGCATGTTGTTTTTAGTCATGAAAGGCTAAAATCTTCAACTAAGGTTGAAGATGAAGTCTCGCCATTGAAAAATAATTGTATTCTTGTTATTTCTTCGTACAATTTTGATTATTAAATAAAAGTATTGTTTCATCTCACTTCAATTAGTTGATTGACTTCTTTTAATTGAATGTTTGGTAATTATTTGTAAATATATTGAATATTTGATGTGTTTCATCCATGGATACATCGAATCATTCGATTGAAATCGGATATCCATTGTGATTCATTAATCAAACGAATACATAAGATGATTTGATTTCAATGGAGTATTCTTTGTGATTTGTTAAATGATGGATTTGTTAAATGTTTTAATATACATATCTTTTTATGAAACATCAAATATCACATAGAGCTTTATAGTTTGTTGGTTGTATGAACAAATATGAGGATATATTGTTTAGATTTGGGGAAGTGAATTCTAAAACCTTAGTGTTTTTATTCAATTGATTCATAATTAGTTTTCATTTAGTTTATATTTTTGCACGACAAAGTTCACACAATTTTGGAACTAAGTTAAAATATGATTAATTTAAATAGAAATTATGACACAATTCCATGCGGATTCGACTTCGCACTTGTACACACTATATTGCAAATGATTCTTGCGGTTGGTCCCGGCAGGGTCCTAGTGAAGTCTCAGGCAGGTCCAGTTGAGTCTCGGGCGGGTCTCGGGCAAGTCCTAGGCGAGTCCCGGCAAGGTTCGTCGATTTTAGAATGAGATGCTTAAACTCGAAAAATAATTTACGGTTTTCAAAAATAGAAACCATTTTTTGAAAACTAAAGAAGAATTTTCAGTTAAAGGGAATATATTTTCTGTTGACTATTATTTTACGTCGCACCAAACACCCAAAAATATGGAAAATATTTTCCTGGAATCATATCCATGGCCAAAGGGGGTAACATCCCACGTAGCAAGGGATGTTACCTTATCAGACCGTGTGAACTTAGAGCATTCACAATTGACTCCTCAAATAAAATTTAAATTTGAGGAGAAAATTTCACTTTATCAAATTTAGGGAGCCATTTTTAAAAGGAACCAAACATCAAACTCTCTATATCTTTCTCTACTTTAGTTAAATATCATTTTTTTTTTTTATTAGTTTTAAACCAATGGGAGAGAAGAGAGTGAACAATAAGAATAAAAATTGATATTAACTTCTTTTCTTCTTTTTTTTTTTTTTTATGTGCTCTTGAAATGTAGGGAGTGAATTTGACAAGAGTTAAATTTAAAGTAATGTAAAGACTAAAGAGTTTATTAAATGGGTTTTGTAGGATTTTTGTTAAATTTTTAGAAAATATCTAAATGTAAATCGCCCATTGTGAATGCTCTTACATATTATAATTTGTAGTAAGATAAAAACCACCATATTGTTATTGTATCTATGACGTGGGACAAGACGATTTTATTGGGTCATGCAATTTTATTTTATTTATATTAGTTAGTAATATTTAATTTTTAAGAGTTTCTTATTTTGCTATTCAATAATGGGTTTGGCCAACGCCAGTCAAATTAAGGTTATGATTTAGTCATTAAATCTATTTCTCTTTCCTTTGGAGTATGTGACTCAATCCTTTTTCTTTTTTTTCCCTTTCTGTCTTTCTTCTTGTAAATTCCTTTTGCCTTGCATCAAACCTATACCCTTCTCCCGTGAAGAATGTAACAGGATCTTCTCGAGTTGACCCAATTCTTTTGTCCGGACAATTTTACTCATTCAATAAAAAGAACCGGCTCCTCTTCAGTTGAAATCGGTTCGTTAAGGTTATACATCTTAGCCCTGAGCAAATGCGTGGTAACCTACATGCTCAACACAACGGTCAATCCCAAAAAGTCTACTAATCCAATCCTGAAATTGTTGTCGTTTAGACCCTACTTATTGCCTTCCATCATGGTAGATTGACGGAAAGAAAAACACAACGATGCATGTTTTTAATCTCTGTTTGTTTATTTTCCATAAAAGCTAGTCAGCATGTTCTTACGGAAAGAAGTTGTTCAAAAGCCCCGAAGCCTACGTACTCTGAAGTTGACTCGGACAATGACTTAGTCCATGACGAAATTCACGGTCAATAGAAATGCTCAAAGTCAACTAATCGTTTCTTCTTCGCTTCAAACTTTTTTAGCTGGCATGCATTCACAAACCCGAAGTCCAAACCCCATTTCTTATGATATTCATTATCATAATTGAATGGGTCAAAATACTCTTTACGTTCAACTTGAGGGAAAGATGAGTTCTGTATCTTTCTCCTTGTGCTGTCAAATTATTCTTGGCCAGAAATCACATCAATTTTTGGTACAAAAGTGGCCGCAAAATTTATACCCAAAATTTTGTCCTGCTGGAAGTGGATCTAAGGTGGAAATTAAGCAATTTTTTGGAACAACATATGTCAAACATGTTTTGCATCCCTAATTAAAAAAACAAACTATCCATGTCAAAAAAAAAAACAAAAAACAAAAAAACCTATCAAGTTTTTGTAATAGGGCCACTTGGGAGAAAATAAGGCCTGCTTGTATATTAGATTTTAATTAATAAAATGTACAAATTTGAGTCTATCATGCACCATTGTCTGTTGTCACCCATGACATCAAGATAGCACTACTACCATCAAGATTGTCTTTTATGTATATATATATATAATCTCTATCAACATAGTGTTCACTTGCATGCAACATTAGTTATGTAAAGTAATCAATTTTTGATTGAATTAGACATTTTAGAAAGAGGAAAAGAAGCCATCAACCCTAAAAAAAGAGCAGTTTAAAGGGAGCATATCAGAATAGGGGGAGGGACTTATGACTCTCTCCTCCCCACCCCCTTTCTCCTTTCCCCTTCCCTTTTTCCGCCTTCACCATAGATCGTCTAGGGTGCGTGTGCCAATAATCCTTGGAGTGCTTTGTAGCCTCACGTGACTGATCAGTTTTTGCAAGTGGAACGCGTGAAGGTGTATTGAATTTTTAATATTGTATTTTCGTTGTTTTCAAATAAGAATGTTTTCTTTCAAGATTTGCCTTTAATAGTAATCTATGGGATGAAGTTTTATTTGTTTTTTTAAGTTTTGTTTTCACAAATCCTTAAGAATAACGGAATTGGTTTCCGGTCAGTCTTTTGTTTTCTTATTGTTCTTTTTCTGTGAACAAATTATAGACTGATGATAAAGAAATTGGTGGAGTGTCAACGCCAATCAAGAGAGAGAAAAGGTTTTGTCAACGACATTAGAATACAAAATAACCCTTAAATAGACCAATTGAGCATATTGCGATACCTCTTCTTTCTTTCTTTTTTTTTAACAAGCATATTGCTATACCTTTGGTTTTTGATGCAGGACAAAAAACAAAATAGGAAAATAATAACTAAGGGAAGGGAAAATAGTCACACAGTCAAAGAAAGGGGAAAAGAAGAGTATTGAGTCACACAATCCAAAAAAAAAAAAAAAGAGAATTTAATGGAGTCCAAAATCTGTTCAATTATTCATAATTCTGTCTACACTGAAACCTTAAGGCTTAATCGTAACCCTAATTTGACATACTTTAGGTAAAACCCATTATTAAATTACAAAATAATACCCTTCAGTCTTAAAAATAAATAAAGCAACATAAAACAACAAAATACTAGCAATTCAATTAAAACTCAACGAATTATTTCTGAGAGGTAGCTCAATCAGCTGGGAAGGAGATCACTAGTTCAAATCTCTCTCCTCTCTCCTCCTTTTGTAAGGACATGTAAAAAAAAAAAAAAAAAAACTCAATGAATTATCTTCTATGTCCACGTGCATCAGATTTTAGGCTTTTACCTTAGGTGATATTAGCATTGAATACAACCGAAGCTTTTAGTTCCATTATTGTCAACCAAATAATAATAATGTGAAATGTGAAGAGGTATTCTTGCCTTTTCAATTACTAACAAAAAAAACAATGACTAATCAAAATACAAACCAATGAGAGGGAAGTAAATATAGAGGCTTACGAAAATCTTATTGATTTTTGTCACTGGAGCCTGGCCCTCTCATTTTCATAATTTCCTCTATTTTTATTTTTAAACTCTACCAACTACCAAGTATCTACGCTACAATTTCCAAAAAAACAAAAACATAAAAACGTGTTGCACATATAATTACCACTATCCACAAAAAAAAAAAACAAAACAAAACAAAACCCAAAGTGAATGACAATGACATCGGGGTCCTCCAATTCCCTCCGACCACTAAGATCACAACACGACAGATGTGAAACTGTAGAAAAATAAACACGCAAATATGGAACGTTGACATTTGCTGCTACATGCCATTTCCTCCTATGATGCCGCGGGTGACCTACCTCAAATCCCCGACGGGTGTGGCTCATCACAGCCCTGATTTCCCAGCCCTAGTGAGATACCCGGGTAGTGGACTCGCACGTGGCGACTTGAGAGGCACCTCGTTCAGTTGCTTCCCGTCACTGTCGTAATAAATAACGCCAGAGAAATCCAACGGCTCACACTTGTCCCCCATCAAGATCGTCCTTTGCCACACCCCACCGTTCCCCCAGTCCTTCAGCTCGGGCCCACCAGCGTCGCCGCCCTCCTCTTCGCCCATCTTTTTCCGGTGCATGAATTTGATCGCCTTGTTGCTCATGGTCGTTATCAGCTGCTTCGGCCGCGTCACCAACGGCGACGTTTTAGGGTCGAATTTTCGATTGCTCATCATCATCATCGGCTTGGGTTTCAGCTTGCGCGAGATTCGTCCGGCTTTCTTGGCGCATAGAGCCATGAAGGCCGACATCGAGATGAACAAGCCGGCTGATGTCAGCTTCGCCGACCCGCAACCGTGTTCTGGTGTTTTCAAGACGACCATGTTGTTCGCCGGCCTTGCTCTGTATTTGGCCGAGAGCTGTGCGTCTCGCCCTCTCTGTTAATATATAATAATTGACTTCCTTTTCAGAGCCTGAACGGAGTGTCTATATATACACGTGAGTAATGGGTTTTGGTGACCGGTGATAGCCTGTGCCTCTTAGTTTGACCGACTGTAAATTATTTATTTAAACACAAAAGGTACTTAAAAACGCAAAAATAAAATTATTTTTATATTTACCTCACATCAATATATATATATATATATATACACACACATTAAAGAACAGAATCAACATTTAAAAAAAAAAAAAGCATTATCTTTTTTTTTTCTAATTTAAAAAAAAAAATTATCTTGAGGCTACTAGATATATATATTTATATAATAACACAAATCATCTATACTAAATTTCAAAAAAATATTATTATTATTATTATTATTATTATATTATTGAAGTTAAAAATAGTTCTTCATATAATCCATTCCGGCCTTGTATGAGACTGATCAAACGCAGTATACATATTTAAAGCATGCTTATAAATTTATAATCCAATAAATTTGAAATAGTCAAATTTATTTGTTTATAGATAATTAAAGAGAATCAATATTATGATTTGTTTAATTTCAAATTTCAATAATAGAAGGCAGGTTGAAACAGTTAGCCACTCTTTAATTATTAATCCTAAATAGGTGTTTAATAATTTTGAACACCTAATTTGGAAAAAAAATTATTAAAATATTCAACGATCTAGAAGGGGACAATTTAAGTAATTTGAAAGCATTTGATAAGATTTGAATTCATACACAACTTAGCTTGATAATTTAAGCTCGGACTCAAGCTGTTCAACTCTGCACGATTCACCCACATTCATCGAACAGCCAACATAGTAACTCACAAACTAGCCCTGTTGGATAGGAACCATGTCATTGATTTTGAGCATGAATAATATTCCAGATTTTTTTTTTTTTTTTTTAAAGAACGTTTTATCTGATCCTCTTACATCTTAAGCTAAAATTTAGTTGTCAAGTAAAACATATATATTTAGAAGGAATAAAAAAAATAAAAAATAAAAAAAGAGTTGTAGTAGTTGGGCTTTCCAAAAACATTTGATAAAATTGAAATGGCTAATATGTTTTTTTCAAATAAATGTTTTTGTTATTTTTCATTTAAATGATAACATGCCTTCCGATGATAAGGTATTTGATACACACTCTCAATTTCTCACATCCATTTTCAAAAATTTTGTATATTTTTTAAAATTATCATGGGATTTAAATTCAATAAAAATCTATTTTAAATTTAATAATAATTTTAAAAGTCACTTAAAATTTTTTTTTAAAAAAATAGTGTAAAAATTTCATGATAAATGAGAAATGACAAAAATTTCTTCTAAACTAGTATGGAAGAAATTTCCTCCAACTTACTATAATAAGTGTCAAATATCATTTCTCACGTGTTTTCTTTATAATATTCTTATTAGTTATTTTATTGCTATTTTACTAACCTATGAACCAAAATATTGATTTTTGAGAAACTCAAACATGTTAAATGATACTCGTCATTTATTATAATAGGTTGAATGAAATTTTTTCCAAACTAATTTTAAGAAAATTGTGTCCAATGTGAAATCACTTGTTAAAATACTTAATCCACTAAATGAATTTGAATAGGGTTTGACTTAGGTGGTAAAATTAAAATAAAAAATAAAAAATAAAACCTACAATATAAATGCGGTAGTCTTTTCAATTGACAAGATCAAGTTTTATTTTTTTAAAAAAAAAAATTAAATTAAATTTAGACCATTAAAAAGATTAGATTAAAAAAAGTTGATAATCACGAGGGATATACAATCGTAATGCCACCACCATTTAAGTTGCCCCATTTTGTGATTCTATAAAAAAAGAATGGTGAGAATCCACTTTGAGAACTGTGAATGGCTGGCGAAGCTTGCAGTGCTTGCGCACCAGATCATGATATCCACGTGTCATGCACTCCGAAACAGGGGCCCAGTGAAAGAAGTGAGGGGGTGAGTCAACACCGGGTGGCGTAATTTTTTTTTTTTTTTTTTTTTTTTTTTTAGGTGCTTTGTGTGGCACAAAACAAGCCTACCCNGGTAAAATTAAAATAAAAAATAAAAAATAAAACCTACAATATAAATGCGGTAGTCTTTTCAATTGACAAGATCAAGTTTTATTTTTTTTTTAAAAAAAATTAAATTAAATTTAGACCATTAAAAAGATTAGATTAAAAAAAGTTGATAATCATGAGGGATATACAATCGTAATGCCACCACCATTTAAGTTGCCCCATTTTGTGATTCTATAAAAAAAGAATGGTGAGAATCCACTTTGAGAACTGTGAATGGCTGGCGAAGCTTGCAGGCACCAGATCATGATATCCACGTGTCATGCACTCAGAAACAGGGGCCCAGTGAAAGAAGTGAGGGAGTCAGTCAATACCGGGTGGCGTGAAAAAAATCTTTTTTTTTTTTTTTAGGTGCTTTGTGTGGCACAAAACAAGCCTACCCCTCCCCCCCCCCGCCCAAAAAAAAAGGAAAAAGACGTGTGAAGTGGGGGCAAGTGGTTGGTGTGGTCTTTATGTAGGAAACTTTGGTCGTGACTCGAGTGTCTCTCATTTCTGCTGGGGAGACCAAGTCAATGGCATCTTTCATTTTGAACTGCTTTCTTAATTATCTCGTTAGGTCGGTGCGCTATAACCGCCAACTTGTTGAAGAGATCCATGGGCTTTTGTGATATGTATTACCTCCAACTTGTTGGATTGCTTTTCTTTTTTTATAACCCCCAACCATCTCCATGTCTTTATTTATTTTAAATGAATATTACTTCAACACTCCCCTTTAAAAATGAGAAATGCTCCGTGCTCTTTGATATTTTTTTAAGTGTTTTCTTGATGTTTCTAAGAGGTAGTTTAATCGTCTAGAATCACGTTTAATAAAGCGGAGATCACTAGTTAGAATCTTCCTCCCCCTCTTGTGTAGACATGTCAACAAAAAAAAAGTGTTTTCTTGATATTATGTGAATATTATTTTTTAAAATGAAAATATTATCTGTTCTTCTAGTATTCTCTTAATCTTACGTGGACATTATTTTCTTTATAAAAAAAACGTCCCTTATTTCTCTCGCTTTGTTTTTAGAAAATAATATATACATAGGACAAGAAGAACAATATTCACCTAAAACCAAGAGAACACGAGGAGAGTACCTAGTATTTTCTTTTAAAAATATAATTTTTTTAATTATAATTCTTTTAAAAACGCAATATTAAACAATTTAACCAAATGCGCTCTTTATCTCTTTACAACTTGTGATTTATGAATATCTTCATTAACTTCTTTATCTTTTACAAACTTGTCGACATATTTCAATGTGTAAAACGAAAGAGAAATGTTAGACTTTATTTTCCTAACCATCTTTTTTTTTTAAATGAATTTAAATCTATCATTAAATTTGTAGGTCTACATGAGGATCCTATATATTCAATGGTAAGCCTAACATTTCTAGGAGGAAAAAGACAAAAATAAATGAAGGAGCTTGTATTCCATAGGTGACTGATTTTTTTTTTTTTTTCCTAAGCCTATAGGTGTTGAATTTAAATGCACTTGAAGAATAGTCTTAGAGAAATTATGACATCTTCTGCAAAAACAAAACCACAAAAAATAAAAAATAAAAAAAGGGCTGATAGCTTAAAGAAATCAGAAGATGAGATATTAGTTGACTTTTAAGTATTTGAATCAAAACGTTCACACACTCTGAAAAAAAAAACCAAAAAACAAAAAACCCTTTTAGATACATGAAGGGACACTTTTTTGACCCTTTGTTTGGGTGGTCGACCTCTACTCAATTTAATTCCATTACAACTTGGCCACTTTTATCTAAGGATAGAAGGACCAAACTAAAATTTAGGAAAAATTGTAAAGTTAGTCTCTAGGGTTGGAGGTGGTGACAAATAACTCCCTAACTTTATAGAGTGACAAATAACTTCACGTGATATGCCTATGTAACAAATAACTTTCTTTATACAAATTCTGATCAAAAATAAAATGGTACTAATCTTGAGGGTGGCCAAACTACTCTTCAAACCTTTCGGGGTGGTCTGACTACTCCTAGGTTCAGCCAAAAGAGACAACTAAATCATCTCTTAGCCATGAGAGTAGTTAATAAATCATCCTAAGGACATCGCCTTTTTTTTATTTATTCTTTTATTTGTATCTTTTACAAATTTTTTAGGGTAAATTTGTAATTTTATACGGAGTGAGTTATTTGTCACGTCACTTTTTAAATCTTAAAGAATTATTTATCACTTAAAAAAATGATTGGAAGCCATTTTAGTAATGGAAAATGAGTGCCAAGTCGCCAAATTAAATTAAATTTAAAAAAATAATAATAATAAAGGAAAGTTGCCAAACCATTTGGTCCATTTTTTACGGTAGTTGGCCACCTTCCGTTTCCATTGAACAATGTAGTAATTAGGCTTGGTTGATTAGATTTTTAGGTCAACTCTATAATCATCTCCCTCATTTTCTACGGACTCTGCCAAGGCCCATGGGCCCCTTGTGTACTTCAACTCGTTGACCTACTTCTGTTCAACTATACCAAGAATTTTTAGGTTATAATCCGTTCCAAAAAAACAATGATATTTCCATACGTTATCATTTTCCAAACCTATTTACGTAATAATATATATATATTGAAAAATATATTTTAAAAACTTTAAAAAGTAAAGTAACATTAGGGCTCTCATACTATTCCGTGTGTCGATTTATTATAAATTAGCCACTTGAGAAAAAAAAAAAAAAAAAAAAAAAAAAAAAAAAAAACACTAACTAGGTGATTCTTTTCATATTAGCCCTCTTAATTTTTTATTTTCAAATAGTTATTTTTATATTTTTTTAACTATTTATTAATAACTTCAAGGGTATTTTGGAAAGAAAAATACAAAATGAATAATTTGACATATGATGATAGCATGAGAGCCTCAATATTACTTTTTAAAGTTTAGAGACATAATTAAAAAATAAATAATAATTGAATGGGCCAAATATATTTTTCCCTATATTTTTTCTTTCTCATCACCAACGGGTTACAACCAAAGGTGGCAAATTTGCTGAGAAACAACCACATAATGGTAAAATACAATTTCAACCAAAAGTCAGTTCTTTGTAAGTTTATAAAATAGAAACTTTTATCAAATTAACTTGAATCACGAATTTTTAGGTTAAATACTTAAAAATCTCCTAGGGTTTTAACACTTTATTTTTTTCTTTTTAGGGTTTGATTTATATCACAAAAAGTATCTGTAGTTTTCATAAAGATAGAAATAGTACCTCCGTTAAAATTCCGTCCAAAACTTAATGGAACACCAAGTCAGGACCAATCACATTGCGCCATTTGTCATATAATTAATTTTTTATTTATTTAAAAATATTAAAAAATGATATTTTTTCAAAAAAAAAAAAGTAAGAAAAATTTTGGGGTGGCTACATCTGCCTGATTTGGGGGTGGGGAGCCACCCCACGACCGGATGGGGGTGGCTTAGGGGTGGCCGAAACCACCCCCAGCTGGTTTGGGGGTGGTTTCAGCCACCCCAAAAATCTCCTTAGGGTGGTCGGGCCACCCCATCTGGCCGGTTTGGGGGTGGGGAGCCACCCCACAGCTGGATGGGGGTGGCTGGGCCACCCCCAAAGAGATTTTAGGGATCGGCAACCCCTAAAATCTCCTAGCCACCCCCATCCGGCCATGGGGTGGCTCCCCACCGCAAAACCGACCAGATCGGGTGGCACGGCTAAAGGGGGTGGCCAGCCACCCCCCTCCAAATGGCCAAGGGTGTGGCTGATAAACGCTAAATGTTGTACATTCAAGCCCCTTAACTCACATATGTTAACTCCTTAGCAATGTTATTTGTTTGATTTTGTTTTGTTTTTGTATTTCAGGTCAAATGCAAGAATTTCATTGAAAATTGGACTTAAAAGGACAAATTGGAGCCATTCTGGTACTAGGATCAAGCGCAATTGCACCTGGGATCAAGCGTGCATGCAGGCTAGGATTGAGCGCACACCTGCGCTAGTGCGCACATCAGCTAAGCTCGAGTGCACCTACGCTTGAACGCATTTCCTTAGGCTCAAGCGCACTCAGGCGTGAACAATACGGCATGCGCCCTTTTGACAGCATGGATTCGGTTTTCAGTCTCCCACTTGAGCTGGGAGACTGACCTACGATTTATTTAGGGTTTCTAGGGTTTTCCTAGTCCCTATAAATATGCCTCTTACCTTGTAAAAAATGGGAGACCTGCTTCCTAGAGCTAAAAACCAAAAAATTGTCTTTAGAGCTTAGAAGATCATGAGCAGCTGAACACCTTTGTGGGGTATTGATGTAACCATTTTCAAACACAATAGTTTGATTGTATTTGATTTCTAGTTTTTTAATTTATGCATGTTGATTGTATAACTATAAGAATTGTAACCATAGATTTCTGTTTTTAATTTTAAATGCAATTGTTCTTAATTTCAACTCAATATTAGTGAAATTCTTATCTTGTCTTAGAAAGTCTTTTACTTTTATTGAACTCAAATCATTCTTATTTTATGTGATCATAAGATTGATGGTTATACAATGGTTTTTAATCGACATATGATCAATAGGATTAGATAGGTCATGCCTAGGAAAGACGGATCGTACTACACCCTAATTTATTATAATTTAGGTAGATGATCAGTGCCAACCGAAGATGGGTTATGTTATTCCATTGATTTTTTGAAACTTATTAAAGAGTTAAATAATTCATATTTAGGGAAGACGGGTTGTACCACATCTTAATGGTTAGGTGGACGATTTGTGCCAACCAAAGATGAATTATTCACATTCTTGAATAAGGTGTTTTCTTGTTTATTTATAACATGCATAGAATGAATTTCTAGAATTAAATATAATTAACTATTGATGTGCGGATCATGTTGAAGTCAATACCTTACTCTCTCTCTTATATACTCACTCTCTTTTTACGTTTATTTTATGCACTTTAAATTTACGCAAACAAATCAATCTCATTTTTATTAACTTTAACTCTTACAAATTTGATAACCAAACCTCTGCAATCCTTAAGGTTCGACACTCTCAATATAGCCATAGCATGCGGGATTCATACTATTGTGAGTGATAATTTTTATTATTGATATTTCTTGTCACAAAAATACCACATCAGTGGCCATACGGCCACCCCCAAAAGTTTTAATTTTTTTTAAAATAAAAAATTTTAAAAAATTAATTATAGGACATGTGGCACAATGTGATTTGTATTAACATGGCATTTCGTTAAGTTTTGGACGAAATTTTAATGGAGGCATTATTTCTGTCTTTATGAAAACCACAAGTGCCTCTTGTGATACAAATCAAACCCTAGAGAGAAAAAAAAATAAATAAAATAAAGTGTCCAAACCCTAGGAGGTTTTTAAGTATTTAACCCTAATAATAATTAACTAATTTTTTGAATAAGTTTATCAAGAAAAAGTTCAAGTTCGTTCGAAAAATAAATAAGTCAAATCTAAATATATAATCTAGCTCAAAACAAGTTCAAGCTCAACTCGTGATCAGCCACAACAATTCAATCTGAGAACACACTACGACCGCCATGTTGGTGCTCGCCTCGGAAAACGACGAGTCTAGGAAGTGCGTGTTCGTAGAAGGAGGTCTGGGGCCTCTACTTTGGATTCTCGATACTGGGTTGATGCCTATGAAGGAGAAAGCTTCGGCGACGGTCGAGGCCATCACCGCCAATCTCGAAAACTCGTGGGCAGTCTCGGCCTACGGCAGCGTTTCGATGCTGATTAAGGCGTGCCAATTTGGATCGATGGTTACTCAATCGCATGCTGTGGGAGCAATTTGGATTGTGGCCTATTTGGAGGAAATCAAGAACTCTCTAGCAAAGGAAGGAGCCGTACCGGTGCTCATCCAATTACTGGTCTTAGGCACAAGCTCCACACAAATCTGAAAATCAAATCCAAAAAAAAAAGAAATGGAACCATCGGACAGAAGAAAATATGAGGGAGAGAAAGAAAGTTTGTTTAATAAATTAAAAGAATAAAAAAAAAAAAAGTAAAATAAAAATAATAATATTTTAATGCTATAGGGAATGATTAAGATAAGTTATTGTGGTGTATTTTGACATAGGGAAGCAAAAAGTAGTTTGGATCCTTAAATGTAGAAAACATAACGAAGAAGTTGCTGAGAATGCTCTTAGTTTCATTTACTTGCACGGTTATCTTTAGTTTTTATGTTTGTTGCAGGGGAGCAACCTCTTTTTGGTTTTTTGATCAATTGTATCCCCTTTCCCAATTTGATTAAAAAAAAAAAAAAACTATGTGAAATGTTATGTTAAAGTAATATTAAATTACTATTTATCCTAAAAGCTTAAACTTTTAGAATAGCTGGTGATTTAACATGGTAATATCAGAGCCAAACGTCTTGGGATTGAATTTTGACTCTATCAAATCACCCTCCATTTTAAATTAAATATTTCACATGTTGAGCCTCACCTACTAAAAATGAGTTTAAACCCACACGTGATGATGAGTGTTAGAGTAATGATTGAATAATTAGATTTATCTTTTTCCTATCAGCTTATACTTTTGGGATAAGTGATAATTTAACATGTTATATAATCAATTCATTTCTTGTTCTTTATATATATATATATATAATAGTTATTTCTATTCCTTAGTTTGGTAACAATATATGTATTCTAATTGGAGTTAAACCAAAATTACCAAAAACCTCACCCTTCTTTTTAAAAAAAAGAAAAAAAAAAAAAAAAAAACTCATAAGGGGCCACCCCTTAAATTCTAGGTTTTCCTTTGTACTGTTTTTTTTTTAATTTAAAAAAAAATAAAAAATTAAGGTTAGAAGAAACATTTTGAAAAGAAATTGGGTTTTTTTTTTTTAAAAAAAAATTGTCAATTCCTTCAGGAATAGTTATTTCTTTCATTTTTTTTTTAAAGAAATAGTTATTCTTATATGTAAGAGATTAGTGATTTCCACGAGAATATTTATTCCTAAGAATAGGTTCTTACCAAATTTCATTTCAAGGGTCTATTCTACAAACCAAACAGGCCTTTAGTGTAATTGAACAAAAAATAATATCTTTTACTACTAAAATAATATTTTTGTATTATCCATAAAAACTACAGTATTAATTATAGAAAAAATAAAGGATTAAAGAATCGTTTTTTTTGGGGGGGGGGGGGGGGGGGGGGG
>CM017328.1:16278945-16299738 GCA_006937295.1 Carpinus fangiana | reverse complement strand
TTTTTTTTTTTTTTTTTTTTTTTTACGCAAAAGAGTTCCTCTTACTTTTCTCACTTAGATTTTAGAAAATAATATCCGTTAAGCAGTGGCTGATCTATGTTGTAGGGGCGGGCAAGGGATGAATAACGAATTTGAGAGGTGAAGCCTGCTTGAGTTGAAAACCAAGCATGTAGTTTAAAGCCACGTGTGGGATAAAGAATGGCTGGGAAGGAAGTGGAATTCATCTATCATCCATTATAAAGAGAAGTTGGGTGATTTTGTAATTACATAATTAGAAAACGGTGTGTTTTGTTAGTTGATTAGAATTAAGCTAATTGAAATGGGCTGTTAGAAGATTGGTTAACCCATTTGCTGTGTAAAATCTGCAGAAAATTTACCCACCCAAGTTTTCAACAATCAAAATCAAAACCCGAACATAGTTGATCACCACACAAAACCAGCTAACTCCAAAAATCAAACCCACTTGAAATTTCTCCAATCCACTGAATATTTAGTTTACGTTATTAGGAAAAAAAAAATCAAATACAAAGTACATGGAATTTCAGAAAAAGGAATAAATTAACCATATCTTATGCAATAACGGTAAAGTGCAAAAGCTAATTATTTTTTATCAATACAAATATAATATTATTAAGGGTTAAATACTAAAAACTCCCCTTAGGATTTCATTTTTTTTATTTTTTCCTTCCCAGAGTTTGATTTTTATCACAAGAGGTCCTTGTGGTTTTGATAAAAACCAAATTGGTCCTTCCCGTGCATTGATTGTTAGTTGTTTTAACGGAAATGACACGTGGACTAATTAAATTTTGCCATGTGTCATGTAATTTATTTTTTATTTTTATTTTTAAAAAAAATTGAAAATATATATATTTTTTTAAAAAAAAAATTGGTTGATGGCCGAAACTTCCCCCAGTGTAGGTCTTGGGGGTGGTTTCGGCCACCCCCTTGGCTCAATTGGGGGTGACTAGGCCACCTCCAATTTTTTTTTCTTCTTTGTTTTTTTGAAAAAATATATATTTTTTATTTTTTTAAAATAAAAAATAAATTACATGACATGTGGCGAGATTTAATTAGTCCACGTGTCATTTCCATTAAGTCAACTAACGATTAATGGATAAAAGGACCAATTTGGTCTTTATCAAAACTATAGGGGCCTCCTGTAATAAAAATCAAACCTAGAGTGAAAAAAAATAAAAAAGTGAAACCTTATGGGGATTTTTAGTATTTAACCCTATTATTAATTATTAGCTCCCTCAAAAATAAAAAATAAAAATTATTGATCCCCTATAAGAGTCAAAGTCTAGCTTCGCCACTACCCCTAGGACTAAGAGAATACCATAAAAACACTATGAAAGTACCCAATATTTCCTTTTTCACTATAACCGGCTTCTTCTTCTTCTTCTTCTTCTTCTTCTCTTTTTCTTTTTTTTTTTTTTTTGCTGCGTTAGAATGTAGAGTTATATATATATAAGTTCCAAGAAGTTAACAATTGGAAAAGAAAACTTTATTTAGCTCCTTCCATGTTTAGATTCTTTTATAATTATATCCTTAAAAGTTTAAAAATTCACAATATCAAGTTTCCATACTTTAGAATTTTATAAGAGCACTAACACTAGACTCTCTATAGCCTATTTTTTTCCCCATGTTTAGGAAAAATCTAAAAAAAAACCCACATCAGAAGACCCAAATTTAACCAACATCAAAGGGCATCTACAGTGTTTTCCAATGCATAAGGAAACATTGTAAACTCCTTATGCATTATTAAATTATAAAACATCACATTCTCTCTCTTTTCTCCTTCACATGTCCTAACAATTCTATCCTCTCTCATTGGTTGCAATGATATAAAGAAATAATATTTAATTTATATAGGAAAAAATAAGGGAATCTATTGTGAAGTATTTTTTTTATAGGGAATCAAAAAGTAGTTAATTCCCTATATTTAGGAAAAATGATTGGAAAGTTGTTGCTAGGGCTCTACATACTCTTATGTTAAGATTTTCTGTAAAATCTGAACGAAAGAAGTTAAAATGCTTAAAATACCTTTTTCTTTTAAGAAAACAAATTGCAATGTTGCCTTGGGTATAAAAAAAAGGCTAATTGTTTAATTTAAATACTTTTGTATTTATATAAGTTTTACAGGGGTATAGAGGACGTTTCACTTATTAACTATTTGATTTAACCTTAAATCCTGACAATGTGGGTGTAATTAAAATGGATTTAGACATGAGAGCCCGGCATTATAAATTTTTGGAAAAAGTCCACATACCCCATTCAAACTATCACCTAATTGAAATTGTCTCTTCAAAGTTTCAATTGTGACAATGTCCCCCAAATTACCAAAAATTATCAACGTTTCCCCCAATGACGAAACTACCCTTAATAAAATAAAACCAAAAAAATACTAAAACTTCTAGAAAAAACCTAAAACTAAAACTAAAATAAAAAATTTCAAAGGGTGGCAAATTTAAAAAATCCTTTGTATTAGAAAAAAATTGTTTCCTTTTTTTTTTTTTGTTATAAAAATGAAAAATTTTGTTTTGTTTTTTTCTTCTTCTATAACTTTTAAAATAAAAATTTCTGTATAAAAAAATTTCGTTTTCTAAAACAATTTTTTTTTTAAATATTCGTTTAAAAAAATTCGTTTTTTTTTTTAAAAAAAAATCGTTCTTTTTAAATTAAAATTTTCGTTTTAAAAAAAATTAAAATTTTATTTTTTGAATTTATAGGGGTATTTGTGTCTTATTGAGAAATATATAGGAGCATTTTTATCTTTTTACTAATCTTAGGAGAGACATTGACAATGTTTTAGTAGTTTAGGGGAACATTGTCACAATTTAAAGTTTGGAGGACATTGCCAATTGGGTGGTAGTTTGAGAAGGATATGTGGACTTTACCCTAAATTTTTAAACTTTAAAAATATAATTATAAAAGCACTTAATTTCCTTAAAAAAATTAATTGAATTTGTAAATTAGCCTCTCTTTTTTTTTAGCCTGTTAGTGACTGTTCAGTGCTTCCCAAAATTGGTGGCATGCACCCTCTTTAAGGATACATTATACACACATATTTTTCTAATGAAATGAATTAAATATAATGATATAATTCAATCCTAGTTTGGGTTATTTTTTCAATTTGTTATCCCTCTATTGTATCATGCCAAAAAAAAAAAAAAAAACAACTTCCACATCTTTTTATCGAAGTGCCTTGACGAATATTTATGAAATATCTATGTAGGCACAAAACATCATTCGGATAGAAAAATCCATAGAGAAATATATATATTTTTTTATTAGAGAAATGCTTATTTGCAGTGTTTAGATTTTTGCTGAGTTATCATGCTCCATACATCATTAAGTAAAAAGGAAAAAAATAAAAAAATAAAAAAATAAAAAAAATTAATAATAGTAGATGAAGCATGCCAATTAAGTACATACGATATTGACATAATTTATTTTTTATTTTTTTTAAAAAAACCTCTTTTCATCAAAATAATTGATGGGCAAAACAGCAACAATAAATCGGTGCAACGTTTTAATAATGCAAGACATGTAATTAGAGATGGACGCACTCACAGATAGGGCTGTAAATGAGCTAACACACTCGACAGCTCGCTCAATACCTGCTTGGCTAAGTTCGACTCAAGTTCGAGCTCGACATTGTACAAGCTCGCTCATTACTGTTGAAACTCACTCGATTAGCTAGCGACACATACTCGGCTCGCTTGATTAAGTTCGACGGGGGCTCGTGAATTCGACTTGTTTAAGTCGAGCTCGTTTAAAGCTCGCTCAGCTCATTAGATCATTTATATATATATATATATTACAGAAAAGAGTTATATAAATTTGTATATTAGTAATTAAGTAATATATGTTATATAGGTTATTTAATATTTATATGTGTATGTATTAATTAACATACTAACTAGTTAGTTAGCTCATTCATATATCTTATATATATATTACTAAAATTAGTTATATTAATTTATACTATAGATAAATATCTAAAAATTGTTTTAAAATTCAGGCTTAAACTTTGCTCGGATCATACATTAAAGAATTTAATAGCTTAGTTTAAGCTCGAATTGAGCCCGGCTCGGCTCGAATAGCATTCTCAACAAATTTGAGTTTGAGCTCGAGCTCGCCCAAATTTTAAACGAGCCGAGCTTGAACACGCATTTTGTAACTCAGCTCAAATAAACATCTTCGTAAATGAGCCAAGCTTGAAATCTTAAAGCTCGACTCGGCTCGGCTCGATTACAGCCCTACTCACAGACCCGATTTTGTAATTTTTGTAATTATTTTTTATTAAATATGCTTTTAAAATTGCATTTGAGACAAACAAAAATTTAGCTTGGTCCCAGGCTCAAAAGAAAGCAGTCCAAAAAAATTTTGTTTGGCTCGGACCCATAAAAAATAATCCAAAAATTTTAAGAATGCATCGGGCCTCTCAAACCTAAATAAAATACTTCTTTTTTTAGTGGCTAACCCCGCTTTCGATTATAAATTATTTTAGGGATTTAAAGAACATCAAATTCAGTTTCAATAGGTGAATGAATTGAAAATTGAAATATTTTAAGAAATAGTTATTTTGTATCTTTTATTTTGCTTATGTTTTCTTAACACTTAATGGGTACTAGTTTTATTTTTTATATGTTGATTAAATATTTAATATTAATATATTCATCATTCATTTCTTGACCCTTTATTTTAATATATTCCTTATTTATACTTTAGCCCATGTCGATAAAAATTTATAGTTTCATCCCTACATACATGACAAAACGATAATAACAAATGGGACTATTATGCATGTGGTTTTATGGACAACTCAGCATGTTGTTTTCCTTTGCTAACCAGCATAGCTGGCACAATATTTTTGAGAAAAAATTCATGTATTNAGCTCCGTAAAAAAAAAAAAAAATTATCGATCCCCTATAAGAGTCAAAGTCTAGCTTCACCACTACCCCTAGGCCTAGGAGGATACCAGAAAAATACTATGAAAGTACCCAATATTTTCCTTTTTCACTATAACCAGCTTGTTCTTGTTCTTGTTCTTCTTTTTTTTTTTTTCTTTTTTTTTTTTGGCTGCGTTAGAATGTAGAGTTATATATATATAAGTTCCAAGAAGTTAACAATTGGAAAAGAAAACTTTATTTAGCTCCTTCCATGTTTAGATTCTTTTATAATTATATCCTTAAAAGTTTAAAAATTCATAATATCAAGTTTCCATACTTTAGAATTTTATAAGAGTACTAGCACCAGACTCCCTATAGCCTATTTTCTTCCTTATGTTTAAGAAAAATCTAAAAAAAAAAACCCACATCAGAAGACCCAAATTTAACCAACATCAAAAGGCATCTACGGTGTTTTCCAATGCATAAGGAAACACTGTAAACTCCATATGCATTATTAAATTATAAAACATCTCATTCTCTCTCCTCTCTCCTTCACATGTCCTAACAATTCTCTCCTCTCTCATTGGTTACAATGATATAAAGAAATAATATTTAATTTATATAGGAAAAAATAAGGGAATCTATTGTGAAGTATTTTTTTTTATAGGGAATCAAAAAGTAGTTTATTTCCTATATTTAGAAAAAAAAAATGATTGGAAAGTTATTGCTAGGACTCTACATACTCTTCTGTTAAGATTTTCCGTAAAATCTGAACGAAAGAAGTTAAAATGCTTAAAATACCTTTTTCTTTTAAGATAACAAATTGCAATGTTGCCTTGGGTCCCAAGACTCACAACCATGCGTCTGACCCATGGCCAGCTATAGGTTCCTTTTTTCTTTATAAAAAAAAAAGGCTAGTTATTTAATTTAAATACTTTTGTATTTATATAAGTTTTACAGGGGTATAGAGGACGTTTCACTTATTAACTATTTGATTTAACCTTAAATCCTGACAGTGTGGGAGTAATTAAAATGGATTAAGATAAGACATGAGAACCCGGCATTATAAATTTTTGAAAAAAGTCCACATACCCCATTCAAATTATCACCTAATTGAAATTGTCTTTTCAAAGTTTCAATTGTGACAATGTCCCCCAAACTACCAAAAATTATCAATGTTTCCCCCAATGACGAAACTACCCTTAATAAAATAAAACAAAAAAAAATACTAAAACTTCTAGAAAAAAACCTAAAACTAAAACTAAAATAAAAAATTTCAAAGGGTGCCAAATTTAAAATTAAAATTTTAAAAAAATCCTTTGTATTAGAAAAAAATTATTTCCTTTTTTTTTTTTGTTATAAAAATGAAAAATTTTGTTTTGTTTTTTTCTTCTTCTATAACTTTTAAAATAAAAATTTCTGTATAAAAAAAAATTAACAATTTTCGTTTAAGAAAACAAAAAATTTCGTTTTCTAAAACTTTTTTTTTTTTAAATATTCGTTTAAAAAAAATCCTTTTTTTTTAAAAAAAAAAAATCGTTCTTTTTAAATTAAAATTTTCGTTTTAAAAAAAATTAAAAATTTTATTTTTTGAATTTATAGGGGTATTTGTGTCTTATTGAGAAATATATAGGAGCATTTTTATCTTTTTACTAATCTTATGAGAGACATTGATAATGTTTTAGTAGTTTAGTGGAACATAGTCCCAATTGAAAGTTTGGGGACATTGTCAATTGGATGGTAGTTTGAGAAGGATACGTGGACTTTACCCTAAATTTTTAAACTTTAAAAATATAATTATAAAAGCACTTAATTTCCTTAAAAAATTAATTGAATTTGTAAATTAGCCTCTCTTTTTTTTTAGCCTGTTTGTGACTGTTCAGTGCTTCCCAAAATTGGTGGCATGCACCCTCTTTAAGGATACATAGGATACATTATACACACATATTTTTCTAATGAAATGAATTAAATATAATGATATAATTCAATCCTAGTTTGGGTTATTTTTTCAATTTGTTATCCCTCTAAAAAAAAAAAAAAAAACAACTTCCACATCTTTTTATCGAAGTGCCTTGACGAATATTTATGAAATATCTATGTAGGCACAAAACATCATTCGGATAGAAAAATCCATAGAGAAATGCTTATTTACAGTGTTTAGATTTTTGCTGAGTTATCATGCTCCATACATCATTAAGTAAAAAGAACAAAAAAAAAAAAAAAAAAAAAAGAAAAAAAAAACCCTCTTTTCATCAAAATAATTGATGGGCAAAACAGCAACAATAAATCGGTGCAACGTTTTAATAATGCAAGACATGTTTTAATAATGCAAGACATGTAATTAGAGGTGGACGCACTCACAGATAGGGCTGTAAATGAGCTGACACACTCGACAGCTCGTTCAATACCTACTTGGCTAAGCTCGACTCAAGTTCAAGCTCGACTCAAGTTCAAGCTCGCTCGTTACTGTTGAAACTCGCTCGATTAGCTAGCGACACATACCCGGCTTGCTTGATTAAGCTCGACGGGGGCTCGTGAGTTCGACTTGTTTAAGTCGAGCTTATTTAAAGCTCGCTCAGCTCATTAGATCATATATATATATATATATATTACAAAAAAGAGTTATATAAATTTGTATATTAGTAATTAAGTAATATATGTTATATAGGTTATTTAATATTTATATGTGTATGTATTAATTAACATACTAACTAGTTAGTTAGCTCGTTCATATATCTTGTATATATATAACTAAAATTAGTTATATTAATTTATACTATAGATAAATATCTAAAAGTAGTTTTAAAATTCAGGCTTGAACTTTGTTCGGATCATACATTAAAGAATTTAATAGCTTAGCTCAAGCTCGAATTGAGTCTGGCTCAGCTCGAATAGCATTCTCAACAAACTCGAGTTTGAACTCGAGCTTGCCCAAATTTTAAACGAGCCGAGCTTGAACACGCATTTTGTAACTCGGCTCGAATAAGCATCTTCGTAAATGAGCCAAGCTTGAAATCCTAAAGCTCGACTCGGCTCGGCTCGATTACAGCCCTATTCACGGACTCGGTTTTGTAATTTTTTATTTATTAAATATGCTTTTAAAATTGCATTTGAGACAAACAGAAATTTAGCTTGGTCCCGGGCTCAAAAGAAAGCAGTCCAACAAATTTTTGTTTGGCTTGGACCCATAAAAAATAATCCAAAAATTTTAAGAATGCATCGGGCCTCTCAAACCTAAATAAAATACTTCTTTTTTTAGTGGCTAACCCCGCTTTCGATTATAAATTATTTTAGGGATTTAAAGAACATCAAATTCAGTTTCAATAGGTGAATGAATTGAAAATTGAAATATTTTAAGAAATAGTTATTTTGTATCTTTTATTTTGCTTATGTTTTCTTAACACTTAATGGGTACTAGTTTTATTTTTTATATGTTGATTAAATATTTAATATTAATATATTCATCATTCATTTCTTGACCCTTTATTTTAATATATTCCTTATTTATACTTTAGCCCATGTCGATAAAAATTTATAGTTTCATCCCTACATACATGACAAAACGATAATAACAAATGGGACTATTATGCATGTGGTTTTATGGACAACTCAGCATGTTGTTTTCCTTTGCTAACCAGCATAGCTGGCACAATATTTTTGAGAAAAAATTCATGTATTATTTTTTTTTTTTTTTTAAAACTATCACTCAATTAACAATATTTCTTTGAAACTTTTGATTGTAACAATGTTCCTCTAAGGCTAATAAAAAGATAAAAGTAACCTTAAATTTTTTTAATAAGACAAAAATACCATTATAATTTTTTTTTTAAAAAAATTAACAAAAACCCTTATTTGTGGAATGCCCATTTGGCAAAAGGAGTATCCAACCATCCAAAAATGACAAAAAAAAAAAAAAGAGGAAAAGACCACATACTCTCTTTAATCTACCATCGAGTTGACAATATTTCCTACAAACTTTAAATTGCGATAATGTACCATTCAAACTACCTAAACATTGTAAATATTCTCTAGATGACTAGCAAAAAAAAAAAAACCTATAAATTAAATTAAATTAAAAAATAGGGGATGGTTTGATCATCCCCTCCGACCATATATGGGATGGTTGAACCACCTTTATGGCCATTGATGGTGGTTTGGTCACCCCTGACGGTCAAGGAACCGTCGATTCATAAATCTATTAGAGGACCAACCGTGTGTTGGAGGTCTATCAGCCAGCCCACCTCTCATGGGGTTATCTGTCGGTTGGGGTTCCATGGATTGATTATCTTTTCGCAGAGATCTACTAGGGTGTTTGATCCACACTAGTAGGGTGTTTGGTCCATCTTGAATATGGATGGGCCTTCATCGGCCTGTGGGGTAACAATTATATTGAGCATTAGTGAGCATTCAATGGACTTGTATTATATAACCAAGAAACTAATGTTAAACTTAGCATCTATGAGTAAATCTATAATCCATCCACTCAATATAGAGAAGAGAGAATCATGAGACTAATTCTTGTCACATCATATCACCACCGCTATCATCACTCTCTCCAAATAAACTTGTAATCCTAGCATGATCCCACGGTGATGGCCTAAATAAGATCGAGAATCTCCGGCCAAGTGGTGTGGCCACTAACAAACAGTTGTCATTGGTCAAAGTCAACCACCATAAAAAGCTTTGTAACAGTTTCACACAATACATAGAGCACCATTAATTAATCAAAGTCCCTCATCATATCCCACAAATCAAACAAGTGGTCATCATGATTGACGATTTGACAAATGAGCTGTCTACACGTGGCAGCATTGGATTGGCTCAAATCAACCCAAAGTCCATGGAGAGTAACCCAACTAGTTTAAACTTCTCCATATCAACTAATTAATTACCAACCCTTTGTTGAAATTTGAATGCCCGGCCGCCATGGATCTCCATGATGGAGAAAAACATTACTCTTGAGGATCCTATGTAATGTAGAGAATGTGTATATATATATTTATAAGTCAACCACTTTCTATAATAATTCACTTCCCACGAAGAGTCGTGCCGTCACATCCACTCTACTTTCTTTCACACTACAACAAATTCAACTTGGGTAAACTATTTGCATAATCACATAATTAATTTCTTATATAATAAGTTGAACGATAATTCAATAAATAAATAGGAAAACTAAACATTATTTATTTATTTGATATGATATGATATGTTTAATTAGAACCAGAAAATAAATTACTGATCATTAAACATATATATATATGCACTCGAACATACATTTTTAAAAATCCATTTAAATGGAGTATGAATGGAGATGAAGTAGGGTTTCTAAAGAGGTATGAAACCTTATACAATGATACAGGTAATTTCAGAAATTTTTTTTTTTTTTTTTGGAAGAATAAATTAAGAAGATTACAACAAGAAGATCAAGAACAAGATCAAAACCTCAGTGGTGCAATGGGTTTGGACCGGTTGGGACAAGGCGCTTTTCAGCACCATAGCGTGGGTCGATCTCAGGTCCTGCTGGTCCGGGGGCTTGACTAAGGCGGTGAGGCCGCTTATGCTGGTGCCGGGGGAAGGCGGTGAAGTCGATTTTGCTACTCAATGCTTTCCTGCTGCTCAAAGTAGTGTGATGGTGATGAGAGAGAGATGTGTGGTTGTTGTGGATGCTGGTGTTGAACCAGCCATGAAAGAATAACAAGAAAAGAGAGAGCCAAAGAATGGTACTAAACAAATGAAAAAGCCTTGAAGCCATGGTGGGGGAGAAAAGGGAAGAGAAGGGAGAGCATGGAGATTGAAGTGATGAAATGAGAAGAACAAAAAAACAAAGGTGTGATTTTAGAGAGGAAAGAGGGTTTTGGAAGGGTTGACAGCTTGAAGATGCTAAGGTAGCATATGAAATATTGCACAAGGGTGACATGGGAGAGTGGTTGCTTCCATGAGACTCTGCTAAATTTTGTATGCTTGATGATTATTACTAATATATCATATAAGAGAGAGAGAGAGAGAGAGAGAGAGAGAGAGAGAGAGAGAGTTTTATTATAAGGTACAGCAAATGCGGAGAGGGGGGCAGAAATGTGGAGGATTCATCTTCCAATGAAGCTTCCTTTGCGTTCAAGGAAGAGAGGGACATTAAAAGCAGATTGTCAAACCTTGAATTATATATTGTGATGACCTACATTATTATATATATATATATATATATACAAAGTTAATAGAAAAATGGTCATACAAATCTTAGGTAAAACTCGCTCTTGAAAACTGGCTTGCAATGAAAGGGCGCCTAAGAGGTTCAGATTAAACTTAACTCATGTGAAATACAAGGAAATGATCGTAGCACATACCCTTCAAACTACCACTCGATTATCAATATGCATCTCAAACTAAAGATTGCGTCAATATTCCTCCCAAACTATAACAAATTGTTAATGTCTCCCTTTTGTCCCGCAAAAAGACAAAGACGACCCTATAAATTTTAAATAATAATAAATAAATAAAAGTGAAGAGCTGCCATGGGTCACCAATTCTTTTTATTTTTTAATTCTTTTTATTAAGGTTATTTTTGTTATGGGGGACATTGCTAATTTTTGGTAATTTTGGGTAGACTTTGACGCAATATTTAGTTTAAATGGTCTATAAGAGGTAGCTTAATCGGCTCTGGGCCACACTTTATAAAGTGGAGATCACTAGTTTGAATCCTCTATCACCTTCCCTTGTGTAGACATGTATATATATATATATATTAGTTTGAATGAAGCATTAATAATGTTATTATTTGTTGTGGATGTGTATTTGTTTCCTTATAAACTATTTGTTACTCTATATTTTTATTTTTTATTATTTTTTCTCACTCTTTTTTTTTTTTTTTTTCATTCGAATAAAATCCTAATCTAATAATCCAACTATGTTCTATGATTTGGTCCCAAAAGCTTTCTCCATTTGAAATAAGAAGACCACTCATAGTTGAAAGAACAATAAAATGTTTGGGAGAAGTCCACATCACCTAATTGACAATGTCTCTCAAACTTATAATTGAAAGAATGTCTCCCCTAAACTAGCAAAAAATTGACAATGTTCTCTCAATACCAACAAAAATGACCTTAAATTTTTTTCAATAAGACAAAAACTACTATATTACGGAAAAAAAATCTTTAAGAAAAAAATTAAAAAAAAAAAATTATATTTTCCACAACCTACTTTTTTATTTTTTATTTTTAAAAAAGTAGTTTTATTATTATTATTTTTTTTTTATCAAGGGTACTTTTCTTAGTGCACCAAAATCAAATAACCACCTTCGTTTTAAAAAATGTTACAAATAATACATGTGGTAAGCAAATAAACCAACTTAGTACCTATGTCAAGATTTTGTTAGGTGTTTTAACGAAGCACCATGTCACTCTCATACATGGCATGGTACTTGTGGTTTCAAGGCACCATTTGGCTTGGTACCTGGATTTTTAGGTGCCACGTCATATTAAAAAAAAAACCAAAAAAAGAAGAAGGAAAGAGAGTTGGGGGTGGCCGAACCATCCCATAGGGGTTGACCGGCCACCCCGTTTGGCCACCCCTTAGACCGGCCAATCTGGGGATGGCAAAACCACCCCTAAGGGCCAAATTAAAAATTTAAAAAAAAAAAAAAAATGAGGCTTTGGCCCTTGGGGGCCGAACTATCCCCAAGGGCTATGTGGGGCCAAACTGCCCCCTTGGGCCATGGGGGTGGTTCGGCCAGGAACCAAACCCTCAATTTTTTATTTTTTATTTTTTTTTGAGGGTTTACCCTTGGTGGTAGTTCGGCCAGGAACCAAACCCTCAATTTTTTTTTTTTTTTTTTTTTTTGAGGGTTTACCCTTGGTGGTAGTTCGACCACCCCAAGGGCAAAACCCTCAATTTTGTTTTTGTTTTTGTTTTTTTATTTGGCCCTTGAGGGTGGCCGAACCACCTCATAGGGGATGGCTGCTATGGGGTTGTTCGGGCACCCCCCATAGGGTGGTTGGGCCACCCCAGCTCTCCTTTTTTTAAAAAATATATATATATATATGACGTGGCATCCAAAAACTTAGGTACCATGCCATGTGGCGCCTTGAAACCACAAGTATCACGCCACGTGTAAGGGTGACGTGGTGCTCCATTAAAAAAACTAATAGAATCTTGACGGAAGTACCAAGTAGGTTTATTTGCTTACCACAGGTACCAATTGTGACATTTTCAAAAACCTAGGTTGCTGTTTGATTCAAGTGCAAACCACAGATACGGAAAAGGTATTTAACGATTGAAAAAAAAAAAAAAAAATTTCTCACTCTTTTTATTATTTTTATTTTTTTTTTCTTTCTAATAAAATCCCAATCTAAATGATCCATCCATGTTCTATGATTAGATCCCAAAAGCTTTCTCCATTTGAAATAAGAAGACCTCTAATAGTTGAAACAACAATAAAATGTTTAGGAGAAGTCCACATACCTCACCCCCTCACACTATCACCTAATTGACAATGTCTCTCAAACTTTTAATTGAGACATTGTCCCCCCTAAACAACCAAAAAAATTGACAATGTTCCCCCCAATGCCAACAAAAATGACCTTAATTTTTTTTTTTTTTTCAATAAGACAAAAAACTAATATATTAGAAAAAAAAAAATCTTTAAGAAAAAAGTAAAAAAAAAAAAAAAAAGAATTATATTTCCACAACCTAGTTTTTTTATTTTTTATTTTGGAAAAATAGTTTTATTTTTTTATTAAGGGTACTTTTGTTATTGGGGGACATTAACAATTTTTTTTTTTTTTTTTTTTTTAATTTGATTAGTAGTACTAATGATTTAATTTTTTTGAATGTTTAACAATTTGCAAGATTTAATTTAATTCTTTCAAAATTTTAGAATACAGATTCTTTTGTAGTGGATTTTTTTTTTTGAAGGATAAAAAAAAAAAAAAAAAAAAAACTATACTGAGCTAATCTTGCAGGGATTCATGCAAGCTAAGTTTTAAATTGTTACACCTAAGCGAGAGAGGCTACATTATATATAATTTTTATTTTTATTTTCAGTGAAAATTAATGTTTCATCCAAACATACGCCACACGTAACAGTTGGGAGGATGTACTTGATCTAACTTTAACTACACACTATACATGCAACGGGGATTTTTTATTATTATTTAATAATAATAATAATAATAATTGTTATATATGCATGAAGAAAGAAAGCATTTTTGTTTTGGTCGACCTTCAAAATTATATAAAATGTGAATCCAGGCGCCTATGAAGTACGTTGGAACACACGCTAAGTGTGCACGGGACTAAACATTCCCTTCAATTGCACTCTTCCTCTCACTAAACAGATATGAGGATTTGAATACGAACTCTGCTCTTCCTCAAATGAAATATTATATTATTAATCCACTCACCAATTCCTTTTGAGAAAAATCATAACGGATCACTGAAAGATAATTACAACTCATAATGTTTTTTTTTTATTTTTTTCTTTCATAGATTAATAATAATGCTATACTTTTCCTAATCCCTCTTGGAAATACGTTGTAACGAGCGACCTCCATTTTTTTATTAAGGTCTCACACATGATTTAAAAACAAAGATCCATCATCGTTGCGTGTGCTTTCACAAGCTAGCTCCCAAGTCCTACGGAAGCTTGAACCAAAATTCATCATCTCTCTCTCTCTCTCTCTCTGTGCATGTCTTCCGGAAGTGGAAATGGGGCTTTGAACGACTTTTGCAAAATGAGAGGGTTTTGTCGGGAAGACCGTGGCATTTAATATGGACTGGCCTTACCTGCGGTCAACCAAGCTACCGCATATCTGCGGTAGTTTGGTTGAAAGGCTGTGATTTCACGTTAGGGTTTTTTAATGCCAAAGGAAGTGCCGTCAAGAAATTCCGTTTAACTTTCGTTAAGAAAAACCCAAACCGTTTTCTCTCTGTGTCTTCCACCTTGGGAGGTTCTTCAGGTTTCTCCTCAGTCTTGGGAGGTTCTGGTTCTTCAGCAGCAGAACCGGAGGAGCCTTCTCTTCTTCCTCTTCCTTCTTCTCTTTTTCCTTGGGCGGTGGAGGAGGAGCCGTGAACTCGTGCTTGTTGAGGGCCTCTTGGACGAGTTGCCTCAGCTCCTCAAGCGCCTTCCTTTGCGCCTCCGGGAGCTCCCCAACCGCGTAACTCTCTTCCTTGAAAGACACTGATTCGGTAATCCTCAACTTCTCGGCCTTGGGCTTCTCCGCCTCCTCTACCACTTCCTCAACCGGACCCGACTTCTCCTCATCCGCCCCCGGCGCCGGTTCTGGAACTGGCGGCTCTTTCTCCGTGGTGGGTGTCTCCACCACCACCTCTTCGATCTGTCGCTGGCTTTTGGTGTTCGTTGGCCATGAACAAATAACAAGGAAGACTCTCTATGCGTTTGTGTTATTGCTCGAGAGAAAAAGAGACAAACAAACAGACAAACTGCGTGCTTGTGCTTGTTAGTGTGTATAAAAAAAAAGAACAGAGGTCGTTGGAAGGACGGGCTTAAAACATGGGGTCGGTGAGAGAGAGATTGGAGAAATGGAGGCGATGGTTGTTAATGCATATGGAAAGAACCAGTCTTCTCTCTGTTTTTCTTTAATTAAGTAAAATTAGTTCTGCATCCTGCATTGCCAATTTTTTTGGGCCATCATGTTGCTACTACCATTTTATCACCTCCATTTTTCCACTGCCCGTAAGAAGCTGCTGCTATAGCTTTCCCGTTCGTTAACTACTGCACCCCAATCACCAACCTGGTGATAGCATTGCCACTACAAACAATTTATTACCTGCATCATGAAGCTGCCACCACCCATTATAATTGCACATCAATTATCATTTTTTAGAAGAAAAAATTCTCAAAAAGAAAAGAGAAGTGCTTGAACCTAATGAGCACAGGAAGTATCATTTTGTGGAAGGGATTATTTTTTTGGCAGAAACAGATCCTAGGAGCCAATGCTTTCGGGTTCGAGTCTTTTGGCGGCACAGAAATAGTTTTAAAAGTTGTGAATCTCAGTAAATGGTAAATTTTGCAGAAATTAGAAGTTTTGGGTAAAAAAAGAAAAAGAGAGGTTTGAGAAGAATTTATTGACGGCACTTTTGGTTTCACGTTAGCCTTTGGGGTTAACAGAATTTCTTGACGGCACTGTTTTTTTAAAAAAATTCACGTTAGCCTTTGGAGTTAACGTGCAATCCCAGCCTTCAAACCAAACTACCGCAGATCTGCGGTAGTTTGGTTCACCGCAGCCAGAAAAGGCCACGTGGAAAGCTGAGATGGCCCGCCATTTGCAAGCCATCTTGATTTTCACAAATCCTATTTCCTGAAACCAAAATTTCAAGAGTGGTTGGCCATCCCCACCAAAAGGAAAACGATGATCACCAACTTTAGAGCTCAAAAAGTCAACCAAACCAACAATGCAACTTCAACTTCAACGCCCACCCCCCCCTCCCCATCAGATTCAGGGACTGTAAGTTACACGTGGCACTATAACAAAGCTTTCATATGGTACTGTTACAAACGTGAGTATTTTTTCATTTTTATTTTTTTTTAAAATACAAATGTGGGTAAAAAAACAGGGCAAGAGAAATCATTGCTAACAAAAATGTGAGTATTTTATTCATCTGTCAAGTCGAGTGGATTGGTAGAATGCTGTGCATTTTTTGGTGCTTATCAGAGTCTCCTCAACAAATCAGAGCATGGATCAAGGCATTGCAGCCAAAAACCAAGACCAAGAGAACATTGCAACACTGAAAATTATGCAGGTTAAAAGAAACATTTGAGCTCATCACACCGACGATTCCTGGATACTCACAAGTGAAATGAAGTAATTTATGTCAATCCATCTAATCTATTAGGGAAGAAAAGCTAGCTATGCTCTTCAACCTTCCTCCCGGTCTATATCATCCTCATCTTCTCCTGAAGCATCAATTTGGACATTCAAGTCAACTTTGTAATTTTCATTTGCATTGCCTGTAATAATGTAAGAGAAAGAAACGCAGAGTTAACGACCACCAAACTATGCAATCCATAACTGGACAATCAAATCAATACATTCATCACAAGAAAATCTAACAGAAGACATGAAGTTTCATGAACACCCATCATACAAATGAAGTTTTCCTCAATGATGGTCACATTTTCAGCAAAAAAGCTCATACAAGTAGCTATTATTCAGTCCAACCAGTGTAACGTACACTTCAGTTTTTTTTGTTTCTTTTAATTTTTTCTTATTTCACCATGATACAAGGAAATGCTTTTTGCAGGTAATTGTGCAGATGAGTAGATATTAGATTGAAGTAGATCTCCTAAACATCTTCATAATTAAGATGCAATATTGAGGTGATGCAATATTGAGGTACTACGCCAACTTATTTACTGGAAACGTGCAAATTTCTTTTTTTTTTTTTTTTTTTGGAAACTTGCAAATTTCTTATTTAAGCAAAGTAATTTTTCCCATCACATAAGGACTGCGCGGCATCTCCTTCCCACATAAACAATTTCAATAGTCTCCTCAATTTGGGACACATATGCCTTCTAAAGAATCTATTCGTGATCATCTTTCTTTCCACCAATCTATCAGAACACTTGGGCTACAATTAAGTTTCATCTGGAATCATTTGGGAAATTGTTACGGATTGCTAAGCATTTCTGAACTATGAAATGCGGTTGGCACTGCCTACTTTTCCTTTGCCTGAATACGTATTCAGACTTAATAACACGATTGAACAATGTCCTCTCAGTTTCCTCCTTATGGATGATCAACCCACCAAAAGGGAAACAGAGAGGGAGAAGAGCAATCACATATAGGGTAGATATTGTTCATTTAGAGTTGAGTCTTTTAAAGGTTTTCAGCATTAATGAAAAAACACCTGATCTTTTACCTTTCTGTCATATCATTCTTGTTCACTAAATTTCTTTCTTCTTTTTTATTTTTATGGATTCTTGTTTACTAAACTCACTCTCACCTTAAACATGAAATATTTATAAAATTTGGTCAAGACTATAACTTTCTCTCATCCTGGAATGTGGGCATAGATATTTCACTCATCCTTCATGCCTAAGTTATGATGAAGATCAACATTAAAATTTAGTCTTACCTTGTAAGCGAAACTTCATTACAGATAGTGTTTGAATTATTTCAAAAGCATTTTTTTTTTAATATGCACGGGTGACGGGCACATTACGTGTCTTCCAGAGAAAGGAGGCCCTATCTACTAAGCACACAAAATCATGGGTTGCGGAACGGTGTGCATGGAATAATGGCACGGGGGTGGATCTCACTTCTGCGGGTCTGGGTAAGAACCCTATAGTGTGTCTGAATACTGATGAGGAACCCGAAGAGGCAGGTTTGCTGGAGGTTTTGGATGATCAGGCGGGAGAGAATACAAGTGAGGAGGAATTGAAGTCTGTGTGGGATGTCAAAGGGAATGCAGGCTTGTCTTGGGATGGGCAGGATGGCAAGCTAAAAGAGGTGCTGGGGCAGATTGTGGCTAATAATAATGGGAAAGGGGCTTCTTCATCGGCTGGGTTTGATGCAAACAGTCACATGGGGTTGAGGGATGACATTATTTCTTATGAAGCATAAAATCTTATCTTGGAATGTAAGAGGGTTGAATGAGCGGAGCAAGTGCTTGAGGGTTAGACGGCTTTTGAGGCAGTGGAAGGTGGATATTGTTTGTCTTCAAGAAACCAAGCTAGAGTTGATCACCTCCGGTTTAGTGCAGAGTCGTTCGAGTTGTCCGTATGTAGAATGGTGTCATGTGGATTCCATTGGGGCTTCGGGTGGGATTCTGTTAATGTGGGATAGAAGGGTAGTGACAAAGGTGGATGTATGCTTGGGCAATTTTGTGGCTGCTTGTTCTTTCAGGAATGTGGATGATGGACTAGAGTGGGCTTTTGCAGGGGTGTATGGTCCTACTAGGGACACACATAGAAGTCTTTTGTGGGAGGAATTGGCAGGGTTGATGAGCTTATGGGAGGTGCCCTGGTGTATAGGGGGGACTTTAACGTCACTCTTTTCCAAAGTGAGAGGTCAGAAGGAGCTCGAAGGAGGAGAGCGGTGGCTGATTTTGCCGATTTTACTGCGGAGATAGGCCTTATGGACCTTCCTTTGGCTGGAGGGGTGTCTACTTGGTCCAATAATAGGTCATGGTCTAGGTTGGATCGCTTCTTGGTCTCTCCGGAGTGGGAAATTAGCTATCCAGGGCTGATGCAGAAGAAGCTTCTTCGAGTGTGTTCGGATCATGCCCCTATTCTCTTGTTGAGGGGTTGTTTGCAGATTGGGAAGAGATCATTTAAGTTTGAGAATATGTGGCTCAAAGAGGAAGGTTTTGTGGATAAAGTCAGGATTTAGTGGTCTTCTTTCTCCTTCATGGGGTCGCCGAGTTTTGTGTTGGCCAAGAAGCTGAAAGCGCTTAAGGGGAGTTAAAGAGGTGGAATTTGGAGGAGTTTGGCAATGTGGGAGCTAGAAATAAGGCTTGGGCAGAGGAATTGGAGTTGTTGGACAGATTTGAGGAAGTTAGAGGGCTTTCTGAGGAGGAGAAGGTGAGAAGAAGGCTTCTGGCTTTAGACTTGGAAGCCTCTCTTTTACAAGAGGAAATTTGTTGGAGACAAAAGTCTAGGGTGAGGAGGTTAAAGGAGGGAGACAAGTGCACTAAATTCTTCCATCAAGTAGCCAGTGCTAACAGGAGGAATAATACTATTGAGTCTTTGATTGTGAATGGTTCTTCTACTTCGAATCCAGAGAGTATTAGTGAGCATGTTGTCAACTTCTTTGAATCCTTGTTTTCGGAGCCCCTTAGCTGGAGACGTAGGTTGGATAATCTTGAGTTTGATAGGCTAAATGATCAAGAGGCCTCTTGCTTGGAGGATCCGTTTGAGGAAAAGGAGGTGAGAGAGGTTATCAAAGGCATGGATAGAGATAAGGCACCTGGCCCGGATGGGTTTTCTATGGCGTTTTTCCAGGATTGTTGGGAGGTTGTCAAGGGAGACCTTATGGCGGTTTTTTAGGAGTTTCATGCGCGAGGTAAATTTGTCAAAAGTATTAATTCTACTTTCATCTCTCTTATTCCGAAGACTCAAGGGGCAAAGGAGATCAAGGATTTTCGCCCTATTAGTTTGGTGGGTGGAGTTTATGATCGTACCAAATTTAGGTACTCGCAAGAGAACGAACCGTTAGGTCGTATAGCGTTGCGCAAGTATCGAGATCGAACCACAGAAAATGGAGTTTTGTAATTAAAAACTAACACGACTCTTAAATTAAATGTATCTTAACCTAGTCCCAAAGAGAATTGATTTCGAACAAATGAAAAGTGCAGAAATAAAATTAAAGTGAAAATGTAGGGATAAAAATAACTAAGGTCAAAGACGAACCTCACCCAATAAAAATAAGCTTAATACATTAAACACTCATTCTCCGTTTTTAAACTTTAAATCCTTCAACACACTCTATTGTGGTAATTGACACAAGTCAAACCGAATAATGTGTTTACCGTTAAGGAGCTACAATGAGTATTGGTTATGGATAAAATCATCCACTGTATCCTTGGATCACAGTGGATATTGAATCACAACCAAACACTCCTTGTGCACCCGGCTTGGAACACATCACCGGATGACTATCAATGTATCAACAACACACAACCATTCAATTATTTGTCACAGAAATTAAATGACGAGTACGGAATTAAATAACGGAAAATAAAGCATAAAATGTAAAAGCACGAAATATAAACTAAGGGTGAGGCTTCATCTTCAACCTAAGTTGAAGATTTTAGCCACCCATCGAATAACAAAGCATAATTGAATTAAAATAATGCATTAAAAATAACTGTAAAATAAAAGCTTACAACTAAAAGGGGCGGAGCAATGCAAACAGAAGCAAAATGCTCTCTAAAAACGCCC
>CM017328.1:16245025-16274564 GCA_006937295.1 Carpinus fangiana | reverse complement strand
GAGTTCTGATGGGATCATTACCATCACGGCTTTAAAACGCGTTGTTGTCATTGAAGGTGGAAGTATACATATAAGCACATCTCCATACCCAGGCAATGTGGGACGTCACAATCACCCCCTCTTAGGACCCAGCGTCCCCGCTGGCGGCCTTCATGGGCTTGTGCACGCTCCCTCACATCTCAGGCTGGGCAATGGCTCTGATACCATTTGTAACATCCCACCCCAATGACACACAATATTGTCTGCTTTTGGCTCCCCTGAATCAGACTTCCCAGTGGGTCACCCATCCTGGTACTACTCCAGCAGAAGCACGCTTAACTGCGGAGTTCTGATGGGATCATTACCATCACGGCTTTAAAACGCGTTGTTGTCATTGAAGGTGAAAGTATACATATAAGCACATCTCTATACCCAGGCAATGTGGGACGTCACACCCATTTTAGAGCTTTCATTTGTTTGGCCAAAACAAAACTAGAAGAGCCAAAAACCTGAAAAGAATTCCACCAACCTCTAACTTTCGCCACAAAACCCTCCTCTTTTAGCCACATGTTTTCGAACTTGAAAGCTCTCATTCCAGACATAGGGCAGCCGCTTGAAAGCATGATGGGAGCATGATCCGAACAAACCCTTAGGAGCTTTTTCTGCACAAGACCCGGATAACAAAACTCCCAATCTGGAGAAACCAAAAAAGATCCAGTCTAGACCAAGTCGAATTATTAGACCAGGTAGAGTCCCCTCCGGCCATGGGTAAATCCATGAGACCCTGATCCGCCACAAATTCCGCAAAATTAGCCACCGCATGTCTATATGAATCCCCCCTGAATCTCTCATCAAGATAAAGGGTAACATTAAAGTCCCCCCCTAAACACCAAGGCACTTCCCATATGCTCATTAAGCCAGCTAATTCCTCCCACATTCTCTTCCTAACATGATTTCTGTTTGGGCCATACACACCCGCAAAAGCCCACAACATCCCATCCTCCACATTCCTAAACTGACAAGCCACCACAAACTTCTCCAAACAAGAGTCAATGCCGGAAACTACCCTCCTGTCCCACAAAAGTAAGATACCACCCGAAGCACCTCTAGAATCTACATGGCACCAGTCCACATAAGGACTATCCCAAAGGCTATGCACTAAGCTGTTCGAAATACTCATCAATTTCGTCTCCTGAAGGCATACGATATCAACCTTCCATTTTCTAAGCAAGTTACTGATTTTAAGACGCTTGTCCCTGTTGTTCAAGCCTCTTACGTTCCATGATAAAATCCTATGCTTCATCATCACTGTCATTTCCCCAAAATCTGCCCATATTGTTGACTGCTTGCTGGAAATCAGAATTACCTGTGACCTTTCTCAACTTTTTCAACAACAATGCGCCTAAGACACTCCTCTTTCCGCCCTTCCTGACCATCACAAGAAAGACCAGCAACATTACTCACCTCCATAGACATCTTCAGAGTGTTCTCAACCAGGGAATTCTCATCGTTTGACTGACCCAACCCCTGACCATAATCCCCACCCTGCAGAGAAGTCTCCACCATGTCACCCTCTTTAAGATTTCCATTTTCACTTTGCAGTACCTTCAAGTTCCCCTGAGGTAAAGCATCCCTCCTACGGTATACCTCAAGGACAGTGGTGTTTTCCATAGAACAAGCCTGGTCAACCTTATCTTTCTCGGCCAGAACAACCTTGTCAGCACTATCAATTATCGGATCTGTATCATTCTGCACCGAGACCACCAACGCAGAGGAAGCAGCTTTCGTCACAGAAAAACCCACCATATCTGTCGAGCCCACAACCTGCCCAGTGTGCACAGGACCAAAACCAGTTCTGCCAGCTACCCACGAACACTCTAGCCGGCTCACCAAACTTCTATCGCCCCGAATGGTTCCAGACCCACTCACCGGCGCTGCCCGGAGCATCCTTTGCGGCTCGGAGCTGACAACACACCCCGTCGGCGGCGTCTGGATACATCCCCCCTCCTGCCGAATCCCCTCCACCAAAGTAACTTCCGCCGGAATGGTTTCTGGAACAAAACTGTCGAGTCCGACGTTGCCGGAGCTTAAATCCCCTCCACCGTCTGATAAGTCCATCCCTTCCAACGAGCCCAGGCCACCCACAGTTCGAACCCGCCCTTCTGAACGACCCAAGCCTGTTGACTTCTCACTCCCCACCTGAATAATAAGCTTAGGCTTTTGAACCGGCCCTTCTGTGAGGCCCAGGCCCACGGGTGTCCCTGCCCCTTCTGAACGCACCATGGACTTCAGTTTCACCACAGACGGGCCCGCGGAAAGCCCGGTCCCATCCGTTTGAGCCTTAGTCTTCCTTAAATTAATCATCACCGTTGGACCAGGGTCCAGGCCCACTCCCACCCCATTCTAAATAGGCCTTTTTTTATTTAAACTTGAGTTTTTTCTTGGGCTTTGTCTTTGAAATCCAAACGGCTTTCTTTTGCACCTGACCCGGCCCAACATTTTCCAGCTTTTTTAGCACCACGTCAACTCTCACTAGGCCTGCATCCACCTCACTCCTCAGCTGTCTCAGCCACTCCCTAAGTCCTCCTAGCTCTTCTTTTGCATTAAATGAAGCCTCCATACGTCCCTTCACCTTGCTCTTAGCTCCCTGGCAAGTAACCCCCTGTGAATTGCCACGTGGGTTCTCTTTCTCGCCCCTTGGCATCCCCGGCAACATCTCTGCACTCCGGCGAAGAACCCCTGCTCCACCTAATACTTGGTTCATCCCCGATGAGTTTTGTGGCTGCTGAAGAAACCCTCCCGTCGCCAACGGAACATGCTGCGACTCCAGCACAAACTGGGTCGACGATGTAGCCTTCTCACGGCTATCATCTACGCTCGTCGACGTATCCCCTGCTCGCAAGCCCATACCAGAGATCGGTTCTGGATGTTGTGAACCATACTTCTCTGTCCTCTTCGTAGCGCCCACCACCTCCACAAAAGATTGCTTCCCAACCGTAACCATCTCCGATTTGTCCATCCTGATCCCACGACCAACCTTTAAGGACGAGCACGCCAGATGCAGTTCCGAAATCAACCTATGCCAACCTTGACCAGACCATCCCTCCGGTATTAGAACTGAGCCACTGCGCCTACTTCCATCATATTCCTCGATGGTCAGGAATCTGCCATGCCTGTTCGCACGTCTTTGTGTGATTAAACGTATATACCCTGCTCATGATTTGTCCCAAAAGACCTCCGAGGTATCCACGTTTGCTGCCTTCTCCACAGCTCCTACCAGCCATAATATCTCATCCCTTTGAACACAGATAGACCTCAGCATGTTGTTCCTTTTTTCCACTATCCTTACTCCCGACAATCCCCCCTTGATCAGTAACTCGAACTCCTTTGCCTCCACTGACCATCTTCTAGCTTCACCCATCGTCTTCTAGCTTCACCCACTCAAACTTTCTCTCAACAAACAAAATCCTAATAGTCGAAAGTCAATATTCCAGTATCTGAGTCGGAACTATCCAAAAATACTCAAAAGTCAACATACTAGGATAGTTCAAAACTGATAAGGGAATATTGATGGATAGCATTTCACAGCCCCTGAAGAGTTACAAACGTTCTCATTTTATTCAAAAACAAATATAGAGTAAATTAAATATCAAAATCCCAGTCAAAACTGTTGGCAGTAATGACACCTTGATGATAATGCCTTCATGGTATCTAAATCAAATACATGGAATTTTGCTTCTGTTCCAAAATTTTATTTGCCATCATTATAGTAGCCAAAACAAAGATTGTTGGAGGTAGCTGTAGGATAACTGACCATAGGACTCCAGTGATGTAATATCAACTTTAATATGGTTTCAAGCATCATATTAAAGTTATATCATTAAGTTTAGCAAACTCTCCAAAGACTCCATCTCATCCCAGTGGGATAGCATTCTGCATGATAGAGGCAGAGAGAAAAAGAAATGTCTCCAGATTATCATATACACCCTAATGTTCTTAACATTGCATAACTGAGCATGATAATCTCAAACTCTAGTCGCTCTCCCTGGTGAAAAATCTCAACAAGTTTTAACTTTTATAAATTTGAATAGACAATTCCATTCTTCATGGTTCCTAAGCCAAAAATCTCGAATCCATTCCTCAGTATTTTAAATTATGTTTTAATTCTTAAATTGATTTTCAAAGGACAACAATCTCTCATAGAATTAAATTTATTACTTGAGACCACAATTTTTTCTTAAAATCTCTTCTTCTTTTTTTTTAAGAGATCCCTTTCCTGACCTTTCAATATCATAATCAACAACAGGTGCACCATATTAAATCCAAGACGTATCTTCCATACACTCCAGTCCCTCTTTCCAGTACAGAAGAGATATTTAAACATACCATAACTTAGTAGCTTTTAACCTTTGGTTGATTATAAGGTTTCTCTATGTAATCATTGATTTTTGATGTACGTCTCGATGCAGTATCGCAACACATACTTATTTGTTCCTTTATCTCAAGTTTTCTCTAGGAAACTTACTCATCAATCCCCATGAATGACAACAATTGATCAGTGTAGTGTGATTCTATGCCTTTATTTCACATAATTGCCTAGCTTCCTACCTTCTCGGTCAAACTTCAAAACTAGATGTTGTCAAGATACTCCCCGTGTGTCAAGACCCTCCCCGTGTGTCAAGACCTTAGTAATTTATGACAGCTCAATTAATCTAGGTATTTCTAAAAGGGGTAGTGCATTAATGTTTCTTAATTAGGCATTATTGTTATCGTATATTCTAGTGCTAAGTATCAAGTTTGACAGCATTCCCAAGTCCTAACTCCAAATATCTCGACACACATGACTTTGGGAATAACCTTATCAACATGCTAATACCTCACCTTATTTTGATGATTATCTGCCCAAGATTTGTGAAACATACTAATTACTACTCCATCAACATCATCACAATCCAATCCCAAAACACTTCAATTCCGGTCACTCAAACCAGCAAAAAAGCCAAATTAAAGCCTCAACAGAAACTCCTAAATCATCATGCTCAGAGTAAACAAAACCCTAAAATGGAAATCAAGGATCAAAACACCTGCCTTGTTGACCTCTGTTTGGACGTCGAGAAGTTATAGGGACCCAATCGCGGCTCGCCGGAACAGGGCCGGAATCAACCACCCAACTGCTACCTACAGCATGAAGATGATGAACCAACCACCACCGCTCCTAGTCGCACCACTCATGGTCAGAGTTTCTTCCTCTCTCTCTCTCAAGGTCTCTCTCTCAATCTCAGACTCTCCCTCTGCATTCTCGTTTACTTTTAAAATTATTATTGGATTAAAATTCAATAATTATTTATTAATGGTGATTTTGAATTTTTTTTTTTTTTTTTTTAAGATATGATTTTGAAAGCTACATTAATTTTAGAAGTACTGTTGTAAGGGATTTTTTTTTTTTTTTTTTTTGACATGTCCACACATGGAAAGGGAGAGGAAGGATTCCAACTTATAATCTTCGCTTCATGAAGCGTAGTTCACTGCCAATTAAACTACCCATTATGGACTGTTCTAAGGGACTTGCTACTGCTAGACGTAGAAATGTCACTTTTTTAGCTATAAAAATGGTGCTTTGGGGCTAGGGTATAAAGCATTCTCAATAGACTCTTAGATAAAAGTTAAATTTGATGAGAAAAATTCACTTTATAAATATAAGAGAAAACTTCACTTACCTTCCATGAACTTATGCACATTTTTCAAACATTCATTCAATATTCAAAATCTCTTACTTTAATGTATCGAACTTTCGTTTCATTCCAAATATCCCTCTATTGTTAAATATTGCAGTTAAATCAAACAGAAAAATTAGAAAAATGACTAAGGATATTTTAGTAATTTCACACATCTCCATTAGGATTTAACATAAAATCATAACGGAAGGAGGAAAGTGGAAGGAAATCAAAATTTGACACGCTAAAGTGAGAGATTTTGTATATTGGGAGAGTGTTTGCAAAAGACGTGTAAGTTCATAGAGGGTAAATAAATTTTTCCATAAATTTAAAGAGCCACTTTTAAAATGAGTCAAACATCAAACTTTCTATATATTTTTCTACTCTAATTCAATATTATTATTTTATTAGTTTTAAACCAATTAAGAGAGATGAGGGTAAAAAATAAGCTTAAAAAATTATATAACTTTACCTTTTTGGCTCTTCAAATGTATAAAAATAAGCTTAAAAAATTATATAACTTTACCTTTTTGGCTCTTCAAATGTATAGAGCATCTATGACAATAGTTAAAAATAAAGTAGAGAATGAAGCTAATTAAATTGGTGTTTTTGGCTCTTCAAATTTTTGCCAAAAACTTGTTATGCCAAATACTACCTAAATTAATAGATAATATTTAGTACGTTTTACTCGTAAGTGCACAAGATCAAAACGATAGTATAGTGCAGCAAGTACGAGATCGATCCCACGAGAATTGTTAATTTTGTTTGAGAATTAACTTTCTAAATTAAAATATCAAAGGTGTCATGCAATTAATATTATTAAAAGAAATAAAAATAAAGATAAATAAAAGTGTAGGGCTTTGATATCCACTGCTAATCATTCTCAATTAATAAATTAATATGTCAATGCTCCAATTATATTATAACTACTTAATGTTTGCCAACCTAAAGGCATGGGTGTCTACTCCTTAAGCTATTGATTTCCCTAAGCAACAAATTAGGCATGGGTGTCTACTCTAATTCTTTTTCTTTTTTTTCTTAAAGGATTTAGCATGGGTGTCTACTAAGTTGTTCTTTAAAAAAGTATAAATCTATGGAAATCGACAAACAAATGAGGCCTAGGGTATGAGTGTCTACTTTTGGTTCCCCATATTGATTAACCCAAGAACCCGGTGTGGATTTCTTTTGTTACTCTTATTAAACCCAAGACTCGGTCATCCAAATTGATTTAATTAACTAATCCATATCACATACATATAATGGTCAATCACACACATATGAGAAATTTAATAAAACAGGCATTAATTAAGTTAAGCAACACAATATGATTATCACAAAAGCACCAATATTGAAATATTAAATAAACATAATTAGGAATTCAATCTAGCCCCACACAAGTATTTAATTACACATAATTAAAATAAAAGGGAAAAGAAAGAACTGAAAACCGCTCCTAGAAGTAGCTTCCAATTCCTCTCCCCAAAGAACGTCGGGAAAATTGTGTATTTTTCTAAGAGGCTTAGAGGTCTATTTATAAGGCTTAGGAGAGTCCTAGAAGCCCGAGTAATCCTAGGAAATTCGGAATTCTATCTCCTAGTCAAATTAGGAAGCAATCCTAGTCAAAATGGGAATATGATTCGTCCAAATTTGTGTTCTTTTCTTGCGGGATGATTTTACCATAGCGCCCGTCCAAATTTGAAAAATTCTATTTCATAATGATTTGTATAAATTTTAGGCAGCTCTCCAATGCCACTAGAATCACCTCAATATGATATTTGAGCTAAAAGTTATGATCAAAATACCAAGACATGTGCATAACTTGAATTTGAATCCAATCTGATTTTGACTCAAATTGGAGAAATTTCAATTTAATCATTTCCTTTATTTGGTTAAACTTAACCACATCTTCTCGGTCTTCCCAATTTGCCCTTTAAGCTTGAAACTTTTCCATAAACGCTTCATTTTCTCCAAAAACCTAGAAAAACACAGAAAACACAAAAAAGAAATAAAATAGAACAAAATAAAACAAACTAAGAAATTAACAAATGTAAATTAAGAGCTAAAATAAGAATATTTTGACACTTATCACATACGACTTTATATTTATACATATATGCATTTTACTTGCATCTCATAAAATGAATATATATAAATACAAAGAGGTAAAACAAATAAATCATAAAACACATTATTCGATTTATACAATGCAATCTCTAGCCCCTCCGACTTTCTAAATGACTTGAACCATTCGTTTACGGTTATCAGGAGACACATTCGGCTCCTTGGTTAGCACTTAGCTTCTTATTTTAACTTGGAAGGCTCCTTCGGCTTCCACCATTAACATAAGAACACCTCATGTAACATCCCGTCCTAAATGATATGATATTGTTCGCTTTGGGCCAAGCCCGCACGGTTTTAGTATTGGGTCTACCCCCAAAAGGCTTCATACCATTTAGAGAGAGCATATTCCATATAAACACATCATATAATCCATACACAAGCAATGTGGGACATCACAATAGTGGTATCAGAGCTACCTAGTAATGACAGGTCATGTGGTACTAGAGCACTGCATGACATAGCCCTGACGAGGACGTCAAGAATTTAAGATGGGAAGTTTGTAAGACCCCGGTCCCATATTGGGAAGATGAGAAGAAGCCCACATAGAATGGGTAGATTACAGAGATGGTCATAGGTGCTAAGTCTCACATTGCCTAGTTACTAGGTGAAACTGGGCTTTATAATGAATTCTGGAGAAGCTTCAAATTGACTAGTCCTTTTAGGGTGATAGTGCAGATGTGGCTAGCACTTTTCCCTAAGTCATTACACCTCATCATTTTACATTCAACTTTAGGAAGACAAAATGTTTCTTATTTAACCTGAGAAGCTCATTCAGCTCCTACCGTTAACATAGGAAAACCTTTTTGTTTCATATTTAATTCATCTCTTATTTTTAATGTTCAACAGTATGCAATAATTATATTTCTCTTAAAATCATTTTTTTTTTTGTTTTCATAATCATCTCCTTTCATTTCGCAACTTATTTCAATATATACAAAAATAATTGAAAGCATATAATCATGTTACTCATAAAATATTCAGGCTCATGCAATAATTATACTTCAAAAGCTTTATAAAATATTATCAATCTCAGTAAGCAGTTATACTTACTAAAATAGTACCATGCTCTGTATGTAATTATACTTACATGTCACCGTAGACCGTTAAGTTGGATTCTCGTTCTAACCATTGATTCTAATATTCACTGCATTTAGTGCGCCGCGCACAACCATATATTAGTTTAAAATTATATTTAAAAAGCTAAAATAACGACTTCTTAATTTCTCTATATGCTCTTTCCAAAATTGGACAGCATAATGACATATACCTAATATTATAATGTCACTCGGCCATCATAACAACTATGTAGCATTGCCACATATTTTTATATAGGCATTACTACGGCATTAATATAATATTTATCTAAAACGTTTAACATTACTTGGGCATCACAACGGTGCTATTGTAAAATACTTAAAAAAATTTAGGCAGCATAACGATGCATTTGTAATATTTAAAATGATAATTACATATAATATTTGTATTAAGATATTCAATCACACTTTTTCGAGCAATTTAAACATTATAACTACATAATTTAAATTCTAAAACTAGAATTGACATAATTTAAGGATAAAAGAATTATACCTAACACTCTCACTTGAAGTAGCTTCAAAGCTTATTACTAAAATGTAAATTTCTCACTGTTCTATTCTCACTACAAGAGAGAGTTTTTTTTTTTTTTTGAATGAAATAAAAAGTGATGCAACTTGGCTATTTATAGGAAAGGTTTAGGACATGGTTGAAAATAATCTTAAAGGCTGTAAAAACAAAAGTTTAAACTGCCATTTTCTATGGTAGGCGCCGAAATCAGCTAGCAAGAGATTTGAGGACACACACATAATATATGTAATTAAAGTGGTGAAAATATAATCATATAAAATTCAAATAGTGGAGGTGCAGTAGGGCTTATCGAAAGCTTTAGCATGTCTGAGAGTTGTGCTAGAATAAGTGAATCTACTGTGTTCTCAACACTAAAGCAATTTGGTCAATAGCTCATAGTTAGAAGCTTGAAGATTCTAGTGTTGAGGTGATCAATGCATAAATATAATATATTATAATCCATATATATTTATGGCTTACGTAAATGCTATATAGTGAGTGTAATATATATACCTTGTCTCAATTAACTAATCATTAATAATGCAAATCAAAGCCTAGTTTGAACCAACTATTTCCCAAATTGAACTGATAACATAAAATTAAACATCAAATATATTTTCCTAATATATTTGATTTAACTTAAGACCAAAATTTATACTAAAGTATTCTTAGTCATCCTATTAAATTTCTCGGGTGTTACATTGGGGATATAATTAAATTAATTAACTGTGAATTTTTGTTTCTTGGTTTTGCAAATTTCAATGGAATATTCCTAGGTTCTTCATTAGTGATGTTTATTTTTTCTTTATGAAAAATAGGGGTTTTGTTGTAGGAAAAACTTTTCAAAAAACGTTTTATTTTAAAGTTTTCTTAAAATGCTGTTTTGTCAAACGGGTTCTAAGTATCTAATTTGATTCTTACTTGAAGTCTTGAACTTATTTGTAACTAACTTACTAACGATTATGTGTGTAGGTGATTAACGAAGATTCAGTTGTATTCGATGACGATGTGGTTGAAGTAAATACAATAACTATGTTGGAGAAATAAAAGGCTAAGTCTTTGTTAAATGTTTGTCCTGTGAGGATTAGTTTGACATTTGATTTGTGGACTTCTTTGACAACTGATGGGTATATGTGCCTTACTGCACATTTTGTTAACAAAAATTAGGTATTATCTAAAAGCGTGTTAAGTTTTTCATTCATGCCCCCACCACATAAAGGTGCATCTTTGTCTGACAAAATAAATAATTTGCTACAAGAATGAGGGATTGATAAAAAGGTTTTCTCGATAACATTAGATAATACTTCCGCTTATGATTCTTGTGTTGGGCAACTAAAACAAACATTAAACATAAAAAAAGTCTTTCTTCTTGAAAGTGAGTTGTTTCATATGCATTGTTGTGCCCATATTCTTATTTTGATAGTGCAAGATGGATCGAAAGAGATCATTGATGCTATCCAAAAGATTCGAAATAGTGTTAAGTATTTTAGAGGATCACAAGTGAGAAAAAAACATTTTCTTTAGGCTGTCAATCAAATGTCATTGGACAATAACAAGGGGTTAAGACAAGAAGTGCCAACCAGATGGAATTCAGCATATCTTATGCTTGAGAGTGCTATTCACTATAGACGTGCTTTTATTTATTTGGAGATGACTGATCCAAACTATAAGTTTTTTCCTAGTGCACTTGAGTGGGAAAAGATAAATGATATCAGTAGTTTCTTAGGTTACTTTTATCGTACTACATGTGCTTTTTCTGGTACAAAATATCCACAACCAATTTATACTTTCCTGTAGTTGCCTTGATTTATTTGAACTTGAAGCAAGAACTTGTGAGCGAAGATGGGTGTAGGAGATTAAGGGCAAATCAAATGATCTTTAAATTTGAGAAATATTGGTCAGAATTTAGTGCAATGTTGGCCATTGTAGTTGTCTTAGATCCTCATTACAAGCTTCGCCTTGTAAAGTACTACTATACAAAGATTTATGGAGCTGATTCTAACGAGTATGAGAATGTTCATAAAAGTTAACCAAACTTTTTATGGAGTATAGTGCTCCTACTGCTTCAAGCTCCACAGTTGTTCAGTCCCAAGAAGACTCAGATTAGGAAAAGGTGAATAATATCATAAGTTTCTTAGCTTGTTAGTTGATGAGTGCCAAATAGTGTTTATTTGGACCCCTTAATTTATGTTTGTTAATCCTTTAGCCTTGTTGTTTTCTAATGTTTTTGCTAGTTTTAGTGTTTTCTTGTGTTACAGGTCCTTACCATCAAAGTGCTATAAAAGGTCGAAATTAAGCAAGGAGTCCCTGTCTGTGCGATCGAGCGCACAGACTCACGATTGAGCGCATCTGCGATCAAGCGTGTGGACCAGGATCGAGCGCACCACGATCGAGAGCATGGGATGTGATCGAGCGCACAGCACGTACACTCGCGATCCCAGCGTTGCCCTTAACATTTTACTTTATTCTTTTATAAGTACTTTAAACTATTTATTCTTTTATAAGTACTTTAAACTATTTCGATTGATCATAATGCAGGTTTGAACATATGCGGGTATAAGCATAGGCCTCTTAGCACTGGTTGTGGGGGGGTTCGTGGGTATATTGGGCACTAAAAAGAAGAAAGGTTCTCAAACTCAAAGAAAGATTTTTCAAACAAAATGGTAAAAGTGTCTGACTGCATGTGCAGATTATTCATGCTTCTTTGGTCCTTGATTGATTTCTTTCTTATTTTCACAGCTATTTCTCATCAGAACTACTTTAATCAACATCCTTAATTAGTTCAAAACCCAATCTAGCTAGTCAGAAATTGAGCATTAATTTCACATTAAAATTCACATTCATTTTTGAAATGCTACATGTATATGTATATATATGGGTACTGTCTTGTCCCTTAAACATATGACTTGTTAAATCCTGGATGTTGGGGGTTGTTTGATATATAAGGTAACCAATATATAATAGATTTGAATATTTGTTCTTACTGTTTAATTTGCAGTCAATTAATTATTTCTTCTTTGGAAAGTTTTTTAATGGAAGTTTGTTTGCAGGCCATATGATTCTGAGCTAGAGTTGAAGCTTTTAGAACAATCAGAGATACACTATTGAATCTTCAACTGAAGGTTGACGATTTGGCGTCAAAGGTTATCCCTGCTCCTTGCCCCTGACTTGTCTTTCACAATTACTTCTTGAGTTTCTTGTAACATGATTCCTATTTTAGCAAAGAACATATATGAAATGTTTCCATCATTTTCTAGTTTGTTTATATGAAAGTAGACGTAGTTTATTCCTTCCATATTTCTTTTTGTTCTTGGCATACATTAGTCATATTAAAAATGTAAGGTTGTAGAGAATTCCCCTTCAAAGTAGCATATAAACTTCTATGTATGTTTTTCCTTTCAGACACTTCTCTTGTATGTTTTTCATGTACCAGATGCGTGCTCCTTTTTGTGCTTTTAGTAACTTTTACAAGAAAAAACTTTTTAGTACTATTATTTGTAGTTATGAAATTTATGCTCAAAGTCTCAAGAATATTTTGTAAGGACAAGACAATTGTTTGTCCTTGGGACTTTGCACAAGTCTAATTTAGACACTTAATGCATATATATCAAATTTAAAATTTAATACTTACTACATCTTGTACATTTAGTAGCTACCTATATATTCTAATTAAATGATCTAAAATGTAATAGTTACCACATCTTCTACATTTATTAGCTACCTATTTCTTAGCTAGTAGAATACATGATACGGGATATCACAAACATCTTATACATTTGTTATGTAGTCACGCTATGGATAAGAGTTGGATGACAAAGTTTCAGACTTCGAAGGAATATATGGACAGAGCTAAGTCGTTCGTAGACTTTGCAGTTAGGAACGCCATAAACCCTAAGTTAATTCAATGCCCATGTAAAAGGTGTCGCTTGAGTAAGAAATTGTCACCACGTGAAGTGTATGCCCACTTGACAGGGGGGCTGGAATATTGACCACCTACACGCATTGGGTATTTCATGGACAAAAAGTTCGAACTCCTAATGATCGTGAAGCCTCCAATTCGAACCAATTACCTTCAGATGCGGGTCCAACCACAGAACAGTCCAAAAATATGCAAGACATGTTGCGTGATGCATTTGAGATGCACGAGGTCAGGGAAGACAACCATAAGCTTGAGACTGTAGTGGAGGGGAAGATGCAGAAAATGTGCATAGAGTTTCTAATGAGGAGAGTGTACGAATGTACTACGACTTGCTTAAAAAGGCAGAGAAGCCGTTACATGATAAGACCAAAGAAAGCAAACTGAATGCTACTATACATCTGTTCAACTTGAAGTGTGTGGGTGGAATTAGTAATAGTATATTCTCATCTTTACTTGAGTACATCAATAAGTTGCTACCGGCAGATGATGAAGCCTTGCCAATTAATAATACATGCGAGGCCAAAAAGTTTCTACGTGACATGGGGCTTAGATATAAGAAGATTCCAACCTGTCAAAATGATTTTCTGTTATTTTGGAAGGACAAAGCGGGGTTAGATTCATGTACAGTTTGTGGGAAATCTAAGTGGAATGACATAATTATAGACGAGGAAGGTCAACCCACATTGTCTAAGAGACGTCCGGTGAAGGTGTTGCAATATTTTCCACTCATATCTAGATTGCAGAGACTTTTTATGTCATAGCATACCGCGCCTCACATGAGGTAGCATGCAGATGGCCGCACAAAGGACGGGGTATTGAGGCATCCGGCCGATGGTGAAGCGTGGAAGTCATTCGATAATATACATCCAGAATTTGCATTGGATTCACGTAATGTAAGGCTTGGTCTATCATCGGATGGATTTAATCCGTTTTGAAATATGAGCACATCCCACAGTACTTGGCTTGTAATGATTGTTCCGTACAATTTGTCTCCTTGGATGTGCATGAAACAATCGTCTTTCATATTATCATTGGTTATACTTGGCCCAAGCTTACTAAGAATGAATATAGATGTTTACCTTCAACCCCTCATATCGGAATTACAGGAGTTATGAAATGTAGAGGTACGCACATTTGATGTCTCTATGAAAAAATATTTTGTGTTGCAAGTGGCATTAATGTGGATAATTAATGACTTCCATGCTTATGCAGATTTGTCCGACTAGCCTACTGAATTTTTCACTGAGTAACCGGACCTCTTGCCTCATTAAGCATTGAGTGTTCGCGTAAAAAGGTGTGAAATTTAGTTTGGTTGATTGTATGGCTAGTTTGGCTTCATAGGCTTGTTGACTTGAGTCATTAAGCCCTTAGGGATGTTTTTACATCTAGTGCCCTAAAACCAGGTTTGGGAGTCACTAGCCCAACACTCGTTACATAGGTCAATTAGAAAGCTTAAGGGAGCCAAGCATTGCACAACCTACACAAAATATATATATAAATAAAAAAAAAAAAACTTAATCCGTGGTTGTCTTCATCTGATAGAACTCCTATGAATTTAGAGATACACAAACTTAGAGTAAATTGAAGCCTCATGATTATATGTTAATCTCACTTTGCACTTAATGAAACATGTGATGTTTCAATTGCCCACTTATTCTCTTAGATGTCCTGATGATGTGATTGTGGTGTTCAATTTGTTAAATCTGCTTGTGAGGTAAGACCATGTGTTTGTGTGAAAGTTCATGTTTGCCAATAACATAGTGCTAAAAAATGTTTGTGGGTGTCATTGCTGGTAAACCCTCACGAGACTTCACTCGTCCACTAGGGATGCCTAAGGGTTTAAAAGGCTTGTTGCATACGCTAAATGCAATCGTTTCTCCCACGACAGCGGACTTATATTTTTTGCTTTCATTTTGTTTTACTAAGGGAATAGCAAAATATAAGTTTGGGGGTATTTGATGAGTACCAAATATTGCATATTTGGGTCCCTTAACTTGTATTTGTTAAACCCTTAGTTTTGTTATTTTATGAAGTTTTTGGTTAGTTTTGGTGTTTTAGTGTTTTGTAGAATCTGGAAAAATCAATCCCTGTTAGTGCGATGGATCGCACATCAACTGCGCTCGAGCGCACTTGCGCATATCGTGGCAAGGAACTCGTGCACCTGCGCTCGATGTTTTCGCAGTTGCAAGTGAGCGCACACCCCTTATGCATCTGTGCTCGATCGCAGATCACCTACGCTTAAGCGCACTCTCGCAGAAGGCAGCATCATCATAGCATCCATCGCTCGAGCAACTCCAACATAAGCTCAAGCGCACGCATGTAGCAGGTAGCACCATTGATGGATCAACGCATCTGCGCTCGATCGCACATTACTTGCGCTCGAGCGCACCTCTGCAGACTACACCAAAACAAAAATTTTGCCAAACTTATGTTTGGTCCATTTTGTGAGTTTTTGTTTTTAATTTTTGTTGTTTTTGTTTGTTTTATTTGCTTTCCTTATTAAAAAAAAAAATAGTTATCGTTTTATGTGGGATATTTACATGCTAAAGAGTGAGGGTGAAGCATGAATTTTTCATTATGTGATTTTAATGTTTTTCCTAGTCGTAAGACACCAGATCTTACCAACTACCCTCAAAATTTGCACCCACATGAACCATGTTTATACTGCTCTAGCCCTTATCATAGTTCAGGTGATTGTCCACATTGGGGACAGTTTTTCAATTTTTCATATGGGCAGATGAACACCAACTTTCCCAACCAAGGATTTGAATCACATTCTAACTCTTATACCTCGAACTGGAATAACCATTTTGATCTCTCATGGTACGCTCATGCCACGCGAAATTATGCTCTCAAATCCGATGAACTGCACCATCCCGAATATCCGCAATTCAATTACCACTCTTCCATACCTTCATCGTACAATCCTCCTCCTCAAGAGTCATTAGTCCAACATTTTCCAACTGCTTATATCGATGACTTAGAGAAGATGGTGAACCAACTCATGGCAACTAGGCGTGCCCATACCTAGTCTCCTCAAACTCACGCACCTCATCAGTCATGTTCATATTGTTATCATCATTCTCACCGGATAGATGATTGCCCATTCTTCAATCATTACATAATTAAAGCTAACAAGTCTGCACATGAGCATGCCCAAACCACCACCATACTTGTTAGTAAGGAAAAAGCTGTCAGTAAGGTGGAAGAAAAGGATGTGCAAATTGAGCACCTGCCAAATTTGTCCAATGACAAGGAAGTGAATACTGAAGCTCATTCCTTTATCACAATCCCTCTCGAGACTCAACATGAACCAAAAGCTTCATATTTTCAATGTCTTGAAAAGTCATCTTATGTAGAGATCTTCAATGAATCACGCACACAAAGGTGAAAATCTAGGAATAGGAGCCCCAAGAAGATCCTTCTGAGGAATAAGGTTAGCTACATAAGATGGTGAAACATCCTTCTAGAGGGCTATCAAGTGTTAAAGAAGAAAGGGTGGAAGGGATTGGTTGGACACCTAAGTGATCGGGGAAAGTGCGGTATTTTTTTCTTTTTCTTTTTTATTTTTCGCACTTTTATTTTTTAGTCTTTTTTCCTTTTTGTCAATTTATTTCTAGTCATTTTATTTTATTTTTTTTGTTTCTAATAGCAATTAACCTTTTGATGTTTGTTCTTGTGAGAAAATATTGTTGTTAGTTGTTGACAGGTGTTTTGATGTTCAAGTTTGGGGGACGCCCTGACCTTTGCACACTCCGGTTTTGCCAAACTAGCCATACAATTAACCAAACTAAATTTCACACTTTTTTACGCGAACACTCGATGCTTAATGAGGCAAGATGTCCGGTTACTCAGTGAAAAATTCAAAGTGATGATTTTTTTGATTTTTTACTTAGCCAAGGTTATTTCATCAACAAGTCATCCAACAAATCTCAAGATAACACACAATTCCGTTCTAATTTCATACCTCACAGACTCTATGCTAATGTGTTCGTGATAATCAACTCAAAACATGTGAAGTCTCTCTAAGCCAAAAATGAGTCCTAATGACGTGATGTATTTAAGATGTTAAACAAACCCATGAAATGCAACCATAGTTACAATGTAACTCATGCTTAATAACAATATAGCACAATTTTTTTTATTTTTTTTATTTTTTTTTACAAACAAAAAGACTGTGTTTTTTCACACCCCCAAATTTAAATGACATATTGTTTCCAATGTGTCAAGAGATACAATACCGTGGGATGAGGAAACCGGAATGTGCAAAGGTCAAGGTGTCCCCCAAAATTGAACATCAAAACACCTGTCAACAATTAACAATAATCTTTTCTCACAGGAACAAACATCAAAAGGTTAATTGCTGTTAGAAAAAAATAAAATAAAATAAAATAAAATAACTAGAAATAAAATGACAAAAAGGAAAAATACTAAAAAATAAAGTGCGGAAAATAAAAAATTAAAAAAGAAAAAAATACCGCACTTTCCCCGATCACTTGGGAGTCCAACCAATCCCTTCCACCCTTTCTTCTTTAACACTTGATAGCCCTCTGGAAGGATATTCCGCCATCTTATGTAACTAACCTTGTTCCTCAGAAGGATCTTCTTGGGGTTCCTATCCCTAGATTTGCACTTTTGTGTGTGTGATTCCTTGAAGATCTATACATAAGATGACTCTTCGAGACATTGAAAAGATGAAGCTTTTGGTTCATGTTGAGTCTTGAGAGGAGTTGTGACAAAGGAATGAGCTTCAGTACTCACTTCCTTGTCATTGGACAAATTTGGCGGGGGCTTAATTTGCTCCTCCTTTTCTTCCACCTTACTGACAGCTTTTTCCTCACTAACAAGTATGGTGGTGGTTTGGGCATGCTCATGTGCAGACTTGTTAGCTTCAATTATGTAATGATTGAAGAATGGACAATCATCTATCTGGTGAGAATAATGATAACAATATGAACATGACTGATGAGGTGCGTGAGTGTGAGGAGGCTGGATATGGGCACGCCTAGCTACCATGAGTTGGTTCGCCCTCTCCTCTAAGTCATCGATATGAGCAGTTGGAAAATGTTGGACTAATGACTCCTGAGGATGAGGATTGTACGATGAAGGTATGGAAGAGTGGTAATTGAACTACGAATATTCGGGATGGTGCAGTTCATCAAATTGGAGAACATAATTTTCCATGGCACGAGCGTACCACAAGAGATCAAAATGGTTATTCCAGTTCGGGGTATAAGAGTTAGAATGTGATTCAAACCCCTAATTGGGAAAGTTGGTGTTCATCTGCTCATATGAAAAATTGGAAAACTCTCCCCAATATTGATGTAGATTAGGATGACCTATCATATCTATTAGTCTTTTATTTAAATTAGGTTTATTTGTTAGTATTTTACTTTATCTTATCTTTCAGTCTTTTATTTAAATTAGGTTTCTTTGTTAGTCTTTTAATTGGTTTAGTTTTCTTTCGTAGACTTCTAAATTGACTTTATTTCATTGTTATCTTAGGACTAAGAGTCTTGGGGCTATAAATAAATGCTTAGAGCCCTGAGAATGCAGTTGTTGTTTATTTATTCATATTGATTAATGATAATACTCAGAGTTGAGTTTATTCATCTTTTTCCTTCAAAATGCTAGAGAGTATCTATTTTCAAGAAGAGTTCTTAGATCATTGATAGTCTCAAGATCTAGAATTAGTTATCCGCTGCGTATTTGTTGTTGTTCGCTGCAGCCCACTAAGTCACGCTGCATCAGTTGGTATCAGAGCTCAGTTTTCTTTTCATGAATGGGGAGGGGCAACCGTCTAGCAGACATGAACGAGGTGTACGTGCACATAAAGACAACACGTAAGAAGCAACCGGCGATTCGTTTGCGGCACATGGAGGAGAAATTTGGTGGTCTAACCGTGCCTAAAAAGGGGCGTGCTCGCACCCAACATGGGGTCCCTACCAATCAATTAGTTGACATGGATGGTCCGAACGTTCGTCGTCATCAACCAAGACCGCGTTACGCGGGGGCGGAAGATAAACTTATCGCTGAAACTCGAAGACACATGGAGGAGCAATTCATGGTTTTGGGGGATCAAATCAGAGCCCTCACTACCCAATTTTCCAACATGGGTGGTCACAATGGGGATGGATCTGGAGACCCTTCTGCGGAGCACGGAACGTACGGACGTCAGCACCATGCGCAAGCTCATGCCAATCAATGGGGAAACGGATTCAAACTCAATATTCCGAAATTCCAAGGGGATCTACAACCTGAAGAATTTTTGGATTGGGTATTGGCTGTTGAAGAGGTTTTTGAATTCAACGGGGTACCGGTGAACGACGAGTCTCTTTGGTGATACACACATTCCGGGGAAGAGTTGCTGCGTGGTGGCAACAACTGAAGCAAAGTAGAGTGCAGCAAGGCCAATTGAAGATCAATAGTTGGGAGAAACTATTGAAAAAGATGCGAGTCGCTTTCTTGCCCTATAAGTATACCATGGGTCGACAGTCACAAAATTGGAGACAAGGGTCTATGGTTGTGACAAAGAAAAAAGAAAATTCCTACAAAAAAGAGGTATTTAAGGAAACATGGAGTGAAGCGAAGAGTCCAAGACATGCCAATTGGGCTCCTACTTGCCAACTACAAATCCATAAACCAAATCCATATGCTGTGGAGGAGGAAATAGAATCTGTGGATAGAGAGTTTCAAGAATCCGAATTCATTGATGAAGAATTTGAGCATGAATGTATTAAAGAAGAAGATCCTTCACAAGGGTTTGTAGATTGGGATTCTCCACCAACCTACGATGATGATGTCAATGAGAAAGATCCAATTAAAGAACCTTTGGCATCCAACCTAGAGGAAGAATACGAAGAAGATGGGTTTTTTCCCATGTTTGGCGGCCTCTACACAGATGAAGATGACCAATTGGAAGATAAAGAGCCCACGGATGACTTCACCGATTATGAAGAAGATGACCAAGGGGAAGAAGAAGAGCCCATGGGTGACATCGCCAATTATGAAGAGGGTGATGACGGCCTTTCAGATGGGGTGCCTAATTATAATGAAGAAGAGGTTGAGTACATTGATTTCCTTGGTGTTGAAGATATTTTAAATTCTCCTAATAATGATCTTGGTGAATTTTATGCGGATGAGGAAAATTATATGTTCACAAGGGAAATAATGGCTAATCCATTCTTGAGTATTTTCATGGCACGTGGAAGGGAAAAGGAACAAGAAAAGTATGGCAAAGTCGAATATTTGCCAAGTGATGTACGGGGCTTTAATGACAAACATAGAGGTATGCCGATGATGAAGAGCATCACATTTATTATGGCGTGTTGTCTTATCTTGATCTTGAGGAAGGGCGAGTGGAATGAGTTGACTGGGCATCCGAAAGACCGTGGAAAGAACCAACCGAATTCGAGGACGAATTCTCTCAAACCTGGGGAGGATGATGTAGATTAGGATGACCTATCATATCTATTAGTCTTTTATTTAAATTAGGTTTATTTGTTAGTATTTTACTTTATCTTATCTTTCAGTCTTTTATTTAAATTAGGTTTCTTTGTTAGTCTTTTAATTGGTTTAGTTTTCTTTCGTAGACTTCTAAATTGACTTTATTTCATTGTTATCTTAGGACTAAGAGTCTTGGGGCTATAAATAAATGCTTAGAGCCCTGAGAATGCAGTTGTTGTTTATTTATTCATATTGATTAATGATAATACTCAGAGTTGAGTTTATTCATCTTTTTCCTTCAAAATGCTAGAGAGTATCTATATTTTCAAGAAGAGTTCTTAGATCATTGATAGTCTCAAGATCTAGAATTAGTTATCCGCTGCGTATTTGTTGTTCTTCGCTGCAGCCCACTAAGTCACACTGCATCAAATATGAACAATCACCTGAACTATGATAAGAGCTGGAGTAGCATAAACATGGTTCATGTGGGTGCAAATTTTGAGGGTAGTTGGTAGGAGCTGGTGTCCTACAATTAGGGGAAACATTAAAATCACAGAATGGAAAATTCATGCTTCACCCTCACTCTTTAGCATGCAAATATCCTACATAAAACAATAACCATTTTTTTTTTAATAAGGAAAGAAAATAAAACAAACAAAAACAACAAAAATTAAAAACAAAAACTCACAAAACGGACCAAACATAAGTTTGGCATAATTTTCGTTTTGGTGCAGTCTATAGAGGTGCGCTCGAGCGCAGATGCGTTGATCTGTCAGTGGTGCTACCTGCTACGTGCGCGTGCTCGAGCTTATGCTGGAGTTGGTCAAGCGCTGGATGCTATGATGATGCTGCCTTCTGCGCGAGTGCGCTCGAGCGTAGGTGATCTGCGATCGAGCGCAGATGCATACAGGGTGTGCGCTTGCTCCCAGCTACGGAAACGTCAAGCGCAGGTGCACGAGCTCCTTGTTGCGATATGCGCGAGTGCGCTTGAGCGCAGTTGATGTGCGATCGATCGCAGTAACAAGGACTGATTTTTCTAGATTTTGCAACAAACTCAAGAAAAACACCAAACGCCTTTCTTTTTTTTTCTTTTTGTGCGATCAACACAGAAACAAATAAAAATAAAACAAAAATTGCAGAAAGAAAATAACTAGTAAAAAAATAAAATTAATTTAAACAAAAAATCAATCTTCACATAAACAAACAACTCCTCGACAACAACACCAAAATTTGTTGTACAAATTTAATTGTACTCGCAAGCGCATTAGTCGTTGACAATGTAGTATTTTGCAAGTGCTAGGTCGAATCCACAGGGAGTCGTGTTTGCAAAAATCAATTATCTATCTAAATTAATCTTATTTTAACCTAGTTCCGAAGTTTGCGATTTGGTCGTGCAAAAACATAAACTAGACTAAAAGCTTAAAAACAATTAAACGAAAAGCACTAAGGTTTTAAAATCCACCTTACCACATCAAAGTACGTATTCTCATGCCTAGTACATACATTCGTCAAACAATTAGGCTCAATGCATGTTCTATTATCACGCTAGTTCACACATCCGTCAAACAGTTAAGCTTCTATGCATGTTCTATTGCTTTTACAAAATCTTGTCATTCGATGAATCCACCATTAAAGAATCACAAAGGATATTTAATCGAGATCAAATCATCCACTGTATCCGTAGATCACAATGAATATTAGTCTTGATCCAATCATCCGATGTACCACCGGATGAAACACAATGAATATTGGACGTTTAATGATCCATAAATAGCAATTTATCACAATTTTTTCACACAATTGAATTGAAAGAAACATACATTAAATTAAATGACGGAGCAAGTGCAAACTAATCATAAAAACATGTAAACAAATCCATGGTGAGGCTTCATCTTCAACCTTAGTTGAAGATTTAGCCTCTCATGACAAAAGAAGTCAATAAGAAACTAAATTACTTCATTAAAATTAAACACTTACAAAAGAATTGGAGTTCAAAGCTCCAAAAACCCAGAAAAACACAAAAATGACCAAGAACAGTGCGTCTCCGTACGTTTACAATAGAAAGAGGTGATATTTATAACCTAATTTTAGGGTTTGAGCGCTGCCAAGTCGTCTGAGTGCGCTTGATTGCACTCTAGGTGCGCTTGATCGTACTTGAGCATGACTTTGCTCTTGCGATGGGCACAAGTGCCTTAGATCGCACTATATGTGCGTTCGAGTGCACATGCTTCAGAATTGGCCAAATCTTATGAAATATGATTTTGTATATCTTCGAGTTAGCTTTCTAATGACACTAAGAACGCTCCAATCAGAGTCCTACAACTCTAGATATGGCTGTTTTGGTGGGACTCATCGGGTGCGAATCATCGCTCGACTTAAATTTGCTGCCAATGCTCCCCGAACTGTCTTAAGCCCCAGAATTAATGGAATCAGCCCTAGATGTCTCTTAACAACCTGCAAAACTAACAAAAAACATCAGAAAATAACAAAACTAAGGGTTTAACAAATATAAGTTAAGGAGCCTAAATATGCAATATTTGGCACTCATCACCAACTACGGGTGAAAGGCATGTCCCATCTGTATGTATTCAACAAGGTCTACATGGTTAAAATACGGTCATAAATGGTGTTTTATGGCGCATAGGCGATGGTTGCCTATGAATCACATGTGGAGAAAGAATAAAAGAGCATTTGACGATACACAAGAACTAGAAGGTCCCTCTGATGTGCCAGATGGAGCTGAAATTCTAAGACAGCTAGATGGGAAAGTATTTGGAGATGAGGACGCCAAGCGTAGGGAAAAGAGGCAAAAAACTGCACAAGAGAAACGACAATCAGTGAACAATGATGTGGTGTGAAAAAAAAAAAATATTTTCTTTAGGTTGCCATATTGGAAAGACAATTTACTGAGGCACAACTTTAATGTAATGCACATAGAGAAGAATGTGATGGATAATATAAGTTGCACACTACTAGATATGCAAGGAAAAATGAAGGACAACTTCGAAGCTCGTAAAGACTTGCAAGAAATGGGTTTGAGGCAGCAACTTCATTCGTACATAGTTGAGAATGGCAAAACATATATGCCTACAGCTTGCCACACGATGTCTAATGAGAATAAAACTAATTTTTTGCAAGCGCTTATAGATGTAAGGGTGCCAGATGGATATGCCTCGAATATTTCCTGATGTGTACAACTTAAGGAGCGTACCATAGTTGGTTTGAAGAGTCATGACAACCACATACTAATGCAACAACTTCTACCTATTGCATTGCGTGAAAACTTGCCGGACAACGTGGTTCGACTTATAGTTAAGCTCTCTACATTCGTCCGGGATATATGTTATACAATTTTGACATAAGAAGATATGGACCGACTCGAGAGAGACGTGGTAATTACTTTGTACAAGATGGAACAAATATTTCTCCCCGGTTTCTTCACAAGCATAGTTCACGTTGTCATTCATCTAGTACGTGAATGCCGACTCGGTGGACCGGTACAGTATCGGTGGATGTATCTGTTTGAGAGGTATGCCCGTATGTTAATTTATGTATTTAAATAAATAAAATTTGTCAATTTTTATTTAACTACAATGATTGAGTGATTTTTCAATGTAGGAGCTATAGTGACCCAAATTATTAACTAGGCGTAAGTAGCTTAGTTGGGGGAGTTAATTTGGGCTTTGGGTCACTAAAGATACTAGAGGGTAATTTAAACTTTTAGGCGGACGTACGCTAGGTCTGGTGGACATACGTTGCTGTCTGTAGTGCGAATGTATAGTGGGGGACCACCGGGCGTACGCTCTGCAAATTGTATAGGCGGACGTATGTGGGACCACCAGACGTACGTTACTTTTTGAATACCCTCTGGTTAATACCTGGATGTATGAAGCAGCCATTGAACCACTGGACAAGAACCACCAAACGTACACCCTTTGGCTGGACGTCCACTGCTTTTTTAGGCCTATAAATACCCCCTACCCCCTTCGTGTTTTGCACAAACTTCAGATGCCCCTAGGCTGCCTGAGTGTTTTTAAAGTGTTTTGAGTGTGTTGTGAGTATGTGTGTGAGCCGTTTGCAAGTTTCGAAACATTCGTGAGGCGAAACTCTTGTGGTTTTGTTTCAATGAGGTAACGTTCGATCCTTAACTTTTAATTACGTCGTTATGCTGCTTGTTTTATGTTTAGTTGTAGTTGTTAGCTTAGTTACACTTTAAAACCCGTTTGGGTTAGCATTTTCGTTAGTTTAGCGTTGTTACGTTGCATTAAGGTTGCAAACTAGACTAGAAGGCTTTAGGGTATTCCTAGTAACCCTAGGAGTTGGAAAATAGGCAGACAGTGGAGAGAAAATGAGGTTCTCCTTGAGAACCCACATAACGGACGTATGGTCAGTGTGTGACAGGGACACCCTATTTTCACCAACCATCCCATAACTCTTGTTTTCCTTACTTTAGAGTTGTTTTAGTGGAATTAAGATTAATAGAAGGTTTTCACAGATTTGGAGAACCCGGATCTTTTGGAGTTTTCGGAGACGCTTATCGATCCAAGTAAGTTTTAACTCACAAAATGCTCCTTGCTATTTTTCATGCATTGCACATCTATTTTGTGTATCGAGAAAACATGCATATTTTACAACTCTCACAGTTTGTACTTATTGCACATGAACTCTGTCATTTTGAAAAAAATGTTGTGCTGAACATGTTAACTAAGTGAGACTTGTAAAATGACATGCATGTAAAATAAAGGCAAAATAATTGCATCGTATAACATGGTACACCGGTACATATAATAGTATTGGCCATAGGCTTACTATACATGTTAGCTTTATGGTCAAATGTCTGTGTTATACGGGGCTTTGGATCAATTGGTTTCATAACCTTGATGCAACCATTCCCAATGGTTCTGTCACTATAGGACGGACGTCATTAGTTGGTGTGGGCCACTCGGGATCGAACTCGATCGTGCTACTAATGTTACGTACGGTATGTTATGCAATGGCTAGAGTATTGGCATTGTATTATAGGTCCCTCGAGACAGCATCAACCCTATTGAGAATGGGTAATATCTCGGGTAGACCATACTGTTGAACTATGACTATTGTTTACATCATATGCATATATCATTACTATACATATATCACGCATAAATAAGCTGTCATGATGGAACTGCTTTTGCTTATTAAACATCTGAGGTCATTACTAAAACTGGCATGGGTATTATCTGCGTTAAAAGTCACTAAATCTTATACTTACCCCTTTTATTTATGTATTTTTCCATTATTACGAATAATTGCGCAGTTTAGCTGCACTAGACAAAAATGCCATCGAAGAGTACTTGGGTGGTTGCTTAAGACCTGATACGGGTGATCTTTGAGGATATGAATCACGTTTGGCTTAGGACGATGTGGGAAGATGGGGGATCTACCCGTGCAGACAAGATAAAGATTTTGATTTCACTAGCTCTGTTGAAGCTTAGTTCTAGGCTTTGATATGTTGATCTTTTATGAACAATGTTAGCGTTATCATTTGGGTTGTATTTATTTTCTTGTTGATGGTCTGATGACTAGTACATTTGGTATTTATGACATTGATGATGTAATACTTTATCTCTAGTATTGTTGTGTGATGTTTCAATTATTGTCTTGGTAAAGTCTTTCGTTACAGTTTTCTCGTTACGACGAGAAAAATGATTTCCCGAAAGTCGTGTCCTTGAGGTACATGGCTGAGATGGCGCGTCGTGGGATTAATTACTAATTAATTGATTTGCTCATCGAGCGGGGCGTCATAGGAGCCTAGGAGGGTATAAGTCTAGTGTGCACAACAAAGCAGCTCCTAAAGACTGCATTGCGGAAGGTTACATATCATATGAGTTGGTGACATTCTGTTCGAGGTATTTAGACAATACACCATTATTTCACAATAGGCCCCAAAGAAACCCGAATGAGTCTAAAGGGGCGGTAACTCGAGTTGTAACACCTAAGGAATTTATTAGACGACTAAGAATGCTTTAGTATAGATTATGATTTTAAGCTAAATCAAATCTATTAGAAAAATATATTTGATGTCTATTTTAATATTTTCAGTTGGAATTGAGAAGTAGATAGTTAGAGCTAGCTTTGATTCATATTATGTATTAATTGGCATTCAAGATTTACCTAGTTAATTGCCCAAGAGTTAGTAGTAATGGTAGAATATTTGGAATAAATAAATTAGTTTGATTAAGTTTCATATTAAAGATATATATATATATATAGATATATATAAATATATATATATATATATGAATACATATATAGTGGAGTACAACTAGGTGGTCATATAGTTTATATATATTATATATAGATATATATATATTGAGGGGATAGGACGTTTATGCTTAATATATATATTATATAAATATATGTATATATTGATGGGATAGGACGCTGGGGAACTTCATGATGAAGTTTTCTTTTATTCATTATAAATATATATATGTGCAGGCAGTAGTGGATTCTCTCTTCAGGAGCTTTTATGAAAGCCTCTCACCCATGTGAATAGAAATAAATGCAGTAAGGGTGAATGGCTAGATAATTGGCGCCTGCAAGGAATAGAATTTCGGCGCCTACAAAAAAAAAATGACGGAAGTTTAAGTTTTTGTTTTACAGCCTTTCGATTTATTACCATCCATATCCCAAATTTTTCCTATAAATACGCTTAGTAGCACTGTTGTTTTTCACAAGTTCTCTCCCTCTCGCACAGTAAGAAAAAGAAAGAAAAAAAGAAAAGAAAAGAGAAAGTGAGATATATAGTCTTGTATCGTCATTTTTTTTATTTTTTATTTTTGATGGAATCATGTAGGATTGTTGATTTTATATATGTAGATTACTGTTGAATTTCTTTAGTATTAATCGCACTTGTATTTTTTTGTTTAAGACATTAGATGGCCGGTGAAATACAATGTGATTATGGGATCGATTTCCAAATGTTTATTTTGTATTATGTCATTTGATTTAGTGGATATATTTATATATTTTGAAGTTGCAGTTAATATAGTTAAGTTGTGATTGGGTATAATTAATAAGAGTGACATACAAAATTTGCACGTCATTATTTTTTTTTTCTAGTCATCCAGTTTGCTGTCATTTGCCTGCACGTCACAAAAAGCATGTTACTACCCCAGTAGTGACATTTTTTCTCCTTCTGCACGTCACCTTGGGGATGTCACTAATTTGCAACTTTTTTGTAGTGTTTTGGGGTAATAATGCAGATGTGGCTAGCACTTTTTCCTAGGTCGTTACAAGTGGTATCAGAGCCACCTAGTAACACCAGGTCATGTGGTACTAGAGCACTGTATGACATGGCCTTGACGTGGACGTCAAGAATTTAAGAGGGGGGGTTTGTAACACCTCGGTCCCATATTGGGAAGATGAGAAGAAGCCTAGATAGAGTGGGTAGTTTATAAAGATAATCATATGTGCTAAGTCCCGCATTGCCTAGTTACTAGGTAAAACTGTGTTTTATAATGAATTCTAGGAAAGTTTCAAATTGACTAGTCATTTGGGGTAATAGCACAAATATGGCTAACGTTTTTTCTTGGGTCGTTACAAATATATTCTGACATTCGATAGTATCAATTCTTGTGACATTCCAAGTTCATCTGGAGCATGTTAAAATGAGCATATTTGTGGATCATTCAAGAGGGGACATGTAACGCCCCAAGTTCTAAAGGTAGAGCGATTGGGAGCACTTGTAAATATTTCTTGAATAAAATAAATATTCTCTAGAAAATCACCATTGAACATAACATCATAAGAGTACTATCTTCCCAAATACATAACATGCTAGTATACAATAATCTCATAAGAATACAGCTACATAATCTAAGCTTGTTCCAAGCAGTCTAATCCATATAATGGAGTCCCAAAAACTTCTACTGCTACTACTTTTGCTAGTCCTCAAAGCAATAAATCCAAGTATCCCACCTGTATCCTTGTCCTCAGTGCTATCGTCTATAGGGCAATCTGAAGAAGATATATATAGAGAGAAGGGGTGAGTTCGACAACTCAGTAAGTAGCCACAACACCAAATGCTATAAAACATGGTAAGCATATTTTTATGTCATAATCTCTGTCATGTACAACAATAACATCTAAAACATGATAATTACAAAATGAGTAATCAGCACCTTCTTTTCACTTTTCTGTCAAAATAATGACAGTTTTACCCTTTGACCCATCGCCGTGAGTTTACCGTGTCCGGTGCACGTTTGGCTTGTCCCGAAGGACTCCTTTGGCTCATCCTATCATCATAGGGGAGAGCTACCAGGTTGGGAACTCCCCGTAGGTGGAGGCCACCTGGCCGGTAGCACACACCTTCTCGTAACCGTCCTTCGGTGTGCTTGCCATGCTACCCTTGCGATCCGGCCGATCGTTGCTTCAGTGTCTTGGGGTTAAACATTATGCACATATAACATTTCTTATCATCTTGTAAGCTTATCTTCATTTGCATAATATATCATGGAACCTGATGAGTGCCTAAAAGTGCTTAGTTGAACCCCTTAATTTGCATTCGTTAGGCTCTTAGTATTGTTAATTTCTAATGTTTTGGTTAGTTTTAGTGTTTTAGTGTTTTGCAGGTTGTTAAGTTGCATTTGGGGCTAATGCCATCAACTCTGGGGCTTAAGACAGTTCGGGGAGCTTTGACAGCAAATTTGAGTCGAGCGATAATTCGCACCCGACGAGTCCCACCAAAACGACCATATCTGGAGTTGTAGACCTC
>CM017328.1:16116333-16238748 GCA_006937295.1 Carpinus fangiana | reverse complement strand
ACCAGCAGCCTAGCAACCTAACTTGATCTCATGCAACGCCATGTGTCCACTTTTTGCTTAATGACTTGTCATGCTTCTCATGCATTTCCAATAACATGTGGTCATAAAAATATACAATTAATTCCTTATGAACCTACACATGTTAACAACAATATATCCAAAATTTGTGGTCTAATAAAATCATTAACTCATTCAATTAATTCATCAAATCACAAGTGCTTTAACTACTTGACAGATTAACCTATTAAACTTAAAAAATTCATAACTTTTTCAATTTAACTCTAAATGACACGAAATTTGTCTTAAAATTTTCCTCATTCAAAGGGTCACAACATATCCAAAAATCATAGTAATCCATAACTTTTTGATACCTCAAATATCCCTCGAAATTTAGTGCCTCTGCTTGACCAAAATTCCTGTTTTGACCCTTGTATCTTCTAAAAATCATAACTCCTTCTACAAGTGTCCAAAAATCATGAAACTACTTTTAAAATCTTTATTTCTTATCATTCTACATGGTATTAGAACAGGTTTTCTTAAAGTCTCTCATTGAATTTTTGGTGCTCAAAACAGTGTGACTTTTCTTCCAATAACTCACTAAAATTCAATTTTCACCATCTTTCACATTTAATCTATATTTACCTATAAAATTGCAAATCCACCTTATCATTGATATTAAGATCACCTTTATTCTAGGATATAAATTTCGGGGTATTACAGGACAACACATTGCAAAAATGGGAACCCAATTTGTATCTGTAAATTTGTAATGATGATGTAGTTTTTTTTATTTTTTATTAGACAATTAAGCCTATTAAGTGATTTGGTGCTAGCCTGCTAGAAGTTTAATTTCAAGAGATGAATTGCTAAAACTATTATTATTTCATTAAAAAAAAATCACTTTTAAGCTAAATAGGTAAAATGGGTCGTGTCGACCCGATATGACTCATTATTTTAAACGGGTTTCACGGGTTATATTGGGTGACTCGTGAAAATTGCTGTGTCGTATCATGTCTAGTGGGGCCGACCCGTTAACTAAATGGGTCATGTTTAGGTGTACCTTAAACGAGTCGTGGGTCACCACAGGTCGTAAACAGGTTGACATGCAAACCCATTTTTCCAACCTTAGCTAGGCGTATCAATGTGCAAATGAGATGGGAGATGTAACTGTGCACATGTACATCGTTATGAATAGATGATGCATGGTGACTTTCAATATGTTTTATTGTTAAGCTATATTATATATAAATAAAGTTAAACAGTTTGTTTTGGATAAAACTAGTGAGTTTTATACTGCTAAGTGTCTTTATTTTATAGAGACAGAAGGCTCACAATTTCACCTATATCATGGGTGGTGGTGATTCTCATGGTGCAAACAAAGTAGTTAATGATGATGCAGGTGTAGGGACTTTTGACAATGACCCAATGGTTATGTATTTGGGTTACTACAATGTCTAAGGCATAAATGTGTTAGATCCATATTTTGTCAGACTAGTAGATAGTCATCTTTTCTATAAGCTTTTATGGATATGCTTTAATGTTAGTCTTTTGTATATGGCTCGTCATATGAGACATTTTTGTATAGCAATTCTTTTGTATGTAAGCTTTAATCACTTAGATGTGTTAGTCAGCTATAATATGTTATGTATGTCTAACGTTATTTATATTCTGCTGCAAAGATACAAACTCTGATGAATCATTGATGATGCATGTAGCTCTGTGTGGTATATTATACCGTCAATCAGGTTAATGCATGGGTTCATGGTATACTACGGTATTGCCATGCCATTGTGATAATTCGTTTTGTTATGGGTAATGCTTTTTAAAAGAAAATAAAAATTTAGTTTGTTTTTATTAAGCGGATCGTCATACTTACAATCTATTAAAGCGCTGTAGATTTTTATTATTTTCAAGTCGATTGTAAGTGATTTCAAGTTTTTTTCAGTCAAAATTTGACAAATAATAAGATTTGATATTTTAGCTGTACTTTTATTTAACAAATTAATTATATTTGTTATTGTAGATTATTGTTAGGCAATTGTTGCAGCTCAAACCCTTGCAGCATACTACAAACTCGTGGATTATGAGCGAGGAACCCATCAATGTCCATGTCTAAAATATTTATGCTCTTAGGAATTGATAAATTGTTATTGTTTCGAGGAAAAAATAGTTTATCTTTATCATTACAATTCAATTTTCAGAATATTTAAAGATTTTAATTATTAATTATTAAGATGGGAAGTGCTACGCATACCAAATTTTCTTCGCAAAAGTTAGTTCACAAATGATGTATCATTATCTCGTGAGATTTGTTATTTTGAAAATTATGTCACCAACTAATGTACCCATCGGAACTCCGCAATTAAGAGTGCTTCAGTGAGAGTAGAATGCAGAATATTGTTTGCTTTTTGGCTCCCCCGAAGTAGACTTCCTAGGAGGTCACCTATCTTGCTACTACTGTAATGCCCCCAAAATTAGCCTTAGCTAATTTATTAGAGTTACTGGCAATTACCCTAAATAAGCCAACTTGTGACTCAATGGAGAATCACCCATCTAGCATTATTAGGGTAAATGCGTAGGAAGGTAAAATAAATCCGAATTAACAAATCTGTATCGTTAAGCATGTGCTAAACCAATCGGGTAGCAGCAACCATGCTGATGTACAAATTTATTTGTACTTGCAAGCACACGAGTCGTGTGCAATATAGTATGTGCAAGTGTGAGATCAAATCCACAGGGAGTCGTGTTTGCAAAAATCAATTATCTATCTAATTTAACTTTATCTTAACCTAGTTCCGAAGTTCGTAGTTCTGTCGTGTAAAAACATAAACTAAACTAAGAGAATGTTTGAGATTGCGTTTTAGGGCATCAAAAGGGCTTTTAGGTTCCAAAAAGTACTTTCAAAGAAAAAATGAGTCGTTTGGGTTTCTTTTAACAAAGTGCTTTCTGTCCTCCCAAACTCTGAAACATACGTTTAGTCACAAGCTCGAATTTGAGGCTTTTGACCAAACGCACATGAAATGGAAAAGGCGCGCCGCAGTTTTGTTTAATGAAAATAACATTACCAAAAATATCCAAAATATTTCACATATTTACAACATTACCGATATATATACAAATTTTTTTCATGCCTTGCGCCTCCTCCGCGAATTTGAGAACTGCAAACTCTTCTGTAAATTTGAGAGCTAGTGAGTCCCATCACCCGTCTTTGGAAGCAGCATATCACGGTAAGTCTGATTTTTCTTTTAATTTTTATATAATCTTGTTCTTTTGAGAATCAAAGAGAGAAAGAGAGACGAGAGTTTGAAGTTCTTGGCCACAAAAATCATGACCAAGAGAAGTTGTTTGTACATAGCAAGAAAAAAATATCATGGTGAGTTTATGGACTGAAAATGAGAGAGAGAGCCGAGGTTTTTGCTTGCTTTTTGCTTTTTGAGGTTTCTGGGTTTCTGCTTGCTTATTGAAGGAGAGAGAAGAAAATATAAATGAGGTAGATATGGCTTGAGTGGCTTTTTTTACTTTGCTTTCTTTTCTTTTCTTTTTTTGCCTTGTTTCTGGTGCGTCTAAAGTCTGTTTTTTTCTATATCTTCACGTGTAGCACATCTCTCCATATGTACAGATCGCACGTCGCATAGGCCGGCTAGCTTTTGTTTTTTGATATATTTGACAATGCTATTATCATGTGAGCCTACTATGTAGATGACGTTATTAACGTGTAGACAGAGTTTTTTTTTTTTATAATTTATTTCTCTCTCGATCCTTCTGTGGACAATAGAACAATAACGTGTAGATTATATGACAGAGATATTTTTATAATTTATTTCTCTCTCATACACTACACCACCAATTCATGCTACTCACACAAAAAAAAAAAAAAAACCTGAACATCATGCTCATTATATATATAACGTGTGGATTTCTTCAAGATATATGGCATATTTTTTTTACTCATTATATATATATGAAGCCTATGAAGAGGTGAATGACAAAGACATGGAAAAATAATTAATTCGCTTGAATTATTTAATGCATTTCCTATTGCAGAAATTTTATTCTATTATTTTTTTGTTGTTTTGTTGTTGCCCTTTTATTGGATGGACATGCATATTATTTATACAAGTATGATTTTTTGCATTATATCAATTGATCACTTTAAACATATTTTTAATTGTTAATAGTGTTTAACATATTTGTTTATTTATAATTTTATCAGCTTATTTATTGTGTGAAAAACATGAATAAAAAATGTTAAAACAACATTGCTGCTTCTACTACAGATACTCAGATAAAGAAAGTAGTTTGAACTAAAAAAATGCTAGAAGATTATCCTGACATATGTATTACTGAGATTCATGTTGGTAACCACACAGGTACACGTTTCAACAGGACTTGATGGAAAATGTGATAGATAAATTTAATGAAAAAACTGGAAAACAATATTATTATAAACAATTAAAGAACAAGTAAGATAGTTTGAAAAAAGAGTGGAACATTTGGAAGAGATTGATAGGAAAGAAAACTAGCCTTGGATGGGATCCAGTAAAAAAGACAATTGATGCGCCTGATAATTGGTAAGAAAAAAAATTGCAAGTATAATATTTGTACTTATTTGTTTTTGTTTAAATAATTTAAAAAATGTTTATTATTGATTTTTACATATACTTAACTACAAGAAATTCCAGAAGCAACCAAATTTCGTACGACAGGTTTGGCTCATGCTATGAAGGTAGAAATATTGTTTAGAGATATAATTAACACTGGGGAGGGATCTTGGGCACCATCCATAGGGTTAGTTCTTAATGATATTGGTGTCATAGATGGTAAAGATGTAATGCTTGATGAAAATGACAATGTTGTAGAAGGTTTAGATGCTTTGGATGATGAATCAAATCTCAATACACATGGCATTGATGATATTCCCGCTGATTTAGATATGCGGGATAAAGGAAATAAGAAGGTTGGTCTTACTGTTCAATGCAAGAAAAGAAAGGAGTTCAAATTGTTAGTCAACATTTGAGTCACATTTGTGATGTAATAGAAAATAAAAATACAATGACATTTAAGAGCTATGATAAACTTGGATGTAGTATTGAAGAGGTTATGGATGTTGTTCGAGGGATTGCTAAAACAGAAAATGACATTGACATCCTTAAGTGTACAACAGAGGTATTTCTTAAGATATCACATAGAGAGATGTTTATGACTATTAAAGAGCCATGGTTGCAAATTGACTTTATTAGGCGAATGAGAAATAGAGAAATTAACCATCGTAACATGGAATAATTTTGTTATTTTTTTAATGTTGTTTTGTTATGGACCATTTGAAAAGTTGTACGGATTTATTTGAATGTTATTATTATTATTATTTTTATTATTTCTTTTTATGTCTTGATTTGTGTACTACATTAACATCCTTATAATATTTCATAATTACTTAGACATCTTTTTTTCTTATTTTTATAGGTATTTATTTCTTTATTTCGTTTTTTTTTTCTTCGTACAAACATGGACAATAGTGATTATAGCACCCAAAATGATACAAGTGATAGTGACTACGGCGAAGAGGAAAATGAAACTGAAAATGATATTTTTATTCTAGCAGCTGCAACTGTAGAATTTGTTGAGAACTATTATATGCCATATATTGCAAAGGAACCTTATAGGACATCTTCTCAAACAGGTTATAAAATGGGTTATGGAGATTCTACAAGGTAATCCTGATAGGTGCAAATAAAATTTCATAATGGAAATACACGTATTCATTTGCTTGTGTAAAGAGTTGAAAGAAAGATATCATATAAGAGGTACTAGAAAATTAACTGCTGAAGAGTTGGTGGCTATGTTTTTGATTACTTTAGGCCATGGGTTTGGGAATAGAATAGTGTAAGAAAGGTTTCAACATTCAGAGGAAAGTATTAGTAGACATTTTACTCGTGTTTTAATGGCTATTTCAAGAATGACGATTGACATTATTAATCCTATTGATAAAGAGTTTAGGGATGTTCCAAACAAAATTCGTGATGATGAGCGGTATTAGCCGTACTTTAAAGATTGTATTGGAGCTATTGATGGAACCCATGTGCAGTTAAAATTTCTCAATCAAAACAAATACCATATATTGGTCGAAAATGGACTCCTACTCAGAATGTTATGGTTGTTTGTGATTTTCATATGTATTTCACATTTGTTTGGGCTGGATGGGAAGGTACTGCACATGATACATGTATTTTTTTTTAAGCTATTCGAAAGAAAAAAATTGCGATTTCCACACCCACATAGAGGTCTATATTTAATAAAAATAACAATTATAAATTAAACATGAAAAAAATATACTTTTCAATATTTTTATGATTCTTATTCATATATTTTTTGCAGGCAAGTATTACTTGATAGACGCAGGATATCCTCACATGAACGGATACATGGGGCCATACAAAGGGAAACGATATCATCTACCAGACTTTTGTCGCGAAAGTCAGCCGAGGGGTATGCATGAAATCTTTAATTATGCACATTCATCACTTAAATGCACTATTGAAAGAACATTTGGAGTTCAGAAAAATAAGTTGAAGTTATTGCATTGCATGCCGAATTTTTCTTATGATAAACAAGTGAAAATTGTGGTGACGTCTATAGCTTTTCATAACTTCATTAGGAAGCACGCAATAAAGGATGTTGAGTTCCAACCATATGATGATGATGAGGATTTACTACCTACTGACAGTATAAGTGATGACGAAGCATAAGATGAGTCAAGCATACAAGGATCAAAGACATCCAATCAAAATTCTATGAACATTGAGCGTGACCATATTGCTAATCTACTTATGACCCGTTGATGCTGTTCTTTATTTATTTATTTATTTTATGTTATTTTGTTATAAATTATTTAAAATGTTTTAAGGATCTCCTTAAATGTTGTTCTTTTTTATGTGTTAAATACTTTGAAGTGTTGTGGTGCTGCTTTTGACAAATTATATATTCTTATTTGAATGATGAAATTGTGATAATTACTGCACATTAATGTTTATTTGTTTCTTTTTACTATTATTATGATTTTTTTAGTTAATTATTTATAGCTTAGAACCAATACATAAACTGTAACGCCCCGATAATTAATTAACTGGTAATTAATTCAACGGTTCGTCTTCCAACCTTGTTCCACTCCAAACAAGACCTCTGGGACCTCTACTCCTAAAAAACAGAGGATATTAAGCAGCGGAAGTAACAAAGTACTATAAATATTAATCAGTATAACCAGAACGTCTAATCAAAAATCATCAAAGCAACGGAAATCATACAATAACATTAGTATAAGGGATCTATGCTAAACCTTAATATGCAAGCAAGTATGCATTAAGCCCTAATGTCTACAACATAACTCAAAAGTAATAATTACCATGAGTGCCCGCTCAAGCTTGCAATAAGTCCTCAAGCGTCTCCTGGATCGAATTCTCCACAAGAACCGTATGCTTCATGGTATCCACTATCTAAAACAGCATAATCGTACATATGGAGAAAAAATGGGAATAACACAATGGTAAATCCGACGATTTAGTGAGTAGAAATCCACATGACGTACCCATCATTAGTTTGTAGATTTTTTTATTTATAAAACACATGCAACATTATGAGATGACAGTTATCATGTAGGTGATATATATATAATATATGCTTATAATCATGAGTAATAGTAATAGTTCAACAATATGATCTACTTGATATATTACCCATTCTTAGCAAGGTTGACGCTGTCCAGAGGGACCTGTATTACAATGCCGGTGCCTCAATCATTGCACGAAACATACCGTACGTAACACTAGCAGCACGATCGGGTCCGACCCCGAGTGGCCCACACCGCTAGTGATGTCCCTCCTATAGTGACCATTCATTGGGAATGGCTGCATCATTGGTCACGAGTCATTGGATCTAAAGCCCCCACACATGCATACATTAACCATAAAGCTAACATGTATAGTAAGCCTATGGCCATTACTACTGTACCTATCAGTGTACCATGTCATACGATGCAATTAGTCTTATCAGTCTTTTACATGCACAGTCTTATAAGTCTCATTATTATCTTGTTAACAGACACACGTTTTCACAAAAGAGAGTTACCTGTAGTTCCAAAATGTATTTCATGAAAGTTGCAAAATATGCATGTTTGACATCTATATAAAATACGTGTAATGCTAGAAAAGTAACAACAAAGCATCCATGTGAGTTTGTACTCACCCGGGCCGTAAAATTCCTCCATGTAATTCCTTTGAGGCTCCATAACCTCGAATATTGAGAAAAGATCTATCATCAATTATATTTCTACTAAAAACACAACTCTATAACAAGGAAACAGGAGCTGTGGGACAGCTGGTAAAAATAGGGTTTCCCTGTAACACACTAACCGTACGTCCAGGCTCGGGGCCGTACGTCCGCTATGACACTTTGGGTACTGTCCGCCTATTCTCCGACTCCTAAGGCCAACAAAGGCTTCCTAGGGCCTCTTAACATAGATTTAAACCTCCATGCAAGGACAACAACGCTAAGCTTAACAAAACGCTAGCCTAAGCAAGATTAAAGCATAACTAAGTTAACAACTACAACTAGCAACATATAACTATAATTGAGCAGCATAACGATGCATTAAAAAGTTAAGAAAATCGAGCGTCACCTCCTTGAAGCAAAACCTCAAGAGTTGCTCCTCCGACAGCACCAAAACACACACGAAACCTCACAAAACACTCACAAACACTTACGAAACGGCCTACTGGTAGCCTAGGGACAAAGAGAAGAGTTTAGGAGCGGAATAGGTGTGAAATGGGCAAGGGGTGAGGGGGTATTTATAGAGCCAGAAAGCAGCGGACGTCAGGCCAAAGTGGCATACGTCTGGTACTATTCCATAGCGGTCCAAAGACTGTTTCGTACGTCTAGGCATTACCCGAAGGGTATTCCAAAAAGTAGCGTACGTCCGGTACTTTTGGCGTACGTCTGCTGTACTATTCACAAAGTACGATTGTACTATTTACAAAGCGTACGTCCGGTGGGGGACCACCGTACATCCGTACTACAGACAACAGCATACATCCGGCATTTCAGTGTACGTCTGCACTAAAAGACAGGAGCGTACGTCTGCCAAACCTAGCGTATGTCCAGTCCAGAAGTCCAATTCCCCAAAATGCCCTTCTTGCAGATTCTAGTGACCCAAAGTCCAAATTAACCCTTTCACTAAGTGATACGTACAAATTTAATTGTACTCGCCAATTGCACGAGTCGTTTGTAATACAGGGGATGTGCAAGTGCGAGTGTCGAACCCACAGAGAATCGGCTTTGCTAAAAATCAATTATAATGCCTAAACTAATCCTATCTTAACCTAGTTCCAATGTCAAACAGTTGGCGTGCGGAAAATAAAACTAATTTAAAATGCAATAAAATAAAGAAATAAAAGCGACTACAGTCCCTAATCCACTTCACCATAAATTAATTAACAAATAAACATGCTTAGCTCATATTCAATAACGATTACGCTACTTGGCATATTCTATTTGCTATTGCATTGTTCATATTTACGTCTATCGATAAAATACATATGCATATCCTATTGTTTCTACAAAATCTTGTCGAACTAACCAACGCAAACACTGTTTAGAGGTCACAACGGATATTGGTCCGAAGACGAATCATCAGATGTATCTCCGGTTACAGCGAAAGTCGACGTTTAACGAATTGCAAACAACAATCAACACACTTTTGTCACTAAAATGTATTGAAATGAATAAACATAAATTGAAATGACAGAATAATACGAACTAAACATGAATAAATGTAAACAAATCTATAGTAAAGGAAATAAGAGACTAAATAAAAGCAAAATAAAGCATTAGATAAATAAATGACGTTTTAGGAGGGTTACACAATGGAAAACAGAGGGTTTTGGGCCCTAGAAGCGCCTCCCAAGCGTGAAAAACAAAATATACAACGAGTCTTATTTATAGACAAAATAAAATCGTGCTGCAAGGTCAGGGGTGCGTTCGAACGCAATCGTGCTTGCGTTCGATCATGGTGCTGTACACTCGGTCGCAAGTGTGCCGCAGTGCCGCGTTCATCCAAACATCATTTCACTCAAGGTTCGAAAATTGAGACAACACGTGCTTCATAGATGCAAAGTGAACTAACAATAAAATCATGGGGTTTCAATTATCCTCCAAAGACGTGTATCCCAAAATTCAAAGGAAAACAATGCGATAAATTAACCAAGGCTTGAGTTGAAAAATGCAATTTTTTTGTGTAGGCTATGCAGTGCTTGACTCCCTTAAGCTTCTAAATGACCTATGTAACGAGCGTTGAGCCAGTGGCTCCTAAGCCAGACGGCTTTAGGGCACTAGATGTAGAAACATCCCTAGGACTTAATTACTCAAGTCAAAAGAGCTGCGGAGCCTAAACTAGCCATACAATTTTTTGGAGTTTCTCATCTTTTGACACGAACACTCATTGCTTAGCCAGGCAAGAGGTTCGGTTACTCAATGAAAAACTCGACTTATTCTAATTTTCTGATTTTTTTTTTAATAGCCAAGGTTTTCATCATCACATCGCAAACCTAAAAATCTCAAGACAAATACTTCAAAGTCAAATCTCATACCCCACAGACCCTAATGCCAGTGTGCATGTGAAATATCGATCAAATAAGTGGAGTCTCTCTAATCTAACACATGAATCAAAAACTGGGATTTCTAATGATATACAATGTTCAAACAAGTTAAACATACCAATGACATGCAATCCATAGTAACGATGTAAGTCGTGCCCAATCAAAACATAGCAACAAACAAAAAGAAAAAAATTTATATACAGACAAAAAAATATATATACAGACAAAAATAAAACAAAACAAGAAAATAAACAAACAAAAAGACAGACAGAATGTTTGTCCACACCCCTAAACTTAAATGACACATTGTCCCCAATGTGGCAAGAAATACAATACAGTGAGATGAGGAACCGAGATGTGCAAAGTCCAAATCGTCCCCCGAACTTAACATCAAAATACTTGTCAAAAACTAACAGCAATCTTTTTCTCAAAGATCAAACATCACAAAGGTTAATTGCTGTTAGAAATAAAATAAAATAACAAGAAGAAAATGACAAAAATTAAAGTGCGAAAAATAAAAACAAAAGAAAACCGACCTTCCCTGCTCATATGGGTGTCCAACCAATCCCTTCCATCCTTTCTTCTTTAGAATTGGATATCCCTCTGGAAGGATGTTCCGCCATCTTATGTAGTTGACCTTATTTCGAGGAATCCATTTAGGAACGCGGTTCCTAGATTTATGATCTTATGTGTATGATTCCTTGAAGATCTCTATGTAAGATGGTTCTTCGAGACATTGAAAAGATGAAACTTGAGGTGCATGAAATGTCTCGAGAGGGATTGCGACTCGAGAGGGATTGCGACGAAGGAGTGAGCTTCAGTACTCACTTCCTTATCGTTGGACGGAATTGGATTTGGCGGGGGCTCAAATTGCTCCTCCTTCTCTTTCACCTTGCTGACAACTTTTTCCTCACTAACAAATGTGGTGGTGTTTTGTGCATCCTCATGTACAACCATGTTCATTTGACTCACGTAATGAATATAAAATGGCCAATCGTCAAATCCATGAGAAGGATAATAACAATATTTACATGACTGATGAGGTGGGTGAGTGTGAGGAAGCTGGGCGTGGGCACGCCTAGCTGCCATGAGTTGGTTCACTCTCTCTTCTAAGTCATCAATATGAGCAGTTGGAAAATGTTGCACTAATGACCTTTGAAGAGGAGGATTATATGATAAAGGCATGGAAGAGTGGGTATTGAACTGCGGATATTTAGGATGGTGCAGTTCATCAGACTGGAAAGCATAGTTTCGCGAGGCATGAGCATACCACGAGACATCAGAATGGTCATTCCGGTTAGGGGTGTAAGAATTAGAATGTGATTCAAACCCCTGGTCGGAAAAATTGGTGTTTAGCTGCCCATATGAGAAATTGGTAAATTGTCCCTAATGTGGACAATCACCGGAATTATAGTACGGGCTAGAGCAGGCTAAACACAGTTCATGTGGGTTCAAATTGGTAGGCTTTGATGTCCTACTACTAGGGAAAACATCAAAATTAATAAACGGAAGGCTCATGCTTCACCCAAACAGTTCTAAATATCCCACAAGAAACAATTAACATATACAAAAATAAACAAAAACTAACAAACTAAATAAATAACTAAACAACAAATTAACAAAACAATAAACTAATTAAATAAATAAAAATAAAATAAAACTAAACAAAACTAACAACAACAAGAAAATAAATAAAAACAGGCAAAATAATTAAATAATAACAGACAAAACAATATTTAAATAAAATAACCAAAAAAATTGAAAACTGGACACATACACTGTCTCGGGTCTGTTGGTGCAGCCAGCTGAGGTGCGTTCGAACGGAGGGCCCTACGGTCGATCACAAACACGCAGATACGCGAAAAATGTTGCAGTATGTACACGTGCGTTCGAACACAATTGAGGTGCGTTCATTCGCAACGGCGCATTGCGGTCTGTCAGAGGCGTGCGCACTCGCACGCAGCAGCGTACTAGGCGAGCGCAGGTACGCGGCCAACCTGGAATAGGCTCAAGTGCGTTCGAACGTAGAAACTGCGTTCGACCGCACTGTCGGCGCCTGATTTTCCAGAACTGAACTTAAACTAAAAAAATGCAAAAAACAAAACACTAAACTAATTTTTTTTTGGATTTTTTTTTCTATATAAAAGCACCAAATAAATAAAATAAATGCACAATAAAAATAACTAGTAGAAAAATAAAATTAATCTAAGCAAGCAAAATTAATTTAAACAAAACAACGATTTCCCGGCAACGGCGCCAAAATTTGATACGTACAAATTTAATTGTACTCACCAATTGCACGAATCTTTTGTAATACAGGGGATGTGCAAGTGCGAGTGTCGAACCCACAGAAAATCGGCTTTGCTAAAAATCAATTCTAATGCCTAAACTAATCCTATCTTAACCTAGTTCCAATATAAACGCGGGAAACGTGGGCTGCCTGGACCTGAGTTCGAACGTGGTCTCTGCGTTCGACCGCAGTTGCGTTCGAACGCAGAGTGTGTGTTCGAACGCACCAGCTGAGGCTTGACTCCTCATTTGCTTCATTTCTCCCCTTTGAGCCACCTTTTGCACCAAAGACCTACAACACACTAAAACACTAAAACAAGATAAAACATTAGATATTAACAACACTAAGAGCCTAACGAATGTAAAGTAAGGGGTTCAAATAAGCACTTTTAGGCACTCATCACTAAGCTACTTATGCTTAGTTAAATATTTGGGTCACTATATAAACCATTACAATTTTTTTTTTTTTTTTTTTAAAGGTTAACATTAACCATTTTTATATTAAAAGGGTGTTAAGAAATGAAAAAAAAGAAAAGAAAAGAAAACATTACATGTCCTTTATTGTCACTTTTGCAATTAAAAACACTTTTTTAGTTTTGTTACCAAACATCAGTAACATTAAAAAAGTACTTAAGACATATAGTTACCAAACATGTAAACAACTTTTCAGTAATAGCACTTTTGACAAAAGCTCACAGGCAAAAGCTCTAAGTTCAAAAGCTCTATTGCCCACCTCAATCCCAAACAGGCTTTAAACTGGAATTAAATCAAATGATAAACGACTAAGGTTTTCAGAATCTACCTCACCAAATCAAAGTACATGTTCTCATGCTTAGTTTATACATCCATCAAATGATTAAGCTCTATGCATGTTCTATTGCTTTTACAAAATCTTGTCAAATCATTCGATGAATCTACCATTAAAGAATCACAACGAATATTTAATCGAGATCAAATCATCTACTGTATCTGTACATCACAATGGATATTAGTCTCGATAGAATCATTCGATGTACCCCCGGATGAAACACAACGAATATTGGACGTTTTATGATTCATAAACAACAATCAATCATAATTTTGTCACATAATCGAAGTGAAACGAGCATACATTATATTAATGACAGAGTTAGTACAAACCAATCATAAAAACATATGAATAACTCAATGATGAGGCTTCATCTTCAACCTTAGTTGAAAATTTAGCCTCTAATCATAATGAAATGAAAGCTTACAAAGATTGACGTTTGAAAGGCTTAAGAATGACAAACAATGGAGTTTCTGCTCTCAAAGGTGCCTCCCAAAAGTAGGGTTTACAAAAGATAAGTGTGCTATTTATAATGGTGTAAAAATAGGGTTTTGTGCAACCTCTTCAATATTCCCACGGCACAGTAGGGCTACGCGGGTATTTCGGGTGTACGTGGTTGTGCGCTCGATCATGGCCTCTTGGGCTCGAGCGCAGATGAGCTTGATCGTGTCATGCTTAGGCTCGATCACAGGTGTGCTTGATCGCAGCTCCGTGTGCTTAATCACATTGATAGGGACCTTCAAACCGCATTTTTCTGTTAATGGCCTGCTTCACACTAAAACTAACAAAAACATTAGAAAATAACAAAGCTAAGAGCTTAATAAATATAAGTTAAGGGGCTCAATTATACAATATTTGGCACTCATCACATGCCACTCCTAGAGTGTAGAGTTAAGTTCCCTAAAAGAGTAGCAACATTGTAAGTCTAAAGACTTAGTAAGTAAACCTTACAACATATGTATGACATGAGCCTTGATTAGACAAAAGTAAACATGCAATTTGAGTAAAAATAAAAAAGGGGCATTACCTCCGTTAATACACCATTTAGTAGGGTTTCGGATTTTAAATGATTATGGTATACTACTGGCGATAATTACCTAAGTATTTTAATGCAAGAAAGACTAGTGCTTTATAGGTCATAACTCTCATGTGTGGTCTACCCAAGATTTTACCCATTCTCAACAGAGTTGGTGCTATCCTGAGGGACCTGTAGTACAATGCTGATGCCTTAGCCATTACACACTACCGTACATAATACTAACGGCACGACAGAGTCCGACCTCAGGTGGCCCATACTGCTAATAATGTCCGTCCTATAGTGACCATCTATTAGAATGGCTGCACCTTGGTCACAAAACCATTGGATCCAAAGCCTCTACATACACACATTTGACCATAGTATGAAGTTTATATAGTAAGTCCATGGCTGTTTATACCACACGTATCGGCATACCATGTCATATGATGCATCTTAACATTCAATTTATAACACAATTACCAAGTATTTACAAAAGTACGCATGCTCATATCATACTCGTGGTCAATCAACTGACATATCCCACGTTTTAAGTAAAAATGTTGTAAGTGCTTACCTCACACATTCCAGCGATTCCTCCGATATAGATAAATCCTGATGTAATAGATACAAGACACCATTATACTAAGCCTTATTTAATCCAAAAAGGTGGCTAAGCTAAAGCGTTCACAAGCGAAACTTAAAACTGGTGCTCTGCCCTTTAACTGTACGTTCGGCCCTTGATGGCGTACGTCTGCTCAGTGAGTTAAGCACACTGCCTAAGATTCGAACGGTACATGCTTCCTAGGATATTTCTAGGCTTCTACACCTTCTCTAAGCTAACAAATAAGTACATACAACATAGAAATATTAACAACATGAAACTTAAAAAGGCTCTTTGAAAACATTAACACTTTTAAGGAAATGCTTAATAAACTCTTTGAAAAACTTATCAAAACATAGATTAGGAAATGAAACAATGCTAAAAATGTAAGATAGGCAGGGGTTACCTCAAAACCAAGTAAGGACATGGAATCCTTCTCTCAAAACTCCTTCAAACTCACAATTCTCTCAAGATTACAAGGCCCTCTCAATTTTGGCAGCCTAGGGGTGTGCCAGGGGTTTGGAAGGGCGTGAAGAAGTAGAGGGGGGAAAAGGGGTATTTTATAGCTGAGGGGTGCTACCAACTCTCTGAAAAAGCAGCAGACGTCCGTTAACCTTTGCAGACATCTGGTACTTTTACATAGCGGTCCAAAGGTTATTTCGTATGTTTAGATATTATCATAAAGGTATTTCTGAAAAAGTAGTGTACGTCCGGCGTTTTCTCATTCGTCTGTGTACTATTTGCAAAGCGTACGTCCGGTGGTTCCCCCATGTACGTTTGCATTAGAAATAGGGATGGACGTCTACCCATCATCGCGTATGTCCACACTAAAGACTGATGCGTATGTCCGCCTTCTTAGCGTACGTCCACTCTAGAGGGTTAGTGTTTTGGCTTCTATTTTCTAAGGGATTTTAGGGTTTTACTAGATTACCATTAAGGGTATGCATCCTTGCTTTAAACCAATTTTAAAAACTCCTTAACCGTCCTTTGTAGAAAAATCGTTTAAAAAATAAAAAGGGTCATTTTTTTTATCGAGGTATTACAACTACTCTCACAAAGGCACGCTTAATTGTGGAGTTTTGATAGTTCATAACCATTATGGCTTTAAAATATATTGTTGTCATGAAGGATGTAAGTACACATATACACACATCTTTATCTCCATACCCAGGCAATGTAAGACTTCATAATCACCTCCTCTTAGAACCCAGTATTCCTGCTGGAGACCCTCATAGGATTAGCCCATTTTTGGCTTCCCAGCGAGTGCTTGCTAACGGCCCCCTTATGGGCTTGTGCACACTCCACTCATCTCAGGCTGGATAATAATTCTGATACCATTTGTAACACTCCACCCAATTGACACCAATATTTTCGTTTTGGCTCCCCAAACTAGACTTCCTAAGAGGTTACCTATCCTGTTATTACTCTCGCAGAAGTACACTTTACTATGGAGTTTTGATGGGTTCATAACCATCATGGCTTTAAAACGCGTTGTTGTCATTAAGAGTGTAATTATATATATAAGCACATCTCCATCTCCATCTTTATCTCCATCTCCATCTCTATACCCTGGTAATGTTGGACCCCACAATATGCTTAATCAGTTAGTACTAAGAATATAAACACAAGCATTTTCACTTAATACAGAGAGAGTGGGAGACAATGATGGACCTTCCAAGAACGTGTCTTCGGAGGGGTGCATGTGTCTGTAGATGTAGAACATGAATGAAGATGTAGTTGCTTACAAGGAGATGGCGGGATAATGGGACTGGAAGAGCCACTATGCGATGCAGAAAAGACCCCATTTTGTAACACTATTTTTTCACGAGAAATGTTAGGTACTCTTTTAGTGTTATCCTCGTGTCATCATAAGTAGATATTATTTAAAAAAACAAAAAAGAAAGTGGTGCTTATTTATCTCACTTGTCATAGGTGTGAAATAGCGGTTAGTAAATTTTACTAACTACCTCCGCTAACCGAGTAGCGGTTAACCGCTTAACTGTCCGGTTAGTGGTTAACCGCTTTTGGATAACCGCTTTTTTGGGCCTTTTATTAGGCTTTTTTTTGGGCCCATTTTGGGCTCACTTTAAACTTTTTTTTTTTTGCTCACTTTAAACATTTTTCTTTCCTTTTCATGGCCATTTTAGCATTAAAAATTGCTATATTCTAAAATCTTGTTAGTCACCTTCTACAAATCTACACAACATATAATATACCAATAAAATTACAAATCTAAACAAGATATAATATACCAATAAAATTACAAATCTACTTGACATATAATATACCAATAAACTTACAAATCTACACAACATATAATATACCAACAAAATTACAAATCTTCACAACATATACCATACTACAACAACTTATTGTTATATATTATATAAAATTTATATATATAATATAAATATATATTATATTTAAAAAAGATGGTTAGCGATTTTCAAAAGCCCAAATTCCAATCAGGCCCGGCTCAATAGTATAGGCAACTGAGGCAGTTGCCTAGAGCCCCCGAGCACTAAGGCCTAATTTTTTTTTAATAAGGCCGAAATTTTTTTAAATAAGGCCCCCATTTTTTTTATAAGGCCTAAAATAATTTTTAATTTTATTTTAACTTAAGGCCTAATTTTTTTTAAATAAGGCCCAAATCTTTTTCCCATAAAAACTTAAGGCCTCTAAAATAAGCCTCAATATAATAAGCTCATAGTAAAATAAGACCAATTTATCCAAAAAAAAAAAAAACAAATAATAAGCCCTTTTTTTTTGTCTTTTTCCCTCACACAAATCTAAAAAAATAAAAAGAGTCATTCTCTCTCTCTCCTCTGTCTAAAAGTGTCAGCAAAGTCTATTTCTCCCATTTAAGCTCTCTCTCTCATTTCTCTCCTTCCTCTTCTTCCTTTTTTTCTCTTCTTTTTTCCTCTCCGATACAGAATGTTTAGAAGTCAGAATCCAATCCAATCTCTACTGTTGACAATGAAGATTCATTTATCATTAACATCCATGTCAATTTTTAGCTCAATCAGACCACAAACGTTTATCGATCGGATGTGTTTTGTTTGGTGAGTTTTGACAATTTTCAGCTCAATCCCTGCCGATTTCTGACAATTTTTTTGGTGAGTTTGTTTGAAACCAAGAACCCTAAACATATACCAACAAGATACATTAATATAGATTTGTTACTGTAAGAATTAGAAGTTACAGTAAGATACATTGAAAATTTTAAATATAATAATAATATTAAAAAAAATTATTTAATTATTTAATTAATTAATTTAATTAATATTTAAATATTAAAAAAATAAGGCCTTTCTTAGAAGTTTCGCCTAAGGCCCCGAAAAGCATTGAGCCGGCCCTGATTCCAATAACTGTAGCCGCTAGCGGTTAGTGGTTATAAAAGCGATTAGCGGTTCTAAACTTTTACCCCTATCACTTGATTTTTAAAAAATAATATCTATTTAGGATTGGAAGGCACAATGAGAATACTAAAGCACCTAATACATATATATTTTTTTCTTTGAATTGAAAAAATAGAAAGTGTTACTGTGGAATAGGAGGAAAAAAAAAACAAAAAAACACGTGGGTTCAGCTAGAATGAACCACCACCGTTGGATCGCAGCCGCTGAGTCGTAGGAGCCAGGCCAAAACGCGAATCTCTATTGGCTAGGGCACGACATCAACCAATCGGCGAGAGACAACAGAAGAGAGCCAATGAGTTCGTCTATATATACACCATCCAACCCCATCGAGCTGAGCCAAGAAATGCACACAGCTTAGTTGCTCACACGCATGCAATACTACGGTCCGCCTAGCCATGGCGAAGCCTCGCAAGCCCAAAAACGACGACGCTAAGCCCGAAAGTAACGGAGCCATAGTTCGCCACCAAAAGCTATGCATCTCCATCGATGTCGATCGGCGCCAAATCTACGGGTCTGTTTCTATATCCACTCCCTCACATTTTTGTACGTATATGCCAAGTAATTTATATATATTTTTATTGAATTTTTGGGTTTTTAGGCATACGGAGTTGGAAATTGCGGTGCCGGAGATTGGAATTGTAGGGTTACACGCGGAGAATTTGGGGATTGGGAGTGTTTTGGTAGACGGAGAGGCGGCGGACTTTGAGTACTACCCGCGCCAGCAGCACGTGGAGAGTGAGAAGAGGTGGAGCGCGGTGTCGACGCCAAGTTTGGCGGCCGATGCGGCCGGGGTGGCATATGTATCGGCGCTTGAGAGGGAATTGGTCCCCAATTTGTTGATTAATTGCTGTAAGGGCTTCAAGAGTGGGAGTGATCAGCAGGCTGTGGCGGAGAACGGGTTTCATTCGTCCGGCGAGACTAAGCAGCAGGTTATAGTTTCTATTCGTGTTCTTGCTGCTTTTGGTTAACTGAATGTATGCAGGTCTTGAATGCAGGCTTAGCATTTGGTCATTGTTGAAATTATTTGTTTTGCTTACCTCAGATTTAGCTGGTAGCTTATACTTCTATAGCTTGTCTGTGCATTTCATTTTTCGTTTAGAAATTGTGTAGAAGGTGAAGAACCTATTAATATTAGCATGAGCAATGTGAACCTAAGTGGCTAGCCTGATACTAGAAAACTTGAAGAGATACTCTATGGCACATCTTGTATGCATAGAAATATGACAGCAGTACTGCTACCGTTGAAAAGTATAAGAAAATAAAATCTACAAGAGAAAGAAAAAACGAAACCCTAGTGTAATAGTTAGTAGCTAACCAAAGTAGGCACGTATTCAGAGACATTTAAATCTGAACCGATATTTTATTTCTTTTTACTCATAAAAGAAGAAGCAAATGGGTAGTATGCTTTGAGAGTGCACAGGAGGTGGTGGTGGTGAGGTTTACTATTTTTTGTTTCTTGTATATTCTCATGTACATTAATGTTGGGTGCAGAATGTGAGATTGGTTCGTATTGAGTATTGGGTAGAGAAGGCAGAGACGGGGATTCACTTCAAGAATAATGTGCTACTTACTGATAACCAGATAAGGCGTGCACGCTGCTGGTTCCCTTGTATGGATGACAGTTCACAGCGCTGCTGGTATGAACTGTTTGATTGTAAGACTGTCTGTGTGAGTGTGGGTGTTTCATGGTAATTCTGGCCATTTAACAGTTCATATGATGTATTGATGGGGTTTTTATGTTACATGTTCAGCTATGATTTAGAGTTTACGGTTGCCCAAAATCTTGTGGCTGTCAGCAATGGAACCTTGCTATACCAGGTGGGATATTTGATATTTTTGTATATGAGTGTTGTGATTATGAGTACTTCCATTGGAAGATGTGCATATATTTGTGATCAATCTATTGATGTTTCAAAACTAAAATTTCATATAATGATTGATGTTTAACCTTTATTTTTTAGTTTAATTATACTATGTATTGTGCAATTGATTCTATGACTTACATTATTAACAAACTCTTATTGTTAATGTATGAATGCCATGTATATTCTCACTTGTAGTCTCAATAATATCATTCCACATCTTTTAAGTTAATAGAGGAGATCATTGGTTTGCAATTGAAATACTGGTAATAGTAGAATCAGTGTCATGCTGTACTGAATAATATATTTGAGGTAATTGCTTTTCCTTTTAATGAAATTTTACATCCTCTCATTCTCTTTAACTGTTAAAAAAATATTCTTTCTTGCAAAGAACGTTTCTAGTTTAATCATGGGGAAAAGAGAAAAGAATCAGCAGTGAAGAATTAGTGCAGGGAAAGGGGTTAAAAAAGAAAGAAAGACAATAATGGGTTTAAAACATGATGGACCCTGCAAAATCCTTAATTGTAAAAGACCAAGATGTAACAAAAAGATAAAACTGCCTTTTTAGCAATACTAGGGACTGAAGAAGGAAAAACCCATAGTGTTGCTAATTGGTTAAAAAAAAGTAGTCGATGAGAAGGGATATTTGAAAGGAGGTGAATGAGTACACTATTTCTTGATCATTTATGGGGGTTTGCTGTTTAGGGTAGTGGACCTCAAGTTGGAACATCTGGTGGGGATTTTTGGACACCTGTTTTTCCTTCCTAGAAAACTTCTTGCAGTTTCCAAGATACTCGGTAGGAAAAAGAGCATGTACTCATCAAATTACTCAAACAATTATGTAACATCGTTGAATTCTTTTTTTGATAAGTACTGAAATATCATTAAAAGAGCAAAGCGCAACCCAAGTATACAAGAAAAATGTAACATCTTTGAATTCTAATCCATGAATCTAGTTTTCACTGAGGAATTTTAACCATGAAATAATTGAAATTCTTAACAAGATATTTGCTTTTGTAGTTTTCTGTTTGGGCCACATGCCTTCTCTAAATTTACAACGTCGCCATATACTGTGAGTTGACCATAGGGATTTTAGGAGCTTTGGTTTCCCATCAATGATTTTTTTCTCCCCTCTCTGATTTCTTGCACCTATGGTGGTGTTCTTTTGACAACTAGGAGGTTCTAGTTCCCAATTTTTTCATTTCTCTGGAAGGACAAATCTTGGCCAAACAAATGATATTGAGCTAGATTTTTGAAACTTTACAAGAGAGCTTGCCATGGTGGAGACAGGGTTCGGTCCCAACTGGTGCGTAATTTGCGGGGATAGCTCAGTTGGGAGAGCGTCAGATTGAAGATCTGAAGGTCGCGTGTTCAATCCACGCTCACCGCATGCATCCCTGGGATTGAGGCTTTGTTGAGTTAACTAATAATGTGGTTATTGGATGAAAGATTCCCCTTGATAAGGACAACACCTTTGATTTAAAGAGGAAAATAGCTTGATTTAAAAAGAAAAATAGCTTTGGTTGCATTCTGTTTGCTCTTGTAAACCCTTCTTCAGACTTAATATTGAAGATGAGGTGCCTCCCCCATCGTTTAAAACTTTATGATTAGTGAGGGGTTTCTTAGGTTGATGCTATAGCCAAACAAGCGAGTAGATTGGTAACATATAAATGTGAAGAATATGGTTAGCATATTGAAGTTCAGAAGAGGAGGCTAGAGAAATCCTTCTTATACAAATGTGGATTTTCTTCCAAGGGGGAAAAATGCCTATAATGGTATTTATGTCCAACCACCCTTTTACAGAAAGAAGATGTCACATATTCTTTGACGGTAACTAAGGTTGAAAATTTAGTATGAAGACAAATCTTGTAAGTTTGGGAACTCCCTATTGATCCACTATTGACAAGGTTGATCTTTTACCCTGCTACAGTGCTACCTTCTTTGAAGGGAAATTAATATCTAATAATTTATCAGCAATAAGATTCTTGGTTTCTTTTCTTTTCTTTTAACTATTTTTTTTTGCTTTGTGAATCGAAGATTGTATCCCTTTTTGGGGCCTGATGTTGCTGCAGACAAAGGATCCTTTATTTAATAATCTATATAGGAAACAAGATTCTTTTACATGCTGGAATCAATAAATTGCACTCTCCCATCCCTTTAAAATATAAAAAAATAAAAATAAAGGCACATAGAGGAAAGGGGAAACTGTGCCTTTTTAAGATTCCTCAAGCACTGTAGAGGAAATAAATTGTGATAATTTCCTATGCCTTTATAAGCCATCTTGAGAATCATCCTTTCCAATCAACAATGAATGGGGATGTACCATTTGATGCTCTCCTCTTGTCTAACACAAATAACTAACATATTCCAATTCATGTGGTCATAGGAGTCCTTTGTAAAGACATTGCAAATTATAAACCAATTCTCATGATCATAACTCTCTTTTGCAAAATTATTGCAAATTATATACTGATCTAGTGAGAGGATCTTCCTATTCCCCCTTGGCCCCCACTTTTTTTCATTGTACATAAGTGAAATATCATTAAAAGCAAAAAAGCGTTAAAAGCGAAAAGCGCTACCCATGCATCACAAAGAGTATATAGGAGAAATACCTAGCTAGGAGGTCTTATAAAAAAGAAAAAGAAAAATACCTAGCTAGGAGGAGAAAAATACCTACCATCTTCCCCCCAAAGACACCACAAGAGGCAAGAAGGCACCATCTTCCCCCCACAGTAGCACTCCGAGTGCTACCACCTGTCCACCAACAAGCAAGAAAATTTCCCTTCTTGAATAAGAAATTTTTAGTATGAAGGGAAGAACCTCATATATGCGGTGCATAAGAGGCTCCTTATGTCTTTGGACAGTAACTCAGTATCTGCTGAGGAAATTTAACTAAAGGAAGGCCTAACTGACTTCTAGAGAGAATGAGTTCCTTTTATTAAGGATCACAAAGTGAGTGCAAAACAAGTTAATTGATTTGGTACTCCTATGATTTTATCATATGTGAGATGTTTGTATGGGGTGCTCGATTTTGAATGACCTATTGAATAAGGCTGCCTCATGGTCCAAGGGGATTCCCTACTTGGACGTGCTGATCCAACAAACATAGGCAAGGGTTTTAGGAGTTTGACTTTTGTTGAAATGCTATGTTGTTGCAGACGTGTGCTAATGATATCTTTGACAAGTAGTTATGAAGGGTGTATTTTGGGTGGCATTGAGAATGCTAGTGAATTAGATTTTTGACCCCAATAGGGGGGTGGTTTCTTCTCTTGTATACTTTTTTTTGTACATGTACTTTGTTTCTTCTTCTAATAAATTATTATTCATTAAAAAAAAGAATACTAATGAAGCTTACTGCTTTTTATTATGCAAGCGTGTGAATAAATGAACAAAATGTATTTTGTTTTTCTTTAAATTAATAATGCATTAAAAGAAACCGGACAACCTATGTAAGGGAGTATATAAAACTTATCCTTAGAAGCCTTAATGGAAGTTTTAACTTTTTAAGTCTACTTTGTATTTTTGGACAACTGCTTATGTATCTCCTTTGTTGATTAGTTATAGTGATTTTCTTGTCCTTTGTGCTCCTTCTAGTTAGGCGCTTCCTCTTCTTGTACACTTCCTATATTATTGGGGGATACACCTTTACGCTTTTAATGATAATTATTGATTACTTATATATAAACATTCTAAGAGCATGATTGGGTCTGCGGTTGCAGACCCAAAAAGTGCTTCTAAGGCCAGAGAAGCCCGTTTGAGAAAAAATAGAGTCGTTTGGATCAAATATTGTCAAAGCGCTTTTGAGGTTTCAAACGCTCAAAACCACGTTTGAGCCTAAGCTGGAAAATGAGGCTTCTCCTCAAACGGACTTCAGGAAGAAAGGCGTGCCGCAATTTTCGTTTAATGAAATATATGAACGGACAGAAATACACACACCAATTTCAACAGATGACAACCATACCCATACATAAACATCTCATCCCAACCCTTCAATTTGTCCTTCCCGTTGCTGCTGTTGGATCTGCTCCAGAGAGAGAGAGATCCAAGTTGAGGTTCTTGCTTGGTATGTAAAATCTGGGTTTGAGGGCCTTTCATATAGAAATCTGAACTTTTCAAGATGTAAGAGAGAGACCTCAGAAAAGAGAATTAGAAAAAATTGAGAAAAAAATATAGCCGGAGATGGCATGTTAGGGAGACCTGCAAAAAAGAGACTTAAGAAAAAATAGAGAGAAAATAGCCAAAAATGGCATGTGAAGAAGACCTGCAGATGGCGTGTGAGGGGGAAAAATATAGACGAAGATGGCATATAAGGGTGTTTCCCCACGGGCCACTGCAGCAGGCGTGCTGTGGGTGGGGGGAAACCAAGGGGTTTACCGTCATGGGCATGTTCAGGCTTGTACATGCCATGTGCAGTGTGTAGCAGGCGTGCAAATATTTATTTAATTCTTTTTTTTTTTTTTTATTTACTTTTTTTTGTGTTTATTTTTTATGTTTATATCAAGGAGCATCACGTGGGTTCTGCCAAAGCTCACAACCCACAACAAGGACAGATACCCACAATCTCTCCTCCCAATGGAACACTCATTACAAAAATTTCAACACCTCACTTCTCTCTCTCTCTCGTTACAGATCAATAAAAGAGTTATAGTTTCATGAAAAATAAAAGAATTAATTTTAATCGCTTAACATTCTACAAGTTATTAATTTTCATTCGGTTTACATATTTATTTACTTCTTTTTTGATGAAGAGGAAAATAAAAGAGGTAATTATCTTTTGCTCCATGAACTATAGTGTCTTGACACTTTTTTCTGTGAACTATCAACTATGACACTTGATCTCATCAAACTACTATCTTATGACACTTTTCCCCATTTCGTTAGTCATAGTTGATAGTTCATGGGATAAAAGTGCCAAGGCATTGCTGTAGTTCATGAGAATAAAATATAATTACCCCAAAATAAAAATGATGTTTTGAGCGATCATATATTCTTATTTTAATGATGTAAGCTTGTTTATTATTCTCAAATAACATTAAATGTCTTTTATGGTCATTTTCGCAACCGAAAGCACTTTCTTAGTTTTTGTTACCAAACATCAATAACTTCTTAAAAAGCACTTCAGACATATAGTTACCAAACGTGTGATAGCTTTTCAGTATAAGCGCTTTTGACAAAAGCTCACAAACAAAAGCTCTACATCCAAAAGCTCTATTTTCCACCGCAATACCAAACATGCTCTAAGTCTACTTCTTGAATTTTATATATTAAAGAACTCAACTGAAAATGCAAGTTGCCATTGTTGAATAAAAATAACAGCTTTCTTGTAGCCTAATAGAAGTACTCCAAATTCTTTGTAAAACATCACAAAATTAAAGTTGTACCCTCATTCACTTGTTTCCACAAAGATATACAGCTGTGGTTTAAGTGGCAAAGAGGATATTTGGGATGTTTTCTGCAGTGGCAGTGATCAAAGTGTGCTCTCTGATATTTAAGAGTGGGCTGGCTGCCAAAAATAAGAACTGAAAGCCTTCTTGTTCATTTTTTTTTTCTCTACTTACAATAAAGAAGTTGCTGGTTTTATTTTAAATATATATATTTTTTGTTTTTTTGTTTAGAAAGTCCTTTTAATTTCATAGAGACATTAAGTCCTTGTTGGTGGACTACTGTTAGAACCAAGAGTGGCTGTGTGAAAGATGGTGCTTACGTGCCTTTTATGGTGTTTATGGGGCGAAATAAATGATAGAAGTTTCGAGCACTGTGAAAGGACTTCAGAGAGACTAAGTCATTTTTCTTCAAAACTTTGTATCTTTGGACAATTGCTTATGTTTCTCCTTTGTCTATTAGTTATAGTGATTTTTTTTTTTATCCCTTCTGTTTCTTCTAGTTAGGTGCTTCTTTATGTATACTTCTGGTGCATTTTGGGGTACCTTTACGCTTTTAATGATAATTATTGATCACTTATCAAAAAAAGTTATTTACTTTAACGTGGTTAAGGGTTCACAGGTGACATATATGTAGAGGCAACAAAATTTGAATATTTCTATTTAATACAAAATGGAAAAAAAATTGAATCTTTTAGAACAATAAGAATGCATTGAATACCTCCTTTTGGCTTATATGTCTAAAAGAGTTGGCTCTAGTTATTTTGGCATATATGTCTAGAAAATTTGGTGAGTTGTTTTTTTTTGGTCTTCAATTGAAATTAAGAGATGGAGCTATATTACCCTGAATCGAGTTTGATTTTGTGAACCAAGCGCTGCTGCTGGTGGGTTGGGTAATTTGCAGTCTACTTCCTAGATTTGCCAAACTGGGCTTAGAAGGCTTGTGAGCTTCAGCCCACCCCCCAACCAAAAAAAAAAAAAAAAGAAAGGAGAAAAAGAAAGGGAGTCTTCTTCCTGCCTTAAGTATCAGGTAGCAGTGACATTTGTGTTTTCTGCTTGTTATGCAGTTATGAATAGATCCACACCAGATTGACCAAGGTTCTTTTAAGGGAAAAATGCAAAATTGGTCCTTGCGGTTTACCTGATTTGCAATTAGCTCATTGTGGTATCAAAATGATCTCAGAGGTCCCTAAAGTATGCAAAAAAATTTAGTCCTTACAGTCAAATTTCTTTTTTTGACTTATCAGATTCTGATAGTGTAAAAAGTCAAAGTCAATAAAATTGTGACACTTGTCCTATTTAAGTTAGTGTCATATAGAAGGAATTTGTCAAAATTAGTAGATGAGATTTGATTGTAGGGACTAAATTGTGTTTTTGGCATACCTTAGGGGCCTTAAGTTTATTTTAATACCACAAGGAGCTAATTGTAAATTAGGTAAATCACATAGACTAATTTTGCATTTTTTTTCCTTCTTTTAATAACAGAACTTTGATTTCAGATAAATATTTATTTTCATTTGCTTGTACTAACCATTAAATATTAGAAGTCAGTAATTATATAACATAATGTGTTCTTGTATACTTGGCCCTTGAAAGCCCTTTCTATTGTGATTGATTTACTTATAAAAGGAAAGGATGCCTGTGTAATGATAAAGAAAAATTATAATGGATACCCGTGTAATGTAGATAAATAGCTTTGCTAACTCTGCAAAGCTAGCTTTGATGTTAGTTTTCTAGCTTGTCTAGGCACTTATGCCTTTGACTTGTATTTTTCTTTTGCATAACCTATTGTTTGGCTTAATTTGCTTATAATTGAAAAACTTAAGCTTTATTCCTTATTTTGTCATAAGCATCTATGGTTTGTGTTTCTTTTGGATGGTCTGGCACATGGGTCCTTGACACATGGTAACTGACTAACATGTTAGGTGCTTCTCTTAATCATTGTTAGATGTATGTAGTTGTGGAGGAAAGATACCTTCCTCAAGGATTGATGTGTTATTATATTTTTGTAATCAAGTCATCCAATGTTTATTTTTGCATTCTTGAATCAATCAGGCATTTAGTGTTTTTCTTTTTGCTCTTTATTTTTTTGATAGGCAATCAAGTGCATATCTTTTCCTCTGTATTGAACATTTTAAATAGTGCAATTTGTATTTTTCAGGTTTTGAGCAAGGATAATCCCCCTCGGAAAACATACGTATATAAATTAAATGTTCCAGTTGCTGCTCAGTGGATATCTGTGGCAGTCGCACCATTTGAAATCCTTCTGGATCGCCACTCTACATGTATAACGCATATGTGTTTGTCTGCTAATATGTCCAAGCTTCAGAATACTGTGGAATTTTTTCACAATGCATTCAGGTTTTTCATCCTTGTCATGTGACTGTTGTTGGTCTGATCTCAAGACGTGCCTTATACTTTTACATCATATCTTGATGTTGTGCTTACTTTTTATAGCTGTTACAAGGATTACCTTTCGATGGACTTTCCATTTGAGTCATACAAGCAAGTTTTTGTAGAGCCTGAGATGGCAGTATCCTCACTAAGTTTGGGGGCTTCTATGAGCATCTTTAGTTCTCAAGCATTATTTGATGAGAAGGTTATTGATCAGGTTGGTCATTCCTTGATCTCTTATTGTTGATGAGTGTATTCCAAATTGTTGTTGAATTTTTTTTTAAAATTTTTTTCTCATATGCATCCGTGCTGAATTTTTGATGGGGAAATAGATGGATTTCTGCTGAATATATGTTGGGTGAGTAGATGGATTTATGCATGTTTGTCTTTCTAATAAGGGGGCCGCTGCTTCAAATGCAAAACACATTGGAAGGTGATGAAAATAGGTTATACCAACAATGGGAATTTGGTGGTAGTGTAGGTATGGTTCATCTAAGCATTAATGTGCTAAGCAAATATTGAGCTATTGCAACGAACAAATGTAAAATTGTTGTACGAGACAATTGACCTGTTACATATTTTCTCTCTGGCTGTGACTGGTCAATTACACCATTTCAACCATTTATTTAAGAACTACTGTTTTGTTTTTCTGAGAATGTCCATCTTCAATTTATTATAACCTTCCAAGAATTGGATTTGATCTATATATTGAGCTTACTTGGTAAAGGATAGAAAGTCTATATATATATTTTTTTCCATTCTTAGGAGGGAAGGTTACACTCCATTATTTTGCTCGCTATTGGCATTTGATGAATGATAAAAAAATTTCTTCATCTTTTTTAGATAAGTAATGTTGTATATATAAAAAAATGCGCAATGCGCCTCTAAGTACACAGGGAGTATACATTGGAAAACCCGCATAAGCCCACAAAACTCGCCAAAAAAAGACCCTAAAACCCAAAAGAAGCCTAAAGAAACCCTAAGCCAAAAACCCAAAACAACCTTAAACTCACAAGGCAAGCCTAAACCACCATTCCTTTAACCCTACTAGAGCCAAAACCTCTAGCCTCAAAATTAATGGAGCATTCCAATGATAGAAATAAGATTAAAAAGGCTTTTCTCGTCACCCTCAAAATTCAATCCCAAAGTGGGAGTGAGTTCCATCGCGCCGCGCAGCACCTCAGAATAGTTCTCCACTCCCACCACTAGAGTATCCGCCACAACCTCCGCCAGCAACTTCTTGTTCTTATTCAGCTGCTTACCTATTTTATTTATTCTTCACTCTTCGAGAATACCCCAACTGAGACTTGGAAATAGAAGAATAAATAGGTGCTCCACTCTCTATCATTCCAGGATGAGAGAGGTGGATTCTCGTACCCAACTTAGCCGTCCTTGAGGAAGAACCACTAGAAAACCCTGGGTGAGCAGCTGTAGAGACTGTAAAACTGGCTTGAGACTCTGCTGTTAGAGGACCCATCTTCTGAGAAGAAGATGAAAAATCTTCCTTAGCAGCCAGGGTCAACGAGGACGCCTCCTTCACCTTAGGCGGAGAAGGAGCAACAGTTCTCAACCCAAAAAACCCCGCTGGAGCATACCTTTTGCTGGAGAAGGTTTCTGATCAGTCTTAACAGAGGCTTCCTCCACCGCCGAAGAAACAGAATCCATCGGAGAAACATAAGGGTCCGCACTCACCATGCACTGTTTCAATCCGAATGGGGTGCCAAGATAAATTGTGGTGGAGTCCCTCTAAAAAAGTAAGGTTTAAGGTCAAAGATTTCTTTAGAGCCTTGTCTAATGCGGAAGGTTACAGTTTTCCTTGGAAGAGTGTGTGGAGGACCAAGGCTCCCCCAAGGGTAGCTTTTTTTGTGTCGTCAGCGGCGCTCGGGAAAATGCTTACTTTGGATAATCTAAGGAAGAGGCAAGTGGTTGTTGTTAACAGATGCTACATGTGCAAGAAAGATGGAGAGTTGGTCGATCATTTACTCCTTCATTGTGAGGTTGCCCATGCTTTGTGGTGCTACATCTTTAGCTGGCTTGGTCTGTCTTGGGTCATGCCTAGGTGTGTCTCAGACTTGTGCGCTTGTTGGTGTTCTTCTGGAAGGACTAGTAGTGCTGTGGTTTGGAAGATGTTGCCTATTTGTATTTTTTGGATGCTTCGGAGGGAGAGAAACAATAGATATTTCGAGGATGTGGAAAGTTCTATGGAAGCGATCATTGCCTCTTTCTTGTACTCCTTGTATTTATGGACTGAGGCTTACCTTTCTCCTTTGTCTATTTGCTATGCAGACTTTCTTTCCCGTTATTTTTCTAGTTGGGTGTTTCTTTTGTATATATCCAATGTACTTTTGGGGAGCCTTACGCTTTTAATAAAACATCCTTATGACTTTTCAAAAAAAAAAAAACTTGCCAGACACACCATCGCAGTGGCAAGACCTTCTTTGAGTGCATCGGGGAAGCCATCAAAGACAACAAAAATCGGCGGAGCTAGCACTAGCGCCTCAGCGACAGATAGGGCTAGCAATTTTGACACGACCCGTGAACCCGACACGAAATTAACGGGTTTGGGTTTACCTTAAACGGGTTTGGGTCATAAACGGGTCGAACCGTTTACGACCCATTTATCTTACTTAAACGGGTCGTGTCGCGGGTCACCCGCGGGTGACCCGCCAGACCCGTTTATGTTTTTTTTTTAATTTTAATTTTTTATTTCCTTAAAAAAAAAAAAAAAAAAAAGAAGGAATAAGAAATAAGAATACTAGAATAGTCTAGAAAATAAAAAGCTGCACACACAGAAAGAGGTCAACAAAACAATATAAAAAAACCTTACTTTTTTTTTTTTTTTTTTTCCTTCACACTTCACGACTTCAGTCTTCACACTTCAGTTCAGCACCACACTGTCGCCACCCCTTCTTCAGAAATGCCTGTTCTCTCAGCCTCTCAGTCTCTCTCCCGCAGCCCCGCTCGTCGTTCAGTCTCACTCACTCTCTCTTCCGCTTGCCAGCCGCCGCTCTCTCTCCTGCTCGCCAACCGTCGCTCCCTCTCCCGCTCGCTGGCCACCGCTCTCTCTCCGGCTTCAGCTCTTTGCTCGTTGCCGCTCTCCGGCCTGTCCCCCTCTCTCTGCTCTTTGCTCTCTCTCTCAGCAATTTGTAGGTCGAGCAGGTTTTGATAATAAACATCAAGCTTTTACAGGGGATTAAATTAACCAAATACTTCTGCTTTGTGAGTGCTTAGCTATACTTTGCATTGTTTCATGAATGGCTGAATCTTGATTTTTTTCCTGAGTACTTAGCCTTTTTTTTTTTCAATTTTTGTTTCTCATAGGCACAAAACAGACGGGTCGTGCCGGGTCGTGTGGACCTGTTAGACCCGTTTAACTTAAACGGGTTCACGGGTTCGTGTCGGGTGACCCGTGAATTTTCACGGGTCTACCCGTTAGACCCATTTATTTAAACGGGTCGTGTCTGGGTTTATGTTAAACGGGTCGCGGGTCAACCGGGTCGTAAACGGGTCGTGTCGGGTGACCCGTTTTGCCAGCCCTAGCGACAGACCCCACGCTTCTGAGAAGATCACCCTGAACCATTGTATATGCCATCACCATTGAAGCAGGCTCTGACATCACTATTGGAGACTCTGGAACCATTGTAGACACCTCTGATGACGAAGCCCTGACACCTCGCGAACCTGGTTCCAACTCCTTGCCCGTCGGAGATACAGAAAGCCCATCGAACTTGGACACAGCAAGGCCCAGGTGAATGAGCGGCCACCTCTGGTGAGACCGTCGTGACCAAAATGACCTCTAGCCAGACAGCCCCGCACTGGGAAGAAATGGAGAGACTTCGGCAGAAACTTGAGGGCTCGCTTGAAGCCCCTAAGCCGACAAGCTTGGGCATCCTTATGACCCTCGGTAAGCTTGGGTTTGCAAGAGGATCCAAGCCTGAAGTCCTTGAGGCCTTTAGAAAATTTGAAAAGGCCCAGTTCTTTTTCCTTTTAGTTATAACAACCAGCCCACCTAAAAGGCCTTCAAGCAGCCCGGAGAAAACCCGACCCAACTCAACATGGAACAACCCTAACTGCTGCTTTAACCCATTTAGTGACATAAATGTCCTTCGTCATCTTCGTGGAGTTTGCTGCCAGTAGAGGACAAGTTGCCAAAGATGGAATTGGAGCTCTCTTCTTCTTCGGCAGAACCTGATGAGCCCTAAATTGGCTTCTCCAGCACAGAACAGTCCACCGGTTAGCGTGGCTCATTTCCGCGATGCCCTGCCTCAAAATATGCCTACACCGGAAGCAAATCAAAGAGATGTGAGGACCGATGCAAGGACCGACATTTCAACCCAATTGATTGCACCTTGGAGCGAGGCGCCGATCTTAGTGCCTTCGCAAAAGAGCGTCCAGGAGGGCATCCATCTCCCAAAACGAGCTTGGTTTGCTTCCCCGGCATGTCAAGAGGCCGAAAACCCAGCCTTTCCCTCAAGAGTTGTCAACATCTGCTGCCACTCACTCACTCACCGATGCTAGCTCCGCCCACCACGGCCCTTTGGCAGCCATATGAATCCTTTACGACTTGGGTGGGTTAATGAATGTATGGGATAGACCTTGGGGGGGGGGGGGNATTTTATTGTAGTTCAACACTTTGGTGAAATATTATGTGCTTCCAAACGTACGCAAGCAATGATGGATTTTGCAGATTTTATTTTTGAGCAGGGCTTATAGATCTTCCAGTGGTAGGAGGGCGGATAACATGGTCTAATTGGCGTACAAGGTCCAGGCTTGATAAATTCTTGATCTCTACAGATTGGGAGGAATATTTTCTAGATGTATGTCAAAAGAGGCTACCTAGGGTACTATCGGACCATTTTCCAGTGATGTTGGAGTCTGGAACGGGAAGAAGGGGTCGAACACCATTTCGGTTTGTGAATATATGGTTACAAGCGAAAGGTTTTGTGGAGTAGGTGAAGAGATGGTGGGACTCTTATTACTTTGAAGGTAATTCGAGTTATGTGTTGGCTCAAAATTTGAAAGCTCTGAAAGGTGATCTCAAAAAATGGAATGTGGAGGTGTTTGGAGACATAGGAAAATGCAAAAAGGAGTTGGAGGAGGATTTGGGTGAGTTGGATCGTATTGTCGAAAGTAAAGAGTTAATGGAGGAGGAGATAATTAAGCGACATGAGTGTTCTCAAAATCTAGAGAGGACTCTTTTTCAAGAAGTGGTGAGTTGGAGGCAGAAATCTAGGGTATTATGGTTGAAAGAGGGCGATCGGAATACAAAATTTTTCCATAGGTTGGTTAATTCGCATAGGCAAAATATTTTTTGGGATACGTAATGCAAAGCCATTAAAAGTGCAATGGGGCGCAATACTAGTACACATGAAGTATACAAGAAAACCCCTAAAATATAGAAATAGAAAAACAAAATTCTAGAAAATCAGAAAAATTAAAAATAGACAAACTATTTCATGCTTCATGTATAAAAGGATTGTAACATCATCTTCTTAAGCTCTAATATCACATTCTCTCGATCTTCACAGCTCTTTGCATTACGCATTCTCCAAAAACACCACATTATACACAAAAGACCCAATCTCCATATTCTCAAAGTAGTACGATTTTCCAATTGTCCCCTCGAACTCACCAACAACTCACTCACCCTTTGAGGCATAACCCAAGCAAACACCAAACAATTGGAAAAACACACTTTACAATTCTGTTGCAACCTCACAATGAAGAAGGTGAACAATAGACTCTTCACATTTCTTATTCATACAACACCACTCCACTAAATAACATTGCTATGTCGTAAATTGTCTAAAGGTTAAGCATGATGATGTTTGCTACGGCAGATAGTAGGCTTTTATCTGGATTTTGGGTGGGATCAAGGAATCATGAGGAGATGATAGTGTCGTATTTGTTGTTTGCAAATGATAAATTGATCTTTTGTGAGCCTAGTTGTGAACAACTTTGTAACTTGCATTGTCTTTTCTTATGCTTTGAAGCGGTGTTGGGATTGTAGATAAACTTGTCTAAGTAAGATTGTTCCTATAGGCAGTGTGGAAGGTTGGGCTAACATTTTTCGGTGTAGAGTGGCTTCGTTGTCGATGAAGTATTTGGGTCTACCTGTGGGAGCTCCTTATAAGGCTTCTACCATTTGGAATGGCATTGAGAAGATGGAACATAGGTTGGTGGGTTGGAAGAGGCTTTATTTACCAAAGGGAGGCAGGTTAACTTTGATAAAAAAATATTTTTTCTAATTTACCGACGTATTATTTTTTCCTTTTCCCTACTTCGGTAGGAGTGGCTAATCGATATGAGAAACTTCAGAGGGATTTTCTTTGGGGGTATTAGTAATGAGTTTAAGTTTCATCTAGTGAGGTGGTTGAAAATCTTAGAGGGACTTTTTTATTTGGTTTAATCGAGCCATTTTGAGTAAGTGGTTGTGAAGGTTATGGAGAGGGAGGCCCTGTGGAGATCAGTGGTGGAATTAAATATGATAGTTTGAGGGGATGCTGGTGTTCTAAGGAGGTTGGGGGGCCATATGATGTGGCAGTGTGGAAATGAATATGGAGGGGGGTGAGAAGGTTTTTCTATGTGAGGTATGAGGTAGGAGATGGATCTAAGGTACGGTTTTGGCATGGTGTTTGGTGCGAGGATTTGCCTTTAAAGTTCTCATTTTTGAAATTATTCACTATTGCTCGTGGTAAGGATGCGTGGGTGAAGGATCATATGCAGTTTCAGAATGGAAACATTCATTGGAATATTTTCTTTACAAGACCTGTGCATGATTGGGAGGTGGCAGTAAGTGGTCTTTGTTTTCTTTGAGTTGCTATATTCTCAAAGAGTAGGCAAAGAAGTGAGATTAAAATTTGTTGGATTCCTTCTAAAAGGAAATCGTTTGAAGTTAAGGCTTACTATCAGGTGTTATCTACTTCGGTAAGTTCTCATTTTCTGTGGAAGAGTATTTGAAAAGTTTAGGCTCCCTTGATAGTGGCATTCTTTGTGTGGATGACGACTTTAGGAAAAATAACTTTGGAAAATTTATGAAAGATGAATGTTATTGTCGTGCATTAGTTTTCTATGTGTAAGAGAAGTGAGGAGTCTATTGATCACCTTCTTCTTCATTGTGAGTTGGGAACCAAATTGTGGAGTGCTCGTTTCCAGTCGTTGCGAGGGTATGGTGAGCGAGTTATTGGTGAGTTGGAGGGGACAGTTGGGACACTGTATTGCTTTGAAAATGTGGAGGTTGGCTGTTTTATGTTTAATGGGGTGTATTTCGAGAGAGTGGAATGCAAGGAGCTTTGAAGATCGTGAGACTGTGATGTTAGAGTTGAAGAAGATGATATTCCAATCCCCTTATACTTGGAGAGTAGCATGAAATAGTTTGGTTGTTTCTAATTTTTCTTGAGTTATTGGATTTTGTTCTTCTTTTTCTACACTTTAGGGGTTATCTCTGTATACTTCACGTGTACTCGGGTTGCACACCTTTGCACTTGTGATGAATTTTCGTTACTTATAATTTTTTCTTTTTCCCTAAAATGTCACCTTCAACACAAAGAACGCCACTTTCTACCTCCCAATCATGCACATGTATTGTAAAGAAAATATTCCAATGATTGTTTCTATTCCGGAATTGCATATGATCCGCCGCCCATGCATCCTTACCACGAGCAATAGTGAATAATTCATAAAATTGCTCCCCACACTAAAGATCATGCCATAACCGCACCTTGGATCCATCTCCTACCTCATACCTCACATATTTAGAAAAACCTTCACACTCCCTCCTTAATACATTTTTGCCCTCCCACACTAAGGGCTCCCCAACCTCCTAACAACTCCAACCTCCCCTTAAAATATCATATTTAATGTCCACCACCGATCTCCACCGAGCCTCCATCTCCGTAGCATACCTCCACAACCACTTACCCAAAAGGGCTTGGTTAAACCAAATCAGATTTTTCACCTCCAAACCTCCTGAAATGATCGGAGTACATAATTTCAATCACTTCTCTAGATGAAACTTAAAACTCGTCACCAATACTTCCCCAAAGAAAGTCCCTCTAAAGTTTTTCTAGTCGATTTGCCACTCCTACCGGAATAAGGAAAATGGACAAATAATACTTCGGTAAATTAGAAAGAGTACTTTTTGTCAAAGGTAACTTGCCTCCCTTTGATAAATAAAGCCTCTTCCAATCCTCGTCAACCTCTGGGCCATCTTCTCAAAACCATTCCAAATGGTAGAATCCTTGTAAGGAGCTCCCAAAGGAAGACTCAAATACTTCATCAGAAACAAAGCCAATCTACACCCAAGAATGCTAGCCAAACCTTCCACATCCCCCACATTGCCTGCGGAAACCATCTCTAGATGAAACTTAAACTCATCACCAATAGGTTTCCATTTCTTTCGCTCTAAGAAACTTTGGCTTCAATAGAGAATTGAAGTAAATCTACGTCTGCATGTGTTCCTGACATCAATTAGTGATTTTAAAGCCTCAATTGTGGTTTCATGCATGATCGCCTTTGTTCTTATCGGTGTGTTATTTTGTGATTTTAAAGGCATATAAAATAATTTGAAGCCTTATATGATTGTAGTTTCCTACTTATATATAAAAAAAGATTGTCGTATCCTGCATGAATGTGTCTTCCTTTTTCTTGTCAATGACTTTCTTTTGGACTGACTTCAATTGATAGTTGTATTTCCCTTGGATTCCTTTCTATTCGCGCATTACGTTGATGCTTAAATATTTGTTGTGGCAGACCATAGACACAAGGATTAAACTTGCTTATGCCCTTGCAAGACAGTGGTTTGGTGTATATATCACTCCTGAGGCACCAAATGATGGTAAGCTGGTGGAGTACGTCGGTTTGTAGAGTTCTGAATTTAGATTATTGGAACTAAGTTATTTTGATTAAGGGTTGAGAACATCCATTTTATTCTGTAATTGATTAATGCCCATTGTCCAGGGTGGCTGTTGGATGGTCTTGCTGGTTTCTTGACTGATTACTTTATCAAGAAAAATTTGGGGAATAATGAAGCACGTTATCGGCGATACAAGGTTTGCTTTTCTACTAGTACATGCACATACCGCATAGCTAATGTCTGTTGTTACTAGTTGTTTACGTTGAGGTGGTGAATCAAATAGAGAGTAAAATGCATCTTATGTTCTTATGGCTGTTGCCAACTTGTCTGGAGATGGATTTATTACATGAGGGAAAAGCACATCAAAAACTTTGGTCACTTCTATCTTCAGTATTCTTCACCCTTGCTTCTTGTTATTCCTTTTTATTTATTTATTTATTTTTAATTTATTTTTACTTATTTTTTTAATTTTAATTCTAACCCTGCAAATCATGTGTTTGGGTAATCATAGTTTATGCCAATGCAATTTCTTTTATTGGTTCTGCATTTTGAGGGATTTTTGATCATTTGGTTGTTCCTCAGTTTTCTTGTTCAATGGTCTATTCCTTATTACTTTAAAAAAAAAGAAAAAAAGAAAGAAATCTCCAAGGTATTGAATTGTTCCTCTATCATCAATATATGCATGTTGTATTTTGTATTTTCTTGGAGGACTTTCTTGTTCTTTCAGTTCCTTCCTTTCAATAATATTTTGACTTTTGTCTCCAACCGAGCTCTTTTGGTTAAGTGGTTATGGCGCTACTCTTATGAAAGAGAGACCTTGGATATTGGTAGTGGATTTTAAATATGGCAGTTTGTGAGGTTGGTGGGAGTCTAATGTTGTTAATGGTATGGGGATGGCCTTTGGAAAAATATTAGGAGGGTTGGGGGAAGTTTTCTAGATTTACTAAGATAAGGTTTTGGCATGATCTTAGGTATGGGGATCACACTCTAAAGATAGCTTCTTTAGAGTTACTCAATATGGCACACTTTAAGGATGCCTCTGTGGCAAATCATCTTCAGTTTTCTAATGACTCTTCAATGGAATGTTAATTTTATCAGAGCGACACATGACTGGGTGGTGGATTTCCTTACTTCGTTCTTTTATTTGTTGTATTTCATAAGACTAAGATGGGGTTGTGAAGACAAATTTTGTTAAGCCTCTTCTAACAAAGGGATATTTGAAGTTAGACGTTCTATAATGCCTTACTTTCTTGTGATAGTGCCCCTTGGAAGAGTATTTGGCAGCATTAGGCTCCTTGAGGGTGACGTTCTTTGCTTGGACGGCCAATATCTAAGGAAGTGGCATATGATAGTGGTGGATTGGTGTTGCATGTGTAAGAAGATGAGTTCCAGCATGTTGAAGTGCCACAAAATTGGTTGGTGGTGGTTTCTTCAGGAGCTGCTTGGTTGGATGTTTTCTGTCAGCTCGGTTTGATTGGTATACTTGGGTGGTTCATTCAGGTGCTGATGGTGGTTCTTCTTTAGCATGGGGTTCAGGAAGAGAGGGGGAGTTGGGCGAAGGAGAAGGGTTTTCGATGGGGTTTTTCTCTTGCGTTTTAGTGGGTCTTGACAGCCCTTGATTTTGAGGTTTGGGTTGTGTTGTTGGGGTGTCTACTTGTAGTTTGGTGGGTTTCTATGGTGTGGCTGGGGGTTGCTCGTTGGCCTTTGGGCTTTTATGGGTCCTTGTTTCCTTTTTGTTTTCTCTTTCTTGGTGGTCCTTTTGTATACTTCCTGTGTACTTAGGGGCGTCTTACACTTTTAATAAAATTTGACCTTACCTTATAAAAAAAAAGAGTGAGGAAACTGTTGATCATCTTTTTCTTTATTGTGAGATAGCTAGTATCTTATGGAATTCTATTTTTGGTCTTTTTGGAATAGATTGTGTAACGACCCAGGAAAAGCACTAATTGCACCTCTATAATCCAGTCACTCAATTTGGGCAATTCACTTACTAAATGTGGGACCAACATCTGGGGTGTCACAGAGTGGGTCATGCCTCAGCAAGTGGCACATCTCTTGGCTTGTTGGAGAGGGTAGTTTGGTAGACATTATAGTTTAGCAATGTGGAAGTTGATTCCATCTTGCTTAATGTGGTGTATTTGGAGAGAACGCAATGATCGGAGTTTTGAAGACTGTAAGAGGACGGTGGCAGAATTAAAGACCTTTTTGTTCGAAACCCTTTGTCACTAAATGACTGCCTATAATTGTTTTCATATTTCCAGTGCTCATTATTTTCTTGATCTTTAATCTTTTTCTTGATTGGTGTCTCTTTTGTATACTTCTCATGTATTTGGATTGTGCCCCCTTTGCCTTTTAATGAAATTTGATTACTTATAAAAAAAACCTTTTTTTTCCCACCTAAATTTTATTTTCTTTTTATGTTCTGTTGAGTTTAATCTGGGTTGTGGCTGCAAAAATTTGTTAAGGGAAATAAGTAAACCAAAATTAAGTGTATGTAGTTATGAGTGTGACCCAAGTTTTAAAAATATTACCACATGCTTTGTTCTCTCTCCTCTACTGCTTCTCTCGGTAGCGGCGCGTGAGTTTGGTTACATATTTGTTTTGTTGTTTTTATCGTTCTGGGATTGATCTTGGTGGTGGTATGTGACGGTGCTGGGATGGGGTGGTCTCGCAGCTGGTCAGTGGAGTCAAAAGAATTCATCTTCTCGACAAAGGACAGTTCAACGGGGTTGACAATTCAGGAAAGACGTAATGGCATGCAGCGGGCGGTGAACTTGAGGAAAAAAGAGCAGGTCTGGCTGGCCAGAATATTCGGAGAACTGATGGATGTGGAGGACTCTCGGGTATTCAGGGATTCATCTGTGCCTGGTTTTCCTCGGGTGTTGGCGCAGAAATGTGGAAATAGAAACGGGCGTTTTCTGGTGTTGGAAGAGTACAACGGTAGAAGGAAATGCGGGTCTATTTTTGTGCCGGAAGGGAGAAATCGACATGGATGGAGTCGATTTATTGAGGAGCTCCGAAGTGTCCTCCAGTTTTCTGCCCAAAGCTGGGAAGTTCCGAAAGAGAAAAGAAGATTTGCGTAGGTTCTGATGGATACGAAGGAGGGATCGAAGGCTCCGATGGTGGTTCAGGCGAGCTCCCAAGGGAAAGAGATGACAGCCCATGCTTTCTCTGGCAGTTTCATTAAATGTTTGAGTGAAGCGGAAGGAAAGAAAAATGACGTGGGGAAGGCACATTCCTGCTGTGCAGGCTATTTGTCAGAAGATGGGAGAGGTACTTTATTAAATCAGTTAGAGCTGCTGCATGTGGAAATCCTTAAATGCATGGAGAAATTAAAATTGTGTAGGTGTTGCCCACAGCTCTGTGGGCAGGGGGAAGTTGGGCCAAGAAAGCAGGAGACATCAAAAGAGGCCCAAGTTAAGCCTGTGGTGTTGGATTGTGACCCGGAGGAAGACACCTAGACCATTAAGGAAAAAAGAAACTGGAGGATAAAGGAAAAAGGCCTGCTGCCTAGGCCCACTAGTTCGTGGGTTGCGGGTAGGACTGTGTTTGGGCCTATGGGTCTTAGGAAAGCATCAGGCCAGACTCTGTGTGAAGGAGGCCCGTCTGGATTGGTCACGAGGCTGGGCCGCAAGGAGACGTCTCCAACGCGTCAGCCGGAGATCGCCGTTAAGCCGATCGCCCGGCCTACCGGAACTCAGATCACGGCGGACGAGGAAACTGGAGACCAGATCACGCCGGGCGTGGAAGTTCCGGCAGGCCATCCTCGGTCTGAGGAGTTACCGTTCGTTTTCCAGGGTGGAAAGATCGTCGCGGATGTTGCGGGAGGATCTAACCAAGGAACTATGCCGCGGGTCGCATCCACTGTTATGGAGGTTTACTGGCGGAGGGAAGGTCCGTCGACTACGCCGGTGAAGGGAAATGAGCTCTCGGCTTTGGAAGTGGGTCCGGCTATGTGCGAGACCAGGGAGAACTCTTGTGCCTCGCCGGTGTCTGACTTGCAGGTAGGAGACACATCGGGGGGTGAAGATGGCGCGCCGACAGTGGAGTATCTGGGAGAATCTTCGACGTGTCATTCTGCCAATGAAGACGACTCTGAGGCTTCACCCACTATGGGGGTTGGGGAGACAGAAGAGGTAAATGATTCCCCTATTATGCAAAAGATGTCACATGCGTTGGAAGTCAGCAGTGTTGTAGGGGTTTCTTGTGATGGACAGACAGGGTTGCTAGAGGGTTGTTTTAAGAGGATTATTGTCGAATCTTGTGGGAAAAGGGGAGAAGGTCTGCATTCTACAACTCAGCAAGAGGAAGGTGATATTGGTCGGGAGAGGGTAAACAGCAGTGATTATGAAGCATAAAATCATCTCATGGAACGTTAGAGGCCTGAATGAGAGGGATAAGCGGTTGAGGATTAGCAACTTACTTAGGCTTTGGAAGGTGGATATTGTTTGCCTTCAAGAGACTAAGATGGAAAGTATCTCTAACGGTTTTGTGAAGAGTTTGTGGGGCTGCCCCTATGCGGATTGGTGCCATGTGGATTCTCGGGGAGCTTCGGGTGGCATTCTCATTATGTGGGATCGTAGGGTTGTGTCCAGATCTGATGTGTGTATGGGCAGTTTTGTGGTGGCTTGCTTGTTTCGGAATGTGGAGGATGGTTTGGTTTGGGCTTTTGCGGGTGTGTATGGCCCGAATAGAGATCAACTCCGTTGGCGGTTGTGGGAGGAGTTAGCAGGGTTGATAAGTGTTTGGGAAGTGCCATGGTGTATTGGGGGGGACTTCAATGTCACTCTTCATTTTGATGAAAGGTTAGGGGGTGCTGCCCATAGGTTTGCAGTTTCTAATTTTGCGGATTTTGTTGCGGAGCAAGGCCTTATGGATCTTCCTTTGGCTGGTGGGGAGTCCACTTGGTCCAATAGTTCGTCGTGGTCTAGGTTGGATCGTTTTTTAGTTTCCCCTGAGTGGGACTTCAGTTATCCGGGTTTGATTCAAAAGAAGCTTCTCAGGGTGTGTTCGGATCATGCGCCCATTTTGCTAGATAGAGGCTGCATGCAGAATGGTAAGAAATCCTTTAAGTTTGAAAATATGTGGCTTAAAGAGGAGGGTTTTGTGGAAAAGGTCAGGGTTTGGTGGGACTCGTTTCACTTCTTTGGGTCTCCTAGTTTTGTGCTAGCCAAAAAAATTAAAGCTCTTAAGTGGGAGATTAAAAGATGGAATTTGGAGGAGTTTGGTGATGTGGGGGCAAGGAATAAAGCTAGTTGTGAAGAGTTGAAGATGCTGGACAGAATTGCGGAAGGGAGACAGTTAACTGAGGAGGAGAAGATGAGGAGAATACGGGTTTCCTGAGAGGTAGAAGCTTCTATTCTCCAAGAGGAGATTTGTTGGAGACAAAAATCGAGGGTTAGGTGGTTTAAAGAGGGGGATAAGTGTACCAAGTTCTTTCATTTGGTGGCATATGCGAATCATAGAAATAATTCTATCGAGTCTTTGATTGTGGATAGTTCGCCCGCTTCGGATCCTGCAGTTATTAGTGAGCACATTGTTGACTACTACAACTCTTTGTTCACGGAGCCCCTCAGTTGGAGACCGAGGTTGGACAACCTTGAGTTCGATATGCTTAATGACATTGAGGCCACAAGCTTGGAAGAGCCGTTTGAAGAAAGAGAGGTGTGGGAGGTGATCAAAGGTATGGATAAAGACAAGGCTCCCGGCCCGGATGGGTTCACTATGGCTTTTTTTCAGGATTGTTGGGGAGTGGTAAAAGGGGACTTTATGGCGGTTTTCTCCGAGTTTTATGATCAAGGTAAATTTGTTAAAAGCATCAACTCTACTTTTATTGCTCTTATTCCGAAGACTCATGGGGCTAAGGAAATCAAGGACTTTCGTCCTATTAGTCTTGTGGGTGGGATTTATAAGATTATTGCCAAGGTGTTGGCTAATAGAATGAGAAGAGTTATGGATAGGATCATCTCAAAGCCACAAAATGCTTTCGTCAAAGGTAGACAAATTCTGGATTCGGTTCTTATAGCGAATGAATGCTTGGATAGTCGGATTAAATCTGAGGTTCGGGGAGTGTTGTGTAAGTTGGACATGGAAAAGGCTTATGACCATATGGATTGGAACTTCCTCCTTTATTTATTGAAAAGATGCGGTTTTGGGGAGAGATGGTGTTCGTGGATTAAGCACTGTATTTCATCTGTTCGGTTTTCAGTTTTGATTAATGGTTCTCCATGCGGTTTTTTTGGTAGTTCGCGTGGAGTGAGGCAAGGTGATCCGCTCTCTCCTTTCTTATTTGTTTTGGTGATGGAGGCTTTTAATAGGATGATTAGTGCTATCTACTCTAGGGGGCTGATTTCGGGTTTCTTTGTGGGTTCTAGGGAGGTTGATCGAGTTGAAGTATCGCACCTTTTATTTGCAGATGATACTTTGGTCTTTTGTGGGGCTGATGCTAGCCAAATTAGCCACATGGGTGCTCTCCTGGTTTGTTTTGAAGCAGTTTCTGGGCTCAAGGTGAATTTGTCCAAGTTTGTGTTGGTTCCGGTTGGTTCTTTGGATGATGTGGTTCAGCTGGCTGGCCAGCTGGGTTGTGGTACTACTGTCCTTCCTTTGAAATACTTGGGCTTACCGTTAGGGGCTTCGTTTAAGCTCAAGACTATGTGGAGGGAATTGGAGGACTTGATGGCTAGGCGGTTGGCTCCTTTGGAAACGTTTATACCTCTCTAAGGGGGGAAGGGTTGCTTTGATTAAAAGCACCCTCTCTAACTTGCCTACATACTTGTTGTCTTTGTTTCCTATCCCTGCTGATGTGGCTAAGCGTATTGAGAAGATTCAACGAGATTTCCTTTGGGGGGGGGGATGAATGATGAGGTTAAGCTTCACTTGGTTGACTGGGACACGATTTGTTCTCCTATTTCTGAAGGTGGGTTAGGAATCCGGAAGGTGAGAAAGTTCAATCAAGCGCTCTTAGGTAAATGGTTATGGCGGTATGCTCATGAGGAAGGAGCTTGGTGGAGATCGGTTTTGGTGGCCAAGTATGGCTCTTTGAGGGGAGGTTGGCGTTCTTGTGCTATTAACGAGGCTCATGGGGTGGGGCTTTGGAAGTATATTTGTATGGGATGGTGCATTTTTAAGAGGCATTTTAGATTTGACCCTGGGTTTGGCTCCAGGATTAGTTTTTGGAAGGATGTTTGGTGTGGGGAAAGTTCTCTCAAAGACACTTTTCCGGGTCTCTTTAACATTGCTAGTGCCAAGGAAGCGTCTATTGCAGATAATGTGGAGCGCTCCAACGGTGTTGTCCAGTGGAACATTGTGTTCACTCGTTTGATTCATGATTGGGAGGTGGAGACTCTGGCTTCGTTTTATAGATTCTTGTATTCTTTTCAGTTTAGAGGGCAGCTAGAGGACAAGTTGTGGTGGATTCCCTCAAGCAAAGGCTGCTTTGAGGTGAGTACGTTCTATCAGGTTCTCTCTCCGTCTGGGTCCATTTCTTTTCCTTGGAAAGGCATTTGGAGGACCAAGGCCCCGCCTAGAGTGGCGTTTTTTGCTTGGACGGCTGCTAGGAGTAAGATTCCTACCATTGACAACCTCCGAAGGAGAGGTATGATTGTGACTAATAGATGTTGGTTATGCGAGTCGGATGGAGAGTTAGTGGACCACCTCCTCCTCCATTGCGGAGTGGCGAATGCCCTATGGAACGCCATCTTTAGCCGGTTTGGGTTGTGTTGGGTTATGCCTGGTTCGGTTAGGGAGCTATTTGCTTGTTGGTGGACGGGATGTCGTTCGAGGAGTGCTGTGGTTTGGAAAATGGCTCCCTTGTGTCTGAGGTGGTGTATTTGGAAGGAACGTAATGCTAGATGCTTTGAAGACACTGCTCGGTCTTTTGAGGAAATTCTTCATGACTTCCTGTTTACTCTTTACACTTGGGCTGCGGGCTAGCTTGCCCCGTTTGTTATTAGTTTTCATGATTTTCTTTCTCGCTTTTCTTCTCCCCCTTAGGTTCTCCCTTGTATACTCCCTGTGTACTTAGGGTTGCGCCCCTCTGCGCTCTTTTATATATTTATTTTGACTTATCAAAAAAAAAGTGTATGTAGTTTATTTATGATTTCATATGCAAATTATGCCTGCTTTGTTTCTTTGAGTGCAGGCAAATTGTGCTGTTTGCAAGGCTGATGATAGTGGTGCAACTGCTTTGAGTCTCTCCGCATCTTGTAAGGATTTGTATGGAACCCAGTGCATTGGCCTATATGGCAAAATAAGATCATGGAAATCTGTAAGTTCAGTCTGATTTTTCTCCCAATCCTTTGATCCGTACATATTTTAAAATTATTTTATCACCTGACGAAGTGACTGATTGATTGATTGTTTAAAGGTGGCAATCATTCAAATGTTGGAAAAGCAGATGGGGCCGGAGTCTTTCCGCAATGTGAGAGCCCTTGATACTTTGTTGTCTGGCTTGCAGTGTTTTTAAAGATGATAAATGAGAGTGTCTTTGAGTTTTTATTGCATGTACTGGTTTTTGTGTCTCATTGTTCAATATTTATTTCTTGAACATTTATTTCATTACTTCTTGGTATTCTAAAAGATACTGCGGCCTCAGCATTTGATGAATATTTTAAGCAATATGTGACTCCTGAAGAGTTGTTTTCCTGAAAGTAGATCCATAGTCTGGCTAATACAATGGCGTATTCTTTGCTTCCATACTCGGCTTTTTAATTTGTTCTTCCTTCTTGTCTTCGTTACCTTTTTGAGTTTGTGCCTTTTACTCCCATCATTTTTCTTATTTCAGTCATGCATAGATCTCTAAGTTGTTCGTTACTTTCTTGCAATGTATTTTTCAATCATAATAAATAATACTTGGTGAGAACTTTTTGTATTATGGTGTATGCTATTACTTTGTCACTGTTATGGCGCCTTGTGATGACAAGATTTGAATTTTTTAATAATTGGTTTGATGAAAGCTAGCTTTTGACCTGCTTCATACTCTTCTGTTATTATATTCCTTTGGTTATTTTTTTCTTCTTCTTTGGTTTTGGGATGAGGTGGCAGATGTAGGAGGTTTTTATAAAGGTATTGAAGCCCATGATTCTGCACGAAAATCAGTGGAGATTGTCACTCTCACATAAAGTGGTGAATGCACATGTAGAAGGAAATGAATGTGCTATGTGTATCTTGTCAACTGTTTTGCTCGTTTCAGTTAGGAGCTTCCTGTGTACTTAGGGGCGGGCTCCTTGCGCTTTTTTTAATAAGTTGTCCATTACTTTTTTAAAAAAAGAAAATGAAGCTATTTCAATCAGTAGCTATGACATATGCCCTTATTCTTTTGAAGATCCCTTGTATTGGAGTCTTAAATCTAGATTTTGTTCCTTAAACCCCTCATGGAAGTCTTAGGTTCTGGTAGTCAACTGTGTCCTATTGTCCAGGCACTTGGTGGTATTTTGACTGTCAGAAGCTCTACGATTTTACCAGTGTAGCTAGTGAAACTTTGCTTAAGGTCTATGTGATCCTCACAAGCTCCAATAATAATTCCAAACATTGGTGAGAGTTTTGGTTTTATAAAGATTGCGTGTCTTGGTTTAACCCCTTCAAAAAATGGAAGCTACGGTTATTTTGTGGTGCTGGCCCAAGGTGATCTCACTTTATGAGGATGCTTATTTGTAGATGTATTTGAAATATGACAAAAACTGACTAGATGAAAGATTTGATTGTGAATTGTTTTTTTTTTTAGGTTGCATCTATATTCTCCAGTGTCAGCAAGCTAAAACAAATCCTATTTCAGCTGTTTCGTTTCTAGGTTGTAATGAGCTTCCTATTTTTATTTATTTATTTATTTTTGATAAGTCATAAAGATGTTTTATTAAAAGCGTAAGGCGCCCCCAAAAGTACGTTGGGTATATACAAAAGGAACACCTAACTAGAAAAAGAAAAGCGGGAAAGAAAGTCTGCATAGCAAATAGACCGAGGGGAAATGTAAGCTGCAGTCCATAGATACAAGGAGTACAAGAAAGAGGCAATGATCGCTTCCATTGAATTTTCCACATCTTTGAAACATCTATTGTTTCTCTCCCTCCAAAGTGTCCAAAAAATACAAATAGGCACCATTTTCCAGACCACAACACTCCTAGTCTTTCCAGAAGAACACCAACAAGCGCACAATTCTGAAACGCAACTAGGCATGACCCAAGATAGACCAAGCTGGCTAAAGATGTTGCACCACAAAGCATTAAATGATCGACTGAGTTGCATCTTTCTTGCACATGTAGCATCTATTAATAACAACCACTTGCCTCTTCCTTAGATTATCCAAAGTAAGAATTTTTCCGAGCGCCGCCAACCACACAAAAAAAGCTGCCCTTGGGGGAGCCTTGGTACTCTATGCACTCTTCCAAGGAAAACCGTAACCTTCCTCGTTAGATAAGGCTTTGAAGAAATCTTTGACCTTAAACCTACCTCTTTTAGAGGGACTCCACCACAATTTATCTCGGTGCCCCATTCGGATTGAAACAATTTGCAGTCTCTGATAAAAAGAAGTGACGACCTCCACCTCCCAATCATGAATTTCTCTACCAAAGATAACATTCCATTGAAAGGCTCTGCCCAGAAACTCCACATTGGCTGCCACCGAAGCATCCTTTTCCTAAGCAATATTATAAAGCACAGGGAAATCATCTTTAAGCTTCGTATCCCCGCACCACCGATCATGCCAAAACCGCACCCAGTTCCCTTCCCCAACCACTAGTCTAGAATGACTAGAGAAAATCTCCCACCCTGATCGGATATTCTTCCACAAACTCACCCCTGAAACTCCACTGTGAGGATATGTGCACCAACCACCCCACATACTCCCATACTTGGCCTCCACCACTACTCTCCACCATGCCTCTCTCTCGTGCCTGTAACGCTACAACCATTTGCCTAATAAAGCACGATTGAAGTCCACCAACTTCCTTATACCAAGCCCGCCCTCATAAATCGAAGAGCAAACCTTAGACCACTTCACCAGATGGTACTTGAAATCATCACCTACTCCACCCCAAAGAAAGTAACGTTGTAACTTCTCAATGTGATTGGCAACGCTCACAGGGATCTTGAAGAGAGACATGTAATATGTAGGAATATTGATGAGGGTGCTCTTGATTAGGGTAACTCTCCCCCCCTTGGACAATAATGGCCGTTTCCAGCCTGCCAAATGACGATCCATCTTCTCAAAAACACCGTCCCAAATATGGATCGCACTATTGGGAGCCCCCAATGGAAGCCCTAGGTACTCAAACGGCAGAGAAGCCACCTCACACCCAAGAATACTTGCCAGATAATCCACTTGTTGAACATTACCCACAAGAATCATCACTGATTTAGCTAGGTTAACCTTCAATCCTGAAGCTGCTTCGAACAAAAGGAATATGCCCCGCAAATGAGCCAACTGATCTTGAACTGAAAGATAGTTCTCTTAATACAACTTTGTTAGCTTTGACTGGACAATACGTAATTTAAGCATAATTTGTGTTGATGTCAATTATTTTTGCATAATTGTTGTTCAATTGTAATTTTATTTCTGTTTTAACTTCTCTTAACATATAATTGACTGCTCAATAACATATACTAGCTGCAAAGATATAAATAGCCTTTTGCGGTATAAGATTGTGATGAGCCATTGAAACTGAGTCATAATCATGGGTTTCCAAATCCAAGTCAGCCATCAGAAGTAAGAGAGAATTAAAAAGATTTTCATTCTCCATCAACTATGATTCTAGGTGAGGTAGTTCTAGCTGAAGCAAAGCAGAGGGGGAGCGGTTTCTTAGTTTGTCAATGAAGCCTAAATTGTTTTCATGGAATGTAAGAGGGTTAAATGAGGGGGAGAAATGCCTTTGAGTGAGAAATTTACTTTGAGATTGGAAAGCAGATATTATTTATCTTCAGGAGACCAAACTGGAATTTATGTCTTACAGTATTGTGCGTAGCTTATGGAGATGTAGTAGATTTGTGCAGCTTAGATTCAAGGGAGGAATTTAGAGTATATTGGCCATGTGGGATAGAAGGGTGGTGGTGAAAATCAAAGAGACTGTGGGTGAGGTTTTGGTTGCCGTTTCTTTCAGAAATGTTGAAGATCAATTTTCTTTGGCATTTGCGGGTGTTTATGGCTCTAATGCCGATTGTGATAGGAGGCTTTTACAAGACAAATTGGCTGGATTGATTAGTTTGGTGGGACTTACCCTGGTGCATAGGGGGACTTCAATGTCACTCAATTTCCTAGTGAGAGATCAAGTGAAACCCTTTTTTGTTATGCTATGGTGGACCCTCCTATAGATTTCATTTTTGTACAGGGGCTCATGGCTATCCTTCTTATGGGTGGCTCTTTTTTACGTGGTCTAGCAACAGGGACCCTCCTTCATGGTCTAGAATTAATAGATTTATTGTTTCTTCTGATTAGGGAAGTCTAGTTCTCTGATTTGACCCAGAAAAGGTTGCCTAGATTGTGCTTCAATAGTTTCCCCATCATTCTGGATTGCGGAGGCCATCCTGGAGCTAGAAGATATTTCAAGTTCGAGAAGATGTGGTTAAAATTAGAGTTGTAAGCGGGATCTACAAGATTATTTCCAAGGTCTTGGCTAATAGATTGAGGTTGGTGTTGAGCAGGATTATTTCTACTCCTCAGAATGCTTTTGTCAAGGGTAGACAAATCTTAGATTCGGTGCTTATTGCTAGTGAAAGTCTGGACTTCCGTCTTAAGTCAGGAGAACCGGGGTTGCTGTGCAAATTAGATATGGAAAAAGCTTATGATCATGTCAGCTGAGATTTCTTGTTCTATTTGCTTAAGAGATGCGGGTTTGGGCAGAAATGGTGTTCTTGGATTGCTTACTGTATCTCTACGGCCTCATTCTTAGTCTTGATCAATGGTTCGCCAGAGGGTTTCTTCAACAGCTCGAGAGGGGTGAGGCAAGGCAACCCCCTCTCCCCGTTCCTCTTTGTGATTGTAATGGAAGCCTTTAGTAAAATGGTTAAGGCCTTGGTTGAGCATGGTCTTTTCTCAGGTTTTGTCGTGGGCGGTAGGGGGAGTGAGTAGGTCCACATTTCACATCTTTTGTTCGCTGATGACACGTTGATATTTACTGGGGCTTCTCGGGTGCAGGTGCAAACCATTAGTAATTTGCTTATCTTCTTTGAGGTGGTTTCTGGGCTCAAGGTCAATTTGGCTAAATCGATTCTTGTGCCGGTTGGCGAGGTGAGTGATATTGGTGTTTTGGCGGAGATTTTGGGTTGCGAAGTTGGTTATTTGCCTATTACTTATTTGGGTATGCCTTTGGGGGCTCGGTTCAAGGACAAGGCGTGTTGGAACGGGGTGGTGGAAAAGTCTGTGAGAACTCTTGCCAGCTGGAAGAGGTCATATCTCTCTAAGGGAGGTCGGATTGCTCTTATAAAAAGTACGTTATCCAACCTCCCTACTTATCTCCTGTCACTGTTGCCTATTCCAGTAGCGGTTGCGAAGCGCATTGAGTCGATCCAATGTGACTTTCTTTGGGGAGGTATGGGTGAGGAATTCAAATTCCATCTTGTGAATTGGCGGAAAGTCTACTCTCCTATTCGGGAAGGAGGACTAGGCATTCGTAATTTGAGATGCTTCAACCGCGCCTTACTTGGTAAGTGGTTGTGGAGGTATGCTAATGAACCTGGAGCTTGGTGGAGAAATGTGGTGGAGGCAAAGTATGGGTTGGAGAGAGGGGGGTGGCGGTCCAAAGTTGGAGCGGGTTCTCATGGAAGGGGCTTGTGGAAGTTTATAAGCAAGGAATGGTTTCACTTTTCCAATCATATTAGACTCATTCCAAGTGATGGGTCCAGAATCAGTTTTTGGGAAGAGGCGTGGTGTGGCAGTGTGCCTCTTTTGGAGGAATATCCGGGGTTATATAGCCTGGCCAGCAACAAGGAGGCCTCCATTGCGGATAATTTTGATTCTGTGAGTGGCTCGAGTCAGTGGAATATCAATTTTGTGAGATCTTTGAATGATTGGGAAGTGGATGATTTGGCGTCTCTTTATAGCCTCTTGTATTCTTATAATTTGGGCGGTGGGGCTGACAAAATTTGGTGGGTTCTGAATAGGAAAGGAAAGTTTGAGGTGAAATCTTTATATTTTACTCTAAATTCTTCTGTTAGCTTCCCTTTTCCTTGGAAGAGCATTTGGCGCACTAAAGTCCCTCCGAGGGTGGCGTTCTTTGTGTGGTCGGCTGCTCTTGGCAAAATTCTTACCTTGGACAACTTGAGGAAGAGAAATATTGTGTTGGTCAATAACGTGGGATGTGCAAGAAAGAAGAGGAATCTATTGATCACTTGCTTCTTCATTGTGAGAGTGCCCAATTTTTATGGAACGTCTTTTTTAGTCGCTTCGGCTTGGCTTGGGTTATGCCTCGGGGGGTTGTGGACCTTTTGCATTGTTGGTGGTCGGGGGGGCGTCTGCGCAGTGCTGTGGTTTGGAAAATGGTTCCGTTTTGTATCATGTGGTGCCTATGGTCCGAAAGGAATGGGAGATTTTTCGAGGACTCCGAAAGAAGCTTAGAAGATCTTTTACATTCCTTTTTTAATACTCTTTTCACGTGGGCGGCTGCTTGGCTGGCCCCCACTGTGATTACCTTATCTGATTTTCTTTTTATCTTCTCTAGCCCCTCTTAGGCGTTTTCTTGTATACTTCCTGTGTACTAGGGTTGCGCCCCTCTGCGCTCTTTACTAAAACATTACTTATAAAAAAAAAAAAAATTAGAGGGTTTTATAGATAGGGTGAAACAGTGGTAGACCTCTTATCACTTTTAGGGTGCTCCAAGTTATATTTTGGCTCGCAAACTTAGGAGTTAAGGTTTTGAATGTTGATTAAAGAGTTTGGAATAAGGAATTGTTGGGCAACATAGAGAGAAGTAAAAGGCTTCTTTTGGATGATTTACGAGTTTATGAGGCTTGGAAGAAGAGAGAGGTTTAATTGAGGAGCAGAAAACAAGGCTACCATGATTATTGATTTGGAGAAGTCAACTCTTTTGGTAGAGGTGAGTTGGAGGCAAAAATTGAGGACGTTGTGATTAAGAGAGGGTAACAAGTGCACAAAGTTCTTTCATCGAGTGGCCAATTCGAATAGAATTAATAATTCCATTGAGCAATTGTTGGTTAATGGTATAGTTTCTTCGGATTACACTGTGATCAGAGAACACATTGTGCATTTCTATGGTAACTTGTTTACTGCATGGCTTAGTTGGCGGCCTAGGTTGGATGGCCTTATTAGGCCATTTGGTTGGAGAGACTGTTTGAGGAAGATGGGGTCTTCGAGGTGGTGAAAGCCCTACATATCCGGTTTTGCTATGGATTTCTTCCAAGCTTGTTGGGAGGTGGTTAAGGTAGACATGATGAATGTTTTCCATGATTTTCATGGTATGTTTGAAAGAAGCCTCAATGTCACCTTTGTTATAGTTTGGATGAACGGTTTAGGCACGAAAGGTGGAGACTATTATATTATTCAACTTATTCCACTTATGTCAACCTAATACAAGCATCCTATTATATAGGATTAGGAAAATACTATAAAGACTAAACTACCCCCAAAACCCTAATGACTCAAACCCCTAACTCTTCTAACACTCCACCTCAAGCTAGAGCATATACAACATATGAATCCAGTTTGGAAGATACAAGCAAACGAAAAACAATTAGAAAAAAATACTCTAACACTCCCCCTCAAGCTAGAACAATTTGGAGCACACAATACAAAGACTCAAAACAAATAACAGGACAATCAAATAAAACTTCAACGCCGGTCGAAAAACTCATCGAAAACTTGAACAACGGAGATTTGATTGGATCTTGCTGCAAAACACCAAGGCCGGTTGGATACATCGATCAATAACAACTTGGGATCGGTTCTCGCCACAAAATACCAAGGCCGGTTGGATACATCGATCACAACATTGGATCGGTTCTCACCGCAAAACACCAAGGCCGGTTGGATACATCGATCACCAACAACCAATGCATGATAAACCAACAAGTTTCGTTGGGAAACAGATTATGGGGAAAAAAAAAAAAAAATTCGCCAAAGATTCACCGGAGACTCACTGGAACTTTAACGGAGCTTCAAAACAGGCCGGAGACAAGCATAACATGCAGGCAGTACTTAAAACAGAAGAAAAACACTGAAAAACATAACAAAAACAGTCACTAGAGGCCGCCGGACCTTCGCCGGAACTTGCTGGAGAAGACAGAAAACTCCGGCTACTCCGAAGACAGCAACTACATAATCAATAGAGGGCCACACAGTAATGTTTCAACAACAAAAACATCAAATCACCGGATTTTTTTTTCCCTGATGGACGCTACAACTTTTCCGGCCACCATACACCAACCACTACAGACAACGCCGGCAACCACAGACTAGGCCAGCCAACATCACAGAACACCTAAAACACAACCAAATTCAATTTTTTTTTTCCCACCGGAAGAGTGTTCTAGTCACCATGAAACAAGAAAAAAAAAAAAAACTGCTCGAGAGCTCTTCGAAGGTACTGCCCGTGTGGGTATTATGTCCACATGGGCGGTGCTGCCACCAGAAAAACCCTCAACAAAACAACACAAGTAGAGCAGAAAAAACACTACTACAAAGGATTCAAACCCTAAGGCTCTGATACCAATGTGACTCTTTTTCATAATGAGAGGTCAGGAGGTGCTAGGAGGAGGCGGGCGGTGGCTGCCTTCACTGATTTCATTGAGGAACAGGGCCTTATGGATCTTCCGTTGTCGGGAGGGGTTTCGACGTGGTCAAACAATACTTCTTGGTCAAGGCTAGATCGGTTTTTGGTGTCCCCGGAGTGGGATCTTAGCTATCCTGATATGTTGCAGAAGAAGCTTTCTCGAGTGTGTTCGGACCATGCTCCTATTCTTTTGGTTGGGAGTGATCGTCAGAATGGGAAGCGTCCTTTTAAGTTTGAAAATATGTGGTTAAAAGAGGAGGGTTTTGTGGAAAAAATTAGAAGATGGTGGGGTTCTTTTTCCTTTGTGGGTTCTCCTAGCTTTGTCTTCGCCAAGAAGCTTAAAGCTTTAAAAGGGGAGCTCAAGAGGTGGAGTATTGAGGAGTTTGGTAGTGTGGAGGCTAGAATCAAGGCTTGGGCTGAGGAAATTAAGCTGCTGGACAGGTTCGAGGAAGATAGAGGGCTTAATGAAGAGGAGAAGGAGAGGAGAAGGGCTCTAGCTAGAGATCTAGAAGCCTCCCTTCTTCAAGAGGAGATTAGTTGGAGGCAAAAATCTAGGGTGAGGTGGTTGAAGGAGGGGGACAAATGTACCAAGTTTTTCCATCAGGTGGCCAATGCCAATCGAAGGAATAATTGCATAGAGTCTTTGGTCGTGAATGGCTCGCCCACTTCGGACCCCAATATCATTAGTGATCACATTGTTGGTTTCTATGAATCCCTCTTCTCGGAGTCTATGAGTTGGAGGCCGCGGTTAGATAATTTGGAGTTTGATAGATTGAATGTGGAAGAGGCCTCTAGTTTGGAAGATCCTTTTGTGGAGAGGGAGGTGTGGGAGGTGATTAAAGGTATGGACAGGGACAAGGCCTCTGGCCCGGATGGGTTTACTTTGGCGTTTTTTCAGGATTGTTGGGATGTGGTCAAGGGGGATTTTATGGCGGTCTTTGCTGAGTTTCATGCTAGGGGAAAATTTGTGAAAAGCATTAATTCTACTTTCATTTCGCTGATCCCGAAGGTGCATGGGGCCAAGGAGATTAAAGATTTTCGTCCTATTAGCCTGGTGGGAGGTATTTACAAGATCATTGCTAAAGTCTTGGCAAATAGAATGAGGAGAGTAATGGATAAAATCATTTCTGAGCCGCAAAATGCGTTTGTTAAAGGGAGACAGAAATTAGACTCGGTCTTGGTTGCGAATGAATGTTTGGATAGCAGGCTTAGGTCTGGAGAATCGGGTGTGATATGTAAGTTGGATATGGAAAAAGCTTATGACCATGTTGATTGGAATTTCCTTCTTTATCTATTGAGGAGGTGCGGGTTTGGGGAGAGATGGTGTTCATGGATCAAGCATTGCATTTCGACTGTCCGTTTTTCAGTCCTGATTAATGGAGTGCCTTCCGGCTTCTTTGGGAGTTCACGGGGGGTTCGTCAAGGAGATCCGCTCTCCCCTTTTCTCTTCGTTTTGGTGATGGAGGCGTTTAGCAAGATGCTTGGTGCCTTTACTTCTAGGGGGCTGATATCAGGTTTTACTGTGGGTTCTAGCGAGCGGAATAGGGTCAATGTCTCTCATCTTTTATTTGCGGATGACACCTTGGTCTTTTGTGGGGCAAATGAAAATGAAATCAGGTACGTAGGGGCCCTTCTTGTTTGTTTTGAAGCGGTTACAGGCCTCAAGGTTAATTTGTCTAAGTCCGCTTTGGTTCCTGTTGGCTCGCGGGGAGAGGTGGATCAGTTAGCCGGTGTTTTGGGTTGTGGTACAGGGGATTTGCCGTTGAAGTATTTGGGTTTACCGTTGGGGGCTTCTTTTAAGCTCAAAGCGATGTGGGCGGATTTGGAGGATGTGTTTGCGCGGCGGTTGGCTCCTTGGAAACGGATGTATCTTTCTAAGGGGGCTAGGGTCACCTTGATCAAGACCACTCTCTCAAATTTGCCTACCTATATGTTGTCTCTATTTCCCATTCCGGCATATGTGGCGAAGCGTATTGAGAAAATTCAACGGGACTTCCTTTGGGGGGGAAAGAATGATGAGTTCAAATTCCACTTGGTTGAGTGGGAGCAAGTATGCTCTCCCATTAATAAAGGTGGGTTAGGGATTCGAAATGTGAGGAGATTTAATCAAGCTCTCTTAGGCAAGTGGCTTTGGCGTTTTGCTCATGAAGAGGGGGCATGGTGGAGAAGGGTTTTAATTGCCAAGTATGGGTCGGTTTGGGGAGGTTGGCGTTCCGAAGATGTTTCCGGTTCGCATGGAGTGGGGCTTTGGAAATATATTAGTATGGGATGGCAATCCTTCAAGAGTTACACTAGATTTGCTCCGGGGGATGGCACTAAGATTCGATTTTGGGAAGAGGTTTGGTGTGGGGATAGACCTCTCAAAGATGTTTTCCCTGGGTTGTTCAACATTGCTAGCTTCAAGGAAGCATCTATAGCGGACAATGTGGAGCGATCCAATGGTGTTATTCAATGGAACATACAGTTTACAAGGCTGATTCATGATTGGGAGGTGGAGGTTTTGGCTGCTTTTTACCGGTGTTTGTATTCTTGTAAGCTGAGGGAGGATGAGAAAGATAAGCTTTGGTGGGTGCCTTCACGGAGGGGGGTCTTTGAGGTTAAGTCTTTCTACCGAGCCCTCTCGGCCCACGGGACCAGCTCCTTTCCTTGGAAGAGCATTTGGAGATCAAAGGCTCCTCCTAGAGTGGTGTTTTTTGTGTGGACAGCTGTCCGAAGCAAGATTCTTACTTTGGATAACCTTAGGAGGAGGGGGATGGTGGTGGTGAACAGATGTTGGCTTTGTGAATCGGATGGGGAGTCGGTTGATCATCTCCTTCTTCATTGTGGGGTGGCAAGGGTCTTGTGGAACGCCTTTTTTTCCAGGTTTGGCCTTTGCTGGGTAATGCCTAGCACTGTCAAAGACTTATTTGCAAGCTGGTGGACGGGTGGCCGTGCAAGGAGTGCGGTTGTTTGGAAAATGGTCCCTCATTGCATTATGTGGTGCATATGGAGGGAGCGTAACGATAGGTGCTTTGAGGACAAATCGAGATCCCATGAGGATCTCCTCCATTTGTTTTTCTTTACGCTTTTCACTTGGACTGAGGGGTGGTTGGCCCCACAAGTGATTAGCTTTTCTGATTTTCTTTCTCTTTTCTCCCCTCCCCCCTAGTCCCCCTTTGTATACTTCCTGTGTACCAAGGGTTGCGCCCCTCTGCGCTCTTTATATATTCTTTTGACTTTTCAAAAAAAAAAAAAGGCTCTGATACCATGTTATAGTTTAGATGAATGGTTTAGACACGAAAGGTGGGGACTATTATATTATTCAACTTATTCTACTTATGTTAACCTAATACAAGCATCCTATTATATAGGATTAGGAAAATACTATAAAGACTAAACTACCCCCAAAACCCTAGTGACTCAAACCCTAACTCTTCCAACAACCTTAATTGCTCTTATACCGAAGAAATTAGGGGCCGTTGTCATTAAGAATTTTCGACCTATTAGCTTAGTAGGTAGAGTTTACAAGATTGCAGCCAAAGTTCTAGTTAACAAGTTGAAATTGGTAATGGAGAAAATCATTTTCAAGCCTCAGAATGTTTTCATCAAGGATAGGTAGATTCTGGACTCTATCCTTGTAGCCAACAAGTGCCTTAATAGTAGGTTAGATCTGGGGAACCAAGTGTGTTGTGCAAGTTGGATATTGAGAATGCCTATGACCGTGTCAATTGAGAAGGTCAAGGGTGGTAGGCTAACGATGATTAAAAGCACTCTTTCTAATATACTCACATATTACTTATCTCTGTTCCAAATTCCAGTAGGAGTGGCAAAGCACATAGAAAAAATGCAAAGAGATTTCGTGTGGGGAGGTGTTGGGGACGAATTCAAGTTTCATTTAGTAAACTGGTCCAAGGTTTGCATGCCGATGGAGGTGGGGGGATTGGGGGTAAGGAATCTGATTCAGTTCAATCGAGCGTTGTTAGATAAATGGTTGTGGAGGTTTGCCAATGATGTAGATGCTTGGTGGAGGTTAAATATAATACGATGAGGGGTGGTTGGTGTTCCAAGGAAGTAAGGGGATCCTATGGGGTGGGAGTGTGGAAATGTATTCGGAGGGGGAGGGATAAATTTAAGCCGCATGTGAGGTTTGAGGTAGGAGATGGTTCTAGAGTGTTGTTTTGGCATGATTTGTGTGGGGAGTTACCATTGAAGATTCTTTTTCCAGCCTTGTTGTCTATAGAATGCGCAAAGGAGGCATGGATGGAGAAGAATATGGATATAGTTCATGGTGTTATTCATTGGAATATTATGTTCGTTCGACATGTTCATGATTGAGAAATGGAAGCGGCTTTGCGATTTTTCGAGTTATTGTATTCCCAACAGATTAGGCATGGTGGTGTGGATAAAATCTGTTGGATTCCATTAAAGAGGAATAATTTTGAAGTGAAGTCCTATTATCAGGTAATGGTTAGTCCGACACCGGTTTTTGGTCCTTCGAAGAGTATTTGGAAGAGTAAAGCTCCTTCGAGAGTGGCTTTTTTTGTGTGGATGGCGGTGTTGGAGAAAATATTAACATTGGACAATTTACGTATGTAGAACATTATAGTGACATAATGGTGTTGTACATGTAAGGAAGATAATCAATTGATCATTTATTATTGGATTGTGGGGTTGCTATTGAGGTATGGAGCATGGTTCTTCAGTTGTTCGGTATTACGTTGGTGATGCCTGGTAGGATGAAGGAATGCTTGGGAAGTTGGAGTGGACAAAGAGGGTAATTGTACAGTTTTGAAAATTTGGAGAATAGTTCCTTTGAGTGTAATGTGTTGTCTTTGGAGAGAAAAGAACGCACGGAATTTTGAGGACCGTAAACTTGGACTCATCGAGTTGAAGAAAATGGTACTCCAAACACTTTACTCGTGGAGAGTAATGTGACATCTGTTGCAAGCTTCAATGCTTGCTAATTTTTTAGATTTATGTGCTTTGTTTTCAGTTTAAAAGTTATTGTATACTTGGGCTCTATTGTATGCTTCTTGTGTACATGGGTTGCGCCCTTTTGCGCTTTTATATGAATTGATATTACCTATCAAAAAAAAAAAAAAATTTATAGCTATCAAGCTTTTCTAGATCTAATCTCTTCTTTTAATTAGATGTCCCTCTTGTATACATTATGTGTGTTGTGCCGTTGCGCTTTTTAATTATACTTGCGATTACATATCACTGTGAGGATGTTTTAATTCCCCATTGTGCTTATTTAAACAGATGTTGGGAGGGGTGGAGACATAAGTTTTTGCTTGTTTTTCATGTAAAAATACAAGTAAAGATAGGGTCCTAGGTTACATGTCCTCATGAGCTTTATTATTGAAAGAATATTTTGCTAATAATTTGTTCATCATATTTTTCTCACCCACATCTACTGCTATTGAGGTCATGTTTTCCCTCTTTTTCCAGTTTATGCTTATTTATTTGTTCATTACTTAATTGCTTTTGTTGTTATTTGTAGGCTTGCCTATATTGTATACCAATGTTAACTATGGTTTGTTTGATGAAGTAACAAATTTCTCTAGTGATGGTTTTCATTCTTGTTTTGTTTGTACAGATTTTGCAGACAATAGTTTCTCGGGCTCAGGATGCAACTCGTACTTCAAGATCTCTCAGTACGAAGGAGGTAATTATATTCTACTACTGCAAAACGTTATCATCTAATTGTACATTTATGCCAACAACTTAGTGAACTCTGATTTTCTCTTTTCCATTAGGACAATCCAATATGAACGAAAGATTTTTTTTTTTTGATAAGTCAAAAGGATTTTATTAAAAAGCTATAGACGCCCCAAAAGTGCATATGATATATACAAGAAGAACTCCTACCTAGAAAAAGAAAAGCGGGAAAGAAAATCCGCATAACTAATAGACAAAGGGGACAGGTAAGCCGCAGTTCATGTATACAAGGAATACAACAAAGAGGCTAGAATCTCTTCCAATGAGCTTTCCAAGTCCTCAAAACACCTATTGTTTCTCTCCCTCCAATGGACCAAGAAATACAAATAGGCACAATCTTCCAAACCACGGCACTCCTAGTCCTGCCAGAGGAATACTAGCAAGCACACAGATCCAAAACACTTCTAGGCATGACCCAAGAAAGACCAAGCCGACTAAGAATATTGCACCACAAAGCATGGGCCACCTCGTAATGAAGGAGTAAATGATCAACCGACTCTCCATCTTTCTTGCACATGAAGCATCTATTAGCATTATTCGCATTGTTAGAATTATTGAACAAAAAGATGGACTGTAGCTAGATGGAAGGTTGAGAGCTGCAGGTTGAGGGGAGTTAGGCATCCTTTAGTAGAGAGTAGGCTAAATAATAGTAGCATATTACTTCAAGTAGGAGCCTAATGATGTCATTTGTATTATCCCCTAGGAGGGTAAGATCTTAATTGTAACATCCCGGTCTCATATTGGGAAAATGAGAAGAAGCCCACATAGAGTGGGTAGTTTATAAAAGATAGTTATGGGTGCTAAGTCCCACATTGCGTAGTTACTAGGTGAAACTAGGCTTTATAATGAATTATAGAGAAACTCCAAATTGATTAGTCATTTTGGGGTGATAGCGCAGATGTGGCTAGCGCTTTTTCTTGAGTCGTTACAAAATGGTATCAGAGCCACATAGTAACGTCAGGTAATGCGGTACTGGAGTACTGCATGACGTGGTCCTGACAAGGACGACAGGAATTTAAGAGGGGGAGTTTGTAACACCCCGGTCCCATATTGAGAAAATAAGAAGAAGCCCACATAGAGTGGGTGGTTTATAAAAGATAGTCATGGGTGCTAAGTCTTACATTACTTAATTATTAGGTGAAACTAGGCTTTATAATGAATTATGGGGAAACTCCAAATTGACTTGTCCTTTTAGGGTGATAGCGCAGATGTGGTTAACACTTTTTCCTATGTCGTTACATTAATAGTTGTGTAGTTGGCCTTGGAACAGGATCCTCTTCAGTTCAAATGAACTTGGATAATATCCAGTTAGTTATAGTAGAGGGGTATTTTTGTCTTTTTCACTTTTTGAGGGAACAAAAATACCCTACACTATAACTAACTAAATGTTAATAGTAAGTTTTGGTGTCACATTAGTCATTTGAGAACTTGCTGTGTCATCTCTATAGCAGAGCAATTAGAGCCAAGATGAAGAGTTACTGTCTTGGAATGGGAGAGAGCCGTCTTTTGGGGACAAAGAATGGTGCAGGCATGCTGTTTTGTCCTTGAATCTGCTACTTTGTCCTCCTCAGGCCAAGATTAGGGACTACATAGCTATTACTTAAGGAACTGGATTGCTCATGTCTCTTTGTAGAAGTGGTGAATAGAAGCAATTCCAACCAAGTGCTACCCTCTTTCAGTAGCTTTTCTCCTTTCTAATAGTCTTATCTGGGATATATTTGGCCATGCTAACAATGTGCAGGGCGTCAATCTGGGCCTATAGGTGATGTGGATGCTCAAATCTGGGAGTACATAAAAGAGCACTAATCAAGAAGCAGAAGAAAAACACAAATCAAGAAACTTTTACGATATTTTTATTTTTTATAAATACTCTTTAAGAAATTAGATAAAGGAGAACAGTTGTAGGCAACCATCCAGAAATAAAGAATTTTGAATATAGTGGATTTTAACGCTATCACCGCCATCTCACAATCTTCGAAGTTTCGAGTGTTGTGTTTTCTCAAAATGCATCGCATTAAGCACACAGGAATCAACTTCCACACTTCTAAATTGTAGTGGCTTCTAAATTGACCTTTCCAACAAGCCAACAACTCCACCGCGCATTGGACCATGACCCACTCAATCTCAAGGCTGGAAACCAAAACCCACAAGTCCCTGGCTACTTTACAGTGGAGCAAAAGATTGTCAACTGTTTCCCTGCTCCTCTTACACCTACAACACCGGTCCACCATAATGACTTGCCTCTTTCTCAAGTTATCTACAGTTAATTTTTTTTCTAAACTTGTTGTCCATACAAAGAATGCCACTCTTATTTCTCCAAATGCACTTCCAAAGAAAAGAGGAGCAAGTGGGGGGAATAAACTTAATGTAAAAAGATTTGACCTCCAACATCTGCCCATTGGGGGGATCCAACAAACTTTATCCTCACCGCTTTGTCTCAACAAATGTTATCAAGCAGCACAATGTGCAGGGAAGTACCTGAAAGCAAGTAGAGCACTACTTTTATGTGCATTATCCCTTAGGAAATGGAAGGTAAATAAAATTTATTGGAGCTGATATTTTGAAACTTTTTAAAGAACATTTTGAAAAATTAGTTTCTCTGTTCTCTCTCCTCTATCTCCCGCTCTTCTCTTTCTCTCTCTCCTCTAGCAGAGGCACATCCCGTTTTAGAGCTCGGTTTTGGTTCGTCGGCTCTTGGTTTGTTAGGCCTCTGGTGCTTTGTTTCTGCTTTGGTGTTTGCCAGTCTTTGCCAGTCTTTCTGAGATTCTGCTGTTGGAATGGCTTCATGAGCTGTTTGATGTCTACCAGGGTAGTCTGAGATGGAGTGTTGTTTCTCGGTGGAAGCTAAAGCCTTCTCCTTTTTGGCGAAGGCAAGAAGGCTAGAGCTTCGCTTGGAGGAAAGGAGGAAGGGGTTCGTTGGGTTTATTTTATTGGGTCTTCAGTGTTCTATTTGGTTGGTGGCCACGGTGGAGGATGCGTTGATGTTTCTTGGGAAGAAGGATTTTGTCAAATCCTTCCGCGAGTATGTGAAGGTTTTGATGGTCCGTAGGGGTGGTAACAAGGCCTGTCAATTGTTAGAGGTGGTTGTCTACACTGAGGAAGGCCGGAAAGGGGTTATTTGGCTCTCTAAGGGCCGTGGAGGGTGGGGTTGGCGTCGTTTCATGGGTGAGCTGCGGCAGATGTTGGAGTTCTTCGGAGCAAAGGATTGGCCGCCGATTTCTGAGGTGTTCTCTCCGGAGGGGAAGCAGTTGGATGGTGTCCTTTCGTCTAGTCACTCCTATGCGGCTGTGCTATCATCGGCATTTGGTGGGTTGAAGCTGCTGTCCGTGGTTCCTCTTGATTCGCTCCCGGTGGTGGTTTGTTCTGAGCTGGCGAATGGCAGTGAGAATGCCAGTGAACTGCTTTGAGCTTGAACTTGGTTGCCCTGGTTCCTTGGCGGCAGTCACTAGCATCGCAGTGAAGAAGAAGAAGAAGGGGACGAAAGTTTTCTTCGTCATTCACTGGCTGAAGAAGTTTCTAGGGCGCCTTTGTTCTGAATTAGACTGGGTCAAAGGCTGGCTGGGTCATCCTGTTGGGTTGGGCTTGAAGCCCAAAGGTTTCAGGGTTAATAGGATGCACTCTTTTAAGCCCAAGTAGGTCAGCAAGGTCTTTGGGTTTGGTTCCAATTCTAGGAATTATCCGCAGGTGTTGGTCCCTAAATTTGGGTCTTCAAAATTGTTTCTCTTCATTGGAGGTCTCGATGGAGAAGCTGGTTAGTTTGTTATTAATGGCAGGTTTCGCTATGGGATTGGGTTGGGTCCCACCTGGCAAGATTCAATGTTGCTTTTGGTGTTTCTTCTGCTTTTTCGGCCACTATGCCGTTGCCTTTCTTTGCGCAGCTTCCAGTCCAACACAATTCTCCAGGGTCTGTGGGTCTTTTTCCGTCACGGGACGTCTTGTGTTGCTGTTTGGGTGGCCCGTCAGTTGCTCCTACGATTCCTTCAGAGAAAGCGTTTTCTCTCCTCTCCCCTCCGGTTCTTTCCAGCTTGCAGGGTTCTATTGTCGATGCTGTCTTTTCATAGCCGGAGATTTTCTGCTCGTCGGATGCTGGCTTGTCTCCCTTCTCTTTTGATGGGTCTCCTGTAGGTGCCTCTTTTGTAAGGGCGGCTGCCTTGGGGCAAAGTAAATTAGAGGGAGGGGAGCGTTTAAAGTCTTTGGGTGCTCTTTCTCAGCAGTTGGTCAAGACCATAGTCCAGCCCACATCGGCACCAGGTAAGGAAGCAGTCAAAAAGTCTTTGGGTGCTCTCTCTTAGCCATTGGTTGGTGCTGTAGTCTAATCCACTCCGACTAGTTTACTTCGGCGAGGTTTTCTTCTCACGAGCGCTTCTGGTGTGATCTAGAGACCTTCAGTTGTCCAGCCCTGTGGTGGAGTGGGGTCTGGTTTTGGAGGAATGAGTCGGTCTTCTCATGTCTACGAGGTGCGTGAATCTTCGGAGAGAGGGATTTTGGGTGAGAAGCTGCTAGATTTCACCCACCCCACCCCCCGGCCTAGGCTTATGATAGACTTGCCTTTGAGTCTGTCTTCTTCCTGTGAGGTGGGAGGTTCTTTGTGTGGAGGTGATTCTGTAGGAGCTATTTTCACTCATGCGGCTGCGCTGTTTCTTCAAGCCGTGGGGATCTCTTTTGAGGGGAATATGATGGGATTTTTGAACCTCTTGGCTCAAGTGGATTAGGGCCTGCATCATGAGGTCCCAGATTCCATTCCTCCCTCTCCCATGCTTAAAGGGAGTAGGGAGTTGTAGAATTTAGAGTGCTCGATCAACTTTGATGCTAGGAGGCGTGGCTCTAGTCAGGGCAAAAGCAAGAAGGCCCTTGTTGTGATGTAATCTTGTTTGGTGTTTGGGGGTTCTTTTTTTTTGATTGGTAAATATCAATTTATTAAAAGCGCAAGGGGCGCAACCCATGTACACAGGATGTATACAAAAAGAGCCCACTCATACATGCTTTTAATTAGAAAACGACGCGCAAAACTCTAGAAATTCCGCAAGAGTTGTAACTTGTGAAGGGTGCCATAATACTCTCCAAGAGAAAAGTGGTTGCATCACCCTTTTCTTCAAGTCCATTAGTCCAAGCTTGCAATCCTCAAATCTCCGAGCGTTCCTTCTTGGGGGTTCTTCTTTTCTTGTTCTTTCTGTTTTTTGTTTTTGTGTCCTTTTTGTATACATCCTGTATGTTTATAAAATTTCTCTGATTATCTATCAGAAAAAAAAAACTTATTGGAGCTGAGATTTGCTAGGAGTGTAATACATAGGAATCTTTCTATTCCGACACGGGTTTAACAGTTTTCTTGAAGGTTTGGCAAGTATAAGGTGCATTTAGATGTTTTCACCCAAAACATTGGGAAAAAAGCTGCTGGCGTTTCCCCCTTAGAGTATTATCTTGTAAAGACTGCCTTGCTGGTAGCTTTTCTTAAAATCTTCATAGCACTGGCTATATTTAACATGCTTGTTTATTGTAAAAATTATTCAAGTTTATTTGTGTTGTAGATTGTGGGCCATTCTGTTTGAATTGTCTGTCAATCACATAGTTTCGAATGGTTGATGGGTATACAACTATGTGCTTTTAGAACATTTAGCACAATTAAGACCAAGCTACATTCCTATCTAGACTGAAAAACAAACCATATTGTTTTAAATCCTAACTTCGGTGGTGTTTGATAACCCGGATTGGGTTTTGGGGTTGTACTGTTCATGGGCGTGTACACTGTACATGTTTTGTCTTTTACTTAAAAAATTTACAAACATCACCAAAATACCCTAGTAGCTTTCTTTCCACCTGAACCCAAGAGAGACCAGGCGATGCAAAATCCACCATCGCCACCACCACTTGGACATCCACCCTTCATATTGCCCTGCAAAACCACCATTTCCAAGGACCCCAAGACCACCCTATACGTTATCTTAGCCATTTCCCTCTTCTCCCTCTTCTTCTTCCTCTTCCTCTTCCTCTCCTCCTCCTCCTCCTCCACCTCTGCCAACACGGAGCTAACCCGTTCCTCTTCCCGACAAACCAAACCTACCAGGTCCTCTTCCCCAACCCCAACTCTGAACCCATCCCTCCTTCCATCGCCTACCTCATCTCCGGATCCGTCAGAGATTTGGAGAGCATTTGTTTGAAGGGGTGATGGGAAACAATCCAGTACAAACCGAAGCAGAGCTCCGCCATGAACACGCCGATCCAAGCCCAATATCTCCCAGCTAAAGGCTCATCGTCATCATCATGATCTTCTTCTGCTGCTGCTGTTGGGATGTGTGTCAATCTGTAAACCCATATCAAACAAATACCCACAAACACCGTGGAAGCAACACAATCTTCTCCGTCGACTTAGTGGACCCGAACTTCGCGACGGCTCGCCGATATGAGCACCACCGTCGTGTGTGGCTCTGAAGGGAATGCGGTGGTCCAGCCGAGGAAGAAGGGAGACTAGGCTCCCAGGCGTCTCGTCCAGATCCGGTTGGCTCAAGGGGGGTAGAGGAGTAATTTTAGGAAAATATTGGAGGGTAAAATCGTCGCACAAAAAACGTGAACAGTATGAACATGCACAGTACAACCCAAATACGGTTATCAAACAGGGCCTTCTTTTCAGAGAGCTTTTATCTCTTTTGAGGACAACATGTTAAATATCATTGTCACTTCTCTATCTTACAGTTTTTATGCTTATCCAAAAAATAGAAAGGTATGCTTGTCCAGAAAAAGGTGTTTAGAGGACAGATCTAACTTTTCTATGCACTGAAATATTTGAAGTATTTGAGACAGGGTCCTTGTAGTTTCAGGATCAACTTTGTAACTTATTTTACTTCCTTTGTCTTTGGATTTGTCTCTAGTAATAGACTCTGCTGACATGACTGTTAATTATATGAATGTATGTTCTCTGATATCTGACATCATTATGTGTTTGGGGCAACTGCTGGACTTTTGTAATATTGATTGATGATGCTTTTAAATGAAAGGATGTTGGAGCTTGTTATTAATGTTGAAGGTTGTATATATATGTGTGCACGCATGTATGCGGTTATCTGAACTTTTATCTACTGTGAGATGCAGTTCCGGCATTTGGCTAACAAGGTTGGAAATCTTGAGCGTCCTTTTCTTAAAGAATTTTTTCCTAGGTGGGTTGGATCTTGTGGGTGTCCAGATCTAAGGTATGGTTTACATGGTAAATGTTGCTCTTTAAGTTATCTTTTGTTAGAGTGTATTTGAATTACCCTAAAGTTAGGGATTTTATGAGGATTATATTATCTTTGATGAATATTAGATTAGCTTAACTTTAGGGATTTGATGCGATTGAATCACCCTAAATTAAGAGATTTGATTAATATTATATACCATGTGTAAGCTCTATAATTTAAGCCTTTTGTATTGTAAACTTATCAAGTTAATATGAACAAAATGAAATGCTTAGGGCTTTATCATGTGGCGTAAAATCTTGTCTCATTTTCTATTTATTCCTCTATTTATTTTTTTGATAAGTAATGTTGTATTATCAAAAAAGCGCAAAACACCTCTATGTACACAAGAAAGAATACATAGGAACCCAACCAAAAACCCAACAAAACACCCTAAAACCCGACAGAAAGCCCCAAAACTGAAGTCACCAAGACCCAACAAACTGCCTAAACAACCCAATCCCCTACTGCACCCTAGGGGGAAAGGAAAAAACATTTTTAGACCCAAAAAAGCCCCGCCGACGCTGGCACTTCACCGGAGAAATGGAGCAATCTAGATTTTTGAGCTTCCTCATCCCCTTAACCTTTGGGGTAGAAACGTCAATAATGGGCTCCCTCTTATCAATGGCAGAAAAAAGGTCCAAAAGATTTGTCTTCACCTACCCAAGACAACCTCACAACGGGAGCGAAATTCATCGCATCGAGCACCCCTTTGGAATCGCCCTCCACCCCTTCCACCGGAGTTTTTACCACAATCTCGGCAAGCAGCTCCTTGTTCTTTGCAACTGCTTAGCAACCTTTTCCTTCACCCCCTGGGAATACCCGAGTTGAGACTTGGATACAGAGGAATAAATGGGAGCACCTCCCTCCGTCATGCAAGGAAAAGCTTGGCTAAGACTCCTATCCAGCTCATCTGCCCCATAGGAATGGGAATTAGTCGAGAGAGGAGAGCAGACCTGAGACGAAAGCAACTCCTTCACCACCGGCATAGAGGGAGAAACAAAACTCGACCCTAAACACCCCCTACGAATTAAACCTTTCGCCGGAGTAGCGTTCTCATCAGCCTCAACCTGAGAATCCTTACAGCCCTGAGTTGACAAGGACGCCTCCTTCTCCATTGACCGAGAAGGGTAAACAACTCTCGGACCAAAAAAACCCCGTCCGATCAAGCCCATCGCCGGCGAAGGGTTCCGAACAGCACGAGCTTCCACTAACGCCAGAGAAAGGATGGGATCCGTCACCGCAGGAAAAGAATCCTCCCTTATCTTGCACAGAGGCCTCGCCAAAGCAGGAGCCTCCGCCTAAGAGAGTGAGGCCACCACCAGAGGAACAAGAAAACACACCGGAGAAATCTGCCGGACCTCCAACGAAGACCCAGACCCAACGTCGGTAGCCCCAAAGCTGACGCCGAAACCAGGCTCAACGTCCGTGATCACCGGTGTCCCTTGCCGAACCATAGACACCAGGGGATCATCACAAGGCACCATCGCAAGCTTTGGAGTCAATGAAGAAATCCACTCCATGGACACTTTGGGCGAGCCCACCGGGAGAGAAGCCATCGACGGAAGCACTTGCACCTTACAAGAAGGCTTAAAACACCCAGGGGTTTTGGGCTTTAGAGAAATCCCAGACTTAAAACGCCCAGCAGATTTGGGCTTTAGAGAAGGCCCAAACTCGATGCCCTTTAAGCCTTCTAGGCTTTTTAAGGCAGCCCTAATCTGTTTTCTTAAAGGGATTGCTTCAAACCCTGTTAGGAAACCATCCAACAACCCACTAAGATCCCGGCCCATCTCAGAATGAAAAAAACCTAAGAAATGATTGACCCGTAGCTTGACAGAAATGCCCCTCGTCTTCTTCGAAGAGCCAGCTGCCAGTGAAGGATGCTATTCCTCTATTTATTTATTTACTCTATTTCATTATTAGTTCTTATATGGATGTTTCGAGGACTCATCGAGGTCTCGAGAGGAGCTCCTCCATTTTTTTCTTTACTCTTTATACTTGGAACTACAGGCTAGCTTGCCCCACGGGTCATTAGCTTTGTAGATTTTCTTTCTTTCTTCTCTGTCTCTCCCTAGCCCCCCTTGTATACTCCCTGTGTACTAAGAGTTGCGCCCCTCTGCGCTTTTGATATATTCTCTTGACTTATTAAAAAAAAAAAATTATTAGTTCTTATATGGAATCAAAGAAATTAATAATGAAATAGTAAAATGGGTACATTAAGGGAAGACAGATTTTACATTCGGTTCTTATAGCAAATGAGTGCATTGACAGTCGGCTTAGATCTGGAGAGTCCGGTTTGTTATGTAAATTGGACTTAGAAAATGCGTATGATCATGTGAATTGGGAGTTTTTGCTATTCATATAGTGGGTTTGGGGAAAAATGGAGGAACTGGATAGCGTTCTACATTTCTACCGTCCGATATTCAGTTTTGATGAATGGAGAATCCTCAGGCTTTTTTAGTAGCTCTCAGGGCATCAGAGAAGGGGATTCACTATCTCCTTTTCTATTTGTTATTGTTATGGAGGCGTTGAGTAGGATGATGGAGGCTACAGAAAACATTGGTCTTGTGGCTAGATTTTCAAAGGGAGCGAGAAACAATTCTGGACTTAGTGTCTCACATTTGTTGTTTGTTGATGATACATTGATCTTTTGTGGTCCCAATGAGGATCAACTTAGAAATTTGCGCTGTCTGTTTGTATGCTTTGAAGCTATCTCGGGGCTAAAAGTTAATTTGGAAAAGTCTGAGATTGTTCCAATTGGTGAGGTGGAGAATGTTGATAGGCTGGCAGGATTAACTATGAAATACTTGGGTGTTCCTTTGGGGGCGTCTTACAAGTCTACCACAATTTGGAATGACATTGTTGAGAAAATGGGAAGGAAATTGGCGAGTTGGAAGAAAATGTATCTATCAAAAGGTGGGAGGCTCACACTGATTAAAAGCGCTTTGTCCAACCTCTCTACATACTTCTTGTCTCTATTTCCTATTCCGATGAGTATGGTGAACAGATTGGAGAAGTTACGAAGAGATTTCCTATGGGGTGGACTAAATGAGGAGACTAAAGTCCATTTAGTGAAATGGGCTAAAATCTGCTCGCCTATGCAAGATGGGGATTTGGGCATCTGAAATTTGCGCACTTTTAATCTCGCCTTATTGGGTAAGTGGTTATGGCGATATGCCACTGAAAGGGTGGCATATTGGTGGTTGGTTGTTGAGGTCAAGCATGGGTGCATGAATGGCGGTTGGTGTACCAAAGTGGTGGAGGGTCCTTATGGAGTGGGAGTGTGGAAACATATTCAGAGAGGATGGGAAGGTTTCTCAAGATTTATTAGTTTTGGGATAGGTGATGGTTTCCATATTAGGTTTTGGCATGATAATTGGTGCGGGAATCAGCCCTTGAAGGAAGCTTTTCTTGAATTATCTCAAGTAGCTAGCAATAAGGAGGCATGGGTTAAGGATCATATGCAACTGTCCAATGGCAGCATACAGTGGAATGTTCCCTTCTTACGAGCTGTCCAAGATTGGGAGGCAGAGGTGGTGACAATGTTCTTTGGGAAGTTATATGCTTTTCGCAGGCGTATGAGAGTGACAAACTACATGTTGTGGAATCCTTCCGAACGAAACATCTTAGAGGTAAAGTCTTTTTTTTCGCGTGCTCTCTTCTTCGGGAACATAAACTTCCTCTTTCCCATGGAGAAGTATATGGAAAGTCAAAGTTCCGTTGCGAGTCAGTTTCTTTGTGTGGACGACGATTCTAGGAAATATTTTGACTTTGGACAACTTGCGGTGGTGTGGTGTTGCATGTGTAAGCAAAGTGGTGAGTCTATCAACCATCTTCTCCTTCATTGTGAAGTGGCACGAGCGTTATGGAGCGTAGTACTCACTCTTTTTGATGTCACATGGGTTATGTTTGGAGGGGTGGCAGATTTGTTAGTGTGTTGGTGTGGTCAGTTTGGTAATATTTCAGCTAAGGAGGTGTGGTGAATAGCACTATTGTGTCTTATGTGGATTATTTAGCAAGAGCAGAATGCAAGATGTTTTGAAGATCAGGAAAGGTCAATGGAATAGCTCAAAAAGTTGCTTATTCAAACATTGTTCCATTGGACCGAAGCTTGTAGTGTGCCTAAGATTTTCACCATGTCTCAATTTTTATCTTTATGTTCCTCTTTTTGCCTTTAGTAAGGCCTTTCTTTGTATAGTTCCTATGTACTATGGTTGCCTCCACACTTTTCAATGAATTACTTATTTATAAAAAAAAAATGAAATAGTAAATAGAAAATGAGACGATTTTATGTGGTTCGGTCTTATGATCTACGTCTACAGGATAAAGCCCTATGGGCTACATTTTGTCCTTATTTACTTGATAAGTTTACAATACAAAATACTCTATTTATAGAGCTTACGCATGAAATATAATCTTAATCAAATCACTTAATTTAGGGTGATTTAATCTCATCAAATCCCTAAAGTTAAGCTAATCTAATATTCATCAAAAATAATACAATCCTCATCAAATCGCAGGTAATTCAAATATACTTTAGCATCTTTAGACTCTTCTACTGATTTTATTTGCTTGCATGCTGTCCTGGGACTTTAATTGTAAGGATGGGGTTCTCCTATAACAAACGGAAGAATATGGTTGAATTGGCGGTGTTACGGGGATGCACAGCTTCACCAGATTCCAGTGCATCAGTTCTGAACGTTAACACAGATTCGGAAAACCGAGATGGTGACATTGGTTGGCCTGGGATGATGAGCATCAGAGTTTATGAGCTTGATGGTATGTATGACCATCCAATTCTGCCAATGGCTGGAGATACATGGCAGTTATTGGAAATACAGTGCCATTCCAAGCTTGCTGCCAGACGCTTCCAGAAGCCCAAAAAGGGTTCGAAACCTGATGGATCTGACGATAATGGTGACATTATACCTGCTCTAGATATGCGCTCCAGGTATATACTGTTGTCCGTTAAGGTTTTGTCACCCCCTTTTTTTTTTTGAAAGAGGATCTAGTTTATATTTGGGAAAGTTACAGGTTACCTTCCTATAATGTTATCAAATGAAATGTTATCCTGTTAGTTGGTGTTGCTTGTGTAAAGTGGTTAATTTGTTGATCACTTATTGTTGGATTGTTCTTTTGCTAGAAAATGTTTGTATCACCTTTAGCTGTTGGAATTCAATGGGTGGTGCCTAAGGTGGTTGAGGGCTATTTTAGCTGGAAATGATTGTTTGATTGAGAAGAGTATAGCTTCTTTTGGATTGAATTTTTCTTTGCCTTATCTGCATGATTTGGAGAGAAAGGAGGAATCGTACTTTTAAGGGTGTTGAGGGGACTATCATTGATAGTAAATCAACTGTAACTGGCAGGGCTTCTTTCCTTCTTTTGTTGATTTTGTAGATTATATAAATCTTAGATTATAATAATTTAGGAGATTCTCTTGTACACGTGTACCTGAGTTTTTTCTCATTTCAATAAGATTTTCATTAATTATATAAATAAAGAAAAAAGATTGAAATGAGCGACTGAGAGAGTGGAGAACACAGATGAGAGAGTTGTTTTGAGTTGGTCAGACAAGTATGGTGGTGGTTAAGTGCTTTGCACGTATTTTGGAGGTTGTGTAAGGGCTGGAAATTGAGGATCTTCCAGGTTCGCAATATGTTTACTTTTTTCTTTTTATTTGTTACTACTTTTAAAATTGTTTCTAATTGGTGAAGAAGATGATGCTGTAATGTGCTCGTTTAAAATCTATTAACCACTGGCCATAATACAATTGGGCGCATATGATTTTGAGTGACGATTTGGTGTAGTATGATTGGTCAATTAGTCATATGATCCTCAAGTGCTTGTACATTGAATCGGATGGCAAAGTTAGTGTTTTGAATTTCAACCGCAAGGGTGTTATGTTCACAGGTTGAACTATAAGGGGGCTCCGTGTTTTATGGGCAAGACATAAGGGGGTAAATTGTAATTTCCCTTTATATTTTCTTGAACTTATTAATTTTATTTTCTTTTGCAGTTCGGAATCCCCCTTGTTATGGATGAGAGCAGACCCTGAAATGGAATACCTTGCTGAAATTCATGTTAATCAACCTATACAGATGTGGGTAAGAATGAAGGCATGCACAATTTTTGTTATTATTCTGCCATGCCTCTCAGCATTATACTCTTGCCTGGAAAGTTTTAAGCTTGCGAGAAGCTGTTTTTTTTGTGTGATTAAGTACTAATGCATTAGGAAAAGCAAAATGGGGTATAACTCTAGTACACAGGATGTGATAGAAGAGGAACACTCAAAAACAGAAAATCTAACTTCTAAAATTTAAGAGTTCAATAAACTGTAAAATTAGTAGCTGCTATCCAATCGCAGAGGCAACAAAAAAACAGAATCTTCATTTTCAAGATTGGTAACTCGCAGCCCTCAAAATCCATTTTTCTAAGATTTTATAGATCTCCTGATTTTTGTTTGTAATCTTTAGGTGTACTTTTTTGTTTTTGTTTTTTAATTCCTTTATTTATAATTTTTTACTACATCAAAACAAATTATTCATCATTTTTTTTTCACTACACCTTTATTACTTATCCAAAAAGCAAAAAAGAAAAAGAAAAAGGTGCTTTCCTTTCCCTCCAAGTGCACAAAGGAGAAGATTTTCTGATCTCACTGGTAATGTGTTGGCGACCAATAATCATATGTTGAAGTCAAAATTTGATTCATCATACTTTGATTCAAAAAGGAATCTTAAATAGCTCATTTTTGTACTTCCACTAAAATCATTTCCCGCAAGGATGTTGGTTGGTATTGTATGTCTCACAGGTTTGGTTATAGTTTGGATTATCCCACTGGTTGTATAGTTGGAATAACCCTATATGCAATGGGAAACTGCCACCTGGTTCAATGGGCTTCCCCTTTCCCAGGGAGACCTTGGAGTTCTTCGCCCCCCATTCATTATATGATATCCCACCCTTCATTAGAAAGAGAATCACATGGTACGTATAGGTGTGTAGCTTGGAGCTGATAATATTTGCTAGATGCGCTGGAAGATTTGCCTGGGTATGACATTGTGATGGGCATATGCTACATATTGTTCCCTATCTCTTTGCCCAAGTTAGATCTTTGTAACTACCTAAAGTTGGTTTATTAAGTCTTGATCTGGGGATTTTTGTTTCACTATACAGTAAGAACTGTGTGAAAACAGAGTATTTTGGCTCACTGGACTGAAGTTTTTTTGAGGGGTCTGATCTGGGGGTCGGGGTGGGTTACTTGCGTCAAGGAGTAGGTCCTAGTGCATGCACTCTGACTTGATGGTTTATTCAGAGTCCTTTAGGTCATATAAGATTACTTTCCCTCCTATCAAACCATAAAAAAGGATAAAAGGTTATTGGAACAGTTTTAGTTTTAGTGGGTGTTCTTTTGTCAGGCAAGTTGCTGATGCAGAATTTCATCTCTGTATAATTTAATAATTTTTTTAAAATAGTTTGGATCTTTTGACTATTTATCGGTAATGTGATTGGTAAAATGGATTTGATTCTTGAACATAATATAATTCCTTTGGTACCTAATCTACGTGGTAGATTGTTTTCATGGTTCAAATTTTGTATGCTGGGCAGTTCATGGTAAACCTTATTAGACATTTAGTTGTATCATGTATGCCACTAACTTTTCTTTTTTTGCGGGGGCTTTTGTGAAATAGTTGTTTCCATAATAACATATTTGGATAGTACACCAGTTAAAACTATTTAAGGATCTAAGTAGTTTTTAAATAAAATTGTGTTATGAAAATGTTAAAATATTGATTAAATAATTAACCTTACCTATTCCTATCATATTAAGTTTTTGGGATAAGTGGTCTATCAAAGCTAGGTCACGCATTTGAACCCTGACATCGTCAATTCATGCTCTTTTAATTAAAAATATTTTATATGTAAGGCCTGACCTATTAAAAGAGAGTTTGAGCCTACACGTGAGAGAGAGTGTTAAAGTATTTGATTAAATGATTGAATTTACCTTTTCTTATTAGCTTAAGCATTTGGGACAAGTAATGATTTAATAGAAATCAAGCCCGTACTTGGAATTTTGTTTTGAAAACGTAATCAATTATTGGCACAACATTTTCAAAAAAGTTATTGACATTGCAATTTTTTCACCACAGTCCTTCTGCTAAGTAAATTATTGCGATATCGCACAAGCGGTAATTGTACACAAGTTAGATATCAACAATTCACTAAAAATTTTGAGTGTTTAATTGAGATTTGTTAGGGAAGTGGCTGTTACATTATGTACATGAGAGAGAGGCTTGGTGGAGAATTATTATGGACGCCAAATTTGGCTTTGAGTAGGGCGGGTGGCGCTTCATCAATCCACCAAGGCCGCATGGGGTGGGGCTTTGGTAGTATATTAGTAGGGGGTGGAGGCTGTTTTCTAGCCATATTAAGTTTGATTTAGGTGTTCTTTTGGATACATCCTGTGTAATAGGGTTGTGCCCCTCTGCACTTTTTGGAATATACAACATTACTTATATATATATATATATATATATGGCACCCACCATAATAACCAAGAGAAAATCTATTTGTCATGCAAACTAGTTGCTGGCTTTGTAGAACTGTGGACATATGAAGGTAAAAGATTACTATACTTTTCTCAGGGGTTACTATTGCCACCTTTTGGTTAAGAGTAATACTTTTCAAACCTATCTGAATTCTGTTGGTCGAGACAGGTGGCTTTTTAAAAATGCATTCTTTGGATAGTACATTCCTTTTTATCCATTTAAATGATATGCATTCAAGAGTGGGATATGTAGGGAACTTAAACCTGATTCATTCAAAGTGGCCTGAAGTCATTATTCCAGACTTTTACAAGTCACTTGTGTAGTGTTTTTTGAACATGATTATATATATTCTATGTTTCTAAAGGCATGGGTTCCTTCTGCATCCTCTCTCTCTCTCTCTCTCTCTCTCTATATATATATATATATTGAATTGCCATCAAGATTTTTCTTTCTAAGCTGTTGCTTGACATCTATTCTTCAGGAAAGTCCCTACAGCTATATCTTTTTAGTTCTCCAAGCCTTTCTAATTCAAGAGAGCCCATAATCTTGAGATGTGACTGTCCTACTTCAAGTTGCAATAATTCTCAAAGCAAAATAGGAATGACAGTTAGATCTACAAATGCTTATATGAGAATTTCATTTTTGTTGTTTTGGGGGCCAAGAAGAGATGATGATTTGGCCTTAAAAATCTGTAAACCTAAATATGGGTTGTGACCATAGTTTTTTCAGTGGAGTTGTTTCTTTGTTATGCTTACAAATGTCAATCAATATGGACGCACAAACAAATATACACATACATACATTTGTATCTGTGTGTATTTATATGCACAAACATGAATTACATTGTCTAATAAATAGTGTGTGATCATATTTGCTTCAGCTGCATTGCTTCATGATAAACTCTTTTAACCATGTTTAAGTTAGTTAATCTGTTCTTGATTTTGTGACATTGGTATGCTTAATCAGATTAATCAGTTAGAGAAGGACAGGGATGTTATTGCTCAGGCACAAGCAATTGCAACTCTAGAGGCGTTGCCACAACTTTCATTTTCTGTTGTTAATGCCCTGAATACTTTCCTCACCGACTCCAAGGTTTTAATTGCTCTCTGAGGTGTACTTGGTTTTTTTTTTATAGTAATAGGAAAACTAGTTATCTGAACTTTTATTCTTCGGTATCAAGGCCTTCTGGAGACTTCGAATTGAGGCTGCTTTTGCATTAGCTAATTCGGCATCTGAGGTATTTAATTATTATTCATCTTATTCAACATAGATGCTTTGACTATATAGTATTTCTATATAAATTTAATCAACCAAACTATTTGTATAAGTGATTTTCTGTTGGACATATTTCTTGAATTTGACCATATTATTTTTAATAGTTGTTTAGTCTGATAGATGGATACTTCTTTGTTTACTATAAATTCTTACTTCTGGTTCTCTACTGTAACAAAGAATGGTTTTCTCAAGCTTGTTCCATTTGTTGAACCAAATATTTTATTTGCTTATAAATCCTGGAAAGTGCTAAGCTTTGTATGATGGTTCTAGGTGTGCTTATGAAGAGTCATCTGTACTTTCTAGTGCTGCTCTAACTTGAGATTTATTTATCTTATAATGAACTTAGACAATGGGGAGCATGGAGGATTAACTTGTAAAATAGATAGTTGTGAGGTACATGGACTCATATGTATGTGTATGCTTATATGCATATCTATCTATCTATTTCTGTATTACGATGCGTATGTATGGATTCATATGTATGGATTCTCTGTGCGTGTGTGAAAATTCAAAACATTTTCCATTCAAATTACGATGCGTACTGTATATTTGAAATTGTTGGGGCATTTTAAAATAAATTTGTGCTGCTTCTTTCACTTTGTATCCTTGCTTGCATGTTCAAAATGCCATTTCTTTGTCCACTAATTTGTATGTTTACTGTGATAAAAATATTTGACTTGTGTTGTTTTCTGTCATTGATCACCAGGAAACTGATTGGGCTGGTTTAACTCATTTGGTGAAATTTTATAAAAGTAGGAGATTTGATGCAAACATTGGACTGCCCAAGTATGGTTACTAATAAATTTGGTTTATTTTGATGAGCTGATTTTGGTAATATGAATTTGAAAGATTTTATTTTATGCTAATCTTGCCAGGCCAAATGACTTTCATGACTTTCCCGAGTACTTTGTTCTTGAGGTAATGCATTGAGGTAGGATATGTAATCAGTTGTAAGTCATGCTATGTGGTTGCTTCATGTAACTTTGCACCATTTTTCAAACATTGCAATGAACTACACCCCCCCCTCCTCCCCCCCTGAATGCACATTTAATGTAGAAATTTTTCATTTTTGATCTTGAAAACTTTGCTTATGCGTTATATTTTGTTACTTACGTCTTGAAATAGGGAAAAGTTACATACTAGTTATAAATCAATCTTTTTGTTTATTATGGAATTGGCCATTTGGGAAACCAGCTGTTTGGTCCATTTCGTTACAGCTACTAAGAAACTGGCTCCAGAAATTGTTTTTTTTTTTTTTGATAAGTCAGAGTATTATATACCAAAAAAAAGCGCAAAGCGTCTCTAAGTACACAAGAACGAGAACGCAGAGCGCCTCAAGTATACAAAGGAGACCCAAATCAACAGTCCAAGAAACGCACAAAAGCGCCTCTTAAGTACACAAAAAGTATACAAAGGAACCCAAAAAGAAAACCCGAAACAACCCAAAAGCAGCAAAGGATCTAAACAGCACCCTAACAGCAGCCCTAGTGCACCTCCGGAGGGAACAAAAACGCATTCTTCGATCCCGACCAACCCCTTCGCCGCTGGCCCTTCACCAAAGAGATGGTGCAGTCCAAATTTTTGAGCTCTCTCATCCCCTTAACCTTAAGAACAGTAGCTTCAACAAGATCCCGAAGTTTCTTGTCGTCACCTCCCCAAGTCAACCCCAAAACAGGAGCGAGGTTCAAACGTTAGCCACCTGATCCTCCCTGACCACAGGAATAACACCCACAACCTCTGCAATCAAATCCTTATTTTTATTCAGCTGTTTAGCAACCTTATCCTTCACCCTCCAGAAATTGTTGTGCTCTAAGAAGGGCAGTATCCTACTGAAGCATCTACGTATTTATTAAATGCAAAGTTCCGTGTGAGTAACTGGTAGATTAGATGTATACACATTTTAGCATTAGTAAAATTCATTAGTTACACCTGATAATGAACTAGCTTATTCATATGCTTGATTTGAAATAATTTTAACATTTTTGGGTAAAGCTATTTTTCTTGAAGGTTAAAGATTTTTTGTTATACATCACAATTGTCTGAACTAGGTAATCATCTATCTGTAGGCAGGCTACCAACAGTAGCTTGAAACAGTCCATGGGGCATATACAATATTTGTGATTAATGCTGTTTACAGTTTTGACTTTTTCTTCAGATGCTGAAACCAATTAAGGCTGTCTATTTCCCTTTGCTGATTATTGTTGATGATTTCTAGTTGCTTTCTTTTTTGTAATGTTCATTTTGCAATTTTTTTTTTTTTTTTTTGATTACCAGTCAGCTTGATGTAAACTGCAACATTTGGAATTTATTTAAGATGATAAGCAAATTCAAGGTGTCACTTTTAGAGGTGAAGGGAGCATGTAAGAACCTAAAGCTTGTGCTTAAACTGGGAACTGGGAACTATAATATCATGGCATAGAATGGATGCTCCTTAATTAGGTTTCTTATCCCTAGACTGGCAACAACTGTTGCAAAGGAGAGATAAAGGAGATGTTTTGTAAAGACTACACAGTCACTACATCCTTTTCATCAACTGAAACCACCCACAACCCCCCCCCCAACCCCATGTTTTATTCACCCTGTAATTTTGGTATTTATTGTTATTGTAGAGTGGGACTCTGATATTACGCCCTTGCCATGTATCTTTGGGATTCAATAACAACTAGCAAATTTTTTTTCCTGGTATTATTTCAGGAATGCTACAAAACTTTCTTGGGTTACATAACAGTTAGCAAAATCCACTTCCATCCCATTTTTTTTTTTTTGGGTATTATTTCAGGCCATCCCACATGCTGTAGCTACGGTCAGAGCTGCAGACAAGAAAAGTCCAAGAGAAGCTGTCGAGTTTGTTTTACAACTTTTGAAGGTACGTATTCTCTAGGAAACTACTTGTAAAACATGATTTGCACCATTCATGCGATAAAACATTTACAAAAAATATATTTTCTGTTAGCCTTCTGTTCTTCTTGCTATATCTGGAATTATTTAGTAGCAAGCAAAGTGAACAATGAAATGTTCCTGGCCATCAACAGTTGCAGGGGATGATAAGAAATAATTAGAAGCACACATTTTTCACTCTTTCAAGCTGAAGTCAGAAAACTTGAATGGCATAACTGGTTTGTAGGGCGAGAAATCCCAGTTGGAGTAGTTTTTACTCAAAATAAGGCCCATTCTTTATCTGTATAGAAGCTTCATGGTTAATGTTGTTAGAATCTCACACATTTAGGTTCCATAGACAGATTAGAAATTTTAAAGTTCCTTGTCTAGAGCTTTTTAATAAGGAAGTGGTATTTTGTTAGAACTGTAGCCTTCTGATGCTCGTGCTTGTCCCCTTCCAGAGGTTCCATCCCGTGAACTTGAGAGAGTTGATTTCTCAGTTTTCTATGGTGGAATTTTTCATGTTCACTGTCTCCTCTCTGCTGGTCTTTTTTGAAGTTCTCCTTTCGATTTAGGTCCTTATTTTTTTGGGTTCTCCTTTTCTTTGCTTCTCTTGGAGGTTTATTTTGCAAAATTGTATGAAACAGAAGCAAAAACAAAAACTCCTTGACCTTCCGAATTACATATCAAGTTCTCCTAACACAGCATTAGATAGCCTTATTTATTTTTAGATAATTTTTACACTTCCAACAATGCCACTTACCTTTCCTTCCCTTTTGCTTCCATATTCCCACCACGTCCATTCACTGACCACTGGTTTCAGCTATCATAACCTTTTGACATGCCTCTACAGCGCATTCTTGCTAACTTTGAAATCACCTGATCCTGCACCCTTATAGGTGCTCCTACCACTATTTTTTTGATGATCACACTGCTCTTCTCCTTGATTACCCGAATAAATCTTGTACCATTTTTCTCTTCCTCTGGAATTATGTTTCCTCCATATCTAATCTTCATTATCTGAAGCACATTCATGGCCTTGAATATACAATACTTTTTGGGACTGGGAGAGTGATAATTTGGTTACAGATTTAAACCATTTTATCCCCACACCCTCCAAAAAAGTCCAAAGCTATCTTTTCTTTTTCATATTTTTATCCCCTTAAATTTTCACTATGCTCAATGGTTTACCTGAATTTATATTTTTGTCTTTTTCTGCTTCATTGTCTGACAGTATAATGACAACAATGGGAATCTGTACTCTGATGTATTCTGGCTTGCTGCACTGGTCCAGGCAGTTGGTGAACTTGAATTTGGGCAGCAGGTTTGTGAATCTTGTTATTCTCCTTGCTCTTCATGCTTACATGTTGCTTCTTTTTTTTTTTTTTTTTGGAAATTGGAAAAAAAAAAAAAAAAAAAGGTTGGGAACGCTTTACTCCAATAGTAACTTCTGATTGGATAGGATCCCATTTCAAACTGCCTACATTTTATTTTCTCCTTGCCATTTTTTTTCCCGCCTGGCTCTTATTGCAGTTGCACTGTCTCTGTTTTCAGTACCTAATATAAAATTATTCTGGGTGAACTTCTATTTACTAATATTTATCATCTCTGTCGTCATCATTGTCACGTCTCTCTCTTATTCACATGCAAGTACATGAAATATTTGGATCTCATTTCCCTTTATGATACTTTGAACTTTGTTGCTAATTGTAAGCTAAAGTGAATAGACCTTCTTCTTTCCAGTATTTTAGAGGGTTGGTGCTAGTCTGCAGTATCTTATCAAACTGGTACTGTGCTGAAATGTGTTATGTTTGTTTCTCGCCTTCCAAAAGATCAGTAAGTTTGTGAAAACAATTTTCAGTTGTCCATTGAGGCCTGTTTGTAACTTCAGAAGTAGACGCGTTATGGATTCCCAGAAGCTTTAGAGGCCTAGCTTGTTAGAAATTTGAGCATCCAGAAGTTCACTTTTTGGCTTGAGATGGCTTGTTAAACATTTCCAGTTGTTTCTTTTTCCCATTAAGATTGTGAAAATGGATTGAAGAATACATTTTATAGTTTTTGCAGTCAAATCCACTGCTTTTACAAATTTATATTTGTCATCATGAAAGGTTTACCTGAACTTCCTCATGTTGATCGGCAAGGAAATGGGTTCATGTTTCTCTTTACTGCCAAATTCATCAATTTTCTAAGTTTTCTTAATGTCAAAGCTTTTTTGGCCGGATAATCTTGTGTTGAATTTGTGATAACAAAATAAGCTTTTGCACACTTGCTTATCTTTGTTACGATCCTAAGTATCCCACATGGCTTAAGTATAGTTTTAGTCGTGAGAATATAAGATCTTGGGTACCTTTCCCTTGTAAGCCGGTTTTCAAGGGTGAGTTGTACTTGAGGTTTGTAGTATTTTGGTATCAGAGATAGCCACCATGTTGATTATGGGATCGGACCCAGCTCGTCAAATATGGGATCCAAGGAGTTGCAGCTTTGACATGAGATTATAGGCTGGATTAAGACGTCTTGGTACTATGTATGGGTATAGTATTAAGTCATTGAATACTGATAGATGAGTGGAGCTACAAAAGAGAAAATGCAACCATTGAATTAGTGTCGATAAAGTGGTCTGTCGTGGATGTCGGCTGCGAAGCGTGGATCCTAAAAGTAATAATACTCCTACTGTGGTATATTACGATCCCTGTAATGTAAAAATTACCCTTAATAAAGCATAACCTTCGTCGGTCACACACCAATCTTAAGTCCATAACCATAACCATCACACAGCAACATGAAGAAGCTTAATTAAGTACAAAACCATATCCGTCTGGTGCTGTAGCAGCGGCAGAGTACATAGGTTGTTGTTTGGCAGCGGCTTTCAGCGGAGGAACGGGGGAGGTGGCATTCGGCGGTGGTTTTGGGGAGTAGGGGTTTTTACGGAATGGGAAGAAAGCTTGTGTTTTTTACAATTAGTTGAAGAAAATCCAATGCATCTATCTTCTTTTTTTTTTTTGTTCAATGATTACGTGTCTGTCTTTTAATGGAAGGTAGAAAAGGATGGGTTTGTGCCCCTTCCGCATAGAAGTCGTTCTCAAAACAAAAACCTCAAATGTTGAAACACCACCACATCGGAACATCTGTCTGTTGATCCACCACATGAGCATAGAGCCACCGTGCCACATATGCATTACGAATGTGCCACATATGCTCTACTTCCTGATGTTCCAAGATTTCTTGGACCTTGAGGCCAAGGTCCATTTTAAGGGGGAAGGAGTGTTACAAGTCTACAGCCATACGACAGAAGGAGTCTAGCAGTAGAAAGACTTTGTTTAAATAGAGAATAAGAAATGTATTATATCTTAAGATTTCAGTAATTTAGTAGTTCTATTTCATCAGCTATCTTATATTTGTGTATTCTATTTCATTTCTACTACTACCATGTAATCATCTACATAAACAAATGGGTTGATTAATAAAATATATGAGAAATTAATTATTCAACTCTAGTAGTTGTTTTGGAAGGTGTAGGGTTCCTCGAACTACCCTAAAATTAGGAGGCATAGGATTCCTTGAATTATCCTATAACAAATCTACCATTCTTGTTAATTTGTCGTCCTGTGTTACGGAGGCCCGTAACAATGTCCCACATGGTTTAAATACAATCTTAACTATGTGTATATAAGTTATTGGACACTATCCCCTTATAAGCCGGTTTTTAAGGGTGAGTTCTACCCAACGCTTATATCAATCTTCTTTTGAAGATCGTCAGTTAATCTACTGTAAATTGACTCTGAAATCTCAGAATCTCTATATTTGTTTTTATTGTGTTTTGGGTGTTGAACTGACAATTTTACCTTGGAGAGTTTCATTTATTTCTTCTCTTATATTGATCCACTTTGCTATCCTGTCAGTTGCATGAGGTCTGAATGGTCAAATAGTTTCTAATACTTGGTGCTGGGTCTCGGAATCAAACAAGTGTACCCTATCAATTATACAGCTTATGATGATCCGAGAGCTGTCTTTATGTGTTGTTCATGTTACTGTCACACGAAGTGCTGTGTCAGAGTAGTTTCTAACAATTTTCATGCTTTTACACTTCAGCAAATTACCAAATTGTTCCGGTTTTTAGAATGAGATGTTGTAGCTTTTTCTTTGACGTATTCAGATTTTTGAATGAATAATCTTTACAAGGCTTTTATATATATATATATATATATATATATTTCTTTTGTCTTTGCTTGGCTTGCCTGAATTTTTTTTAGAACTGCCAATACACTTGATGCTGAATTGACAAGAATTTGATGTTATTCCTCTCTATTTTTATTTTTAATTGCATGGACGTATATGTTATATACACCTATAATCTGACTTTTGTTTCTCTACTAATGTATGAAGTTCCGAGAACTTATCTATTCTTCTTTAATTCATTGCAGAGTATTCTATTTTTAACTTCTCTTCTCAAGCGCATCGACCGGCTTTTGCAATTTGACAGGTGCAATTAACTTCTTTCATATCTGATACAGTCGGCTATAGCAAATAATACTTGTTAATGATTGATGTACCTGGAAATGGCCTGTACCAGGCTGATGCCTAGCCACAATGGGATCTTAACAGTGAGCTGTATCCGGACCTTGACACAGATTGCGTTAAAGCTTTCTGAGTTCATACCTCTTGTAAGTGTTTCCATGTACCTATCTTACTGATTATCAGAGTTCTTGGCCTTCATGTGTACTTTATGGGAGTGGCTGCAGGATCGTGTCGTTGAACTTATAAGACCTTTCCGAGATTTCAAGACAATGTGGCAAGTTCGAATTGAAGCAAGCAGGGCACTTCTTGATCTAGAGTTCCACTGCAAAGGCATTGATGCCGCGTTATCATTGTTTATCAAATATATAGAGGAAGAGCCATCTTTAAGAGGTCTTCACTACTGTCTGCAGTGCAAAAGTTATTTTTTTAAGGCTTTTTTTTTTTTTTTTTTTGGATTTGCCTAGGAAGGAATATTTTTCCTTCAAGCGTACTTTTCTTCACTAAAGCCTTGAGTTATTTTTATTTTATTTTATTTTATCTTTCCTTATTTTGGGTGTTGCGAAGGGAAAGGAGGAGGTTGAAGTGGTTTCATATGATGGCATGTTAGTTTACTTGTTAATTATTTACTATTGCAGGGCAGATGAAATTGGGTGTACATGCTATGCGGCTATGTCAGATAAGTGGTGGATCTAATTCTAATGACAACATAAAGAGCCACGTTCTTGTGTCTTTACTTTGTCTACTTGATGGCCATATTGCGTTCAACAATGTCTTTCTTCGCCACCACCTATTCTGCATTATGCAAATCCTTGCAGGAAGGTAGGCATGCCTTTTCCTTTGTTCTTTAAAAAGAGAAAAAAACAATTTCCTTTTTGTATGTCTAAATTTCTTATTCTCTGGTTTCAATTGTTTCAACTTTCAATAATTGTTAGTTTGTTTGAATAAATTGCCAAGAACACAAGTTATTTGTACGTCTTGTGTAATGTTCTTGCAGTTCTGTTGGTTTTCTATGGTGTTTGTATGTTGGAAATTGTTTTTTGCTTTCTGCATTTATTTAAGGATAGCATTGTTGTGTCTTTTAGGGTTATCTTCGTCCTCCTTATTTTTCAATTTTGTTTTTCCAAATTGATTTTGGGTTGAGTCTGAGTTTTTCTTTTCAGGCCTCCAACTCTCTACGGAGTACCCAGAGAAACTAGAACGTTGCTTATGGGTGATGCAGAAACTTGCATTGAACAGAAGAACATTTTTTCTAATCTAGTTCCTGAAGTTAAACCTCCAGAACTACCTTCTGATGTCCCTAACCCCCCAGAAACAACTTCTCACACCCCGCATCCTTCTGAACCACCTCCTGACATCCCGAGCACTTCACATGATATTTTGGCCATTCCGCAAGCTTCCAAGGAAGCAGATACTGTTTCTAACGGTCATGAGCGGAAGATGCCATATATTAAGATCAGAGTTAAGCAATCTGCTGCCACCAGTAGAACTGAGGAGGCCGATAACCAAACTGTTGAAAAATCCCATGGTGAGCGACACGAAAGGGCTAGCAGTTCTGTTTCTGTGGATGCACCCCAGAGGAATTTTGCAGAGGCTGTGAGCATTAGCAACCAAAATCTTGAGGAAGTTAACTCATGTCATGATCGTGGATCCCGAATGACTGCCAGCATTGGTAGTGCAAAACCTGCAAGTGACGGTGACGAAATTGGAAAAGAACTCCAGTGCACTGCTGATTCGAGCAAAGTTTCTGTACAACCTGAGGCTGATATTCCATTACCATCCAGCTTCATTAACGATAACAGTGTAGATGCTGAAGCTCACAAATATGCATCTCTTCAATCTCTTTCAGTCGGTAGACCTGGTCTTGATGGCGGTTCACTTGGTATGACTGATTCCTCTCTGCATGATAAAGAGAAGAAGGAGAAGAAGAAAGACAAGGAGAAGAAAAGGAAGCGGGAAGAAAATAAAGGGCACCGAGATAGCCCTGAGTATTTGGAGAAGAAGCGTCTGAAGAAGCAGAAAAAGCAGAAAGAAAAGGAGTTGGCGAAGCTGCTGAGTAAGGAGACAAATGCATCTTCAGTAGAACCTAAACTTAACTTGGCATCTGGGCAATTGAATCCAATTGAACCCAAGGGATCCGACAGCATCACCAAGAGGGTTGATGTCAAGCCTGAGGCATCAGAAGGCACTTCTGCTGCTCCGAAAATCCGAATCAAAATAAAAAAATCGAACACTTAACAAGTCATAGAGCTTCCATTTTGTGCTTCTATTTATAGATTCTTCACCTACGGCACTGTCTACAAGTAGAGCGTTAATGCGAGGGATGGCTTGTATTGACACAAATTGTTGTTCAATTAGATGCATTTTTGCTGCTTGTTTCTTCGTAGAATGAATTATTTCACGTACATCATTTGTTATCATAGTTTTTGAACTATGACCTCTAAAAGTTCATTTTCGGTGTACCGTAAAAGATATTTTCTTCAAGAAATCGAACATAAAATCCCTACGATGAAGATTACTATTTATAAAGTTTATCACAGCACCAAGAAAAAAATATGAAGATTATTGGACTGGATAGCTGTGACAAAATAGTCATCATCATCATATATATTTAAAATAGTCGAATCACTCTTTAGAATAGTCTAGAATTGCGACATGTGAACCCATTTTTTTTAAAGGCTAAACTAGTTTTTTAAAGCATAATTTTTTAATTGGTTTTTTAAGAGTAGAATGGTTTTTTACTTAAAGGGAAAAATACAAAATTAGTCCCTGTGGTTTATTTGATTTACAATTTACTCTCTGTGGTATCAAAATGAACTCAAAAGCCCCTGTGGTATGCAACAATAACATTTTAGTCCCTCCAGTTAAATTCCATCCATTGAGTTAACGGATTCCGTTAGTGTGCCATGTCACATCCAATTAAATTATGACATGTGTCATGTTTTATTTATGACTTTTAAAAATCACACTTAGATTTTTCATGTCATATTATTATGCCAACTAATATTCTCACCTCAGCTCTTNTGGTCATTAATTAGCGTAATTAATTGCGTTAATTATATTTTAAAAGTTTTTCATATATAAATTATTCAATAAATTAAATATTATTAATGTCTGAATTAAATAAGGAAACAAATAATATAAATCAAATTATTATATATTAATACATTTAGTCAATTTAATATATATATTAATATGTTTAGGATTCTAAACAAAAGGTCATATATATATATATAATAGCGTGTATATATATTTAACTTTTTTTCTCTCTTTCCACGTCTCTCTCTCTCTCTCTAACAACCTAAAAATTCAACTGGAAGTAATTCTTCTTCTTAATCTTCCATGCATATATATTTTATTTGATAAAAACTACAACTTTAAGAATTAACCTTCTTTTTTTTTTCCCACTCTTCAACAGTAATATTCTAAAAAATTCAATCAGGAAGTAATTCTTATTCTTAACCTTTCAAAAACACAATTTTTAAAATCACACATATTAAAACCACAATTCCAAATGAACCCTTAATAAGAATAACACAGTCATCTCTAAACAATTGTAATTGAGTATTAACTATTAACTGTATTTGAAGGTTGTTTATTTTTTCAATTTGTTCTTTGATGATAATTGTAACTTCTGAATTAAGATAATAAATTGTTTGGATTTTTAGTGGGCTAATGAAATATTATAGTGTATATTTGATTTTTGTGCAAATATATATATATAGGGGTTTGTTAGGGGTTCTCCCCGTAATATTCTCCTGGTGTTCTCCTAGTCTTACGTAGAACATGATTTAAAAAAAAATAAAATTATAATACCGTTTTTTTGCTAACAGATTAATTTTTATGAGTTAATAGATAGGTTCTAATGCTTTAAAACTTGTTTTTGGATTAAAAATTAAAACCTAATGGTAAAAGATTAACCCTTTAGGGATGGTATCATCCAAAATGAATTTGATCATCCTAAATTTGGTGCTAATACCTCAATTTTTGTGCTAATGCCTTAAATTTGGTGTTTATGCCTCAAATTTGGTGCTAATGCCTAAAAAAATCGGTGGTAGAAGCCACTACAATTTTATTTTTTCTTAAATCATGTTTTACGTAAGACTGGGAGAACGCTAGGAGAACACTACGGGAGAACCCCTAGCATTTTCCATATATATATATATATATCTATATAAACTCTTTCGAAACACTAAAGAGATAATTAAACATGAACCTGAGAAGATTTATCTGATCGCATTAAATGTTGAGTGCAATATTTTGTTTCATTAGGTACTCATAAAATAAAAAGATTTATTTTTTATTTTTTATTTTGCACAGTATTTCATTCCATCTAGGGTTTCTATTTAATCGAAAATTTTGTTGCTTGGATTTATCTTTGTGTAGCTATGTATAAATTATTCACGACTATAAATTTATTATTTTTATATTTGTTTCTCTAGAAAGTGTTTTTGTATTGAAATATAATAGGTAGTACGCCAATAAAACTTTATGTTTTAATTCATTTGAATATTTTATTGATTTTTTTTCTTCATTTTTATGATTTACTCGAATTTTCTAGCATTTCCCTTTTCTAAAAGTGTTGAAAGATATTTATTTGATTGCATTAAATATTGAGTGAAATATGTGTTTTATTTTTTATTAAAAAATAGAGAATATTGTTCCCAATGGGTAGCTCAATCGGCTGTGACCAATCTTAATGAAGCGGAAGTCACTAGTTCAAATCTCCCTCCCCCTCCTCTTGTGTGGACATGTCAAAAAAAAGAAAATATTTTGTTTATTTTACTCAGTATTTTTTTGAAATTATTAGAACTTTACAAGTTTTATTTTTATTGAAATATAATAAGTATTACATCAACAATATCAGAGTTTTCTACTAATTTTTTATTAATATTTTGATAATCAGAATTCAAGTTTTCATCTTGCTTTATATATATATATATATATATATACTTTACATTAAGTATATGTTTGGTCCACTTAAAAAAAAAAAAAAATACATGTTCAGTAATGTATTGGTTATAACCTTTAGTATGTATTTTTATTAAAAGAGGTGTGATAGTTTTTTTATAAACCTATTTTAACTTATAATGAAAAGTAAGATATGATGCGTTTAAGTTTTAAAATTAAATGATAATGAAGAACCTCATAAATAGCGCGGGTTATGTGCTAGTTTATACTAATAGCGGGAATTGTCATTGTCCCCCCAAACTATCAATTGTGTCGAAGTCTCCTCAAAACTAACAACAAATGTCAGTGTTCTCCTTAAGGCTAGCAAAAGGACAAAGATGACCATAAAAAAAATAAAATAAAAAATTCAATAAAACAAAAATATCCTTATAAAAAAATCAAAAAAAAAAAAATTAGAATTTTATTTTTTTAAAAAAATTAAATGTTTAAAAAATATTCTTATAATTTGTTTGTAAATTTCATTGACTGATTTATTTATTTTTCTAAAAATAATTTTTAAAAAAAGTTTAGAAAAAAAAAACTATCCTTATAAATTGGTTTTTCTTTTATTCCGTTTTTTTTTTTAATTTTAGTTTTTTCTATATTTTAAAAAAAATAAAAAAAAAATAAATAAATATATATAAATATCCTTAAAAATTGAATTTTATATTTTTCCTTTTTCTTTTTAATTTTGGGAATTTTTACTAGATTTAACAAAAAATTCTAACCGAATGGGATAATTAAAAGAAATTGAAAATTAGATACCCTTAATTGAGAGTTTTTTAACTTCGAAAAATTACTTTCAATAAACATGAAAGTTTAGGTGGGGTTTTATGAAGTTTCCCCTATTTTTTAAAACATATCCCTATAAATTATTATTTTTATTTTAAATTTTTTAAATTTAGTTTTTAGTTTGTTTTTTAATTAATTTGAAGAGTTCTAAAAATTTTATTAAGGGCATTTTGTCCTTAAAGGGGACATTAACAATGAGATAGTTTGAAGGGAACATGTTCCTCTTTAGTTCATTTGAACGGGATAATATCAATTTAGTTATATTTGATGGGTATTTTTGCCTTTTTATTTTTTGAGTAGACAAAAATACCTTTCCAATATAACTAACTGGATATTATTCAATTCAAATAAAATAGAGAGAATCTTTATTCTGCTTGAAGGTGGTATGTGTACTTTTCCCTAAATTATAAATTGTGTTTGCAAAGCAAAACTTTGCCTAACACCTTTTATCTAAATGTGAAATCAACGACAAATTTATTTTTTGGGAAAACTTCACTGAAGACTCCCAAACTTTCACCCGTTTTGAAAACCCCTCTTAAACTTTAAAACACTCAATTTAGTCCCATGAACTTTTAATTGCTCTTAATTTGGACACCTCCGTCAATTTTAGCCATTAAAAATACAAAAAGACCAAAATATCCCTGATTTTCATTTTTTAAAAAATTAAAAAAAAAACGTTTTGAAAGTTGGAATTTTATACAAAAGTTAAGGGTATAAACATCATGTAATGTTTAAAATCTGGCCAAGGGGTCTAAATTGAGAGTAATTGAAACTTCAGAGGACTAAATTGAGAGTAAATGAAACTTCAGAAGAATTTTTGAAGTTTAAGGAGGTATTTCAAAATGGGTAGAAGTCTGAGGGTCTTCAGTGAAGTTTTCCCTTATTTTTTCTATTAGAAATCTTAAGGCACTAAAGTATCATTGATGTTATCTACTTTAGGAAGATTAGATTAATTATTCAACATGTTGGAGTATGGGTTTTTGTAGTGACCCAAATAATTAACTAAGCTTGGGTAGCATAGTTAGTGGGATGATTTGGGCTTTGGGGTGCCGCTAGTGTTATGTACGGTACGGTACAATATCTGTGGCACCAGTGTTGTACTACAGGTCCCTCGGGACAATGCCAACCTTGCTGAGCATTGGGTAATATCTTGGGTAGACCATATTGTTGAACTATGACTGTCACTTTATATCATATGCATGTATTATATATATCTATATCACACTTATGTAAAACTGTCGTGATAGAACTATTGCATACTTTATAAAACTAGAGTTCATTACTAAACTGGCATGGTCGTTAACATTTACTAAGTCTTAGACTTACCCTATTCTTTATGTTTCCCCTAGAAGAGGAAGCCGTCAGAGCAGACTTGAGTGATTGCACAGGACACAATGCCCAAAATACCCAGTTTAAAATAAATAAATAAAGAAATAAAAATCCTAAAAAAAATCGAACCCAAGCCATTGACGTGGGTCACTTGAAAGAATTTTTGTTTTATTTTATTTTTAATTAAGAGTAATTTTGTATCTTTATTAGTTCTACAAGGGTATAAGGAACATTTCACCTGTTTGCTATATGCATAAATCCAAAATCCAAAATCCTAATGGTATGCGTGACATTGTAAACTTTTAAAATATGAAAACCCAACCTTACAACTTTTAAACTTTGAGGGTATGAGTACAAAAGTGCAAAAACATCATGGCGGTAAGTTGAGTTTTCCATTATTTAATTCCATTAGGATTTCCTAGCTAGTAATCATGGGATTAGGACTTGCAGGCCCCTTTTGGTTTGTAGAATAGACCCCGACAATGGAATGGTTATTCCTATGAAATTTTTATTCTTTTGTTTTAGCATGGGTCTATTACTTGGAATAATTGTTTAAATGGGAATGACTAATCCCTTACACAGGAATAGTCATTCCTCTAAAAAATTAGAGAAATAGCTATTCCTTAAGGAATGAAATATACTTTCCAAAAACGCCCTTATTATTTTTATTTTATTTTACTTTAAACCTAAAGAAAAAAAAAAAAAAAAAAACATGAAAAATAAAGCGGGGGTGCACCACCTGGCCTAGATGTCTCGTGGGACCACCCTAGTTGCGGCCACCACAACTGGAATAATTTTTTTTTTTTTTTTCTAGATTTTTTATTTATTCTTTGACAATAACTAATTTTCCTACACACTTGCCTAAGTTAGTCGGTATCAACGTTAGCTATGTTCTTACACACTATGCTACCAAGAAGATGCGCTATATATATAAGAAGTTTATGGGAGTGACAATGCAATGATGCAACAATAGATTTGTTGGTACAAATGACTTCACACCTAGACTAAGTTGAGAGTGTTAGGAATAGAACCCTAAAGTTTAATTATTTTGTATGATATCTTAGTTTTAATTGAATAAAGTTGTTTATTTGTGCAGTAGAATAGGTCCCAAGAAGATCCAACATTCTAAACAAAATGGGAAGAGCATGTTATTTTAAAAATTAAGCAAACAAACAAGATTTTTCTTCTCCTCTTGCTTGGTGTAGGGGATTGAAAAACTTCGAAGTCTTCTCTTCAATGACAATAGAAGATTAAGATAGTGGACATGAGTGCATAAATTCTATTGTCTAGCAAGAGTGCATAAATTCTTTGAGAATTTTAGCTCTCAATCACATGTTGTACTTATGCCTCATAATGACCTCTATTTATAGGCTTGGATAGGTGGAGAAAGCACAGCCAAGGGAAAGTATGTATGTTAAAGGATTTTGGTCTGATACTGTAGCAAAAATTAATTGATGTAAAAAAATAATAATAATAAAAAAAAAAAAAAAAAAAAAACTAAGAATGTTTGGTATGAAAAATTGATTTTTTTTTTCTAGTGATTTTTTTAGTTGAATAGTAATAAAAGGTAATTGATGTGATGTAAAAAGTAAGAGAATGTTAAAAAAATGAAAAAAAGAAGTGATGAATAGTATCAAAACAGCCCATAAAATATATATATAGTATCAAAACAAAATCATTTAGCAAGCGAGGCCTAATTCCACTTGCTACCACTCCACACAAATGGCTATGGCTAGGGTTACTAAATGTAATGCCCCCAAAATTAGCCTTGGTTAATCCGGTGAAGTCACTGATAATTAACCAATTTAGGTCAACTTGTGACTAAACGGGAAATTACCCTTTCTATAATTATCAGAGTAAATGCAAGAGAGGGTGAATACATATGAGCAAACTAGTATTCACCAAGTAAGAACATGGAGCAACTAAAAAATAAAGACTAACTTGTAAACAAATTGCAAGTTTTAAACCAAACAGGTAGCAGCAGCGATGCCACTTCCAGAACATTGAGTCAAGTCACCTAGAGAATAATAACCACGTAAGTCTAACGACTTAGTAAGTAAATCTTACAACATAGATATGACATGAGCACAATTAATGAAAGTAAACGTGCAGTTTGAGTAAGAATAAAAAGAGGCATTACCTCCGCTAATACACCATTTCGGTAGGGTTCGGGTTTTCTTAAAAGATTGCGGTGTACTATCGGTGATAACTGCCTAATATTCTAATGCAAGAAAAGAATTAATGCTTTATAGGTCATAACTCTCATATATGGTCTACCCGAGATATTATCCCTTCTCAGCAGGGTTGGCGCTGTCCCGAGGTACCTGTAGTACAATGCCAATTGTAACGGCCCCAAAATTAGCCTTGGCTAATCCCGTGGAGTCACTAGTAATTAACCCATTTAAGCCAACTTGGGACTAAATGGGAAATTACCTTTCTGAAAACATCAGAGTAAATGCATGGGAAGGTGAATAAATCTGAGATAGCTAATAATCATTAAGTAAGAACATGGAGCTGCTAAATAATAAAGACAAACATGTAATCATAAGTAAAGCCTAACCAGTTTGGCAGTAGCATCCCTTGCCACTTCCATAGTAATAAACCAGGTTACCTAGAGAATGATAACCGCATAAGTCTAACGACTTAGTAAGTACACCTTACAACATAGGTATGACATGAGCCCAATTTATAAAAGTAAACATGCATTTTGAGTAATAACCAAAGAGGGGTATTACCTCCGTTAATACACCATTCAATAGGTTTTAGGGTTTTCAAAGCTTATGGTGTAGTACCGGCGGTAACTATCTAACATTTTAATACAGAAAAGGCTAATGCAATATAGATCATAACTCTCATATATGGTCTACCAGAGATATTTCTCCTTTTTAGCAGGGTTGGCGTTGTCCTAAGGGACGACTTAGTAAGTACACCTTACAAGATAGTTATGACATGAACCCAATTTATAAAAGTAAACATGTATTTTGAGTAATAACCAAAAGAGGGGTATTACCTCTGTTAATACACCATTCAATAGGTTTTAGGGTTTTCAAAGCTTATGGTGTAGTACCGGCGATAACTACCTAACATTTTAATGCAGAAAAGGCTAATGCAATATAGATCATAACTCTCATATATGGTTTACCCGAGATATTTCTCCTTCTTAGCAGGGTTGGCGTTGTCCTAAGGGACCTATAGTACAATTCCAATGCCCTAGCAATTGTACAACATACCGTATGTAGTATTAGCGGCACGACCAAGTTCGACCTCGAGTGGCCCACACCGATTAATGACGTCCGTCCTATAGTTACCGAACCATTGGGAATGGTTGCACTGTGGTCACTTAACCAATGGATCCAAAGCCCCGTATCATACACACACATTGACCATAGTATGAAGTTTATATAGTAAGCCTATGGCCATTTATACCGCACATACCGGCATACCATGTCATATGATGCATCTTAGCAGTTAATTAATAGGACAGTTACCAAATAATTACAGGAAGTAGGCATGCTCATATCATACTTGTGGTCAGTCAACTGACATATCCCATGTTTTAAGTAAAAAAGGTTGTAAGTGTCTACTTACCTCGCACACTCGAGCGAATCCTCCGACCAAGCTAAATCCTGTTATAACGGATAAGACACCGTTATTCTAAGCCTTACGAAACCTAAAAATATAGCTAAGTTATAGTGTGCTTGTGCGAAACTCAAAAATCGGTGCTCTGCCTACTAACTGTACGTCTGGCTACGATGGCGTACATCCACCCACTCAGTGGGTTAAGCACATCCTTGGGTTCTCGAACAACACTTGATTCCTACATTACTTCTAGGCCTCTAAACCTCTTCTAAGCTAACAAATAAGCACATGCAACATAAGGAATCAAAACACAATGAACTTTGAAAGAATCTTTTGAAAACATCATCATCTTTAAAGAAATGCTTAATGAACACTTGGAAAACCTCATCAAGGTAGGACTATAAAACAAAACAGTGCTAAACACAAAAAGAACAGAGCTTACCCCAAAGCTAAGCATGGACATGGCTTATCTTCTCAAAAACTCATCCAAACTTCCAATCTCGTCAAGAACACACTCTCACACGATGTTGGCAGCCTAGGGGCGTGCCAGAAGGCTGAAATGGGTGTGAGGAATGAGAGGAGGGGGTCAGTATTTATAGGTAAAACTCACCACCAACTCCTTAACAAAACAGCAGACGTCCACCAACCCTAGCATACGTCCGATGCTATTGCACAGTGGTCTAAAAGGTGTCTCGTACGTCCAGGCATTACCCAAAGGGTATTCCAAAAAGTAGCATACATCCGGTGGTCCCACGTTCGTCTGCTGTACAATTTACAGAGCGTATGTCCGGTGGTCCCCCACCCGTACGTCCGCACTAAAAACAGAAGCGTACGTCCGCCTCCATAGGGTTAGTGTTTGGCTTCTATTTTCGAAGGGATCAAGGTATGGTTAGGTTATCGCTAAGGGTTTTGGGCATTGTTAAAACAACTTTCTTGAAGCCTTTGCTGATCGCTCTTATGGAAAGGATTTCAAATAATTTAAAGGGTTGTTTTTATCGGGGTATTGCACCGGTGCCCTAGCCATTGCACGCTACCATACGTAACACTAGCGACACAACCGAGTTCGACCTCGGGTGGCCCACATCGCTAATGACGTCCGTCCTATAATGACCAACCATTGGGAATGGACACACCTTGTTATAACCGCGCACAATAATGATGAACAGTATATAAAATTGAAAAGAGAGATCAAGAGAGAGAGACACAAATTTAACGTGGTTTGGCAATTTGCCTACGTCCACAGAGAGGCGGTTATTATTCTGATAATAATTCAGGTTTACATCAATGAAATATATATATAGTAAAATACCCAAAACCCTACATGTACGGACACGTACGAAACTCGTACGGAATTGTACGGATTCCGTACGAAACTGTACCGATTCCGTACGGACTGTACGAAAATCCCTAAAATACCCCCGTACCACCGTACCGTACCACAGGGGCGTTGCCCCCGCAAACTTAATTACGCCTATAGGCCAGTAGACTCCCGCTCTGTGAACGTCGCTATCGCGACGTTCACTACACTCCCACCTACTTGGCCCTCCACTGGTGTTAATATAAGCTACTAACTCCAACACACCTTGATCACAAAACCATTAGATTCAAAGCCCCTATATAACACACACATTTGACCATAGTATGAAGTCTATATAGTAAGCCAATGACCATTTATATTGCACGTATCGGCGTACCATGTCATACGATGCATCTTATCAACCAATTCATAATGCAATTTACCAAGTAATTATGAAAATAACATGTTCATATAATACTCGTGGTCAGTCAACTGACATATCTCACGTTTTTAAGTAAAAAGGTTGTAAAGGTTCACTTACCTCGCGCACTCGAGTGAATCCTCCGACCAAGTTAAGTCCTGTTATAACAGATACAAGACACCATTATTCTAAGCCTTATGAAACCTAGAAATATGGCTAAGCTAAAGTGTACACGTGCGAAACTAAAAAATCAGTGCTCTGCCCACTAACCGTACATCCGGCCCCGATGGCATACGTTTGCTTAGTAAGTTAAGCAAACCTTTGAGTTTTCGGACAGCACTTGATTCCTGCATTATTTCTAGACCTCTATGCCTCTTCTAAGCTAACAAATAAGCACATGCAACGTAAGAAATGAAACACAATTAAACTTTGAAGACCTTTTGAAAACATTGACACTTTTGAGGAAAACTTAATGAATGCTTTGAAAATCTTAACAAGGCATAAACAAGAAGGTAAAACGGTGCTGAAATATAAAGGAGATAGAGCTTACCTTGAAGCTTAGCAAAGACATGGGCTTATCTCCTCAAAATCTCCCCCAAACTCACAATTCTCCCCAAGATATAACTCTCTCAATTCTGGCAGCCTAGGGGCATGCCAGGGCTCTAAATGGGCGTATAGAACATAGCTCTAAGGGGTATTTATAAGAGAAGGTCGCCACCAACTCTCTAAAAAAGCAGTGGACATCCGCCAACCCTAGCATATGTCCGGTACTATTTGTCCAGCGGTCCAAAGGGTGTCTTGTATGTTCAGGTATTAATCAGGGGGTATTTCAAAAAGTAGCGTACATCTGGGGGTCCCATGTACGTCCGCTGTACTATTTACAAAGCATACGTCCGGTGGTCCCCACACTTACATCCGCGCTAAAAATAGTAGAGTACGTTCGCTTGACCAAGTATATGTCTGCTCCAGAGGATTAGTATTTGGCTTCTATTTTCTAAGAGATTAAGGTATTGTTGGGTCATCATTAAGAGATTAGGTCTTTGTTAAAACAATTCTATTAAAAACCTTGTTATCTGCTTTTGTAAAAATGTTTTTGGATAATAAAAATGGTTATTTTTATCAAGGTATTACACTAAACCCTAGGCTTGTGTCGCACATTCTTTACTTGGGCTTGGATCAAAATCCTAAACCATTCCTTGTAAGACTAGCCCCATTGGGATTTAACTCTTAATCCATGTTTACAAATAAATAATTGGGGCCCTAAGTTAACATAGTTGTCAAATTATACCAGCTTGGAGAAGGATCCAAATAGAAAAATATAGTTAGCTCTAATAGGCACGTGACACTTGTCATCTCTTGATTGGTCATATGTTATTATTAAATACAATTAATTCTACTAAATAATTGTAATTGCACTACAGTTAATCTTTTGAATTTAATCAATTAATCCATATGACATGCTTAATTATTACATATTACTCATCCATGGACTATATATTTGTAATTGAATTAATGTTGATTAAAGCTGTCACTTTAATGCACTACAAGAACCGGTGGTGGCGAAGGCAATGGCAGCTCTAATAGCCACGGAGTTTGGGCATGATCTAGGAGTAAGGGATGTTTTTATGGAGGGAAACATACAGATTGTTGTAAAAGCCACTCATGATGGATCCCAGAACTGGAGCTCTTATGAGCATATCATTGATGACATCATGACGATTTTATCAAGTTTCCATAGTTGGGGAGTAGGGCATATACGTAGGGAAGGTAACACAGCTGCTTATCGTCTAGCTAGATCGGCTATTGGGGCGGAAAATGAACAGATCTGGGTGGAAGAAACCCCTTGTTGTATTGAAGATATTGTCCTACTAGAGCAGCTAGATATTGCTGTTTAGAGTCTTGTACTCTAGTTTTTTTCGAGATTTGATATATGAAATCTCAATTTCTATTCAAAAAAAAAAAAATGCACTACCTCTTTTCCTTGAGTTTCCAATTTAATTACACTATTATTCTTGTAATTTGTGAAATCTCATCTCACTATGTATATAAATTTTCAATAACTCTTATTGAAACAAGAATAATCATTCTCATTAAATCTACATTAAGGAAAATATTCCTTGTTACTTTGATTCTTTTAAAGAACTTGGATTCCTTCTTGAAGTCTTGAAGATAATGTTTCGATAGTGCAACATGTGATCACCCTACACATCGAGATTTTGACTGCAATAAAGGTATCACTCTTAAATGCATCAAAGTGGCCTACACTTTCACTACAAAAATTTTCATATTTAATGACATTTGAATAGTGACATTCTTAGAAAATGTCACTAAATTGTGACTTTTTAACTATTCAAACGATACTATTCATAAAATAGTGATGTGAAAATAGTGTTATTAGTTTATGCATCACTATTCATGCATGAATAGTAACAGTGTCGGAACCCTACTACTGGCCTATTGGGTGTAATTAGTTTATGTAGGCCTGGGGACAAATAAGTTGTAGGGGGTATTTTGGAAATTTTCAAAATACTTACAATTAGAATTTTTTTTCCAATAAATATGTTATGTTGTAACCCTAAATCATTTAATAGAAAAATATAGCTGCACTCTTTGCTGTGGACGTAGGCATATTGCCAAACCACGTAAAATCTGTGTCTCGACTCTCTGTTTTCGATTCCATATTATTCATCATTGGTGTGCACCGTAACAACAATTGGTATCAAAGCTTAACATCTTCTACGAAATTCGACATGATGAAGTTTGATGGATCCAGTAATTTCGAGTTATGACAAAGACGTGTCAAGAATTTGTTGGTGCAACAAGGGATGATGAAGGCGTTATATAGGACAAAACCAGAAGGGATGGCGGACGTAGATTGAAAGGAACTTGAGGTGAAAGCGGTGGCTGCTATTTGGCTTTGTCTAGGAGATGGTGTGATGTATCATGTCATAGACAAAGAATCTTTGGCGGCAGTTTGGTTGAAACTGGAAAGTCAGTATATATCAAAGTTGTTGATGAACAAGCTCTATCTAAAGTAATGGTTGTACGGCTTGAAGATGGTGGAAGGTTGGGATCTGAGCCAACATATCAACGTGTTCAATCAAGTAATCGGTGATTTGAAGAGGGTTGATGTGAAGTTTAAAGTCGAAGACAAGACGTTGATGCTATTGAATTCACTCCCAACTTCTCCTACGTATGAGAATTTGGTTACAACTTTGGCATAGGTGAAAGAGACTTGTTGAAGGACGTTACAGGAGCCATGTTGGCTTTTCATCAAAGGAAGAAAAATATTGATGAAAATTATCAAGGAGAATGACTAGTTGTAAATGATAACTATGAGCATGGAAAAAGCACTAACAAGGATGATTTGAAAGGCAAGAATTCTCAATTAAAGTCCAGGAGAAGGAATGACATCAATTGCTATAAGTGCGTAAAGAAAGGGCACATAAAGCGAGATTGTCTAAACCGAAAAAAGAACAAGGATGACGAGAATGAAGGTTCCTCAAAATCTGCGAACGTAGTGGAAGACAATTCAGACGATACTGATGGCGATATGCTTTCTATTGCATCTAATTCAGAGTATCCTATGGATTCTTAGATTCTAGATTTAGCATGTTCGTTTCACGTGATGTCCAACATATATTGGTTTGACACCTATAGGTCAGTTAATTCTGGTATGTATAGTTACTATAGGTAATGGTACACATTGCAAAATTACTGGCATAAGTAATATTATAATTAAAATATTTGATGGTGTAGTTAGAACGTTATGTAATGTTAGACATGTACCAGAAGTGGAAAAGAATCTAATTTCATTAGGTACCTTAGACTCAAATGATTATGATTATAAGTCTAAAAGTGGAGTAATGAAGGTGACTAAGGGTGCGATGGTAGTGATGAAGGGGCAGATAATTTCAAAGAATATCTATAAATTGTTGGGAAGTATAGTTGTAAGTGGAATCGCCTTAATGGAGTATGAGTCCGATTGTACTGTTTTGTGGCGTATGCGGTTTGGTCACATGAGTGAACGAGGCATGTTGAAGCTTCATAAGAGAAATTTGTTGAAGGGTGTCAAAATGTGCAAGCTTGATTTTTGTAAATTCTGTGTTCTAGAGAAGCAGAATCAGGTACAATTTAAGACAACCACACACAAGACAAAGGGCATTATGGACTATGTTCATTCTGATGTATGGGGACCAATGAGGACATCGTCATAGGGAGGACATATGTATTTCATCATCTTTATTGATAATTTCACCATAAAGGTTTGGGTGTATTTCATGCGGCACAAACCAAAGATGTTTGCCAAGTTTAAGTTGTGGGTAGCTGAAGTGGAAAACTAGAATGGGAAGAAGGTTAAATGTCTCAAGACAGATAATGGCACTGAGTATACAAACGATGAGTTCAGGGACTTCTGTGAGCAGCTTAGTATAAAAAGACATTTCACAGTACACAAGACACCACATCAGAATGGTGTGGCGGAAAGGATGATAGGTATATTGCAGAGAGAGCACGACGTCTTAGGTTTAATGCTGGTTTTGCAAGGATTTTTTGGGCAAATGCAGTGAGTATGACATGCTACTTGATCAACAGGTCACCGAGGGCAGCACTAGATGAGAAAGTTGCAAAGGAGGTGTGGACGGGTAATGAGGTAGATTACTCTAGTTTGAGTGTATTTGGTCATCTACCCTATGTGCACATACCTAGTGAAAAACGATCGAAGCTTGATCCAAAGTCTAGATAGTGTCTTTCTTGGATATGGGAAAGGGGTTAAAGGTTATAAGTTTTGGATCCGAAGCTGATGCAGCGTGACTTAGTAGGCTGCAGCGAAGAACAATAAATAACGCAGCAGATAGATAATTCTAAATCTTGAGTCTATCAATGATCTAAGAATTCTTCTCAAAAATCTAGATACTCTCTAGCATTTTTAAGGAAAAAGTGGAATAAACTCAACTCTGAGTAATTTTCTTTAATAAAATCAATAAACAACATAAACTGTCTTTTTAGGAGGCTATAAGCATGTATTTATAGCCCTAAAACCCTAAACCTGATAAAATATAAATTAAAGACTCTCTAAACCTAATAAACAAGTAATAAAGATAAACTTACGAAATATAGAGTCCCTAAAGCTAATAAACACTTGAAAATAATAATAAAACGCATAAAATTAACATAAGGCCCCCAAGTGCGATCAAGTGCAGTCAAGGGTGTGATCGAGCGCAGACGTGCGCTCGATTGGATGATCGATCCCCTGTCATCGGTCGCTTCCTCAGAAAGTATAGACTATGGGGTCGAGTTCTGCGATCGTTCGCTGTCATGGGTGCAATCGAACGCAGGTGGGCGCTCGATCCTGCGATCGATCACAGGTCATCGATCGCAGTAACAAAGAGGCTCCGAACTGGATCTGGTCTGCATCAGAAGCCAAACAAAGCGATGATTAGTAGAGATGTGGTATTTGATGAAAATTTCATGTTAAAGAGTACTCAGGGTAAAGAGTAGCAGGTGCCAGATAGTAGTAGTAGTGATAAGTAGGTGGTGCAAGTGGAGTTAGAGACTCCTGTGCAGGAGAACACTTCTTAGGGTACAGAGACCATTACTTTAGGAATTGAGCAGCATCACAGTATAGCCACAAATAGACCTAGACGCACTATCAGGCCACTAGTCAGGTACGGTTATGAAGACATAGTTTCCTATGCTTTTTTCATCAGCAGCGAAGATTCCACTACTTTTCAATAGGCTATCAATAGCCAAGAGAAGAGCAAATGGGTGGGTGCTATGGCAAAGGAAATGTAGTCCCTACATAAGAAGCAGACATGGGATTTGGTGGAGCTTCCAGAGAGGAAGAAGGCGATAGGATGTAAATGGGTGTTCAAGAAAAAAGAAGCAATATCAGAAAAATGGGGGAAAAAGTTCAAGGCTCACCTAGTAGAAAAGTGTTACTCACAACAGAAAGGGATTGATTATGAGAAAAATTTAACATACTTCCATTAGAGCGGTATTAGCGTTGGTAGTACATTATAACATGGCATTGGAGCAGATGGATGTGTAGTGACTCAAATAATTAATTAAGCATAAGTAGCTTAGTTAAGGGGGTTAATTTGGGATTTGGGTCACCAAGGACAATAGATGGGCATTTTGGACCTTTGGACGGACATACGCTAGGTTAAGTGGGTGTACGGGGGGGACCATCGGACTTACGCTAACAGATAGTACACCATACTATGTGAATAGTACAATGGATGTACGTTAAAAGTATCGGGCATATGCTACTTTTTGGATTAATTGCTGGATAATACCTGGACGTACGAGACAGCCTTTGGACCGCTATGTAATAGTAGCAGACATACACTAGGGTTGGCGAATGTCCGCTACTTTTCTAGGGAGCCGGTAGAGCCCCTCAACTATAAATACCCCCTTCCCCTCTTCATTTCTCACACTTTCTCAAGCCCCCAAGCTGCGAAAATCCTTTCTTTGTGAGTGTTTTGTGTGTTTCAATGAAGGAACTCTTGAAGTTTCACTCAATGAGTTAATACTCGGTTACCTAGCTCTTTAATTACATCGTAATGCTGCTCAATTATTGTCTTGAGTTGGTAGTAGTAGTTTTAACTTTAGTTATGCTTTAGATCTTGTTTAGATTAGCGTTATGTTAACTTAGCATGATTACATTGTATGGAGGTTTCATTTTGACCGAGGAGACCATAGGAAGCCCTTTAGTAGGCTTAGGAGTTGGTTTGGAGAATAGGAGGACAAATAGAGAAAAATGAGGTTCTCTCTAAAAACCTCGAAGCGGACGTATGGTCTCAAGACCAGACGTACGATCCAAAGTATCACAACTAACATACACCCCCAAGCCTAGGCATACAGTCCAGAGTGTGACACGGAACTTTATTTTCACCAGTCGTCTCATAGCTCTTGATTCCTTATTTTAGAATTGTTTTAGTAGAAATAGAACTAATGATAGGTCTTTTTTCAGTATTCGAGGTTATGGAGCCTCAGGAAAATTATATGGAGGAGCTTTACGACTTGGGTGAGTAAAAACTCACATGGATGCTTTGTTGTTACTTTTCCTGCATTGCATATCTATTTTATATATATCAAACATGCATATTTTGCAACTCTCAAGAAATACATTTTGAAACTACTGGGAACTCTCTTTTATGAAAACGTGTGTCAATTAATAAAATAATAATGAGATTTATAAAACTATGCATGTAAGAGACTGATAAGACTAATTGCATCGTATGACATGGTACACCGGTATGTATGGAATAATGTTCATGGGCTTATTATACAGGTTAACTTTATGGTCAAATGTGTGTGTGTGTGTGTGTGGGCATTGGATCCAATGATTTCGTGATCAAAACGCAGCCATTCCCAATGGATGGTCACTATAGGTCGAACATCATTAGCGGTGTGGGCCACCCAAGGTCAGACTCGGTTGGGCCGTTAGTGTTATGTACCGTAGTGATACAATGGCTAAGGCGCTAGCATTGTACTACAGGTCCCTCGGAATAGCGTCAACCTCGCTAAGAATGGGTAATATCTTAGGTATGCCAAACTTTATAAGCATATATTATATTATATCTATATCATATCAATGATAAATTGTCATCTCATAATGTTGCATGTGCTTTATAAATAATTGAGTTCACCATTTAATGACGGGTACGTCATGTGCATTTCTACTCACTAAGTCGTCAGACTTACCCTTGTATTATTTTCCTTTTTGCTCCATATGTACAACTATGCTGTTATAGATAATGGTTACCGTGAAGCATCCAATTATGTTGGAGGATTGAATCCAGGAGGTGCTTGAGGACTTATTGCAAGCTTAAACGGGTACTCATGGTAACTAGTACTTTTGAGTTATGCTGTAGACTTAGGACTTGATACATGCTTGCATATTAAGATATAGCATAGATCCCTCATAACAATGATATGTATAGTGTGATTTCCATTCCTTTGATGATCTTTGGCTAGATGCTTTGGTTATAATGATTAATGTTATAGAACTTAATTACTTTTGCTACTTAGTATCCTCTACTTTCGAGGAATAGAGATCCCTGAGTCTTGTTCGAAGTGGAATAAGGCTGAAAAACGAACTGTGAAATTAATTACATGCTAATTAATTCTCGAGGCATTACAAGATGTGAAGACAGCTTTTCTCCATGATAATTTGGAGGAGTAGATTTACATGGAGCAAACAGAAGGTTTAATCAACCTGGATAGGAGCACTTGGTCTGTAAATTGAAGAAGTCATTTTATGGGCTAAAGTAGTCTCCAAGGCAGTAGTATAAGCAGTTTGACACCTACATGATCAAAATTAGTTACAAGAGATGTGAGTATGACCGTTGTCTGTATGTGAGGAGCCTTGATAATGGTTCATTTATTTTTCTATTATTGTACGTGGATGATATGCTTATTGCAGTAAAGAGCTTGAGTAGAGAATTTGACATTAAGGATTTTGGCACAGTTAAGAAGATTCTTTGGATGAAGATTTGCAGGGATGCTAAGAGATTGTGGTTATCTCAAGCTAGCTATGTAAAGAAGGTACTGGAGAGGTTTAGCATGGAAAATGCAAAATCGATGAGTACACCGTTAGCGAATCATTTCCGTTTATCTACCTCATAGTGTCCAAAGACAGTTGAAGAAACTGAAAACATGTATAAGGTCCTATATGCCTGTGCAGTGGGGTGTCTGATGTATGTTATGGTATGTACCAGGCCAAATTTGGTTCATGCAGTGAGTGTGGTGAACAAGTACGTGGCAAATCGAGGGAGACACTACTGGGATGCAATTAAATGAATTTTCATATACTTGGAAGGTACTATAGACTACGACATCACTTTTGTCAAACATAAAAGTGATTTGTCAGTTTCGTCGTGTATGTACATGTGGATTATGCAGGGGATTTGGATGACAAGAGGTCAGCCACAGGTTATATGTTCACTATTGTATGATGACCAATATGTTGGATGTCTATGATCTAGTCCATGGTTGCGATGTCCACGACTGAGGCAGAGTACATGGTGGTGGCTAAGGTTGCAAATGAAGCTTTGTGGCTTATAGGGTTAGTCAAGGAGCTGGGTATTCAGCAAGGTGGAGTTTCATTGTATTGTGATAGTCAGAATGACATTTACTTGGCAAAGAACAAGGTGTATCATGCGAGAACGAAACACATTGATGTAAGGTTTCACAAGATCAAGGAATTGGTTGCTATAGGTGAATTCTTACTTGAGAAGATTCACAACCTTTTTAAAGAATTGAAATCAGTAACATTCTCATTCTCAACCTTTTTACGCAAAGCATTATCATATTGATCTACAAATTCCTTCAATGTGCTTGATGAATGCACATAACCATAAAAATTAAATATATATATTAAAAAAAAAAAAGAGTTCATACTTTCACTCCATTGTGTGGTAGTCATTCCAGCCCAAAATACACATTTCAGATATGCTAGTACCTAGAAAGTCCTCTCACTATTTAACCCATACAACCATGCATTATCCTCGAAATTGCAACACTCAAGTAGACTTCACCAACTTGCATTAAACTCATCACATGTCTGAGATTCATACACACATCTTTGTAAAGTAGGGTTGGCAATTTTGACATGACCCACGAACCTGACAGGAAAAACAAGTATTGGGTTTAGCCTTATTGGGTTAGGGTCTTAATTGGGTAAGACCCGGTTACAATCGTGTCTAGCGGGTCGACCAACCAAACCCTTTTATTTTATAAAAAATAAAAAATAAAAATAAAAAAGAGAAGGAAAATACATTTTAGCCCCTTGAACTATCCGCCTATTTGCACTTTGACCTCTAATGTTTAAAATGTGACACTTAACCCCCCCTCCGAAACTTCTAAATTGTTGCAATTTAACTATTCTGACTTTTTTCCTTCAAAAAATGCCCCCATAATTTTTTTTTAAAAAAAAATTAAAGGGTGGCCGATTTGAGGTGGCCAGTCTGAGGTGGCCGAAGCCACCCCCAGGCCCAACTGGGGTCGCCGGCCACCCCTTTTTTTTATTATTATTATTTTTTTTAACTTAGGATGGGGGCATTTTGGGAAAAAAAAGTCAAAATGGTCAAATTTCAAAAATTTAGATGTTTAGGGGGGTACATTGCAAAAATTAAAACATTAGAGGTCGAATTGAAAATCGCTCCAAATTTTGAGGAGGGGGGGTGGGGGTAAAGTGTAACTTAGTAACTTACCCTTACTTTTATGTCTTTACTTTTACTTTTATGCATTAATTATTTTCAAAACAAATCAAACTCATTTTAATTAAGTTATATTTAATCTTAACAAACTTGATAACAACACCCACACAATCATTGAGGTTCAACACCCTTTATATAGCCCTATCTTATAAGAATTCGTTTTATTGGGAGTGGTTAATTTTATTATTGATATTTTTGCAAGGAAAAAGACCACATCAACCATAACCACGTTTGATTGGTGGTAGGGCTAGCAAAACGGGTCCACGGGTCGACCCGTTTACGACCCGCAGTGACCCGCGACCCGTTTAGCTTAGACCCAAACATGACCTGTTTAATAAACGGGTCGGAGCTCCAGACACGATACGACCCTTGAATTTTCACGAGTCACTCGACACGACCCGTGAACCCGTTTAAGCTACACAGGTCTAACGGGTCAACACGACCCGACATGACCCATTTAGCTTAAAATGTAATTTTTTTTTTTAAATGAAATAATAATATTTTTAGCAATTCATCTCTTAAAATTAAACTCCTAGTTAGCTAGCACCAAATCACTTAATACGTTTAATTGTCTAATAAAATAAAAAAAAATAAAAAAATCACATCATTACAATTTACAAATTACAAATACAATTATACAAATTGGGTTCCCATTTTGCCCCGTATTGTCCACTCTTGATCTTGATTCCTTGAATAACCCACAAATATGCTCATTTTAGCATGCTCCAGATGAACTTGGAATCTCAGAACTTTGAATGTCACAGGAATTGAAATTATCCATTGTCAGAACATCCTCTTCTTCTTTATCCCCCTTCATTAAATTTTGTTTTATATCAAAAGATAAGATAAATTAATGTTATTAAAGTAAGATAAGATAAAAAATTTTAAAAAAAAGCAAGTAAATGAAGAAATTAAATATGCAAATAACTAATATTACCTTGTTCTCCATATAACCAATCTCTAGTGCAAACCAATTCCTCAACAATGTTAGGTTTGAGTGAAGTGATGAGTGATGACTGAGGCGGCAGCTCTTGAGAATGAGGAGTCAGAAGTGCGAGAGAAATAAAAAATTAGGTTGCAGTGTTTTACTTTCACTTTTCAACTTTTCACCTTATCCGTTAGATTACTAGATTAGGTGTAAAAGTAAATAAATAAATGGGTCTGGCAGGTCACCCGCGGGTGACCCGCAATACAACCCGTTTAATGAAGATAAACAGGTCATAAACGAGTTGACCCGTTTACGACCCAAACTTGTTTAAGGTAAACCCAAACCCGCTAATTTAGTGTCGGGTTCACAGGTCGTGTCAAAATTGCCAACCCTAATTGGTGGTCACAATGATGGCATTATTAGTGGCATGAATAACCTGAGGTTTAAATCTAGTCAGGCCAATAACGATGAAGGCATGTGGCAACATTAGGGCATCAATGTTGTACTACAGGTCTCTCAAAACAGTACTAACCATACCAAGAAGGGGTTAAGGGCTTGGATAGATAATATGGAGTACACTATGACATGTTCCATAAATATCATGTAGTACATATCTATAGTGCATTCATGATTTCTAATTGATGACGATATTGTATAACTGATCATTTTATCAAACTATAACTTGTATTTTTACTTAGTATGTTGTGGACTTGTACTTTTTGACATTTGTGCCTTTAGTCAAAGTCGCTTTTGAGGATGGTGAGTGGGGGCCCGATCATGAACCTAAATGTAAAGTGTAGGCCACTTTAATGTATCAGTGATTAAGATCTTTCTATGATCAACATCTCTGTGCATTGGGTAATCACATGTAGCATTGTAGGAACACCATCTTCAAGAAGAAATCCAAATCTTTTGTTAGGAATAAAGTGATAAGAAATATTCTCCTTAGTTTAAATTTAATGGAAATGATTATTCCAAAACTCGGGCCTCAGTCTTTCAGTGGAATTTAATGAAAATTATATATACAAAGTGAGTTAGAGTCTCATAAAGTACACAAGGATAATCATATAATAAATTGAGTATTCAAGAAAAAAAGGTAGTGAATAAAGTGACGGTGTATGAACTATGATTCAACTAATGAATGATTCCATGAAAGGTGAAATATGTAATAAATAAGTATGTCATGGAGATTAATTGATTAATTCAAAAATACATATTAGAGTGGGGTCACATTTGTTTAGTGGAATCAATTATGATTAATAATGTCGTGTAGCAAGTGTCAAAGGCTTATTAGAGCTGATTGTATTTTTTTTTTCTCCTTTGGGTCTCTCTTTGAGTTGACGTAAATTGACTACTTGTTTTGGGCCTCAATTATACATTTATTTATTTGGGTTTTTTTATTCTATAAAAATTGGGCCAATGAATTCAATTCCAACGTGGCTTGTTATTTGAAGTTGATTAAAAGAGCTTTGAGCTCAAAAGATTTAATCCTACAGGCTTAAGTATAGTTAAAAGAGCATTGGTCAAAATGAGATAAAATTCAAGCTGAAGCCTTGAGCTTTATAGAAAGGTGCTAGGGTTAAGCCTAGCCCTAAGTAGCACATGCGGGAGAGAAATCTCTCCCATGGCTGGCAGTCACAATGGGAGTAATCCCCTTGTGACCATGACTCCTAGTTTACTAGGACTTGTAATCCTAGTTCTACTAGGATTATAAAATGCTCTTTTCCCACTTCTTCAAGTAAGCCTGAATTTATAAATAGAGGATCCATAAAGAAATAATAGCATAACTTTTACAATTCAGAAAAACTCAGCAGTTGAGAGAGTTGTCAGAAATATTCAAGAGAAAAAGAGTTTGTGTGGTTTAACCAAAGAAACTCTAAGAGAGGTTGATAATAAATGCTCAAGAACAAAGAAATACTCTCTTTGCACAAGGAACTATGGCCTCTTGGTCTTTAAAAAGTGTGCTTGAGAAGTCCTTAAATAAATTTGCAAAACTTGAGCTTCAAGAAGAAAATCGAAATATAATTTAATGCTAATTTTATGTCGGCGTTCAAACTTGGTTAGGGTTTTAGTGATTTCTGAGTGAAAAACAAGGTCTATTGTAGCGGCGCATTCAAACTAACTTTAGATGAACTTGAAACAAGCCATTCTGCAAGACCTTCGTTCAAACTTGATTGTGAACATCACTTAGAAGCAGTCATACTGCTAGTCCTGGAATTCTTCTAAAACACATCTCATTCAAATTTTCTAAGAACGAGATTTAGAACAAGCAACACTGTCAATATCTTGGAAACAGCTCTCGTTCAAACCTTCTACCGACGAGCTTTAAAATGAGCCATTCTTTAAGAAATAATGCTAGAAGTCACTCCAAGAATGATGTAGATTATAAAAATCACCATTGGCCTTGTGATTTATTATTATTAAATTTTAATTAAATGATGATTTTAAAAGCCACCCCACATTACAAAAATAGCCAAAATAGTAACACATGGAACGTATGTTTGGCACTATTCACATGTTGCCTTTTAGAGGGCGACGTGTGAACAATGTGCATCACCTTTTTGAAAGGTGACATTTTGCACTATTCAAATACTTCTACTCTTCAAAAATATATATATTTTTTTACCAAATATGTGTGTATATATATATATATAACAAAAAATCAAATTAATTTTCTTTTTTTTTAAAAAAAAAGAAAAACAAATTCAAATAATTTTTTTATGAATAAATAAAAAATTAGAGGGGTGGTTGTTAGTTGGCTACCGGGCCGCACGGCTACCACCCCTCGTGCGGCCCGGTGCGGGGGTGCCCTGAACACATACTTGCGGCCCGAAGGCCACCCCTAGGGACATCTAGAATGGCCCGCAAGCCACCTTTCTCCCCTAGGGTGGCTGCCAGTTTCTTTTTTTAAAAAAAAGAAAAAAAAAATTATGTGTGTTGGTGAAAGAAGGAGAAATTTTGAACTTGTTTGGTGTTGGTGGTTGTTATAAACGCAAATTTTGAGCGCCAATATTTTCAAACGTCGCTATACATAGGTAAAATGTGACCTTTGAATAATGTTACTATTCACGTGTGAAAGACGATATTTGAAAAGTGTTACTATTCAAACACCGTCTTTCACGCATGGATGGGGACATGTGAATAATAATACTATTCAAATGTCACTATTTAACAAATCGTAATATTTGAACAGTAAAACACCGCATTTTAGTGATGTTTTACAAAAATGTTTGTATCCCAAACATCACTAATTAAACTTATTTTTATAGTGTTATTTTTAGAGTTATAAAATAGGGAAAAATTCACTTTACCCCCCTGAAGTTTCAGGAGTTTTTCAATTTTAACCACAAAGTTTCAAAATTGGCAATTTAAACCCTCCATTAATATTTTCTATCAAATTGGACGGAAATTTGTGAAATTACGTAATTACCCTCAGGTTTTTTTTAAAAAAAATTCGTCTAATTAAACGGAAAAAGTTAACATGGGGTTTAAATTGCCACTTTTTGAAACTTCAGGGGGAACATTGCCAATTTTTAAACTTTGGGATTAAAATTAAAAAATCCTTAAAATTTCAAGGGGTAAAATGAATTTTTCCCTATAAAATATATATATAAGAGTAACTTGTAGAATAACACTTTGAAGAGTTCTTTCAAAGTCTTAGAATGAATATATCACTTTGGCCTTGTTTGTTAAATAACACCAACTTCCCTCACATTCCCCAACATTTCACCACACTATTTAATTCATTTTTAAAAAAATATATATATATATATCAAATTATTCACTTTTTATATCACATTATTTACTCTTTATTACTATTCAAATAAAAAAATCACTACAAAATAAAATTTTTTACTTTTCAATGCTACTTTTTCATTTTTTCATATCAATTATTATTATTATTTAAGGGTGAACAGTATTTCGTGGATGAACAGTATCATGGATGAAATGTTGGTGTTGTTTAACAAATATCACCTAAATAACACTAAATTCCCTCACATTCCCCCACATTTCATCATACTATTCAATTTATTTTTTCTATAAAAAAAACATATTATTATATCATATTATTTACTCTTTATTACTATTCAAATAAAAAAATTATTACAAAATAAAATTTTTCACTTTTTAATACCATTTTTTTATTTTCCTATATTAATCATTTTTTTTTAAGGGTGAACATTATCTCATGGATGATCAGTATCATAGATAAACAGTTGTATTGTTTATCAAATGCCACCTTTGTCTTATGTGATAAATCGTAAGTACACAAAATGTCTAAACTCAACCTAAATTACATTAAAGTGGTAGCTCCAAAAAAAGAAAAAAAAAAACTGCCATAACATGAAGATGTTGAATTGTTGATAGCCGTTTTATGATGAACATTAAGTTTGTGGGAAAAATCATATTTATGAGTGTCGTGACAGCGTAGAGTAGTGAGAGAAAAGAGGGAGAGTCAGAGTAGCTGCTGTTTTTTGACCATTCGCTTTTTGAGTTGTAGACGAAACTTCAAACAGTTTTGACCATTCGCTTTTTATTTCTTTTTCGTCTCTCTGTATCTCACTCTCCCTCATTTTGAGTACGTCGCCCTTTTTGTCCTCCGTGTAATCTTTGAGATCGAGAGCTAAGATCTTACCAATAAGAACATAAGACTAGGTAATTAGTATATTACTTTTCCAGAATTTATTCCAGCAGGGGTGGGGAATTTTTTTTTTTTTTTTTCTTATCCGTAAATCTCCTTTTTTTATCCTCCCATCCAAGAGCTTTGTTATGAGCTATCAAGATCTTGGAATTTTAAGTTGGAAGCTCTAAGGATGAATAGCAGAGGAGTGTACAAAGATGTAAAGAGAAAAGGAAGACAAGGTCTTGAACAATGGCTTGAGTTTGAGACTTGAGAGAGAGAGAGAGAGAGAGACAGCTTTTAAAGAAACCATGAGAAAATGCTCCAACGACTAAGAAGAAACCATGGGAACGCGTGAAGGAGAGAGGAGAGAGTATTTTTTTTATAATTTAATAATGTATTGAGAAGTACCGGAGTAATTCAATGAGATAGGTTAAATATAGGGTTTTTTTTGTATGTAAGAGCATCCACTGCAGGCTCTTCAAACACATTTTTTTGTTAGTTTGAAGAGCCCATTTAATAAAAAGAGCAAAAAATACTCATTTTCAGCCTCTTTATTTTAACAAAAAACTTAACAATATGAACAGTGTTTCTTCAAACTTAATAATTACTATTCACTCTCTACTCTTTAAACAATTATATTTTATCTCTCCTCCTTTTTCATTTTCAACTTCTCTCTCCTCTTTTCAACTTCTTTACTTTATTTTAATGAAAAATAAAGTAGAGAAGGAAAGTGAAAAATAATATTTTAATAAAATAATGATAGAGAATTGTTAAAGTAGAGAGGCTGAAAAGTGTGCTATAAAAAGGTGGGCTGTTAAAATAACAAAAAATGTACTTTTGGTTATTTTGAAGAGAAAAATTTGAAGAGGCTGCTGTGGATGCTCTAAGTGTGTTTTTGTGGTTTTTTTTCTTTTTTTCTNATGAGATAGGTTAAATATAGGGTTTTTTTGGTATGTAAGTGTGTTTTTGTGGTTTTTTTTCTTTTTTCTTTAAACATAGATAAGAGAATACTATATAAGACAATGCTCCATGAAAATCCTCTTAATGAAGCAATATTTACCTTGGGCAAACATGCCAAGGAAGTTAAAAAAGGAGGTGAAATTTTATTGAATAAGAGTTGATTGTTGTGGGGAAAAAAAAAAATGTTCTGTACGAAAAAGTAAAATTTTTTCATTTTGTAATGATTTTTTTATTTGAATAATAATAAAAAATAATTTATGTGATGTAAAAAGTAAGAATGTTAGAAATTAATTTTGAGAAGAATAGTATTAGGCATTTTTTTCGTCCTTTGGCAAACGGGCACCTTAAGTAGAAGGGAGAATAATCTTATGCATTTCAATGAAATTGATTAAAATGGGGAAGATCCGGTCCTTATTTTTTTTCTACCCTTATAAAATAAGGGACCGGCTCCTTTTCATTTCAAATCATTTTCATTCGAGTCTAACTAGCTAGGAGAGAGCTGCTAGCGAGTAAAATAAGAATTAAGATCTCCTCTAGTTCAAATGAACTGAAAATATCCAGTCAGTTACAGTGGATGAGTATTTTTGTCCTCTCAAAAAATAAAAAGATAAAAAATACCCCTCCACTATAATTAACTGGATATTCATTCTATTCCGTAAAATTAAGCTTATTATTAAGAGTAATTGAACCAAACATAAAAAATTCTCTATTTGTTTATATATAAAAGAAAAGAAATGGTAACTAATTAAGTTAATCATGTATCATGAGTCGGGGTCTATTTCGGTTTGCGATTTCAAAAAGTGTGATTTAAAAATGATAATTTTAAGTTGTGCGATTTTAAAATGTGATTTTAAAAAAATGCAATAAAGTGTTTGGAAAAATCCCAATTTATTCTTTAAAATAGTGTGTTTTCAAAAAAAGAATCTCCTTATTTGCGATTTGGTTTAAAAAATACAATCCCAAACAATTAATTTTCTTTAATTTAATTTAAAATTTTACTTTTGTCTATGAAATTGCAATGTCAAACAAATCACAAAATCTACTCACATTAAATTCCCTACATTTAACCAACCCTTAAGGTTTGCTACAATGTTTCTTAATGTGTAGGGAATCAAAAGTAGTTCATTATATATTATTTTAATATAAACATTTCTCTTTCCTCTCTCATCCTTCATCTTTTTATTTTTAATTGGGAATTGTGTTGAGATTTTATGAAAAAAATGAGGGTAGGTAAGGAACTTGTATTTTGTAAAGAAATAATATTTAATAGTATAGGAAAATATAAGAAAAATTATTATGAAATATATTTTTGTAGAAAAACAAAAAATAATTTTGTACCCTAAACTTAAGAAAAATTAAAAGAAAGCTGCTGCTAATTAATACTCTATTATGTCATGGGGTCCGGGAATGCGCTAAATGTCCGTAGATTAATTATAGGTTCACTGTTCCTGCGTATATCATATCATATACTAAATATGCCAGAAGCCTTTATTTTCTCTTGCTAGAAACGATAAAAATAAAAAATAAAAAATCAAAGAGTTCCAATATGGATCATTTCATTCAATAAAGATCTTTTTTATTTTTATTTGTTTGGTTAAATGGAAAAATAAAGCTTTATTACAGGAAATCAAAGCTTCATTCATGAATTATGAAAAAAATAATAATTTAGTCTAGTTAAATTCTGTTCAATGACTTAACAGATTTTGATAGTGTAAAACGTTAAAGTCAATAAAATTATTATACTGTCCTATTTAAGTCAATATCATATTAACGAAATTTGTTAAATTAGTAGATAGAATTTGACTGTAAAAGTTAATTTTTTTTTTCTTTACATACTCAAAAATTTTTAAATTTATTTTGATAATATTTATAATTAATTATAAATCAAATAAATCACTAGGACTAATTTTACATTTTTCCAAGTCCGCTGTCCTTGAAAACACTACCCCTAGCTATTCCAGTAGTTAATTATTATTGCTATCGATCAAAAGGATTGGTGCCCCCCTCACAGAAAAAGTCAGGAGATTTCTAGTACTGATTGTCAAACTTGAACAACTTTACACATGTAGACATATAGACCCTATGTGGTATTAGGGTTCTTCAAAACAATAAGGCAAAAATAAATAGTTTTTAATTAAAAATAATTTAAAGGGTTCCTTTGATGACAAGGTTAGGCTTTTTTTTGTTTTTTTTTTTTTAAATAAAAAAGTGTTTTAATGGAAATTGTGGAATATAGAGTGAAACTAGTTTTAAATATTATGTGAGTAAAATTCAATTAAATTGTTTTCCTATGTTTTTTATTATTATTATTTTATTTGTTAAAAAGCAAGAAGTTTTTTCAAAGTGCATTACCAAACGACTTTACATCATAACTAAAAAGACAAAGGGCTTGTTTGGCAACGCTTTAATTTTTGCTTAACTTTTGCTTTTTAGCAAAAAAAAAAAAAAAAAAAAAGGAAGAAAAAAAAGAAGATAATAATAATAAAAAAAATTAACAAATAGCTCATTACATAAAATACTTAAAAAAATAGGAAAACTTCATAAAAAACTACTTAACTGCTACACAACTTTAAAAAATCTCCTAAATTTTAACACCTTTAAATTTCATTCTTGAACTTTCAATTTAATGAAATGTACCCCACCTTCCATCAATTTCTAGTGAACTTTCAATTTAATGAAATGTACTCCACCTTCCATCAATTTCTAGTGTTAAATGGTAGTTAACTTTTATACCCCTGAAAATTTTATAAAATTTCAAATTTACTCTAAATTTTAAATTTAAAATAAAAAAAATTCAAATCTTTTCAATCATTTCCGTTAGGAGTTAACGTCAAAAATTGAGGGACGGGGGTAGATTGTATCAGACTAAAAGTTTGAAAGGTGAAATTAAAAGTTCTTCAAATTTGGCGGAGTCTACGAAGAGAATTCTCAAACACATTGTAGTTCTGGGGTCCTTTGTAAAGTTTTCATTTAAAAAATTATTTTCACCTTTATGTTACATCATAACAAAAAAGACAAAAAACATCCTCTAAAGTTTTTGAGTCAAACAAAACTTTGTTTTCTATAAAGTATCAGAATATTTTCCATCATTTTGTTGGATGTGCAATCAAGTTGAATAAAATAAGGGTTAAATACACTTAAGCTACTTGAACTACTAGCTATTTTTAAAAATGCCTCACTAACTTAGAGGTATGACACTTAGATATATACATCAAACTGTTATTTTGTGACAGAATGGACACTCTATTAGTGTTGTTAACTGTTAGAATGGATGAAAGAACCAAATTTGACTAAAGTCTTTCAAAAATACAATTCACTTTGACAATTGAAAACCAATAAAAAAAAAAAAAGTGTGGCCAAACTCCCTCATGCACCACTTCGTAAGTTGGAGGTGGTAATGATCGAGCTACTTTTCCATCCAACCTAACTAGCGGTCAAAGCTAATTAAGTGACTTATTTGTCACAAAACGATAGTTTGATATATTCACAAGCGTTATACCCGTCAATTTGTGAGGTTTTTTTTTTTTTTTTTTTTTTGTTGAAAATGACCAGTAATTTAGAGAGCTTAACTGTATTTAATTGATAAATAATAATATCAAGCTCAGATGATTTAAGTAGAATCTATCAAATTATGGCCTATTATGGTTAGTTTCCATTTCCGATAATGTGAACATAGATAGTAAGTGTCCATTTTCAGTTTTAATAAAGAGGGGACAAACTCTAAAGAAACTGTCATCCTCTTTTACTCTGACTTAAACCAAACTCAGTCATTCGGTGGCATGGAGTTAATTAATTAATTTATTTCCCTGCCTCTCTCCATAGGCAATCGTGAGCTGCCTAGCCTAACTAGCTAAACCTCCCTCAATAACTAAAGAGGATGGGATTACCTAGCTAGCATATACATAAAGTGTTAAGATATTAGTGCCTCACATATGTTAAATTTAATCTTAATTATATTTATATAAGTTCTTAAACACTATTTTTTTGTAAATCAATTTTTAAGAGTGAGTTTTAATCACAAAAGGTTGACACCCTAGTAACAAAGTTTAAACAAAACAACAACAGGTTTAAAAGGACCAAACATCAGGAATTGTCATTCTTAAATAAAGGTGGCAACTAAGGCAAGCAGTAAATGGGTGAAGAAGCTGAGATATATGCAAAGGAAGCACCCAAGGAAAAGAGAATTTATTTGCAGCAAGAGGCAGGGCGTACGTAGAAAGGCCAAAAAACCTACTCCTGAAGAGTGCAGATCAAACACATATTCCAAGGTAACTAATTCAAAAACCAATTAATGTAGAAACCCAGGAAAAGTACCTTTCTCAGAATTTGACAAGATAATGTCACTATTTCATGCTTTAACGTACTCGCTATTCCAACGTTGCCTAGTAGTAATAGCGCAGTAGCAGTAATACTAGTGTTTATGAATCCCAACAAGTTGTACGGCCGATATGCATCATTTAATCCTGAATCTTCATTTTGGTAGATTTGTCTCTTTCAGTTTCCGTTGATCCCGCTCTCTGTTTCCTTCTTTTACAGGGACAGACCCCATTGGCTTCTACTTGCTATAAATGATTACTGCAAACCTTTTTCTTTACTGACCCAGCAGCCACCTTCTTTTCAGTGGCTGGCATGGGGGAGCTTTCTGTGTTGAAATGAGGAAAAGTTGCAGAATTCTCTAAGGTTGGTTTGTATAAATCATGTTTTATGGACTCGACTTGACTCTCTCTCTCTCTCTCTCTCTCTCTAATGCTACGTAGTTTTATAGATGATAACATGAATTCTTCTCCTTTTCTCTCTAATGCTACGTAGTTTTATAGATGATAACATGAATTCTTCTCCCTTTCTCAGTGTGGTAAAGACGATCGTTTCAAGCACAAAATTGCTTTGAGTGGAGAAAAACCTTCTAGTAATGATCAGAGTGTTAAGAGGCCATTTATGTTGCGCAAATTTGATCCCAGGTAACAAATATATATGATCAACGCTAGTTTGCTGATGTTGTTGTTGTTGTAGGCGTTTTTCTTTTCTTTTTTCAATAAGTTTCTTAATCATCTTTGCTCTTTGACAATGGACGGGCCTATATATATATATGAGATTATTGTTAAGTGCTTTAATATCCAATCCTGCAGTTAGACATGTTATTTCAAATTATAGTAAGGTTTTCAATATATTGAGAGATCATGAAGAGAAGACTCATTATATATAGCAAGATCCCTTTTCTTTTTTCTTTTTTGGGATGGTTAAAAAAACAATCAGAATCGTAGGATAACCCCCTACAAAAGGAAGGCCAACACAAGCAATTAAGAACACGTCTTCAAGAAGGCTACAAGGGATAACTGCACTAGAAAATTACTTCAAACAAGCCCTACAAGGAACAATATATACCTAGCGTTTCTCTCACACTAGATATATATCATACAGCAATATTGCAGGCAACAAAAAATTTTGTTAAACATGTTTTGAGAGGCTCACACCCAACCCACAAAAAAAAGAAAAAAGAATAAGTTCATCCTGAACAACTATAAATCAAGCCACAAAAGACAAAAGTGATGAGAAATAGTTTTCTCATGCCACACAAGTCAATATACGTCTGATTAACATTTCAGGACCAGGGTCCCACAAGCCTTTTTAATAGAGATAATTAATCAATCAATTGACCTTTAAAAAAAAATTGATCTTATCTACAACAGTACCTTTCAAGTACATGATCTTCTTCCATGATCAGGACCATTAATCCTCTGTGGGGCCTCACCTCCCAAAAATTCCAATTTCTGATCAGATTTGTTTCCTTTCCCTACTCTCCCAAAATCCACAAAATTAGGATACTGTTCACTTTTATTTTTAATCGAGATACTGAGAGCACTCCCAACAGACTCCTTATAAGGGAGTCTGTTCCCTATATATAAGGAATAGGTCCAAAAAATCACAAAAAATATCCTACAATAGATTTCCTATATGGTTTCCTAAACATTAATATGTTACAGTAGAGCCTTATATATAAGGCTCCACTGTAGCAATCCTCATGATTATTATAATCATAAAAAAGACCATCTCTCTCCTCTCACATCTTTCTTTTCACGCGGGTCTATTATTTTTCTCCCTTCTTCTCCGTCTGGTCTTCTTCATCTAAACTCTCTCCCTCTTCTCTCTCCCGCTGATGATCGGAAAAATGGGGGTATAGATCATCACCTCCAAATCCTGCAAAACTCAGAAGGAAATCGAAAAAGAAAAACAGTGAATCAGAGAAATAAAAGAGACTCATACAGAATCAGAAAAAAAAAAAACCAGTGAATCAAAGAAATCCATTTCCAAATCAGTTCGATGAAGAGGGAGATGGAGATGAGTGAGCCGATGCAGTTCGAAGATCGGACGGACTCGGGCACGACCCGTCGTTGAGCTCAAGGAACGCGAATGCTCGGGTTTGTCATCCTTCCGCTGCTCGGGGATGTCGTTGAGCTCAAGGAACTCCGCTACTCGGGTTTTTTCCTGCTGCTCGGGTTTAAGTCGTGAAAAAAATCAGAGAGTGCAAATCAATTCATAAAGGTAGGAACAAATTTTCTAAAAAAAACCCGAGCAGTAGAAAAAACAAAAAAAAAACAAAATCAAACCAAACCAAACAAAGAATCAAAACTAGACGAGAGAAAACGAAGATGAACATGGAGAGGCGGCGACGAAATGGGGAAGGGAGGGGCTTGTGGGTTGTGGGTTGTTGTCGACTGTGCTGGTTGGTAGACCTGCTGGGTTGGGTGGCAGGGAAGAGTTTGGGCTGGAGGGGAAAGGAAGAAGATGGAGGTGAGAGAGAGAAAGAATTAAAATAAAAGAAAAAAAAAAAGGTAATAAAATTTTAATGTTATAGGGAATGATTAAGGGAAGCTGCTGGAGTGTATTTTGACATAGGGAAGCAAAAGGTAGTTTGGATCCTTAAATGTAGGGAACGGGACGAGGAAGCTGCTGGGAATGCTCTAAATATACCCTGGCTTATGAATTGATAATGATAAGGAGTACATATTTTGAAAAATATGATCATCAGGAAAAGACAATTTTTTAAGTTTTAATGCAAATGTCGAAAAAATAATAAAGAAGTCCTTAAGAATAATATTTAAATTAAATAGTAAAAGCGATCACTAATTTAGGGATTTAGATGGAGGTACTTTGAAAAATTAGGTAATTAAAAAAATAATGTTTTTTTAGCTAAAATAAAGAGTAAATTTGGGGAGCGGGATAATGAGGATGCTCTTATTCTCACCACCTTTCCAAAAAAGGATTGGAGGATTTACTCTACTTTAGCCTAAAGAGAGAGGAATAGTAAAATTGCATGTCAAAGAGAATAGAACTAATCAATTGAAGTCTGCCTGCCTGCATATATAAGAGAAGATTGTACCTTTATCTCCAATCCTCATCCCACTAAGGAAAGCTTTTTATTGCTTCCCAAAAAATATCACCAAGAACAACCTTAGCTTGTAGACATATAAATCATATTGTAGCAAGAGATGTGGTAAAAGTGTTTCAACCACGATGAAAGCTATGGCAATAGAATTTACCTCTCTAAGAGTCCTGCTTGAGTAAAATAGATATATTTTAACCATAGCAGTGACATCCCGACACACAATGTTCCACACTTGTTGAAGAAATGAGCACTAAAACCATCTGACTTTGTTACTCCTTAAAAGAACAAAACATATCATAAAAGCATGTAAAAATGACACTCCATTCTTGAGATATTTGCCCTTAAGAGAATCAACCCAAAGGAGAGGTTGATTAGAAACCATCTTCCAACCCAATCTAGCTTTATGGAGAGAAGCCATTGACCGATTGCCAAGACAACCCAAAGATTTAGGCTTACAAATGTTATCCCAAGAAATAAGGGAAAGGCAATGATTCTTTTCTTGAGGAAAACCCCACCAGAACTTTCTTAGCCCATAATTGGTGGCCGAACACAAGGTCTTTGGAAGAAGATAGGGTGAGACTTTCATAAGAAGGGCCTCCTCTAGAACCTCCATATGATACAAATTAATCCCTTTTGAGCCTTTGAAAATAACTCACAATTGACTGATTTACTTTGCTCGGAACATCAGTTTTTATAACATTGGCATCTTCTAAGATTAAATCATGATCATCTAACGGGTCAATCATTCTAGTAACAATGTCAGAAAACTGGGACTTGTTCTTCAATCTAGCTTTAAGCTTTTAGAGCTTCGCACATAATTGGAACATAAAGGTACCTATCCACCTCTCTACACCACACATCTCCACCAGAGGAAGAAAATTTGGAGTTAAAAGGTTTCTTCAACTTGGGCAACTCCATCAATTTCATAATCAATGAGGAGTGGTCACTCGTCAGAAATAGTGGTTGAAAGAAAACAAGCCTCTCAACAAGAAAAATTCCCTTCTCAATTAGGGTTGACCAGCGCCCTGTCCAGCTTCCGAACAATTGTGTCTTCACCTCTCCTCCAAGTATACAATTGTAATACCCCCAAAATTAATTAACTAGAGTGTTACCATATGATAATGAATGAATATTAGTTTAGAGTTAGTTTATTTTGTAATTGTTTTTAATATTTAATTTATGTTTTTAGAGTCCGTATTTAATAGTGGGCTTGGCCCAAAAGTTAGTCACATTAAGGTTAGGGTTTAGTGTTTTAGTCTATTTTAGCATCAATTGTATTGGGAAACTATGATTGAGAAATAAACAGTTATTTTGTTTTTTTTAGAGTTGTGATTACTCTTTTATGTAGTGAGACTCGACGTTTCTAGTGAGACATTAGATTTATCCAATTGGTGAGTGATCGTACCAAATTTAGGTACTCGCAAGAGAACGAACCGTTAGGTCGTATAGCGTTGCGCAAGTACCGAGATCGAACCACAGAGAACGGAGTTTTGTAATTAAAAATTAACACGACTCTTAAATTAAATGTATCTTAACCTAGTCCCAAAAAGAATTGATGTAGAACATGAAACGTGCAGAAATTAAATTAAAGTGAAAATGTAGGGATAAAAATAACTAAGGTTAAAGATGAACCTCACCCAATAAAGATAAACTTAATACATTAAACACTTATTCTCCGTTTTTAAACTTTAAACCCTTCAACACACTCTATTGTGGTAATTGACACAAGTCAAACCGAATAATGTGTTTACCGTTAAGGAGCTACAATGAGTATTGATTATGGATAAAATCATCCACTGTATCCTTGGATCACAGTGGATATTGAATCACAA